>JAVJAQ010004610.1:0-614052 GCA_032362365.1 Zygogramma bicolorata
TAGTATAACTACTGCTCTTCGGGCTTGAAGGCCGTCGTACTTTGGAATTTCTTCCTGACGTTTCGCTAGCGCGAGTGGCCAGCTTCTTCAGAGGCTTATTCATCTCCGATGACTAGTTTTCACTCACTCTGTCCCGTTCATTTCTTACTTTTGAGTAAGATATGCCATCCAATTTGTTCCAATCTTCAGATTTTATTCGATTGCTAAGCTCTAGGTGTAGCTTCAGCAAGGCTTTGTCCGTTTCGGCTAGCTGGCTTCTTGTATGATGTATTCGTTCTCGTAGAAAGGCTTTTTCACTCCTCGAATAGATTCGATTTGCCTGAGCTGATTTGAAAGTCCGTTTCAGCTTCAAAAAGGTTGGTATGATGTTGGAGTCCCGACAGCGAGATAGAAATGTCAACGCCTCCAGTAAGTGTGCTTTCCGTTTCCTACCTTTATCAAGTTGGTTGTAAAGTCTCCATATTTCCTCCCCGTAGAGGTTTTTGACAAAATGGTTGAGGCTTTCGCGGCCGAGGTTATTAGTATAACTACTGCTCTTCGGGCTTGAAGGCCGTCGTACTTTGGAATTTCTTCCTGACGTTTCGCTAGCGCGAGTGGCCAGCTTCTTCAGAGGCTTATTCATCTCCGATGACTAGTCATCGGAGATGAATAAGCCTCTGAAGAAGCTGGCCACTCGCGCTAGCGAAACGTCAGGAAGAAATTCCAAAGTACGACGGCCTTCAAGCCCGAAGAGCAGTAGTTATACTAATAACCTCGGCCGCGAAAGCCTCAACCATTTTGTCTGATACGAATTGTTTGTAACCTCAATTCATCCAGTCCACAATGAAAATAGAGATATAGATGAAAAAATATTGAAACAAGTAGAACAATGTGGCAATTTTCTCATTCAGATTTCACTGGAACCATATTATTTCGATTATACCCTAGTATTTATTCATTACAGTAATCACAATGTTCATTGGCATTCATTTCTATACATCACCTGTCTCTTATATTTCATTAACTAGTACATATCCGAAACAAAAAATGACTTCGATTCATAATTCAACTCCAACGATCGCTGTAGTTTAGTTTAGTTAACTATTTCTAGCAGCTTGTGGAAAGAGTTGAGAATTATTATAGTAAGAGTACAACATGTAAAAGTGAGTATTTCGAAACCAGCTGTAGGCCAATCTATTGTTGCACTGTTTTTCAAATGGAAAAAGAATTGATGTGTATTACTGAATCCATTTGATTTTTTCCACACTCCTGTTTATTTTCCTCACAATCTATTACAGGACTATCGTTTGGCTAGTTATTTTCTCCAAAGATTTTACCACAAAGATAAAAGTATTCTGAAATATTTCTGCTATATTTTCGACAACTTTTATTTTATTCGTGAGGATTCCAAGTGAATAGTTGAGTCAGCCCGTGAAAAGCGAAATAATCTTGTGCACAAATATTACCTTCCTTGATAGTTTTATCCAATCTAAGTCACGACGGATTGTTCAAGAAACAATATTTAAATATTTGGACGATATTACGAACTTAACTACGAGTTCTGATTCATAGGGCTGGGATTTGTATTTATCACGGTGTACAAAGTGTTATTATCATTTTGTCACAATCATGCAAAAAGTAAAAGCTTCGACAACAGTCTTCGGTGAGTGAAGTTTGAGTGCAAACGATATGTATATATTTTCGGAAAAAATCTTCCCTGTTACTACAATTTTTAATAGACAAAAGATACAGATATGTGTTTTACCTTACCCGTCAAGAGTAAATTAATTTTTTTATTAGAAAAAAAGATCAAATTTGGAAGGTCTTTCAATGATTCTTCCAACGTTGGGTTATTTTTGAGAATCAGATCCAATGTAAAATAATAATACACTTTTCTGTGAAATGTTAATGAAACTAAAATTACAATAATTTCCTTCTGTTTGCAGATACTTTGAAAGAGGATGAAACTGTAATGACTCTGAAACAACTACCTACTGCCAACCTCAAAAATGAACAAGTGTCAGATTGAAATTGGGAATTGAAAGATCTTTCACACGAGGAATCACAAGACCCCTCTCTTATATATTAAGAAAAAAGATACACCCCCCTCTTGACAACGAGTAACGTAACACAAATATTTATTAAATATACTGAAAATCATTCCGTTTTTTGACAAGGGGAAAATATATTGAAAACAGTATTTATTTAACTAGTACAAAAAATGAATGTTTTCGAGACAAGTTAAATACGAAAGATGCGAAGCGGAGTTTGGCAATTTTACGAGTCGAAAACGATGTTTTTTTGTACTAGTTGGTCACAAAATTTTCTATTCAACCGCAAATTTTGATATTTGCAGAAAAATTGATTCAACACTGGAAACAGGTAGATAGCAGTTCTATGCCAGGATTATTTGCCGATTCTTTGGTATCGAGAGGTATAAAATTGAAATCGTTAAAAGAAGAATAACTATTAATATCTATTTTTCAGTCGATTAGTAAATAGTCTAATGATTCTGCTCCAGGACTTCAAGTTGTGACCAAAAGTCATCAAACAAATGAATTTTAATTCAAATTTTCAAAATGTCAAATTCTTGTGAACCATTACCTGCGTGGCAACGTTAATGGGATATTAACGTATTATCGATAAGCTCGTCGATATTTCAATGAAAAATTATATGACTATCGGGAGAGAATTTCTTTCAGTGGTTGCATTGTCATTAATTTTTTGTACTATGTCAAATTTTCCACATTTCCGCACAATAAAGATGACAACCGAGCAATATCCTGAAATAGCCCACTTTTTCACAAACTAAGTTATTATATTATTAAGAAGGTCATCCTCATATCAGAGAAACAGAAAGGAAAGAAAACTGGTTTTTGTACATCCGGAATTCACTCAAGAATTCGTTAACAAAACTGGTTCCGAGTTTGACGGATCTTTCAAAAGCGATAATGAAGAAATTCTAAATCTATCCTCGACTTCCTGGCAGTGTGTAATCGATTGTAATCGCTACCATGATTAGTTTTCTCTCACAGAATTATTCAATTCGTATTCCATATATACACTTGGAATCTAGATGATTTGATAAAGCATGTTGTCAAATACCTAACTGATCATCGCCCATCTTTACCAAATCTGATAATAATTTGGAAACCGTATTTTCTTGATATTTCTCCTCCACATATTATCCACTCTGGGTGTATTCCAGCATGAAATATTTTCATTACATTTCGATAGTGTATGTAATTATCATGACTCCACAATAAAACAAATATTCATGGGTATGCTTGAAGACAGGCTTTAAATCAAATATTCAAAAAATGAACAATTTGTTCAGGTCAGCCTCAACTCACCTACACTGTAGGTTGACGGACTAACACCTATTAGAAAACAACTGCTCCCCTGGCTAATACCATGAAGGGCATTGGAGATCATCCAACTGGTGTTAGTGCGGGATTCTTCACAGAAGAAATTCCACATATGCTCTTGGCGATACAACTACCAGAATTGATTTTCAATTATTGGGACGGGACACACTTGCAGACCGGTTTTGGGCTATTTGGCCTCGCGCCAGTGCAAGGCAGTGCCATCATCAACATAAGTCGATGACTTCCCATAATCAAAAATCATACTCGAGTAGAGTATCTTCCCTAGCTGCGCCAGCAACGGCTATTTTGCTTGTTGTTTGTATCAGCCTAGATCTAGGGAAGATACTCTACTCGAGTATGATTTTTAATTATGGGAAGTCATCGACTTATGTTGATGATGGCACTGCCTTGCACTGGCGAGAGGCCAAATAGCCCGAAACCGGTCTGCAAGTGTGTCCCGTCCCAATAATTGAAAATCAATTCTGGTAGTTGTATCGCCAAGAGCATATGTGGAATTTCTTCTGTGAAGAATCCCGCACTAACACCAGTTGGATGATCTCCAATGCCCTTCATGGTATTAGCCAGGGGAGCAGTTGTTTTCTAATAGGTGTTAGTCCGTCAACCTACAGTGTAGGTGAGTTGAGGCTGGCCTGAACAATTTGTTCATTTTTTGAATATTTAAAATTACTCCACAAGTTTCTCGCCTTTTCAGTTGTATAATGTTTTTGTTACCTTTCCATCCTGAGCCATCGTATCACGAATTATCCAAGGATCTGCAGGAATGTGCAATTTTTTGTATACAAGCTGTTGTCAACCCCCAAAAGTCTGCAATTTAGGGTTCAATGAGGTCTTATCTTTTGATGTGTGATTCCTAGCACCCAGCGTTGAGCTCTTGATTTGCTTTTCATGTCAATCTCAGTTGACTTCTGTCATTGACTCAATTATTGGCAACAGTTTTCCAAAACAATATACTATTTACCAGTGGCAAATCGCTGTGCCATCAATGTAAAAACAATAAACATAAATAAATTCAAAAAACCCATGAAGAATGTTCCTAAGAACGATAGTGAAAAACTCGAATGATTACATTTCCTACAAACTATGCTCAGCTAACACACCTTCAAGAAACAAGAATGTATGACCTCTGTTACGAAATATCTCAGGATGTAATGGATCTGCTCATTTACATTGTGAATCTCCCTATACATAAAGGCAATCTACAATAATTATTGAACACGAACCTAACATTAGCGAGCATGCAATGTTAATTAGGTATTATTAGCAATACTTATTACCCAACGTTATCTAATACAATTTTTCAGGAGTATCCATTTCCTAGATTGAATGGGAAGATATTTCCCGATTCGAGTTGTATGGTGATTCATCGTAGGGTAAACATGTACAATTCCGCGTTATTCTAGCAAGTGAATTCGAAACAGAATACCCAGAAGCGAGGACGTAAACAGATGAAGATCGTTTGTGAACGCAAATCATTTCCTAGAATGATTTCTTTTTTGATTTATACTATCCAGAAAGATTCAAAGCAAGTACTTCGAAGGGTGCTATATGATGAAAAGAAAACGTGTCGATGGTCATTGTTTTGACATCGAAGTTAGAGAAAGGCCATCCGTCTTGTTGGTGATTCTTCACTCACAGGCTAGCTCACTTCGTTGGAGCATCGTAGAAGGGTCGGAGACTTGTAACTCTCCTATAGATATTTTTACGGTCGGTGCTCTTCTGAATCATTATCCATCGTTCCACCCTTGGCAGAATCTACACGTATGAACCGACGAGTACAGGAGCCCAACCCCTTTGTTGTGACCTTGGAGACCTGCAGAACCTCTCTTGATTAGGAATCTTTTTTCAATAAAACAGCTGAACTTTGGAACTCCTTACCGAGAGAGGATTTTCCTAAGGCTCGCAAACTTTAAAAATTCAAAGTGAATGTTAATTCGTATCTCCTGTCCCTTGTTTCACGCGGTGTTCTTTGAACATTACAGAGTTTTACTTTTGTGTGAATCTGCATATAAAAAGGTGCAAGGACCCTCAGAGCCCCCATTTTACTGTATCTTGTTGGAAACCAACAAAAAGGATTTCGATTCATCACTACTACTACAGCGGAGTTCAGTTCGAAGTACCTAGGAAGTAGGGAAGCTGAGTCCTCACGTTAATTGATCGAAGTTGCGATATGCACAATAGTATACTCGAGCATTATAATCAAAACTCGAATCAAATTAATTTTTTTTGAACAAGTTCTACAGTGTTCCTTGGAAATCTGAAAGAGAGAGGTGAACTATGAGATGAAACGCCCACGTATTCATGAAATGGCCTTATGATCTCGAAATGAAGGAAGGATACCGATTTATTCATGAACATAAAAAATTTCGAAATGAATAGGAAACGTGTTATACGTTTGATTATTGAAAGTGAATAAAAACAATATTTATTTTAAACACTGGATGACAAAAAATATGGAATTATCACAATTTATTTCACATTTTACTGGTCGATTTGAAAATCTAGAAATTAAAGGAAAAACTCTCGAAACAGAAGTCAAAGCAGTAGGTGGTATAAAAACAGTACCTAGATCTATTGATACTTTTCGAAATGATTTATTGAAGAATAAAATGAGAATATTCATCATAATCATAATCATCAACCCCTCAGTAGCATCGTTTAAAAATGCTGACGATATTGTACCTGGACCGTAAAAATATATCTAGCCATTATCAGCAATGCGATCAAGAACATGTCAAATCAAGATCGTGGATATATCAAGCGTTTCGTAGAGTTTGGAATTATCATTGGCTGCAGTTGAAAATTTGAAACCACTATTGAATATTGGATGCCAGTTCAGCTCAGCCCAAGCATTTGAAGACATGTGACGCAAGAACAACTGCTCCTCTGGTTAATACCACAGCAGGCATTGATTTATAGATGAAAATTATCCATAATCTATCTATATAATGAATGATGCAATATAAAAAACTTGCTCGGAAATTTATTAGGTGCAAATGAATGACCAACGCCTGCTATATATTCAGTGATGTCTTACATTTGTCCAGAAAAACAATAATATAAAATGAGATATCCAATGACAACGTCACGGCCTTTTTATATTATTTCACGTATAACTGAGGGATCCGACCGATTGAGTCATCATAATTTGACCCCCATTAACAGAACCCACATCGTTCACAATACTTTGCCGATATTTTATGAGCTCGATATTGATTGTTGATAGCCTTTTCCATGACCTCCCAGATAACACAGCAATGAAATAGTTAATCGAGTATTTACCAGTCCAGAAATTTTTCCTCTTTCAGGAATTAGTTTCAACTTTGAATAGTTGGAGATGAAGAATAAAAATGAAACAGCTGATTATTCCGTTTTTTCAACTAATAATTCAAGCATTTCAACTGATCAGATTTGAAAAACACTTAACATAGTCAGTGGGCATACTTGAAGACTGGCGTTAAATAATTCAATGCCCTTCGTGGTATTAGCCAGGGGAGTAGTTGTTTACTGACAGGTGCCAGCCGAAACCTACTGTGTAGGTAATTTGAGACTGGCTTGAACAGATTGTTCGAAAGATGATTTGATTTAACGCCAGTCTTCAAGTATGCCCACTGACTATGTCAAGTGTTTTTACATTTTCCTCGCAGGAGGAATGGGCGAATTCGGTTTGCTTTTGGAATACCTTGTCCATTGGTAGATGGCGTAATAACTTCGTTATTCGCATCAGCTTTGGCCGGGGCTTGATACTCGTGAAGGAGGTTGATTTTTAATTATGGGAAATCATCGACTTTTATGTTGATGATGACACTGCCTTGCACTGACGAGTGGCCAAACAGCCCGAAACCGGTCTGCGAGTGTGTCTGTCCCTATAATTGAAAATCAATTCCTTCATTTGTATCGACGAAAGCAAATGCAGGATTTACTTCTGTGAAGAAACCTGCACTGGCACCGGTCGGATATAATTCAATACCCTTCGTGGTATTAGCCAGGGGAGTAGTTGTTTTCTGACAGGTGCCAGCCGAAACCTACTGTGTAGGTAATTTGAGACTGGCTTGAACAGATTGTTCGAAAGATGATTTGATCAGATTTGAGGTGAAGCAGGTTGGTATTTGTGAGAATCTGAGAGATTTTCTGCTTCATAATTGTTTTATACTGTTTAGGAAAAATCACACTTTGGAGACTATCAAGGAAGGCTAGTAAATTTTTCGGGATTTTATTTAATTGTTATTGTATGCGACTAACTATGAATTTATGGTACCTTATCAGTCAAGCATCAATATTGGTATAAAAATGTAGTTTATTTTTCACGGAAAATGAACAGAAAAAAATGAATTGATTTATCAACCAATTATTAGATAATAAACGTTATATTCTACATCAATTGTTGGTATGGACTTAATAAAGTACTGATATAGATATTGGTCTACCAATATGATACCTACCAACATTTCATATTTTCAATCACTAATATGATGAAGAGAATGAAAGGCTAGAATATTTTCCGATTGCCAACTGTTGCGATCAGAAGCAAATACAGACTCAATTCCAGAAAATTTAAATCGAATGATGGAATAAGTTTAAAATAGGTATGTGAGAATTTATTAAAATTGAAATAAATCATAATTTTTTATCTTTAATCTATTCATCTTGAAACCTAGTGGATTGAATCTTCGCTTTCAATGAAAGATAGTGGGCTTGAGAGCTTTGATAAAGATTTAAACAGTGTTCTACAGTTGAAGTTACATTTTTGAACTTCTCAACGTAGTTATATATATATATATATATATATATATATATATATATATATATATATATATATATATATATATACATATATATATCAGAAATCAGAAATGAAGGAGGATTGTTCTGATTGATATCCGCAACATCCATTTTCAGTTATTACCAAAAACACAAAGTGGGAAAAAATCGAGAGACCAGTGAAATAAATATACATGAAGATATGCCATCCGGCTGTGCATTGAAACATTAAAAATTTGCGTGAAATAGCTGACTTTCCATCAGGAAAATGAAGATATATTCAAAAAAATATAAAAATTACCTACCACATGCACGAACTTCAGCGTCGATCCAAAACCCCGAACCGTTATCTGCACCAAACAACAAAGAACCGAACATCCACTGTTATGTCGCTTCACCCCTGTTCAAGGGTGTAATCCGCGCACCCCTCTCGAACCGCCCTGGAAAGAACAACAAATATCGCACGACAACCACCAAATCACCCAGGTTTTATCGAAATCAATCACTCACGAGTAGCTTGCACAACAAACACGGGGTATATTTTCCGAAATCCGGCTTTCCGAAAATTTGGTCCGACGCCGAAACCAAAACAAAAACAAACGTGGATCGAACGCAGTGCGCGGCTATTCCTAGTTAGCCTAGGAAACACACGAGCAGCTGCAATGTGACTACGCCAACGCGGTGATGCCGGACGAAACCTGAAAAAATCCGTGAAGAAGAGACTTACTCTTCTATATTCATTTCGGGACTGGTGAAGAATATAACAAAACGAAAGCTTTCACTACAGCTAGATCATTTTTCCCTCAACTAAGGATAGTGTATCGTGGAAATTGAATACTTTTTCCCTAGTGACTTTCTGAACAAATTTCTGTCTGACGGTAGTTTTGGGGCAAATTGAGAAATGACTAACCAATATATTCTTTGAATACCCAGTTATTTTTTGACACATACATATCACAAATGTCGGATGTTTAAAATACCTCGGTAACATGTTTCAATCTAACCTATACAGTCAGAAACGTTTTTTAGAGTTTACTCCCCTAGATTCATTAGAAATCTCATGAAACGTTTTACGTCGGTTGATTATATTCATTTCAAAACCATTCTGATGCCCAGAGATGGAGGGGTTTTGACTCGAATTCCATTTTCTTTCACTTTCAGTCATTAAATGAATGGATTTCAATCAGTTATCACATTTGGACTCCACTTAGTGGATGCATGAGCCATATTGAATCAAGATGCATTTCCATCTATAGTAGAATTCTCCTTGAATCAAATGAATTGATTTTTGCTAGATTATACAAAAAGAAAGAAGAACACGTGTCATGCACCAAAACAAAACCTTCCGCTCGGTATTTTGTTTTTTGAAACACATAGCGCCATCACAAAAAGCTCCCAAAAATCCTGTTTTGAAAAAATTATGTGAGAAGGCAAAATCTACTACCGAGGCTACTACCTTACGGAATAATTTGATGACCGAATTAATACTTATCCTACCCATTCTGTCCAAATTATTACGTATCAATTATATGTATCTTGTTCAAGTAATGTTTTTTATTGTTCAACGTATCAATCCTAGTTTTGAATATATTGACAAATGCTATACTTGTAATAGAAATCTCAAGGATAATACATGATTTGATCATCACAGAAGTGAGTAGTCGCGAGATCTAGCCTCAAACGCGTACATTTGGCAACGCTGAAAGCGTATTAACGCAGGCGCTTGATCGAATAGGTTATGCTCGAAAGGTTGGCCAATGGGACCGTGAAAATTGCGCGCGCTATGAAAGTAGGAAAATTGAACGTTGGCAAGTCGGCAATGCACTTTTCATCCCTGCGATGTACCGAGATGCGTTCGAACTTAGTTAAAATTTCTTTCCATGTTTATGCGGAGACAAGATCTTGTAATGTTCAGGAAACATCGTGGGAACCAAATGTAAGGAGCTAGGAATTGGTTTGATTTTGAATTTTTGAAAGTTGTAAGATTCTTTTTGCAATAGTTCCACAGCTTACTGTTTGGCTCGGTCAAGTTAGCCTAAAAAATAGAGATTACCTATAATAAATCAAACAGAGCAAAATATTTGTACGAATATTCGGAACAACATTATAAATGAAATATGAATGGCCCCCATCGATCCCATATCTGTAAAAAAAACAAACTCGAAGTTTACGACAATGGGATTTTTTATCTACAAAAATTGTCTCCATACTTTTTCTTCTGAAATGTAAGGATTCTAGAAGATGAAAACCTAAATAGTAATTTATGTAATAAGTCCGGACAATAGTGTTAATTGGACATGTAGAAATATGCTAGGACTAGCCGAAGGTCATTGATACTTCTATGAAAATTAGAGCAATTGTTAATATTGTAGGGATTCCACTTGAATGAAATGGTTTACAATAACATCAACGATGTAATTCTTTCCGACCTATTCCAAAGAAGTACGTACCTCCTGAAAGAGAACGAAAAATTTCTACTTTCCCAAAAAAATTATGTTTTTATAAGTCTTATTTGATAAATTTGTTACTGCCACCAGTCAACAGAAATTTCTCCTCATTGCATTGAAACTACTTCCAACAAGTAGTGTAAGTGAAACGAACAATTTCAGAACAACGATTTAAAACAGCGACGAACGCTAAATCACATGGAAGTGACTGTTTCAATTTCGTACCAATCACAGTAAACATGACTAAAATAGATAACTTTATACAATATTCGAACACAACGAAGGAAAAATAGAGGTTAATTCGTAATGAAACTTCACTGACAAGAATTTTCAAGATCCCAGAGAAGTTTGTTGTGTTCAGAGAAATTACCCCTCAAGCTCATCCGAGAATTTTCTCACTAGATGATAATGATGATTTGAATTATGTAAAATAACTTTTTTTCTACACCCACCATTTCAAACCGTTCATTATGTATTCGACAGCTGTTAGGTAATGGCTATTAAAATACACGTGTGGTGGCTGCTTCCGGAATTGTTTTTTTCAATAATAATGATAATAATTATAATAGCGTATTTATTGATGTGACAGGAATATATAAAAAAAGCTCAAATATGTTGGCGACATTCGGCCTAAGCCGCTCTTCCATGTAACCAACAAAAAAGTAAATGGTATTCAATCAAGTGCTCTCAACAAAAATGAAAATTAATTAAAACAATAAATATAATAATAATAATAGTCACAAACTTTCACATCACATTTGAGAGTTAATCTCTAACTCACTATCCTTTCCGAAAGAGTCCAGGATTTAATTTGTTTTCCGAAATCATGCCGGTTTTTCTGTTTTTCTATGTGGGATGGAATTGAGTTATATACTTTGACTGCATTATAAGTGAATCCTCTTTGAAATCGAACTGAAGCATGCTTTGGAATACTGAACAGATCCCTATTTCTGGTTGAACAGCTGTGAAAATCGCCTAGCTTTTTGAGTTTATCCAAAAGATATGAAGGAGATTCAGATTGGGTAATCCGAAATACCAATCCTGCTAGTCGTATCAAGAATCTTTCTCCTAAATGAAATATATTTGAGTTTCTATAGATCTGAGAGATATGATCAAACTTTCTAACTCCATATGAGTATCTAATACATGCATTTTGAATTTTTTGAATTGTGTACTTATCCTTGGCTGATATTGCTGGCCAGTATATTTCAGAGCAGTAAGCCACTCGAGATGAAATCAGTGATTCACATAGCATTAGTTTTATAGCACTGGTGAGATGAAATCTGTTGATATATAGAAGTTTGAGTGTAGAATAACCGAGAGAATAACAGTATTCCACAAGTTGGGAAACATGTTCTTCAAACTTCAATGTTGAATCGATATGTAAACCAAGATTTTTACAATATTTCACGACATTCAAATTTTTGTCATTCAAAGTTATTTTGAAATTAGGGTCTTTATTCAATTCATCACAACTGTTTCCAAATAAAATTACTTCCGTTTTTGATTTATTGAGGAGAAGTCTATGAGAATTTGATATTGAAGCGATTATTTTGAAATCTTCATTAATTTTGACACTAGCTAGAAAGTTTTCTGATAGTGAAAATGATAGGTATAACTGAGTGTCCCCAGCGTATTGATGAGATTGACAGTTCTTAATGAAGGCTGAGAAGTCAGCAGTATAGGCTGTAAATAAGAGTGGTCCCAATATGCTTCCCTGAGAACCACCTCAAGAAATGTTTTTCAATTCCGAATGGTTACTGTCAACTAATACTCTTTGGCGTCTTTCTGATAAATAGTTCCTGAAGAAACTGACCGATATATCATCTAACCCAACATACTTGAGCTTCTTCAATAATGTACTGTGATCCAAAGTATCAAATGCCTTACTATAGTCGAGAAGTATCAAGCATGTATTTTTTTAACATCAATGGATGTGAATATATCATCTGTAACCTTAAGTAGTGCCGTTGTCGTACTGTGGTTTCTCCTGAACGATATGATATGTTTGACCCCAGAAATTTGATCTCATGACTGCATTCAATGGCCCAAAATGAAAATTTAGCGAATTTCTGTTTCAAATTCTGTGTATAATTGAATTCAAAATATTTTTAGAAAATTTATCATTCAACAGTTTGTGGATTGGTACTGTGTCTAGTTACATCCATGAAGCAAGCAATCGTATTACCTACTTGCTGTCATCCAGTGTCTCGTTGATCATTGAAAATGAGAGATAAGAAAAAATTTGTGCTACACCAGCAAAAATAACCACACAAGCATGGTAGGAATAGAAAAAGTATAGTACGCAACTCGAGGATAAGGCTAGTTAGGTGCTATCGTGAATTGCCGCCCTCGGCTAACGCCTTGTGCTCACAATTTCCGCTCATGCGTAATAGGCAACCTATCCTCGTCGTTACGTAATATATCATAAAGTATAGTAGTTTTCAAAATAAATGGTATTGACTGAAGGATTATAATAAAACCAATTAGACCCTTAAGTTGTAAAATCCGAGATGCACATCATAAATGTAAAAGGACCGGATTCAGGTAATTCTGTTTCTCAGAGAGGGATTGTAGAGGATGACAGCTTACACTTCTTGTTCATTTTAGTCTTTGTATTTCATTGGAAGTGTTCACTTGTGTTACGGCGTGCAATAATTTCATAGGTAACATTTATTTGTTATTACAGACATTAATAGCAAAGATTTTATACCCCAACGTACAGAATAGGCAGTATGTGGCGTCCGTGGATAAAAAGTTATAGTGCTTCTTCCAGTGGTTCGTTAAAGAAGAATCCTCGGAAGAATCACTTATCTTGTGACGCGAAAATCATTATAAAAAATGTGTATAGCTCCTTACTTTAGCAAGGATATAACGCGGGTGCTGCAGCAAAAGTAACAGTTGTCAGTTAGACGAATTGTTGAGAATTCCATGGAATCAAGAAAAAAGCGTAAAGATTCCGGTGTCACAAAAAGTCTAGACGACTGGGAAAAAGATTTGATAAGGTGAAAAATCTACACTATGTACGATGAGCAGCGTGTCCCTACAATCAAAAGTCTGAAACAGCGGCTCATCAATACGAAACTCACAACTGTGGCCTCACTACTCTTTGGCGAGCTCTGTCTGCAATGGGCTTTAAATATTGCAAAATTTACAAGAGACAAGTGATAATGGAATCCACACGTTTAATAAACTGGCGTTCTGAATATATAACGTCAATAAGAAAATACCGGTCTCAAAATCGGCCAGTACTCTACCTCGACGAGACGTGGTTTGACACGCATGACACCCCTTCCAAAGGATGGTCTGATTCCTCTGATAAGTGTAAAACAAAAGCACCATCAAATAAAGGAAAGACTCGGGTCAGCCGGTCCGATGAAAATATTATTTTATTGGATGCAGTTAGTTGTTTCGGTCTTCGATTTACGGGCTTTCGTTAAAACATTAGGTACTTTACTCGTTTGAAAGGGAAGTTCTGAATGGCCAGTGCAAACATATGACACGCTAAAAAACATGAATTTCAAGCGTAAAAAATGTACGGCATTCTGTGACAGATATATTGAACTTTTCAGTTGATAACTTTCGAAAGAGATCAATTTATTTTTTTTTAATTCAAAGGGAAAAAGATGAAATCTCTGATTCCACGTTCATTGAAAAAAATAGGTCGTATACCTAATCACATTGGTCAAGGAGGGTTTTTTGATAAGATTTTTAACACTGCAACTCTAACCCTCTAGGAAGAGTTACTATTTCAAATGGAACAAGGGGTCCAGTGATACCTTTGGGGCCGTTCATAAAATACGTTCGCATACAAGGGGGGGGGGGTCTGGCTGAGTGTGACAAGGGGTGACGGGGGGTATACGGCAACGTGACGTTCGCCGTTTATTATTTTTTGACATGAGCGCTAGCCAGCGTGACCACTTTTGGTAGAAATCTACTTTTTTTAGTAGATTTCTGACGAAAATTGAAAAAATTTTGGTATGAAAGAAATCTTCAGTAGATTACCGATTGTAGATATTTGGGCCCATTTAGAAAATCCTTGTACTTCTGAATGATAGAAATATTATTTATATGTTCGTTATGAAAGATATTCATTAATTTAGTTGAATTTTATTATAACTAAATAAATATTTTTAATTTTCAGAATTTGTGTACTATCATTTAGAATTTATCATACTCAGCAGCGGGAGGGGTCTTAGTTTTTGTGACGAAATATTTCTAGGGGGGGGGTCACAAAAATTGTGACACAGCGTGACAATGGGGGGGGGGGGTCAAAAAAGCTGATTTTAGTATGACGTAGTTTTTGAACGGCCCCTCTTTTGAAAGGGCATTCAAGTCTCTTTCAAATGTGAAGTTTGGTTAGATATTTTCCGAGATAAGTGATTGAATTTGGAAAGCTGAATACACTTCCTAGTAATGAATGAATCGAAGATTTTTGTACAGAGTTTATAATTGTAGAAATTCTTATTGCAAAGCGCTTTAGACTTTCGTCATCTTCAGTGCTCGATTCATTCATTATGAGATAAGTATCTAATTGTGCAATGGTTTTTCTAATCTAATTATTTGACCAACAAAATACTAATGATGAAATGTAATACAAAACATTATTTACAAAGATGTTCAGAATGGCTACCACCGACTACCATGCAAAAGGTATAAATCAAATTTTTCACGAACTGAATGTAACATTCTGGTGTTATTAGCAGGCATTCTGGTACAATTCGTTTCATTAGTCCATTCTGAACATCTGTGTGAATAATCAGGTAAGTTATTCCATTCCATCATTAGTATTTCATTAGTCAAATAATTAGATTATAAAAACCATTATACAATTAGATACTTATCTCAGAAATAATATGACCGAATTTCACGAATGAGAATTAAATGTCCTTTTGAAAGATGTATTACTCGACCCCTTGTACCATTTGAAATTGTAAGGGTTGGTGATATTCGAAATGAAAAGATCACATCACATATAAGTAGGTATTATGGTAATCTTATGTTTATTAGGCAGCACCTGGCAATGAAAACATTTTTTTTCTCCGATTAAAGGCAAATATTAATTTTGCAGACACATATCAATCAGCAAAGTATTACTTTTCCCGAGACTTTTCCTGCCTGGACAGCAGAGTAAGGACTTTCCTGTCTAGGCAGCATAAGCAATACTGCTGATTGATATTTCTGGGGGAGTATTCTTCCACAAACCTGTCAGAAATTTCATACGTTGTCAGACTATAATTAGGAACATATGCATTTCCATAGCAACCAACCATTCCAACACTCGCGATTTCTATCAAATTTTGTTTCAATTTATCACTACAGGAAGAATAAAAAGATTTTGGAAGTTGTAATAATTTGCAAATACAATATCCTACATTTATCATTATAAACAATCGGAAAAAAAATTATATGTTCACTCGGCAGCAAAGTAAATTGAGTGCCTTTGGGTTCCAAATGCGGTAGCCCATCTCTAGGAAGGAATGTAAAAAAAACGAGAGATGAAGTGTGAAGGCGACATGAAATAGTAGTTTGTACCAGAGTGGATAAGGTGGACATATCGCTCGGGGACAAAGTTTGAACACGATGCCGTAGGCCGTAGGCATCGTCAGAGGGCGATGTGGCCAATATCCATTCGAGTTATACAGTTAACTCTTCAATATTTAATTCTTACCGACTTCATCCTCCGGAAATTTCAAGAATTAATAGTATCTTCTGTTCTGGTGGCACTCGAACCAACGACTATGAAGTGGACTGACTCAAAAGGCGTACGCCTTGACCCACGAGACCATTTGGATTGTACAATTTCAGTTAATCATTGGTGGAGTTCTTTCTCGGATTCATCGCAAGGATCACTCATTTTTGTAAATTAATCTGTTACAGAAAACACTGATACACGATTATAACAATGAAAATAATGAGAAATTGACATTAACGGAAATTTAGAATTTGCAAAGGAAGTCGTGATTCTGAAGATGGAATGATATACCTAAAAACAACAGGAAAATCGAGATATTACAATTATCGAGACAATTATTGTTAACATTATATTTTGCGTTTAATTTTTGTATCTTTTAAAGATAATTCGCTAAAATCATAGATTTATGAAAATGTTTGTTTGAAAAAGTTTCATAATTTGGTAGACAGATCAGAATTGTGACGTTTCCACCAGGAATCGTCTACTTATCCGCTAGCATCGAAAGAGGAGAGAGGCAACATGAACGCATGTTAATCGACCTGGCTACTTTAAGGTAGAATGAAACGCTTTTTTATGCACTGAAAAAAAAGTATTTCGATAATCAGTTAAAACGCTATAAGGTAGACACGATTAAATTTCCACAAAATTTATTGTCTTCGCGACATGTTTCGGTACACTGTACCTTTATCAAGCGAATGTATTTAAACACTGTTTAAATACATTCGCTTGATAAAGGTACAGTGTACCGAAACATGTCGCGAAGACAATAAATTTTGTGGAAATTTAATCGTGTCTACCTTATAGCGTAATAACTATGGATTTCCATCAAGTAAAGGCCACCTCAGTCCAAAATCAGTTAAAAGATACTAAAAAATTTATTGTGACATTTTTTTTTAATCGTTTTTTAATTTAATGGTTTAAATGATTTACATCAGTAAAGTGAGGTTATAAACAAATAATTTTCTGTTTATTCATTTGACTATAGTTTTTTTATACTCAGTTTTGTCAGTAATAGTAATATTTGATTCTATAAAAGAAAATACAAAGAAAAAATTTTAATGGGTGTTCGCTATTTCTTGCAGGTAAGAACTTGAATTATTAATTATTTATCAAATCAAAAAATTCTAAAATTCATATTTTTTTTATTATGTATCGGATTCGCATCATTACGCTATGCATACTTCGTTCTTAATAACCTTGTACTCGGTAGTACAACATTGAACGCGTTGTAACTTCAAAAACATCAACTTTAGAGAAAAAAGTTTTAAATAAAAGTTGTAGAAAATGTATCGATTTGGAAGTTTTATTATAAACAATTCATTGTTTGAACAATTATTTAAAGAGATATCGGTAAAAAACTGAATAAACAAAAAGTAATAATAATATAAGCTGTGAACGGTAAGTGCTACAAAAGAAATTACTGAATAATAAAGATAGGAAATTTAATTATCTATACAAAAGGTCCTGATAATTGTGGGCCTAAAGTGCACGGTTACGGAGATACAGGCCCAAACGGTTTTTCACAAAATGGCGGCACTTCCGTTCGCCATTTTTGTAAGTACCTATTTTGTGTTTTTAACTTAAGTACGTCAGACCGGAACTATCCATGCAATAAAATAACTCCTGCCTAATTTTGCAAAACAAAATCCTCTATTACCTGTTTTATAGTAAACAATAAAGAAATTGGGAACATAAACTTTAGACTTTTAAGTAGACCATGTCATGATTATGACCCAATCTGAATAATATCGGATTTTACATATCAAAACTTTTCACATTATCATTGAGGCTGGTATTTATTATATCGGGAACAAAATAAATCATCTATATAATGCAAGTCACAATCAGGTTTGTTTTATTAGCATCATTTTTCCTGAAATTTTTCCTTATAGAATCAAGTTCTGAATCCGTTAGAATAAATAAGTATCAAAAAAATACAATTTGTCATTGAAAAAAAATACGGTATTTTATGGTCTATTGAGTGAGTTCTATTATTTCCAACCGCTAAATGATTACGGGATACTCAATCTGTGGAGAAAATCCTTTTCATACGTTTTTGTCATCGCTTATATAGCGAAAATAAACTGTTTCCCAAAAACGTATATTCCATAATATCAAAAATTATTGGTAATCCTTCAACATTACCTACTAGGAAAATAAAAAAATATTTTTCACCGGTGTGTTCACCCTGTATAAACTCAAATGAGAACAGTTGACACTGAACCACAATATATCCGATCATCTTTTTATTACAAACCGATAAATTATATAAAACCGTCCAAATAACATGATGGAGCTGCAAAAAAACTTCAGAAATCATACAAAGACTGCAGTTATTGACTATATAACTCAGATCGTATAACGCGAGCTATAACCGTCTTTTTTCAATTTCGGTAACCGCTGGAAACAATGTAAACAACCTGTGTTTTGTCTGCCAATTATGATCTAGTCTCTCTTCCACAATCAAGGGCGTCCCTTCGTCTTGTAGAATGAAATTTCAAGACACGTCAATTTTGAAATATTGAGGAAAATAATAGCAGTCGCAGAGGTTGACCCCAAAAACAAACACACCAACTACGACACAAAGTTTTTTTAGGCTGTTTCACATGCCCAATTCATATATAATCGAATCAGAATGAGGTTCTATTCCATTGAAAGAAGTTATCGGATTATTTGAAAAAACTACCCCCAACCACACCCCTCTCGAGGTCGCACAAACTATAAAACAAAGTTTTTTGGGTTGTTTCACATGTCTCATTTGAATATTCGAATCAGAATGAGGTACTATTTCACTGAAAGAAGTTATTGACTCATTTGCAAAAGCTTCCCCAACACACCCCTCCAGGGATATATCAGATGTCTATCAGATCATGAAGTTTGTTGTCATCAGGCTTATTTGTCGCTAAAAAAATGTATTTCAAATTGAAAATTCGCCACAAACTCTTTCAAAACAAAGGTCCCAACTTTCTTCGTCTAGTGGAAGTGGATTACTTCACACCGGTGTTTTGTTTTTGAATTATGATTTTATATAAATATTGAAATTTTGAAGTTACCTAATAATAATCCCTATAGTTCCTTTATAAAGCTTTCGGAATTCCCCGGAATTCCCCAGGAATTCCCTCGGAATTCCCCGGAATACCCCGGAATTCCCTCGGAATTCCCCGGAATTCCCTCGGAATTCCCTCGGAATTCCCCGGAATTCCTATCAATTGTACACCGGAATTCCCATGTGGTCAACCCCTCGGAAAGAGAATCACAATATTACACGCAGGATCAGAAAATGGTTGGATCCCAAACGCTATATAGCTTTCTGCCAAAAATATTATGGACTCTTGTGTTGATTATCACGAAGATTCGACAGCAGAGCTTTTTGAAGATTGGTTTAAAAATTGTCTGTTACCCAACATTCCGCCAAACAGCGTTATATTAATGAACAACGCAAGCTATCATAGTCGACGATTCCAAAAATTCCTGGCTCAAAGAATACGGAATTGGAGATTAAAAACTTCATGGGTGCAAATGACATATATTTTGAGGAAAATTATACAAAAAAAGAACTTTTACAAGTGCTGCAGTCATTTTCTTAAAAAAACGTATGTTTGTGATACAATTGCAGAAGAATTGGGACATACAGTGTTACGACTATCTCCCTACTACTGCGTGTTCAATCCCATAGAGCTTATGTGGCACCAACTAGAATTGAGCGTGCGCGGAAAAAATACTCCGACTTTAAGTGGTAGTGTGGTAGAATTAATTAGGAACTGCATGAATGACATTCCTACCGAGAGTTGGAAAAGTTCTGTTAGTCATGTTATAAATGTTGAAAACTCGTACCTTTCTGTAAAATCGATTGCGCCAATTATAATTAATTTAGATGAGGATAGCGATAGCGACACTGAACTAAATATAGAATAGAATTGTAACATTTAAATAAATTACTTGTATATCTCCTACATTATGCAAAATTCAAATTTCCTAACTTCGACCCTGTAGCACATTTTCATCTTTTACCAGATGATTTTCTACACAATGGGATTAAATCGGGATGTTTATTGCGGTTAATAAGCCAATACCATTTACTGTGAAAAATACTATAAACATCAGTCATAAACCGTTATATATTTTTGACGCTTGAACAAAAAACTTACTTTCTGTAAGGACCATCATATTCATTCGAATACATCAAATTATTTAAAATTCTTCTACCTAATTGTGTCATCATTAACAAAAAATACATTTTATCAATAATTCATCAATGTCACGTTCATCTCGAGATGTGGGAAGTTCATTTCAATTCTCGAAATCTAATTAATTAATAGTTTCCTCGAGCTCCAACTAATGCTAATTCTAATTCCATCGCATGATTGATATTGATAATTAAGCCTTCCACGTTGGTACATGGAACATTCCGAATTAACTAGATTCCTGGTAACATGTCCTTTTATGATTCATTTCCAATACCGGATTCTGTATGTTTCACCAACAAAAGAATCATGAAAGTTTTTGAGATGTAAAGGAGAAACCGAGGGAGAAACGGTGCAACCACATCCGCACAAGCCCCACCCTAGCAATCCCCTATCGCAAAAACCCATAAAGTGATAACGAGCGGAACATAGAGAGCACTTAAGGAATTATTTTTTGGCTTTCATCTTCTCCGAATAAAAAATAGAAATTAAAACTTCTATGAAAGAAGCGAATTCAAAAAAATGTTACACTCTCTGTTTATAGGTACGTGTATATCATTCAAAGACCTTTCATTCATTCACAAAAAGGGAGAAAGAGTCCATCTAAAACAGCTACTCCCCTGTCTATATGTCTCGACAGGCACTGGGTTACCCAGAAATAACTTTTTCTTGTTCAATTTGTATTCCAAGCATATGTAAATTGAATCAAACAGCATACACTCGAGAATACATAGGAAATAACTACAGTAAGCAAAGTAGCTATTATAATAACACTAAATGATCTACACAATTCTAAATTGTTTTTCGAAAAATGATTACGAAATCCATTTTTGATGGCATCAATTTTGATCAGAATTCAAAATATAAATCGTACAATTCCAAAATTGAAATTTATTCAGGAAATAGGAGTAGAAAATGTCGAGAAAATGTTATTAATGCTAAGTATTTTTGTACCAAATATGAACTCAGAAAACTTCAAAAACTAACACAGAAACAATATAGTAACTATAAAGTGAGCCAAACGCCCGGTTTATTTTGATCAGTTTAATCGGTTAAAAGGTCTAGACTCTAGAGCATTCAATCAAAGGTACGAGTCCTTCAAATTTAATCGATGAAATTTTCACTTTTTTATTTGGCAAGAGTATGAAAACAATCCGATTGATAAAATCACGAGTCCGTAGGACGAGTGATTTTATCTAATTCGGTTTGTTTGAATGCTTTTGCCTCAAAATAAAAAAGTTTGAGTGTTTCGAAAATGAAAATTAAATTTGAAGAACGAGTTGTATTTGGAGAGATTATTTTTTGAACAAATAAAAGGAAGAACAATTTAATTGATCAGTATTTCATTTACATTAGAAGGAACGGAGAATAGGTGAAAATTTTACAAATTTGAAATGTCAAACAACGATGTATGCCCTCTATGATCCAGAAGAGATGTGATGCTTACGCATTGAATATTATAAAGCTTGCCGACGATACCAAGAGATGGCGTCACACCTCTCATTGTACAAGGTTCTTATGAAATGAAATTCGCGCCAGAAGGAACATAAAATCATTCGTTATGTCGTTGTATCAAAATCTTCATACAACGGTTTCTTCTCATACAGCAGAAAATGAATTGTATCTCGAATTGTATTTAATAAAAACTAATTGTACGCCATCTTCATTTGAGTTAAGGAAACCTTAAATATTTGAATCGGTCATTCGCTATATCTGTCATCTGTCATAAAGTTGGGGTTATGAGCTATTTACGTGTTTAAGTGTTCATTGGAATGTGTTATGTAATTATTATGCTGAAAAAGTGAAAAGTGAATGACTATTAATAAGGTAACTCTTCATTCATGATAATTTATATAAATATGAGCCAGTTCAATAGAATCGACGCGGTAAACCTTATAGTTTTGACAGTTCAAAGGTAAACAACATTTTATCGAAACAATCGAAAGGACCAGGCAGTTTTATCGGTATAATACCCAATGATTGGCTAGAATGACCATAGAATAACCCGCTACTATTGGTTGAAATGCTAAAAACGTCACATTTGACAAGTGAAAAAAATAATCGTTGTAATAATGTTTTGGTTGCCTAAACTTCAACTTTATCTTCATTTCATTCGAAGGAAATAAACGAGAGTTATACCAAAAGATTTCTAAATAGTATCGATGTATTTTCATTTTCTATAAAAATGTTATCCCAAAAATGTTACAGGGAGAGAGAGATCGCTAGATGATGTACTTGATAACAATACTGATAAAATCATTACTTTTTATTTCTGGAAACGGGTGTCAGATCGTAGTTGTTGAAGAGGATGCAGGATCTCGAAAACAGATAACCTCGCATAGAACCTATATCTTTTCCGAGATCTTTTCTGTTCGTTCAGTACTGAGATACATGCGATATAACTGGAGACCTGACGAGAGGTACTCGGAGAGATAGGCCAAGTATTTTGCCAACTTCGTCTTCTTCTGAGTGAACAATTGCTCACTTTACATCCTGAAAGTGGATGAAGAAATAAGCACTTTTGCTCGATTCCCTTTGCCTAACGCATTTGAATTAATTAATTATTGTCAAAATGTACCAACTCTTTTCGACCGATCCTCGTAGCGACAGGAAAAAGATAAAAGGAAGTAGAGCGAAGAGGAAACCGGAGAAACCTTCCACGGTGCATACTCTGAACTTAATTGAGTGTGAATATAATGATGAATGGAAGGGAACATTTCAAAATCTGGTTTACAGTTCTTTCACTTTTTTTATGTTGTTGGATTCAGATAGCTGCCGGATAAACGGCAAAAACTTTTGTTACGGTATCGTCGGCGCTTAACATTTCGATTCTTCGATCAATCTGATTTTATCCGATGATATGTTGTACAGGGTGAGGCAGTCCTTCATACAAAACAATTGAACTTGTTGAAACAAAAAATGTCATATCGGAGTCAGCAACTACAATTGTGAAAATAACACAACAACAAAACAGTCTTGAAAATTACACAGTGATCTATAGTTAAATCTGTAGCACGTATTTTCACTTTGCTTCTTTAGCTGAATTCAAATATTCTGCAAGTTCCACTGAATTTGTTTTAGATTTCCCAGTGAAGATAGCTTTGTGCTTTGATCCTACCGTTATGCTTGGTCTGGTCGGGTCTATTGTGGTTTTTTAATACAATTACGAGCAGTAGCAAATAATTATAATCAATTGTAACGTTTTTCAGCTTCTAGTCTTTTCCATCGATAATTAGTATTATATTACGTAACGAGGGGGATAAGTGCCAATTACACTCGAGCGAAAAATTGTGAACACGAGGCGTTAGCCCAGTGCGGTAATTTACAAGTGCACGTAATTGACCTTATCTTAAACGGTTCTTTTTTTTATTTTCACCATCCTGACAGCGGTAACGTAATGACTCACTTACAATGCACTTGTATTATAAAAGTGTTTGTATTTTCGTTTTCAATTTTTGTCCTTTAATACCCTTCGTTGTTTCATTTCATCTATATGTTTGTGTCAGATGTACGAACATAACTCCTGTAGGTTTTTTTAACAGGATACACATTCAAAGAGTATTCTATTTGATAAAATGAACATAATATATTATATCCCAGATATTCATAGAATATATATGGAATAGGAACATAAGTACCTTTGAAATATTCATGGACCATTCTCAAATGAATATTCATATGAAATCTCGTATAAAATTCTTAAAAGGATAAAAAGATTCCTCCTTAAAAATTCTTGAAAAATCACCTTTTGAATATTCCACACGGTATATTCTAGAATATTCTCTACGGACTATTTTCAGAATATTCTTCATGGTATATTCTTATAATATTGTTCACGGTATATTTTCAGAATATTCTTCATAGTATATTCATAGAATTTTCTCTCTGGTATATCACTGAAATTTCAGCTTGGGACTCCACAGTTGGTACCGCTGATATTACTGTAATAGTTGGAACCAGAATTGAAGGAGACAAGATGGTTGAGCTGTTTGCAAGTCCTTTATGTATTTGTCAAATGTTTTGTGATGAGTGGAATGAGCGAACACAACTGAATAATCAAAAGAGTCCATTTGGAAAACTGCTTGTCCCGACAGTGTACGTCGGAAGGGTTGCCTACTTTTCGTTGGGAGTTGGTTCCAACATAATTCCAGCAGCATCTCCCAATAGTTCAACAGCCCATGGTTATTGTTAGTGCATAAAGTTGGCAGACCAGATCGGAGTTATGAACGAAGAGTCGTGGCAAGGTTAAATTTTGAAAATATGTACTTTGCATTTCATTATCATTTCTAAGAATGTAAGCGACGAGGGTAAAGTCTCTAATAGAAATAAAATATGGGAAGATATTCATACAATGTATAAGTGAGACTATGCTCGACCCTTTCTATACATACATGTATATTTCAAGAATATCTGGAATATTTCTGGTATATTCTTAGAAAATACTCTTCTGAATATGTTATAAATATTTCCTGAATTCTATTATAGGAATATTCTCAATCCGGTATTCTACGAATATTCTGAAAATTTGATTTCCATAGAATAATCTTTGGGAAATATTTCCAGAATGACACAAAGGTTCGCCGAAAGCATTTTCAGGAAATATTCTATAAAGGATGTATATATTCCTGGTATATTAATAGATTAATACAATATCCATGAAATAATATTGCAGGAATATTCATGAAATATCAATTACTATCTGGGTGGATGTCAGGATGTTCATTACACTTTGTTATAATTTTCTGGAAAAAAGCAAACGTGCATGAAGACGGTCGGTTTGCATTTGCTGAAAAATATTGATTCAATAGGAATTTCTTACTTGAGACTTTGGAGCCGTAACAGACGAATCGTGAGAGTCGAATGCAGAGAATCGAATATGAAATTGAGTTCAGAACTCGGTTGAGAATGACTTTTTGGACACACTGATAGGAAGGCGAGAATCATCCATCCTTCGATCTATTTGATTTAAAACTCAATATAAGCTACAGATGGATATTTAGGTGAAATGATAATGCTCTGTCGTGAAATAGCTGAGTAAAAGGTGTGAAATATTTTTTTTCTCTGCGTTGACTGAAAAAAGGGAAATTTAACACAGTAACCTTCAACGCCGAGTCTTCGTACCTACTGCACTGGAACGTGATCAAACAGTGCGGCGGAAGTGGAGACAATTCGTGAATCTACTTTTATATGACGAGATATTCGAGTCTATACCTACATCTGTGTTTCAAATTATACGTAATACGTATCAAAAATTTTGACCCCAATTTGCATAGACCCAAATATAAGAATTCACATGTTCGTTCCTAAGTTTGTTCGGTATCGACAATACTTACAGCAACGGGTCACGTATGAAAATTGGGCAGAGACTGTGGATTTGATACTCTTCTCAATATATGTTCTCGGTTAGCGGCAGAGATTCCTCTTCAATATTTATTGGGCTCGCTTCAGCTAGTATAGCATATCAATGTGGAATGAAACCGATATTGAAAAATAAATATCGGTTCTAGATATTAATGTTGATGCAAAAATTCGTTCAAACACGTAAACCACTTTATACTACTTTCATTTTCATGAGAAGAGCCAGGGGAGTTTTCGAAAATTGGTTCAAACTTGTTCAAATGGGGGATTCCGATCGGATTTCCTTGAACACTCCCGTGACTCACTGCACAACCCTACCAATAGATCCCACGAAGATATGAGGGGCTCTTCTGTAGCTCATCAGTGATATTTCATATAGGTTGCTATATCCTCTACTTTTTCTTGATCTACAACTTTCCTGAATATCCCTTCCTGGATAAATAATTTTTGCGTGGTACGCCAATGATTCCGCCACTCTCCCTCATAAAAAAAGGTTACCTCCAGAGTCATGAGAGTGACAAAAAATCTATGTTGAGGTATGTGGCATGTGCTACAAGATGAATCTAATTATAGGGCAGCTTTAAAATAACACTTGAACTGAGGGGGAAGACAGTTTCATTAATTATAGATGCCAATAGGTAATTCTCCACTGGGGTAGTTTTGAACTTTGGAATTCATCAGGAATATTTATTTATTACTCATAATTTCTTACCGTTACCCCAAATATAGCTAGGAAAAAAATGTACTCACATGCATTTCGAAAATAGGTAGACCTATCCAAATAACCCTCACACAACTCCTCTTTTACTCTGGCACGTTGACAACATACTTATATGATTGTTTCTACAATTTCACCTCGCTGCTGCATTTTTTTCTTCATGCATAGTAATCAATCGCGAATATATTAATAAATAAATATATTTAACACCCACTTTGTAACAATTATACTTGCAGTAACACTGTACAGGGCACATGAACGAATTTCGCATCTGTTTTCAAAGAAACCCCGCTCGAAAGTGTCTCTTAAAGCCTCACCAATTGTTTATGAAGCACAAAAGCACAATTGTCAGCTAGATCAAGTGGTTTTATTAATTATTTTCCCATAAAACCCAGTAATTCGTTCAAAATGTGACAGTGTTGACACACTTTACTGTTTACCAACTTTTAAAAGCGCCGCCACAATGCTTTCATTTGTTCTCTTTATTTACTCTAGAGGTTTGAACCGTTGGAGCCGAAGGAGTGTGTCGTTGATAATGTTTACGTAACGTGCACAGGAATAGCACATGCCTCAAGCATGGGAAAGGGAAACGGTACATATATCTAAACTTTTTATTTGAATTTTTTAGAAGTCGTTAGCAAACTCATTATTCAGTACAGCTATTTCCAATTCTTTCGAAGTTATATTATCACCACAGTTCATTCTCAATACTCAATTACATAAATTATTGAAACATTGGAACTGATACAGTCATAACATTTCGTGAACAAGCGTATTGTTTATGCAACTAACCATGCACAGGCCCATCATTCAGTTCCTGCCCCCAGATTCTATTCCACGAATTCGATTGTCGAATAGCTCAGACTGTGACTGTAGCATGCGCTGTACCGATAATATACGCATATTCTATACAATTCGATGATCGAATTCGTGAAATAGAATCTGGGCTCTGATTTGAGAAGAATTGATAAAAAAGTCATAGCCTATATTTACCGTTCTTTGCGAAAGAAGGTACTTATGTTGATGATAGAAGAGATTCTGTATAGGTATATACGAACCTTTTGATGACTTTGTTGACAGACAAGTCGATGAAAGTAGAATGAAAAAAGTAAAAACTCATATTGTTGATCGCAAAACATACCTAGCTGAAGGTGCTCGCAAACAATATATCATAAAATATCAATAGACTATTGAATGTTTTGAGATTCTTCGTTTTGAAATTGTCTTGAGACAAAATTGGCAAGCAACAGTTGAAATAATGCATTTATGTTCAAATAACTTGGGCGATTGTTCCTATACGTACCTTTTGGTATCTTCCAATATATAAGAAATAGAAATGTATTGAAAATAGCTATATATTCCGATCAGCAAACACATTTATTAGATATTAGATAAATATTGGTTACAAAATCCGGGAATTGTTTTGGCTTGATATTGTGAATATTATATTACCCATGAAAAATGTGAAAGTTTGGCGATATTGGCTCAATATTCCAAAACAATGAAAGGATGTATCGATGCCTATATTAGAACAACACCGTAAATAATTTGCATCTGCAAATAGCAAAAAAGTGACAATCCGATTCATTGAAATGATGAAAAAAAAATTCTTGGTTTTCCTATTCAAAATTATTCATTCGTTATTCATATCAGTCTTAGTACCTCCACTTCATTCATATTATCACTTTCAACATTCAAAAAACATGTTTGCTGTGGGATTTGAACTCAACATCATCCAGTTTTGTTTCAAATATAGAATTATTTATTGTCCACTTTCCACATCTTAGTAAAATTGACATATCACATTCTCAAAAAGGGGTACATAGGTATAAATAGATCAAAACATAACATTTAAATAAATAAATACACATAATTGAAAAATACAGAGAGGAACCCATCCAGTAAGGAATATACGGGAGTTTTCATCTATCGGAATTTAGAAAATCAGGAAGACCGCTATTTTGTGGAAATCGTCTGATTGGGGCTGGTGCATCACCGGAAAAGCGAGAAAAACCGGATTACGATATTCATGCTGTTGATTTTCATATACAGGGTTATAGAGTACTTTTTGGCAAGATAAATCTGTTGAAAGTATATCAATATTCTAATCTACTTTTCCAAGCAACATTGGACGAATACCGAGAATTCCAATATTGAAAATTGAGTTTTCAAAAGATATGAAAACAATATTGTAAATTTAATATTGTTGAGGTTATATTTTTTATATAACCTGATTTAAGATTCTGGTGATATTGGTGATAAGCTATCAAACCTATATATTACATTTCGCAGATGTAATAATGTTTTTCCAACTTTTAACCAATATTCACGTCGAAATATCGTTTTTCAACAGGGATTTATGTCTTTTCAATAGAAGAAAAGATTCCATATTATCTCTTCGGAGTAGATTATAAGTATGCCCCATTCTACATTTCAATATATATTCCAACATTAATTCTAAATTTTTTGAAATATTGTTCCTATATAGTAGGTTGCCTACTAAACATCGTGATATAACCTCAATGCAACAATTACATTACAATATTATAAATTACATTATCGTAATATTTTACTTCAACATATATGTTATAGAGATGTTATAGTGAAATGTCCGGGTAGGATATAAAACAATGTTAGATTGTTAAAAAGGTTATGTTGGTGCAACATATTTGCAACGTATCAGATTAATGATTTATTTTTATATAATTGTGCAGATTTGGGTCTGATACTGGAAAAAAATATCCGAATACGGATACTCGAAATGTATCCGGATCTCGATCCAGATATTTTTTAAAAAGTACAAATAGTTTCAGTTAAAAATGTATTCGGGTACAATTAAACCGATACTTTTTCCGATACTTCCTATGATGCTTTTGGAAAAGAAACCTAAATTGCTAGTGTTAGAACTAATGTGATGTGCATGTATTTTTATTGTATATGATGATAAAAATGCATAAAATGATGGGAAAAGAAATCAGGAAGTACTCAAAACAATTGCATAGCACCGATGAGTCTGTACTCTGTAGACAAGAATTTGCAGAATTTTTCCTGTGAAAACCAAACGTGTTACTGCCTGGGGCCCGATTCTCGAGTAATAAGTTCGACAAACGACGTTTGTTGAATTCATAACTCGTATGAGATAAACCCAATATGGAATGAGTGTGTTGGGATGCGAAACAACATCACGAGTGTATACAAGAATCGGGCCCCTGAGCCTCAAAATAATATATTTAAGAATATCCCCATGAACTTAATATGTATCTCTCATATTTGTATTATATTTTCCCAGGTTTGATTCAACAAGCACTAGCTGTTTCATATGGTTAACATGTATATCATCTTCATTGAAAAATAGTTTTGAAACGTACATGGATAAGATCCACACCTACCGATTCAACATATTTTACTGTTTTGTACTTATTCCTTATTTATTTATTCATTGTTATTATCTCTATGTTAAATACCCTTACACGTGCGCCCAGAAGGAAGACAGAACCTTGTTCGGGCAAGGGTCGGGTGCCGAAGAACAAGAAACTCCAAATCATAAAAGAAGTTAAGCTCAGAAATGCTACAAGTACAAATTCGGAAATTTCAGGAATCTGGCAACTAAGCTCACTCATTTTTCCATGGACAGACAACTGTGATTACACAGTGGACAGGGGACGTCTAGAAATTGCATAATATATACCTACTCATGATGTGATGCTCTGGTAACAGAATCACAAGATATGTGTATTCGTTCGTGATTATTATACGGCAGCAAGATGTCTCACTGGTGGCTAGGAAGGAAACCAAGAAATATATTTTTATATCCAAGATTGAAAACGCCTGGATAATATAATTTTTATATTTGAATACGAGTTTGAAGATCAATATCAAAATTTTCCACCTTCTGATTTTCTCACGAGTGATATTCTCTTATTTAGGGTGGAATTATTCGTGTATGGAAAATAATATTTTTCTAGGATTGCATTTCTTTTCCCGATTTCCCATTTACTGTGTCAGAAACCTTTGTGATCGTTTGCAAACCAACAAGCTTGGTTCGTCTATTGATTGATAGATGGCGATTGGATTCACATTTCCATTCCTGCCCGTAAATCTGTATTCATTTGAACTATCAATACAATGGTGTGACCATTGTCTGAAGATATAACATGAGCAATTAACTTTTTGAAAATTCATAAAATGATCCCATTGAAAACATCGAGAGAGATTCATTTTTTTTGTGAAATAAATTGAGTCGAAATGAATCTACATTTTTCAAAACTATTTCTTAATTTTTCAAAAATTCGTACAACCTGGTGTTCCACATAAAATCCTGCGAGAAGTATGAGTGAATTTCTGAACATGCCTTCGTTTTTTGAGAACCTACACAACCGGTTTCACTTGAGTTAGATTCAAAGTACCATTCACCTTCACATTTCAATCGAAATTATGAGCAATTTTCAAAAATATGAACTACTTCCTGCCTGAGATGCTGTAACATTTGTATCATTTGTACACTGCTGCTCAAAAAACATATATCTCTCTATCCAATTCATTAAAATGTGCAATTCTTGTATATATGATATGAATTATTTGTGCAAAAAATTACAATTTTTACATTGGGTAATATATTAAAGCTATAATATATAAAACTATTCGAACGATATATATGTATGCATATGAAAGAAGAAAACTAGAGAGCCAAAGGCTGTCCGTGGTGAAATTTCAATAAAATTATATGAAATTATAAATTAAATACATTTCAATTATACTTATCCAATCCACGTGAAAGTTCCTATAAAAGAAACTCACAAAGTCTAAAAGTATATTTATAAATAAGGAGTTTTCGCAAGCTATAAATCGATCTAGCTAGGTTTCATTTTCGGAAAATGTTGTTTTTTGCGTGTTTTCAGAAAAAACTCGTGATTTGTTTTATATTTATATTTCCCTTTGCTGAACACTATCATGAGAGCGTCGGCTGATCATTTTGAGTGCGAAGCTCTCTGGAGGGTCTCACCTATTCTCATGGTAGAGCATTTGTAGGGAAACCCAGAAAAACCCACAGTGCTACCGGAACGGCTGCTGAATTCAATCCAGATATCCCAACTACCAGCATTGGGATCTAGGAACTAAGAACTGCCAATCGCACTGAGTCGGTCAGAAAAATCATGAATATATAGTTGAATCACGACTTTCAATTGAAACTGAAGTTTTAAATTCCATATAGACACCCGTTCGACCATAGGCAGCGATAAGGGGAAGTACGGGACAGCCCCCCCACTCTCTGGAAACTCTCGAAATATTTTTTTCTTGATTCTTCGTTGGAGTGAAATCTTGGATATTCCAAAAAGAGCGGTTTCACGAAAATAAAAAATAAATCAAAGATTATTCGGCATGTATACTACTTTTTCGAAACAATGGAATGAAAAAGAGTTTCTGGACAAGATGTTGGTAAAAATAATAATGAAATAAGTTCATTCATGAATAAATTCAATTTACAATTTGAAAATGTTATAAATATACATTTTCATGAATGAACAAAAAAATAAACCTCACGAAGATAACTAGTTGTAAGGTTAACTGGGGGTGATAACAACTCACAATTAATAAATATATCTGAAGTTACATAAATGATAATGATTAAATTAAAGGTGAGCAATTTCATGAACCATTCAAAAAGGCGTCATAATAAGTCCGAGAGCTCTTGTTAATCCATGTTTTACTCCTTTGAATACTGTTACTTCTCTGATTTGTGGTATTTCATCATGAAGATATGGTTTAAAAACTTGTACTTTCTTCATTTTCATTTTAGACGTGATTATGGGTATTTTTCATTTTTAAGAATGCAAATCATTATTGTATAAGCATTTAATTAATTTATATCTATTTTTTCAATTTCTTCGGATAATAATTCCGTTGAAAATTTCCAGTCTTCAATATAAATTCATTATTTTCAGAAATATTTTTCGTATTACTTCTAGTTTTTTCAAATACATTTTGGTACGTGGTCTCGGTAGTGTAGTGGTTAGTTATCTGCCTATCACGAGGCCGGGTTCTCCTCGCCGCCCCGTCTCCCCCCCACATTTTTGTTACTCCTCTCCAGCTCACTATTCCATAACTTAACTGCGATTTTATTAAAGTAGCGGTATAGTTGAAAACATTTTCAGTTGTCGATGTTTGGGTAGAAGAATTCGAAGTTTCTTCACTATAAAATTTATTTCATGATCCTATTTCAGATGTAAATCAATCAATCATTATGACAAGGTATTCGATATAGTATTTATTTGATTCCCACAGTGAAAAAACAGATATTTCGTTAGCCGTTGAACAGAATATTTAATCAGGAATACTCGAACAATACTGATAAGAGGAGTTGAAAACATCTCACAAATTCGAACACTTGTATATTGCTTTCATTTGCATATTTTGATGGTCTTCATCGGTCTCATTATACTCATGCAGGAAGCTGACACTGAAATATCGATATTGATTCTGACGTTCATGACCGGTTCTGAAGTATTCCATCTTTCGAATTTCAAATGAAAATATTGAATATACAATTTCTGAGGCCAACTATGTCGCAGAAGCTATATTTTTATCAACATAGACGGTAATGATAGAGTAAGATCCCAGAGCAATCAGACATAACTTATTTTCACACGGATGAAACCTGAAGTTTTCAGTAGCGTCTCGTGTGCCTTGAATACCTACGCGCTTTGTGGAACTTGCCGAGTGACACCTGGGCAGGTACCAGGTGAGAAAGGTAACTAAAAATAAGAATTATTTTACTTAAATTCACATGGCTGATTTTTATATATGTCATGTAGAATATTATTTTAAAGTGATATCATAAGTGTCAGACACTTTTGATGGACCAGAGCTTTTATCAGACGCTTTTAAGCTACCCAAAAAATTAATGAACTTCACTTATTTTTACATGTCTGATTTTTTAATATGTTATTGAAGTATTTATTTAAAAGTTATATTCAATCAGTAAGACAAATTAGAGTGACCAAACATCCCCTAAGACAAAAATTATTCAGCCAGAAGTATGAGGGCGAGAGTACTATGCATGCGCTTCAGAGTGAATGAGACGTCCATAATAACTCGGTTTCCCTTCCCAAACTCACCATCTGTTTCAATCTACTGTGTATGTGCTGTTTGTGTGTAATATAACTTATAGTATACAGTATAGTCAGTGTTGTTTTTTAAGGCACAATTGTGTCAAAAGGGGCACTATGGTAAGCACTTTGAGAAATTGGTCGAAAACGGGCACAATTTTAAGATTCCGTATTTTCGTGGTTCCGTGGTCATTTTCACTTGTCTAAATTCTCACTTTTCATTTCATTTTCCTCAACAATCCTGTTTCCTGTTAGTATGAAATTTAAAAATTATGATTTCTATGCAATATATACATGATTTCTCAACGTTCAGATTGGTAAACATTAAAAAATGGAGCTTCATGTAGTATTTGATATGCAATTGATGGAATTCCGCAGGTTTCTGGGGCCAAAATTGCCTCCTTTGGGGCTTTGGACAAACCGTCTACTTTTTGCAAGGACAAACGCTAACTCGAATGTGACTCAAGTGTCAATTTCTCATATTTATAATATATTATTAAATATATTTATATTTTTACGATGCAGAAAAACTCAAAGTCGTCTCCACAATTTAATATTTGAAAGGTGTTTAGTACGGTGATTCAGTACATAGGTTCATCATCAGCTGAATTTACATTGAATTCTACAATAAAGGAAGAGTAATATAATATTAGTTGATAAATGAAGTATGAAATTTACTCACATGGAGATGAAAAAAATAGCAAATTCACACGGTGAAGTTCAAAAGGACATAAAAAATTTGGTTGGGTTAGGTTATTTTTCTAATATTGCATATTGGGCATAAGGGCTCCAAGCCCCCCAAACTTTAATGTATTTATGGTGTTAGGGATGTCCAAAATTCCCCTAATATCAAATTAATCATAATTGTCACTACCAAATTTTTTATGTCCTTTTGAACTTCACCATGTGAATTTGCTATTTTTTTCATCTCCATGTAAGTAAATTCTATACTCCATTCATCAACTAATATTATAATACTCTTCCTTTATTGTAGAATTCAATGTAAATTCAGCTGATGATGAACCTATGTAGGTTCGAAACATGTACTGAATCACCGTACTGAACACCTTTCAAATATTAAATTGTGGAGACGACTTTGAGTTTTTCGTAAAAATATAAATATATTCAATAATATATTATAAATATGAAAAATTGCCACTTGAGTCACATTCGAGTTAGCGTTTGTCCTCGAAAAAAGTAGACGGTTGATCCAAAGCCCCAAAGGAGGCAATTTTGGCCCCAGAAACCTGCGGAATTCCATCAATTGCATATCAAATACTACATGAAGCTCCATTTTTTAATGTTTACCAATCTGAACGTTGAGAAATCATGTATATATTGCATAGAAATCATAATTTTTAAATTTCATACTAACAGGAAACAGGATTGTTGAGGAAAATGAAATGAAAAGTGAGAATTTAGACAAGTGAAAATGACCACGGAACCACGAAAATACGGAATCTTAAAATTGTGCCCGTTTTCGACCAATTTCTCAAAGTGCTTACCATAGTGCCCCTTTTGACACAATTGTGCCTTAAAAAACAACACTGACTATACTGTATACTATAAGTTATATTACACACAAACAGCACATACACAGTAGATTGAAACAGATGGTGAGTTTGAGAAGGGAAACCGAGTTATTATGGACGTCTCATTCACTCTGAAGCGCATGCATAGTACTCTCGCCCTCATACTTCTGACTGAATAATTTTTGTCTTAGGGGATGTTTGGTCACTCTAATTTGTCTTACTGATTGAATATAACTTTTGAATGAATACTTCAATAACCTATTAAAACATCAGACATGTAAAAATAAGTAAAGTTCATTTATTTTTTGGGTAGCTCAAAAGCGTCTGATAAAAGCTCTGGTCCATCAAAAGTGTCTGACACTTATGATATTACTTTAAAATAATATTCTACATGACATATATAAAAATCAGCCATGTGAATTTAAGTAAAATAATTCTTATTTTTAGTTACCTTTCTCACCTGGTACCTGCCCAGGTGTCACTCGGCAAGTTCCACAAAGCGCGTAGGTATTCAAGGCACACAAGACGCTACTGAAAACTTCAGGTTTCATCCGTGTGAAAATAAGTTATGTCTGATTGCTCTGGGATCTTGGACTATAACAAGTATGACGCAGCTGTAAGGTATAAAAGTTGTAGATAGCATTGAAAGTTTTGTTTCAAAAATATTCATTCATATGCAGGACGTTCAATGAAAATGTGCGACTTATCAACTTTTATTTATTGGAAGACCACATACAATTTTACTCATTTTGGTACTTTGGGATGAGTGTTTGTCGGAATAATAAGATTACTTCGGTTCTTATCAGCTGGTTAGAAAATTATCGGATACATATAGTGAATAAAATTTAAAAACAGTTGCATGTCATCGATGACGACATAAAAGTAACTCACTAGTACCAAGCCATTGATGGAAATGCGTTGGAATGTTTTTATTGAATTTCAAAGTCGCCTTTTTAATCTTTGGCATTTGGTTGGCAGCACTCTTGATGTTACCGCGATTTGTTTGTAGTATGTTTATTTACCAATAGAGGAGTTTCGACTGACAGTTCTGTTTTTGGGTCATTTTGGTACTTCAAATTAGATAATTGTGATTGAAAACAGTGTGTTTCGTTGTTTCTATGGAAAGTCTCAGGTTCTCCGTCAAAATGCCAGAAGAGTTAAGAACTATAGCTGCCAGAAGATGGTGACATCTTCGTATAGTTATTTCGAAGGAGATCGGGATAATAGTGTCCCTTCGCTTTCCTTGACGGTTGTTAGAGAGCTCAATTGAATACAACGTAGTGAATTATATTTATTTATTTATTTTATTTATTCATTTATACAACCATTCAACAGCCGAAGCCTATTACAGAATGGGTAGAAACTACATATAAAAACAATATATCTATATAACAATACATATCATTATACTCATATTTGCAAACTCATAAATAGTAATGAGTAGTTGATTGTATTTTTGTGCAGGACTTGAAAAAAAAACTCGTTGAGAGAAAAAAAAGTCCTACACAACTTCACACCAACATAAAAAAAATACTTCATCCTAAAATTGCCTTACGTATTTCCCCAGGTTTACTGTGAAAAATATCAACAACGTTTTGCAATGTGTAAAAATCATCACAGGTTTTATGTATAGGTGAGAAAGAAAGTATGTTTGTCTGTGCAGTCGGAAGGTAAAAAGTATTACTGTTCCGAACTGGCAGCCTGGGAACAAATAGATTAATCCGTGATAATAGATATGGACAATCTATGAGGCTATTTAGTAGTTTGTACAAAAATAATATTCCCAAATATTTACGTCGGTCTACTAAGCAATTTACCTAGTACCTAGTTAACAAATATTCCAGTGGTGTACCACATGCAGGATAGACACCATCGGTGCGGAAACATAAATATTTAAGAAATCGCTTTTTAAGTTTATTATGTGAACGTTATAAACTGGGTTCCATACCACAGAGGCGTATTCTAGCTTCGATCGTACAAAAGCATCAAAAAGTAGTTTCATAGTATCAGTAGCTGTGAACCATTTAGAGTTTCTAATAATAAATCCAAGCATTCTGTACCCCGACGTAACTATATTATTTATGTGGTTAACAAAAGTTAGTTTAGAGATTCAGATCATTAAATTCGAAAGTTTGATTTAGACAGATATCATTTATGGAATAAGAAAAGTTGACAGGATTCTTCTTCCGAGTAAACGATAACATGCAACATTTATTAACATTTAGAGAGAGGAGATTTTTATTACACCATTTGATTATTTTGTTGATATCACTTTGTAGTACCTTGCAGTCGTTTATACATGTAATTTGACGGAAAATTTTACAATCGTCTGCATAAAGAAGAATTTCAGAGACAATATCCCGACAGATGTCATTTATAAATATAATAAATAATAAAGGGGCCCAGAACAGAACCTTGAGGAACTCCAGATGTTGCAGTTATTACCACAGAACTATAACCACGGTATTGAACTGCAGGAAGCATTTGACTCAAGTAAGACTTAAAAAAATTAACAAAATTGTTACTTAGTCCAAAATTGCTTAGTTTCCTCAGCAAAATACCGTGGTCTAGTCTGTCAAAAGCTTTAGAGAAATCAGTATAAATGATATCCACCTGGGAACTACTGTCCAACGCATTTGAAACAAACTGAGTTACTGAAGTTAAATTGGTTACCGTTGATCTGCCTCTGACGAACCCATGTTGAATATCAACAATTTGAGACCTTGCATGAGCGTACAACACATCATATAAGACTATCTCAAAAACTTTGCTAAAATTGCACAATATGGTAATAGGTCTGTAGTTGTCAATGATACATTTGTCTCCCTTTTTAAAAATAGGGCATATTTTAGCATTTTTCCAGACTTTGGGAAATGAACATGTCTTTAAAGCTGAATTAAAGATAATAGATAATGGTTTGGCGAATATAAAGGCACAGTCCTTTAACACAAACGATGGAATTCCATCGGGACCAGTGGTCATTTTTGGTTTACACCTTTTTAAAGCTTTAAGAACATCTTCCTTAGCTATAGAAGGGACTGTTAAGAGAGGAACATTATTATCCTCTGTGAACCCATTAGAATGCAGGTAATCACTCGAATTGATGAATGCTGCCTCAAAGAAGGAGGCAAATGCATCAACAATTTGCTGAGGATCATGCAGCTGATTTCCTTGATAGCTCATAGAGTTAGGTATGGTAGAAGTATTTCGAACATTATTGAGATATGACCAGAATTGAGTTGGAGAGTTCTGTAAATCTTGCTCAACTCTAATAACGTAATTTGAATGAGAAATTGCAATATCTTTTTTAACTTTAGCTCGCAAAAGTTTGTAACTCTCATACTGTGCTTGACTTTTAGTGGAAATGAAATCGCGACGAATTTTTTCTTTTTCCTTAAGCTGTCTAATTATATCTTTAGTAAACCATATTTATAATCTACAGTCAGATATTCATTCTTATCGTGTTGCAGTAGATTCAAAGTCAAGTGTGTTTACTGTCAGTGTGATTTCCCAAAAGATCAAAGATAACAAAGCTCACAAAATATAACTACTTTTCTTCGGACTTAGTCATCGGAAATGAGTGAGCCTCTGAAGAAGCTAGCCACTCGCGCTAGCGAAACGTCAGGAAGAAATTCCAAAAAACGACGGCCTTCAAGCCCGAAGAAAAGTAGTTATACTAATAACCTCGGCCGCGAAAGCCTTAACCATTTTGTCAAAGCTCACAAATTAACAAAACGCTTACAAATACAGCAGTATACTTGATATAGGTATTATGTGTACTATGAAGGAACGCAGTCAGTATTCGCATTTCATAAATAAGAGACCAATTTTGATTTTTCAAAACAGTTTGGGTGTAGCTATTCAAATTATATGATTTGAACCTTCGCAGGGGCATTGGAAAACTAGGAAAGAACTTTGTCATGGATAAGTTTTCATATTTCTATGAATGTTAAACACGTACATATTCTCAAAGAAGGTTTGTGAAAATTTTTCATTTTCCTTCTTTCTTATTCAAAACGTCACTTTGATTTATATCTGAAATTCCATTATTCTATAACAATCTGGCTACAGTGTACTTCAAAATGCAACTACGCCAATGATGACGTGCAACAGTGTTTAAATTGTGTCAGCTATATTTTGAAATGAGTTGATTGATCGCCAAATATCTTGAAATTAATAATGCGAAAAATTAAAATTTTTACCCCTAGAAAAATATATGAAAACGAACGCTATTTTAGTATACAAGGTCAACCGAAACTGGCGATCACTTTTTTTTCAGCTCTTTAAAAGGTTTGTCGTTTTGATTTTCAATGAGGCGGTATCCAATTCAGAAATACAGAAATATATACAGAATACAGAAATCATAAAACACAAACATTTTTTTTCATTCAATGCTCCACAAAACTGAGTTACAAAAAAACTTAAAACTATTCAAAAAGGTGTAAATTCACATCGAATGCAATTTTGTAACAGAGCTTAAAACTTTTATTCTACTCTAGGAGTACTCGTAGGAGTATTTGACGAAGGAAATATATTCAAGAGTAGTTTATCATTGAGATGAATTGTTATCAACATGCAATGTAAGAGTAGGTAAAATCGTCAAATAAACCTCCTTTATCTACCCCCGTACCATTATAATACACTTATATGCTCATAACTCGTTTTATAATGAAATCCGTTACGATACAGATTTTCATTACGATACAGATTTTCAACCAATATAAACCCATTATTTTTCAATCAAGCATGATGTGCAAGCTCTGCAATTTCACGTTTGTCGAATCAAAATAAGTAGGTATTGAATATTTGAAGAATTTAGTCAATTTTCGATAATCGTATAAAAATGGCTTATAGCAGTGATATAGAAGAATTACCAGCGACTCCTCCACATATGTCTCAGACAAGAAAAAATACAATAGAAAGGATTATATTTTCCATTTGACAAATGCAACATATATGTTTTTATTTTCGACCAAACTAAATGAGCTCTCCTGACCGAGTGGTCAATGGCGCCGGCAGTGATCAGAAACGTCCGTTTTCAATTCTCTCTTCATTTTTCATTGTTATATTTTCCGTGGTTATATCATTGATTATAATTTTGTAGAATTTTTCAAAGAAATACGATTGATTACCTACTATTATTATGCTCAATATAAATACCTGATAATATAATATTTATAGTTCTTCATTATTTACTGGGTGTAGATAAAATAGCGTATGCAACTCTCATGTAATGGTTATTGATACCCTCGCATAAACCATACGAAACTCATCTTCGGCTCGTTTTGTATCCTGGTTTATGCTCATGTATTAATAACCATCATTACATAATCGCTGCAAAATATACTATTTTAATACTGTTTAGATTTATATCAGTGGGTTATACAAAGGTTCACTCATCCACTGAATTCATTTGTTGGTGATTTCACTTATTCAATGATTTTTTTTTATTCGTTCATCCTCCAAGTTAGACAGTCATTATTTTTCAGAGATGTTTTTCAACAATTTCGCATGGTTTGTAGCCGATTCATGGAGTCATTGAAAAGAGCTTCCCACGATAAAAAAAATCAAAACCGATTCAGTCAAGGACTTGTATAATATATTGAGGTTATCTCATTTACCGTCTCTGATGCTGTAAAACCTGTCCGAACATTGGCGACAAGCTCATCCCACTTGTATTTGTTTCACCTAGTCATCCGATATCGTTAGTTTTTCTGTTTAATTGGAGTTACAGGAAGATGTCTTGGGAAAAAACGAATAGTTTAATCAAAATTATTCGAGAATGTGTTCGTCTTCTTCCTACTTTCAGGTTGAATAGTGACCATTCAACCTCACAGAAGAAGAGAGGGAGGAAAAACCTCTCCCGACCTCTTTTGAAATTTTTCAACGACTTCGTCATTTATTTAAATCGTCATTCCCCTTATCGGTGTTTTTTACGTGTAGTTATACAAAACGAGCTAGCTACCACACACGATCTTGGTACAAAACGTACAAAAAAGATATAGGTGCTCACTATCTCCATCCAAAACTCTAATACTCAACGACTGGAGACTCAAGTTTTCAAAAATAAACCGTTACCTTTTCATCAGCCATTTTCCTGAGTACAGCACATCATGTCGCAATGTCGCTCACCAGGGCCACCAAAATTCCACTGGGTAATCCAAACATTATCCACATGCTGCAATCCTTTTGACACAACTGATATTTGTGAAAGGTTATTAGTAAGTAAAACGCATTCATTAGAACGAAACCAAAATGTACTTACATGTTCCTACATTATTATATGTTCAACTTTTTACGTAGGCAAATCACAATACCCAACAATGACATTTGTTGGGAGCTTCATAAAGCTAATCTATTTTCAATGCTCACTTGAAACACCAAATGTATTATTCGATCTTGCAAATAATCATTTCTTGTTCATTTCTTGGAATGATTTCGATTGACTTTGAATGAAATAGTATGCAAACCTCGGCAAAAGATGAACTTTCTCTATCAAGAAATAGCGCACCATGATTCACTTTCCACATAGATAAGTAACATACTAGTAGTAGTAATAAGGGTTGGAGCAAATGGGGTCACTTCATTTCCATTTGATGATTCAGTCATTCCTGAAAAAAAAAACGGTTATCAAATTATCAAAAAAAAAAAAAAAATTCCGAAGACATTCTTCCTTCAAAATTTGGATTCTGAAAGAATGTACGTTCTATCTTCCGAATACCAAGCTTAATTTTTGTTTTAAATTCCATATTTTACGCATTAAGATTTTATTCTAGTTATGGTCAAATCAGCCCCTCAACAATCCTAATACCACCGCCAAATCGGCTGGAAGATTATTGAGATATTGATTTCTTCCACAAATGTTGACACCCTGTATCTTGAGAATTAAGCATTTCTGGGCCTATGTTTATAAGAACTTTTTATCATAGAATCACTCAAAGAACAACCCCTTCGAGTTTGGCCACGTACTCAAGTAACACTCTGTATTGTTCATGCAGAAAATCACATTTTGGAAGGTTATTTCTAAGTCATCTCGTATTTTGAAGGGTTGCCCTTTCCATGGTCACATAGATGGTTGAGGAAAGAACCCATCCTGGGTATCTAAATTTTTTCTGCTTTTCTCTGAAAAAACATAGTTCTCATCATAACAGAAATCTTTATATCATTTAGGCGAGGTATGCGTTGATTATCTCACAAATCTACCATCTTATATCTGATTAGATTAGCCTGGTGTCGTAGAAATGTATGACAATATTGTCTCACAATAAGAGGTTGTTCACGTACAGAATATATGGTAAAGGTCTCAAAACAAGTTGCAAGTAGACTCCATCTATACTGATTTCACAAAAGCTTTCGATCGTGTTATTCACACTCTATTGATATCTAAATTAAAGTCACTTGGAATTGACAGAACCGCCCTCGCCTGGATTGAAAGTTACCTAACTAACAGGTCTCAGAGTGTCAGGTGTTCTGGTTCAGTCTCCCCACCGATGAAGGTTCCTTCAGGTGTTCCACAAGGTTCACATTTGGACCCAATTCTATTCCACATCTTCACAAATGATATCAAAGAAGTGATACAGAATAGTAAATTTTTGATGTTCGCCGACGACCTCAAATTATTTAGGAGTTTGGTCAGCGGTGAGGAGGAGGCTGAACTACTACAAGATGACCTGAACCACCTCGTAAGATGGTGCGACATGAATTTACTGAATTTAAATGCAAAAAATGTTTCCAAATGAAATTCTCAAGAAGTAGTAGCCCAATCGAGTTCGATTACAGGATAAACAATGAAATCCTAGCATCCAAAGAAACCATTGAGGACTTGGGTGTGTTATTTGACAGTAGACTAACATTCAAACCACATATAACCTCCATCGTATCTAAAGCTTTCAAACTATTAGGCTTTGCATTAAGATCATTAAGGGACTTTTCGACAGGAGTATTGAAATTATTATACTGCTCAATTAATTGCTCGCTCTAATTTAGAATATAACTCAATTAGTGGTCTCGGTAGTGTAGTGGTTAGCATATCTGCCTATCAAGCGGAAGGCCGGGGTTCGAATCCTCGCCGGGCCACCGTGCTGGGTAATCGCACGTTGAAAGGTAAGGCTTCGTTGATCCATTGCTCGCACAAGTTTAGACTTCTGAGGATTGACGTTCGTCGGCTGGTTAACGGAACGAACAATTTTAGAACAACAACAATTTTAGATGGTAACCCCGGTATAAAAACGATATAGATGCAATATAAAAAGTTCAGAAAAAATTCCTGAGTAACGTTGCCTTCAAAATGGGTGTCACAAGCACTAATCGTGAATATGATTTACTGCTATCGGATATGGGTCTTAGGTCTCTTGAATGTCGTAGAGTGGAATCGGACTTAAACTTCTACAAATTACCTAATGGATTGGTTGGCTCTCAACAGTTAATTGAACTAATAAACCTCAATGTTAATGATAGAAGAACACGTATTTCTGAATTATTTAAAGTGCCATTCCACTTAACAAACTACGGGTGCAATGAGCCTATGACTAGACTTCAAAGAACTGCTAATATTTATCAGGGTTATATTGACCTATTTGATTCTTTTCCATCCTCATTCAAAAGGAATATTAAGAGAATGAACATTGTAAGCTTGTACTCTGTAACAACTTACTGCTCAACATGATTACAGGCTAGATTTTTGTAGATTTAGTATATTCAAGTAGATGTAAGTAGGGTTAAGTATAGATAGTGTTTGCTATCCATATTTTATGTATTACTGTTATTGGTGTATCCGTGAATAGATAAATAAATGAACTGAACGATTGAATTTTCTAGTCTGCCTTGATCATGTTCAACTATTCTTCACTCTTCATTCCCCCAGTAAGTGTTAGAAGATTTAGACTCGTACCGAAAAGTTCTGATTATGTAAATTTTTGTCAAGAACGTCATGATTTACTGTAGCAAACGCTTCAGAACCGATATAGGCTCTCTCTTATATGCCAACTTTGGAATTTCAAGTATAACACCTATATTTTTGAATTCAGTGGCTCAATTTACATATGAATTTCCTACTTAAGAGAGCGTTGGCATCAGGGCTTCCATGACTTTGCAGATTCAATTTCGGTATTGAGAGGATTGATTTATCAAAGAAAAATACTGTTGTTACAAAAAATCGAGATATCGAATATGAAATTTGAGTCAAAAAAATTTTAAACAACGAAATAAATGAAATAATATGGTGACAAGAAAGTTGAGGTATCAAATGTGAAATACTTGTCAAAAAATGTAAATGAAGAAATCAAATGGAATATTATGAAAAAGTGTTGAAGCCAAGTTTCAAGTTGAGTGTACTGACGACGTTTCGATTGCTGTTATCCGCAATCGTCTTCGGGTGATGACTCATCATCCGAAGACGAAGCAATCGAAACTTCGTCAGAGTTTATATAGATAATGAAAGACCGAACCATTACCATTCAGCAAGGCACATTGTCAAGCAAACATATCTCGGTCTACCGAACTCTCACAAACAAAATGTAGAATCAGTAGAACATGACATTTCTCTCAAACCAAGGATTTTTTCTGGAACCCAAAGTTGCCACAAAGTCTATGTTTTATGCTCTCACTGTAATCGAAAAACAAGCAATTGACTGATCACGTCATCACTACGGATTTTCATTCACAAAGATGAAGGTCGAAAACTTGTCTCTATAAAATCAGAATTTGAGAATGAAGTTCGACTGAAAAATATTGATTTCATCGTATTTTCACGTTAATTTCAATAAGTCACATTTTCCATCAAAACAAATGACAACAAATGAATCTTGAGAATTATGCATGAATTCACCAAAAAATGAAATAATAGTGAGGTGATTGGATTTTCCCATAGATCATTGAAGCAGAAAGAATGTTTGTTCAACAGTTATTATAGCCTCCTAGATACATTTTAAAATCCAATCATTTTTTCACTAAGAATATATGAATATTCTATCATATGTGGCATGACCTGCTCATCGAAGAATGTGCGAATGATTTGGGTTTTCCATTTCAGAAGTGATACCTTATATGAACTACCAAAAGTTTACAATTTAATTGAATTATTCATTCACTCCATAACGCAGGGAAAAATATAAGTAGCAATGTAAGTGAGCTGCAAAAAGTAAATGAACATGAACCTCAATAATATAATATCATGTATACATTATTATGAACATAATAATATTATTATTATAGGTGTGAGATAGGAGTTATGGTGTAATTTTAATAACGAATATTATATATTGGTTATGTTTTGATATATTATAATCTGCATTACAACTATATGTTGGGGACTGATACTAGAGTAGAGTAGAGTAGATTTATTGACTACGTTTAGAGGATTGAATCAAGTTAGTAGCAAGTCATAAAATAACGATTGATATAAATAAAATATTGATAAAACATTGAGGAGTACACAAAACATTATACAGACAATCAACTTGAGAAACAAAAAGTTTTTTTTTCCTTTCACACAAAATCAGTGGTGAGTGCTCTTCACATATCCTCAGCTGTGAATTGGGAATTGAGAAACTCCTCTTCGGAATAGAAGGACCTCTTCAAAAGGAAAGATTTCACCTTGAGCTTAAAATTGTAGTAATTGAGTTTACGAATTTCACATGGAAGCTTATTATAAGTAGATAAATTCAGAGAATTCTTCTGGGACATCACAAGTCTGTACCTGGGCGTTCTTATCAAACTTTCCGACCTTGTGATTCCGCTTGTGTAGAATAACAGACTCAATTTTTATGGATTTCAATTAGAGTTTCAAAAATGTGAACTGTAGGGAGAGGCATGATTCGCAGTTTTCTGAAGACAGGACGACAGTGATCTCTATAGTCAGATCCGGTCATAACCCGCACAATTCTTTTCTGGAGAATGAATATTTTTCTTGCATGGCAGGATCTGCCCCAGACAGTAATTCCATATGTCATATGACAGTGAAAGAGTCCAAAGTAGCTGGATCTGAGAGTGGCGATTCCAACTGAAGTCTTCAGTCTACGTATCAAAAATATTGCGCTTGATAATTTACGCGCCAATTTGTCGGTGTGACTAGACCAGTTGAGTTTATCGTCAATATAAATACCTAGTAACTTAACACTTTCTCCCCCAGTGAGACTGGCATTCGGAGAAATGATCAGATTCTGATTTTTCTTTGCGTTGAGCGAGAGCTCATTTGAAGAGAACCATATCTCAGCCGATTTCAAGTTGATTTCGGAAGCCGTTATCAAATTCTCCACGTCAGTTCCGCGATTAATCAACGTCCTATCATCCGCAAATATAACGCATTTGCCAGGAAGTAGATGATAGTACAAATCATCAATTTAGAGGATGAACAAAATGGGTCCTAAAACGGAACCTTGGCGTACACCATAGGCTATTTTCCTTGATGTTGATGTAACGCTTCCTATAGAGACGCATTGTGATCGACCGCTCAAGTACGACTTCAGAAAATCCAAAGGTCGTCCTCGTTTACCATAATATGACAATTTAGTATATTATTCAACGAGCATATGATGATATCTTTTGTGTTGGAAAATTTTATACATACATATTTCCAGAAAACACTATCATTTTATTTTTACAAATATTTCATACAAACATTACAATACAATAGTCGTGGATAAATTATATTTTATAACATAATAATTACCTTATAGTGAAATAGTGAAAAAACAAAATACTTAACTCTGCCCTTTCAGTCCACCTTATTATTTTTGTGAGCACGGTCCACATGCTAATTTATATATTCCGGGCCAACCAGACATTACACTTTTGGCTTCATTGCATTTTATGTTCTTGCATTTACAAATCCAATGCCAGACAGTTGTTTCGACCCGTCATTGGTCTCCTCAGTGACACTCGGTTAGACTTGCGAAGGTAAAACATTTAGAACGGTCTGATCTTACCAAAGAAAGATTCGAAACTGGTGCAGGTGGTGTAAACCGCTCAGGCCAAATGCCATCTTCTGGTTGACCAACGACTCAAATTCATACTACACCAAGTAGAGGAGACTTCTAACAGAGGGCACATTGTATGAAAAAGCCGTAACAAATGACCAGCCGCGAACGAGAATCGTCTTCGGTCTACTTGCAGAGAAAGCTGCAACCCTCTACAGAAATCAGAATTTCTGTTTGAAATAAAAATTGTGAAGGTGAGGCCTCGTCAATCTATTGCTCGTACAATTTTCGACTCCTTAGGGTTGACGTTCGTCAGCTGGTTTCTCACTTTGTTGTTCCATATATGTTATAGTTCTGAATTTCCAGTACTGATTTCGTGGAATTGGGAATGTTTTTGAGAGCATAGCATACTGAGTCTATTTGCTTTTGTACCCGTTGGTATTTACAATTTCTCTTAGTATTAACATCAGACAAGGAAGCATTTAATAGCCTATGAATTGTACTATATATACCTACTCATGTTGATTATTTTTCCTAGTTATTTTTGATGAGATGGAAGTATCATAAAGGTAATTGAAGCCAAATAGGTATTCTATAATGAATATGGATAAGAATATGCATATGATACTTCATTTATGAATTTTTTTCAGAGAATATTCTTGAAATATTGCCAATTGAATATTCCATAGGTATTTTTTGAGGACTCTTCAGGGTATATTTTGACAAATAACAATTTCTCAGCACTGAAAATTCTTCAGGAAAAAGATGTTTTAGTCGTAATCACACTAATTCAAAGGAATTTCGGGCCAATTTTTCCCATTATATGAATTTCCGAAAAAACGGGTGGTTCCGAAACTGCGGGCGTACAGTGTTTATTACGTAGGATTACCATTTATGTGCAATAAGTTCCTGAAAATTTCGTGAGTCTTCGTCAAATATCACGGAAGATACGGGGGGCGTTTCCATGAGAAGTGAAACAAATTAGAATTTTTCAGGAGACAGGAGTAATAGTAGTAATTGGGGAATCCTGAATACGAGCCCGAAGGTATTTCGGGCCAATTTTGACCCCTGATAGAACTTTCCGAAAAATGGGTGGTTCTATCTTCGCTGGCGTAGGATGACTCATTTTGTGCAGTGAGTTTATTTTCAGTGTGAGAATTGATCCAGAAAATTTCTGGGTTTCAAGGCGAAAAAAACGGAAGATACGAGGGTGTTTCCATGAGGAGGTAAACACGCTGTAAATTTTGCATTCCATAATATTAGTTTTAAAAACGTGAGCGATGAGAGTAAAGTTTCAATTAGATATACAGGGTGTCCCAAACTCAATGGCCTATTAGACATTTCTAGAAAACGGGACATAGGATTATTTTGAAAATTTGAATTCTTGGGTAATTAGTTCTGTTCTATCGATCTGAAATATTTTCAGCGCTGCGACGTTGCCGCTTGTATTGAAAAGTAGCAACAACTTTGATATTTTAAATGGGACACCCTATATATTATTGCATTTCTCGCTTTGTTATTACTTTCCGATTATTTCTGTATGATACTTCCCTATACCTATCTTTAGTGGTTTCCGAGAAATTCATTGATTTCCTTATTTTTTTGTGCGAAACGTGATCCTATGTCCCGTTTTCCAGAAATGTCTAAAAGGCCATTGAGTTTGGGACACCCTGTATATGGAACGATATTCATAGAATGTGGACTCCATGATTGTACTTTATCATAAATATGTGTTTATTCCAAGAATACCTATAATATTTCTGATATCATTTCTGGGAATATTCTTGTGGATATTCCACAGATAGTGTTTTCATAATTCTAAAATATTCTTTGAATATTTCTTGAATAATACTTTTGGAATATTTTCGATCTGATATGCTACGAAAATCCTGAGAATATTCAAGATTCTCATTGAATAATCTTTGAGAAATATTCCTGGCATAATCATAGAATTATACAATATCAATGAAAATTATTCAAAGGATATTCATGGAATATCTATTATACTGTACATCAAATGAAATAAAGATAGCACTATCTGACAGTGATACTCTCGTTTTTACTAGTTTTCCCAGGTGCGTAGGAAAAGATACTGATTCTAGTATATGTATTCATTCATCGAACATGTTCTAAATGATTGAAATAGGGCGATTTCGTATCATTAAGATTTTTTGAGGTCTCTCACCACCTATTTCGACCTAATCGTACAACCAGCTGATATAAACTTGAAATTATTGAAGACGCCTCTGAACATTACCTAACTCTATAAATAAAGACTCGAGACATCCTTGTATGTATGTAAAACGAGTTGCCATCATGAATAAAATTGATCACATGATGCGATTTGGGAAAATACCGAAAAACGATACTTATTTTCATTTTTAGCTGTCGACGTGATGAAGCAATAGTGGTTACTGACAGAAATATTAGGATGTTTTCAAATCTTAGGCTCAGCAAAAACCTGTTTCGATACAAATACCAAAAAAACCTGCTATTGTCGCGACAAACGAATGAATAGAGTCAGTTGGACGTGTTTGAAAGTATTCTAATCTTCGCACATTTCTCTTCACAGCCTTGTCAAGGCTGTCCAGTCATCTTTCCGAAGAGGATATTTCTCCGCTCAAGGTTGGAAGAACACATTGGAGTGTAACAGGGCGGGTTTCAGGTATTAGCCTAACAATTATCAAGAGAAACACGCACTTACTCATTCGCACACGAAGTGCAGTCATTATCGAGTTATTGGAATTTTGGATGAGTAAACAAACCTTACATTCTTAATTGCTTGATCCTAGGTGTGAATATCATCAGTTGATTGTACTATACACAAGGATAAATCGAGATAGGAAAATATCAACCTTAATACAGAAAAATTGACCTCTACGTCGCCTATACAGAGTGCTACAACACTAGCCGTATCAACAATTATAAATGAGGACTCGATGGAAAGTTTGGACTAGGGTTCTAATAATTCAGTAGAATTCATTACTAACACCATCCAAGTACGTCCCTTCTGCAAAAAATCCGATCTGCCAAGGCCCAGTAGGTATTTTAATGTCTTGAGTGGCTGTTTCTGCGGAATCATTCATCTCGATGCTAGAAATTACGATCAGTAATACCCTCCAAAGGGATAACCATGTCAAATCGATTGCTATGTGTATTTCCCAGAAGCTCAGTTTTCTGTTTCGGGCCATGAAAGCCCCAATTGCTCTGGAATATTTTTCTCGTGTATGCAGTTCGGCACTACAACATATGTTGAAACTATAATCAGTTCCATTTAGAAAAGGGCGATTCATTTTGATGGTAATAATGATAATAATGAAAGCTTCATTTTAAACAATTTTCCTCATATAGGACAAGACAGAAATAACATGGTATGAGGTGAAAAAGAAAGTTAATACAGCGTACCTACAGGAAAAAATATCGCATCGGTTACAGATTTCATTATCATCAAATTATTACACATAACATTCTTGAGCGACTGCTATAGAATATTCTTCTTGCCTTTGAACATCGAATGACTAGACTCTTTCTGGACGTTATACGGGACATATTGGTGATAATTCGATACAATTCATCGCCACAATCGACAGATTCATTCAATAATTTGTATAAGGATAATGCATGGATAATGCAAATCTAGACTATGAATGTCTGATCTTTCACATAACCCTTCATTATTTATGCTTTTTTCGAGTACAACCTGTAGGTTCGAAAACAGAGTTCAAAGCGTGAGGATTGGTGTTGAAGTTAGCAATTCGGCTAAGATCAAACAAGGGGTACCTCAAGGTTCAATTCTTGGTCCTTTACTATTCCTGATTTATGCTCATGACTTGATGAATTGTTTTCATGATATGACAACAGTCCAAGTTATAACATATGCGGACGACACAAACTTTATAATAAAAGCACATGATGCAGCAAATTTGGTAGATCGTACCCAAATTGTATATGAAAAGGTTCAAACATGGGCAAAAAATAATCACCTTGAACTCAACATATCAAAAAGCACGCTAATGAAATTCACATTGAGCAATGTTCAAGAAAAATTTTTCATATATAAAAACGAAGGTCGACAAATTGAATCGTGTACAACCACCAAAATGTTGGGTCTAACTCTGGATTGTAAACTTACCTGGACTCCTCTCATAGATACTCTTTGTAATAAACTAATGAAAAACTGTTATGCTCTCAGGTTTATGGCTAATTTCTGTAGTGAGAAAGTATTATCCAGTCTGTATTACGCAACTATAAACTGTCATTTGAGATACGGAATCCTGAATTGGGGTACAAGCTCTTCCGCTGAAAGAGTGTTTATTCTTCAGAAAAGAGCCGTCAGAATTGTAGCTGGAATAGGATGGAGGGACTCATGAAGAGAAGTTTTTAAAAAACATGAAATACTTACAGTTGCCGGTTTGTATATTTATGAGTTATGTAGTTATGTTCACATGGACAGACATATATTTTCTACCCGGCAACATTGTTACACTACCCGTTCTAGAGATGATCTGATACCCATCACTCACAGAACGACCTCATTCCAAAAAAGTTTTCTCTATCTCGGCACTGAATTTTTCAATAAGCTGGATGACTCAGTTAAGAACTCACCAACGTCGAGAAGCTTCAAATATAAATTGAAAAAAATGCTACTTGAAAAAAATTGTTACACACTTGATGAATTCTAACCATTTATTTATCCATGTATGTATGTATGCATATATAGCCTAATATTCTAATTTCTAATGTTGAAATGTTTTCTTCATTTACGAATAATTAATGTGTTTTTTTCAACTATTTAATGTTTAGTATGTACTGTAAGGGAGTTCGCCCCCCTTTTTTTAATGTGTTATTTTGACGTCTTTCTTGTTATTGTATGAAAATATTGTGAAAAATAGTTTTATACTTTTGAACAGGAAAAATAAATACTACTACTACTATGAAAATCTTCAGGAACTCTCTGTAGACTTTTCTCTATTTTCTGAACATCACATCAATTGAGTTTGCGTATTCAAGTTCAGACGGAACAAGCAAGAAATATTTACAAAATTTCTGATGGTGAATTCATACATTCTGAGACTTTCTGTTATTTTATTCTTGATGTGATCAGAAAAAGTAATCTGTATAAATAATTTATGTATATTGTACTGAAAGTCCATGATTGCATTTTCCTTTAGTGATTAACCACCTTACATTGTTCAATTGAAAAAATAAAGTGTTATTAATGAACCCGTTGTTAATGCGACTCAGATTTTCTTGAAGCTAAATACAGTCATCGACTTTCTGTTTTTCCTGTAATTTTTTTCAAATTATCTGCGATGCACGATTTTTAGCAAAGGATTACGTCACAGGAATAATTTATGTTCAACAAAAACTGTAATGGACCCCGGTTAGATCCTTGTAGAACTTCGGAGTTTAAAACAGTTGGATCTGATCTGTTTTATTGAACAAACGGTTTTCTTCCATCTGAATAGTAACGCCTCACTTACGAATTCTCTCATTTCTCTGAAACACGGTTGGAAAGTCAGCAACATGGTAACGGTCGTTGTTCCTGCGAAATATCAATCTTTCCGGCTTTATCAGTTTTCCCACCCTTTTTCTAAGTCTGGATTTGTCGAACAGTTATCAGTCAAAGATCGTTTTCTCCAAAGATCGTTTTCTCCACAGAGCAGCCAAACTTAGGAATTTCTTTCCTGGCTAGGTTCAAATATTCAAAGTGTTTGCTAATTTGTATCTTCTCTCATTTGGTTCCTGCGGTGCTCTTTGAGCAAAAGATCGTGCACTTCGGTCGACCTGACTACAGGAAAATCTGGACTGCATTTCATATTTCTTTGAGCTGTAAGGGAAATATTTCAATATCGACGTTTTTTTTTGTTATGATGAAATTTAAGGTGTGGTGGTTTCTTTGGGTTGATCTCTCCGATTTTATATAGAGGATCCGGCTCTTGTGATAAGAGGACCTAAAATAACCCTATTTTTCCACCTGCTAGGGTTTCAGAAGAAACTGTGGGTGAAATTGGATCGGAGAAAATGAAAAACCTGTAATATTTCTCCCAGTGATTCGTATAGTATTCATTTCCACACCATATTTATGAAAGAGAAAAAAACATCATTTGATTCTCACTCAGAACATCTTTTCACATAGCCTTTGACACTATGGCAATCGAACCGCTTGATTTCTCATCCAGAAAAATGGCAGTAATCTTCGAGACGACAAGGAAAACATAAAACGTGTACAAGAATCGTCTTCAAGGGGCTTCGCCGTACGATATGCCCGCCGTTAGAGGTTCACACCATCTGCAAAAGATTGAGAGAGAGAGAGAGAGAGAGAGAGAGAATATGTGTTTATTGTCCAAGATACAAAATCTTATTGACAAACACTGGTAAAAGGAAAGCATGTAAATAACTACATTCAGATAACTATACAATTACACAATTACATGAAAACAATACACTCAAATACTCACATCTAGGTAAAATTACACATATATCATTACATATAAGCACAGTCAATTTCATATATTTTCGTCATTAAAATATTCTGTCAGATTATAATAGGCTTTAGATGTCAGTCTTTCATGCAACTTTTTCCTGAAGGTTTTGAGAGAATCTATGTTCATTATGTCTGCAGGTAGCTTATTATACATTTTGACACCACCGTAAATTATCGAGTCTCTGATCAGTGTGGATTTAGGGATGATCAATGACAGATTCGCTGCATTTCGTGCAGTGCGATTGTTATTTTCATATGAAGCTTTATTCTTGTATATCAGACACGTAGTTTCTAAAATGTAGATTGCGGTTAGTGTCAGTATTCCGTGTTTCCGGAAAAGAGGTTTGCAGGAACTCAACCTATTTACTTGACACAAACAACGCACCGCCCGCTTTTGCAGTAAAAATACACTCTCAAAGAGTTCATTACTACACGAACCCCAGAACTGAATTGCGTACCTCAGGTTTGATTCAATGAGAGCAAAATAGACATTTTTGGCCGCGGCATAACCTAACTCTTTAGCTGTAGATCGGAGGGCAAAACAGCCGGATGACAATTTTTTGTTTAGCAGGCTAATATGATTTGAGAATTTCAAATTGGTATCTATGTTGAGTCCCAAAAATTTTATTTTGCTGTCTGATGGTATGGAGTCAGCACCTAATTCTATATCCGGAAGAAGACATTTAAATGTTAGTAATTTTGTTTTATTGAAATTCAGACAAAGAAAATTTGCATCGCACCACGACTTGATTTTTTGTAGGTCTCTTGTAACATTTTTACGAAGCAAATTCACATCTTCGGAGTGCCATAAAATGGTAGTGTCGTCAGCAAACAAAGTGAAAGCACCAGATATATCCAAAAGAGAAAGGTCATTTATATAAAGGAGAAATAGATATGGACCTAAAACTGATCCTTGGGGTACTCCCCAATTAACGTTTAGTAATCCAGATGTATGGTCAGTTTTAACCAGTTGGTTTCGTCCTGTCAAATATGACTCCATCCACTTCAGGGCCATGTCTCTGATACCATAGTGAGAGAGTTTCTGCAGTAATAATGTGTGATTGACACAATCAAAAGCTTTAGTCATATCGCAGAATACTGCCGCCACGTTCTTGCCTACATTGATGTTGTTGTATGCCATTTCTAGACAATTAAACATGGCATCAGTCGTATTCTTGTTATTCCTGAATCCAAATTGTTCATTGCTTATTAATTTGTTTGCTTCAAGATAATTTATCAGGCGATTTTTTACGAGCTTCTCTATCACTTTTCCTAGAGTTGGAATAAGAGAGATGGGTCTGAAGTTTGATGGATCTTGAGTATCACCTCCTTTGTGAAGAGGAATTATCACACTTGTTTTCAAAAACTCAGGAAATGTACCCTTTTTGAACCCGTCATTAATCAGCATTGAAAGTACTATCAAAGCCGAATGAGAAAGATTTTTGAAGATTTTTATTGACAACTCATCGTATCCCACAGCATTTTGATTTTTTATCGATTTGAAGACTTCAATCAACTCTGATAGAGTGGTGTCATAAAATATACAAGACGAGACAATTTTATTTTCTCTAAGATATGAAAGGGGATTTTGGTCAGTTTTTAGATTTTGTGTTATAGATTGCGCAATGTTGCAATAAAATGAATTGAATTGGTCGGGATCTATGGACCACTGTGGTTGCTTATGAAGAGATTTTCCTCTCAGTTCATTGACTATACTCCAAGTTTCCTTTGTTGTGTTCTTCGCATTTTCCAGCCTATAAAGGTAATACAAGTCTTTTGCTTTCTTAATAACCGCTCTATATACCTTTCGATATTTATTATAGTAGTGAATCACTTAAGTGACTTATGTCGCTTCGAAACAGCTGTCTGTCGTGGCATTTGTGCAGTGGCATGCAATCATATCGAACATCGAAATAGTAAACAGAACAAAATTCAAAACCGCTGTAACTACAATAGGATTAAAAACCTTGTGTTTTTCGTATTCAGAAGCCTCCCAAAATATTATATGATTGGTATGTGTTTGTGGAAATGACTCTTAGAAATATGACGACTCGCATTTCATCTTGATATTGAAAGTAATACATTTATGCTTTTGAATAAGCTTTTCAATGCGCTCTCCATTAGTGGATTTCAATTTATTCATTTGGTTGATATAAGGAATAGTTGATACTTACAGAAGAGCCAGAAATGATATAAAAACCAGTTCTCGAATTTTCTGTCAATAGTGTTAAATGAAATGCAAACATGTAGGTAAATATTGTTGCGCTACTGTGAATTCCGAATTCTCCGACTGGTTCCTGTTCATTGGAATTAACTTGATTAAGAGTGCAGGAATCATTTGACTCATTTGTCATCATGTAGTTATCCTATTTTTAGCCAAACATTTATTCGCAATGTGCAAAAAAATAAATCAAACACTTAATCCCAAGTAATCGGATTATTGATGAAAAGCAGTTTTTTTTTGCAGAAACCAATAAAGAAAATCGATTGAAATTACTAATGTAAGAGTGAAATTTCAAACAATCGCACTCGACGCGCGTTTGACTAACAATCAAACCATCTTCAGACGAAAGTTTTTCATCTGATAGGTCCCTGTATATGGTTGTTGATGGAGTATCATCTGATATTCTCCCAATAAATGCAGTTGTTCCACAGGGTACAGTTCTGGCGCCCACTTTGTTTCTGCTTCATATCAATGATTTGCTCGAGAACACATCTTGTTCAGTACATAGTTCTGCGGACGACAGTACTCTTCATACTAATTTCTCTTCCACAATCCCCATACCAACTCGAGAAACAAAAATTCAAAGAAACATTCACGTCAATCAAATTAACGATGACTTGGTGAAAATAATAGAATAGGCTAACATGAACTTGGTGGAATTTATTGCTAGGAAAACTCAGGCATGTCTCTCCTCAAGGAAAGCCGATCTATCATCATCTAGTATTCAGGTGTCGGGAGTAATTATTCCTACTAAGTCCAGTATCTCGATGCTAGGAATTACGATCAGTGATAATCTCTCATGGGAAAACCATGTGAGATCGATCCCTGAAAGTGCTTCCCAGAAACTAGGATTTCTATTTCGTGCGAAGAAATACTTCACTTCTAGTTAGCTTCTAATGATCTACAAGGCCCAGATACGAGCTGCCTTGTAGAATGGGTTTTATAACATTCATCGAGGCTTCTCAATTCTATTCAGAGAAAGGCAATCCGTCTTGTTGGTGATTCTTCGCTCACAGACTCGCTCACTTCATTGGAACATCGCAGAAGGGTCGGAAATTTGTGTCTCTTCTGAAGATATTTTTACGGTCGGTGCTCTTCTGAATTGTTATCAGTCGTTCCACCCTCGGCAATATCTACACGAGCTCAGAATTCCCACCCCTTTGTTGTGAATTTGGAAACCTGTCGAACCTCTCTTGCTCAGAAATATTTTTTCAATAGAACAGCTGAGCTTTGGAACTCATTACCTAAAGGGGTCTTTCCAGAGGCTCACAAACTTCAAAAATTCGAAATGAATCTTAATTCGTATCTCCTGTCCCTTGATTCACGCAGTTTTCTTTGAACATTACAGGGTTTTCCTTTCATGTGGATCTGTATTTAAAAAAAGTTCCTGTCTGAGGAAGCAATTGTAGAGCGAAACACGTATCATGTTTTTATGAACCTATTTTCAGTGATAATAGTACAGGAAACTGTGATATAATTTGTTGAACATGGATTTTCATCATCATTATCGTCTAGTTTAATTATTCATTCTGCTAGATCTTCTCATTCAATATTGAAAGTGGTTGACATCAGAAATTTTGATGTTCTCTTCTTAGGCTTATCAAGAACAGGAAGAGACCTTATATCTCATTTCACGCAAAATATCTGATCTCTTATTATATTTGACAAGCCTTTGATGTACAATTGTGTTATATCTCACTTTCTGAAGGACAGAAGCAGAATGGACTAAAGTGCGGTGGAGATTTCGAATCCAGTTATCGAATTTCTGCCCCGTTTTTATGATTTTCATTTTTGATGGTCATGTCTTTCATTTATGAAGTTGAAGAATGAACAAAACAGAAATTGTGGGGTTTTTCTATGAACGATAGAATAAGCTCGTGATAGGTCTATTGCTTTCTTGATTTTTCTCGAGTATTCCTGATCAGATAATTTCCAGATGATGAATTTGCGTTTTTGAAAGCAGTCGTGGGAATAAGTCGAATTCAACTCTAGCTTTTACATCGCGAAAAACTAAACTTCTGCCAGTAAAAATATTCACTCTTACATAACCCCTTATTCTGTTCGCTTCAATAATAATACGCAATAGGAATTTCTCCAAGCATCCGATCATTTTGAAAGAGTTAAAGCCCGCAGAAAGTTGGTCGTATTCATTCTTCGGTCATGATATCTCATATTCCATCATTAGTTTCAACCGAAAGGTGAGCCTCAAATCTTGAATACAATATAGAGGTTAAGGTTGAAAATGTAGGCGCCAGAATGATACTTGTTTGCACAATGTGTTACAAAATTCAGAATCTTCACGGTTTGAGAGAATCTATTATGTGTGTATGATTTGATTCGAAAATGAGTTATCTTACCTCATAGCCTAGAATTACATAAAATTTGTCAACCCCATTAAACTGTTTTTATATTCATCACCACCTGATAAAGTGTATGATGTAAATAGTGTACATATGTGAACTGAACTCCCTTGTTATCAATCTCCCATTTCAGAAATTTCAATAAACCAACACATAGAAGGGAGGACATACGGGTTCCATCGTTGTGAATTGCATATGACTACAAGGGAAAAAATGTAACAGTTCAAATATCTTCGTGGGAGCAGTATCAATATATCAGTGAGCCTTACAGTTGTTGTTCTACAAACGTGTTGAAAATGCCATTTTTAGCACTCCATAGAAGCCTTAAAAATGTCACTTTGAGGCACTGAGTGCCTTAAAATCACCTTATGGCACTAGGTGCCTTAAAATGTTTATGGCACTGCTGTCAAAATTGAATTGTCAGATTTTGAAAGCAAACGTCAAAATATTTAGATTTATTTATTAACATTAATATTAATAGTACAATTTCTGCAATTTGACAAATTAATTTCTTGCACTGCTGTTTTACCATTTTCCATGGCTAAGGAAGAATGATGCGTAGAAATAATTGAATTTCCAGTCGAAGTTGTGGCCACAATTTCTTCGGATGTTTGTTGTTGGATTGATGTTGTTGGTAATGTTCGCTGCACCGATAAAATTCAATTCAAACTGTATAATTACTTTATTTGAACGTTTGTAGTACCTTTTAAGGCACTCATGTGAATTGCAGAATTCGCTTCGCTCATTCTGCAAACCTTCACTTGCGTGCCTTAAAAATGTACTTTTAACACTTTCTGTAACTAGTGTGAAATAGTTATTATTCTCGTATAGAGGGTATCAAAGTAGATGTTTACGCCCCAATGGTGACGATCTCACAAACCTGAGGGTTTATGGGTCGAGGGTTTGTATGTCACCTGAGGGCGTTCACATCTTTCAATAACCACGGTGCATACAAATTCTCATGTCATACTAGTCCGGTATAGAATCCACAATATATACTATGTGATAGTATAACGAGTGAAGAGGAAACTTTTCCTAGATATCAAGTACCCTAACACCAAGCTGATATTTGTGCACTCGACGCGTGTTTCGCTAACAAGGTTAGCATCTTCAGGAGAAGAAAATTGATACCAAATTAAAGCTGGGGTTGGTTGTTTATATACCTAAAGTTTTTTGGTCCGTTATGGACTTTGTTTGAGAGATCAATTACTAGGAATCTTTTCCTAGAGATCAATTACCCTAACACCAAACTGATATTTTTGCACTCGACGCGCGTTTCGCTAACAAGGTTAGCATCTTCAGGAGAAGACAATTGATACCAAATTAAAGCTAGGGTTTGTTGTTTATATACCTCAAGTTTTTTGGTCCGATATGGACTTTGTTTGAGAGATCAATTACCCTAACACCAAACTGATATTTTGAGTGCAAAAATATCAGTTTGGTGTTAGGGTAATTGATCTCTAGGAAAAGTTTCAACTTTAACAACAAATGTTCCAATCTCATCGGTTATTTGTTTGTTACTGTTGATTTCTCTGATTAATTTCTCGATAATGAACTAATGCAGTCACTACCTGCAGGGTCCGTCATCTATTAGTTTTGATTATTCTGATTACTTTCTCAACAATGACATGAAAAGCAGACTCAAAGGGATAGGTGCCTTGTCACTATTCATGATGATTTTAAATTTTGCTATTTCTAGACTCTCACATGCATCGAGTAGTCTTGTGTCATGCACATGCTTTATCAGTTCAAGATTGCTTTCACCAATTTCGTGGTCATTGTCTAGAGCGTGTTGGGCGACTGGATTTCATGTATGCAAAATGCTCCTTGAAACGGATTTCAATAGCTCGTCGGCTTTGGCCGATGTATTTGTTGTTGCAATCTTGACAACTGATTTCGTAAATGCCTTACTTCTCTGAGTTTTCTAACTTATCTTTTGGGTTACCAAGAATCTGTTGGAATTTGTAAGAAGTTTTATATGCAACTTTCATATTCACTTTATCAAATATCTCTTGAATCCCTCTAGTGTAATGAGGTTCAAATGGAATTACTATAAACTTTTCATTTTTCTCATCTTTTTTAAAAGTCGAAGTTTTACGAAGTGTTCCCCTGAATTTGCATTTTCTATCGTTAGAGCCTCTCACGCATGTAAAATCGTGAGCAAGAGGCGATAGCCGAGTGCGGTAATTCACGAGTGCACGTAATTGGCACTTTCTGGTGTAGCTCAAATTTTTCGTTATCACTTATTTTGAATGATTGACGAGACACAGATTGACAGTAAATAGGTGAAACAACTGCTTGTCTATTCGTGGATATAACTATAGTGTAGCCGCTGAAAAGATAGAATGATCACGTGAACAGCACGCACTCTTTGAATGTTCCTCTCCCCAATGTTACAAGTCCGATTTACACCACTCAACAGAAACGTCGCCTCAGCAGTGAATTCAACAGCATTTCCCTGTTCTCCCATAAACTCTTGGGATGCTTTCTTATAAGTGTTCATTATTACACCTTTTTCCTCTACAGTTACATGTCTTTTTTTATCTTTTTCTTGCAGGTGAAAGAGTGTTTCCATCTATATTATTTAATTAACGTAACACACGTAAATACAAAGCACAAATGAGTACAGTATAGTGTAAACAGTTCTTCATTTATTTCAGTTTAGAAGGCGTGGCTACGCCGCGCAGGCTATATATAGATGCAGGCATTCACTGTTCACGCGTCCGTGAATTCTATCTTTTGAACGGCCCGACTATAACTACATTCAGTACCAAACCACAAAAAGTTGAACAATAAATGTCCTGAAAATATGATTGTCAATTCATTTTTACGGAGAATTCGGATCGAAAGTTCGCTGAATTCGGCTTTTGAACAATTCAATATAGTCATGAGATAAAATTTATCTGGTTAAATGTTACATATCCCATCATTTGAGAAAACAAACAAAATCTGGAATCGGCCGCCATTAGTTTACAATACACGTGTATTTTAAATGAGCCATTAACTAGCAGAGTAGAAAAATATTAGAAATAAACCTGAAATAAATTAAAAATTCGCTTGTAATCGTTGCTGAGGAAATGCTGTATTTATTTGTAAAATAAAAATTCTGCTAGCTGTCGAACTTGATTTTCCTGACAAAAATGCAATAGAGCAGAGAAAGCAACACAAAACTTGCTTCCGAAGAGATCAAGAGATCGTAAATATCTCTTGATGAAGAATATGACAAATTGTTAAACTGGATGACAGGAAAGTGTAGAGAACGGTGTTGCTTGGATATATTCGGTGATCAAGGTGAAATATTCTCTCCAAATTCTTTATGGTACAAATATTCCAAGGTGAAGAAGACGTTATGAATAAGGATCTCAAAATCACCATAAGTTGAGCGAACATTTGAAGCAAGAGTCAAAAAGTGTAAAATGCTGTTCAGAGAAGACGTTATAAAATTCAAGTTGCTCTAATATTTGGTGTACCTATTTGGTGGATGTCGACGACAGGAAATTGTAAATATGCTTGTTACCCACGTCGGCGATAGAAAAGACAGTAATTTAATATTATGTTACTTTTTTATTATGATACTTCAATTTCATATTAGGTATTCACATCAATAAATGTTATAAATAAGTTATTCAGTTACTGCTTTTCGTCTTTATGCCCGCTCGGGCCATATAATATACTTTATCTACACCCTTACTCTAATAATACGCTTATATGCCCACAACCCGTTTTATAATGGAATCCATTACGATACAGATTTTCATTACGATACAGATTTTCAACCAATAGAAACCCATTATTTTTCTATCAAGCATGATGTGCAAGCTTTGCATTTTGACGTTTGTCAAGTCAAAATCAGTAGGTATTGAATTTTTGAAGAATTTAGTCAATTTTCGATAATCGTATGAAAATGTCTTATAGCAGTGATATAGAAGAATTATCAGCGACCCTCCACAGATGTCTTGGACAAGAAAAAAAATTCAATCGAAAGGATCATATTTTTCATTCGACAAATGGAACACATATGGTTTTATTTCCAACCAAACCATATTGGCTATCATGTCCGAGTGGTCAAAGGCGCCGGCAGTGGAAAATTACGTCCAGGTTCAAATCCTGACCTCGACAGAGTTTTTTTTTCATTTTTTTTTCTTTTCATTTCTCATTCTTGTATTTTCCGTGGTTATACCATTAATTATAATTCTGTAGAATTTTTCAAAGAAATACGATTGATTACCTACTATTATTGTGTTCAATATAAATAACTAATAATATAATATTTTTAGTTCTTCATTATTTATTGGGTGTAGATAAAATAGCGTATGCAACTCTCATGTAATGGTTATTAATACACTCGCATAAACCATACGAAACTCACCTTCGGCTCGTTTCGTATCCCGGTTTATGCTCATGTATTAATAACCATCATTACACGATCTTTGCATAATATACTATTACACCTGCACGGGTACTGTTACGTAACTGAAAACTAAGCGGTATGCACTAGTTTGCCATGAATTATATATTTGTTGTACCCAACATAAGACTTGATATAAGCTAGTGGAGCGGATAGAAGAATCATACTCATTGAGTACAGCAACTCAATGGAAACAGCAAAGCAAATGTTTCCCAGCAATCATAGCCTCCTAGATGTAATAATTTCCAGAAGTTATTCGCAGAATTTTGTCACAAATATTGAATTAACTACTGCATTCCAATGTGTATAAATATTCCCTGTATGTTTCATCCTGAATTACAGATCTAGGGCAGATTCCTGGAAAACTGAAAATTCTACAAAATCGTTTCGAAATAGAGGAAAACATTTTTCAGGAACTTCTCTGGCTTTTTCTTCTTCAAATCTAAATTATTTTCTTCATTCAGCAAGGAATAAATTTCATATATATCAAAAGGTAGAGATAACCAGTCAACAATCTTTGGAGAATGCTCGCCTTCGTCTTTTCGACAACTAATGCGATTGAAGAAGATATTTATCGGTTGGGAACGCTACCCAGTTTTTGAAGATCTTACAGTTCCACGCTGTTTCCAGTGTCAAGAGTTCTATCATAAAAAACAAAATTGCCCTAACAAACTGATCTGTCCTTCATGTAATGAAGAGCATGAACAAAAAGACTGCCCAAAAATAAAAAAAACATGTGCCAATTGTATCAAATCTAATGATAAGTACAAACTGAAGAATAATGTTGATCATCATTCGACAGACATTAATTGTCCAACTCTACAGTTCCATATTAACTTGGCAAAAAGTAAAATTGACTATAGTAGTTAATGGTACTAGTGGATCAAGATACTGTCTTAGAAAATTTAAGATTACTAGAACAAGACCATCTGGGGGAATACGTGGAACCTGAAAATTTTTTATTGTCTAAACATAAACTACTCAACATTACACACTTTAATATCCGAAGTGCTAACAAAAACTTCGACGAGTTTCTGGCACTCATTGAAACATATAATTTAACTAGTGAAGTTTTTGTTTTAAGTGAATGTTTTAAAAATGTATCGGTGAGTAACCTCAATATACCGGGTTATACAACAATACATAATGATGGTGATTTTAATGAAAATGATGGTGTCTTGATTTTAATTAAATCAAACCTTAACTATAATATTTCCAACCATAAATTGACTATATGTGGTGTCTCATTAAGTACAATAAATTTATCAATTAATAACGTATCCTGTAAAATAATTGCTCTATACAGGCCTAACCCAACTAACCCGATCTCGTTTATTGATGAACTTGACTCATATCTGGACAAAAATCAGACCAATAAAATGGAGATTCTTATTGGTGACATCAATATTAATTTATTGAACGAAAACGATATTTGCGTAAATAAATATCTTTCTGTACTAGCTAAATATGGATTTGTGCCATACATACTGAATCCTACAAGAATTACTCCTGAAACTGAATCATGCATTGATCACATTTTCATTAAAAAACCTAACAATAACAAAAAATTTATTTATAATTCATATATTCTTAAGTACAACATTACAGATCATTATCCAGTATCATTAAATGTAGAGTACAATTTAGAAAAAACAAAAATTTCAGAAAACAGAGAAAACTTTATAATAAAAATCGATTAAAAAAAATTACAGAACCTATTACAGAATGAGACCTGGGATGTAGTATTAAGTGAAAGGGACCCTCAACTCGGAACTGATCTCTTCTTGAATAAATTCAATAATGCTATTGAGAACTCTGAAAGTATAAAATCATGGCACAAAAAACACATAAAAATAAAACCATGGATAACTGAAGGCCTAATTGTGTCAATTAGAAATAGGGACAAACTAAAGAATCAACTAAACAAACACTTCTCGTACGAATTGGAACAAGAATACAAAACTTACAGAAATAAACTGAATAAACTTCTAAATAAAAATAAAAATAACTATTATTTTAAACAAACCGAAATCAATAAAAATAACCTAAAAAAATGTACCAACTAATATCAGAAGCCACCAATGAAAAAAACAATAACAAAAATATCTTACAGATTGCTGATGATAATGGTGTTGTATTTAGTGACAACAAATCAATGGCAAATTATTGTAACAATTATTTTAGTAATGTCGGTTTAAATATGGTTAAAGACATTGATACTACATTAACAATTGATGAAAATATTGAAATAAATCCCAATTCCATGTTTCTCAACCCAATTACAGAAAATGAATTGATAGAGCATATATCTACATTGAAAAATAACACTTCCCCTGGCGTCGACGGAATAACTACTGAAGTAATTCAACAGAGCCACCTATATATATTGCAACCCCTTAAACATTTATTCAACCTGATCATCCAAAAAGGACATGTACCTACTCAGTTCGAGTCTTCTATAATCACACCAATTCATAAAACTGGTGACAAAACCAAAATTAGTAATTACAGACCTATCAGCGTAATAAACAGTTTTGATAAGATCTTTGAGAAATGTCTTAAAACTCGGCTAGTACAATTTTTTGATGAAAACAAAATTATACATGATTACCAGTATGGTTTTCGTGCTGGTATAGCTACTACTGATGCCATGTACAATGTTATCAGAAGTATTACAGAGGGACTTGATGAAAACAAAAAATGCATTGCAGTGTTTCTAGACTTGGCAAAGGCATTTGACACCGTTGATCATGAAGTGCTTCTCAACGTACTGGAACGTTCTGGTATACGTGGAATAGTGTTAGATGTCTTTCGCAACTATTTGACTGATCGGGAACAATGTGTCAAAATTAACGACACAGTAAGTGAATCAATGACCATAAGAACAGGGGTTCCCCAAGGCACCGTTCTTGGCCCAATACTTTTTGAAGCCTACATAAATTCTCTACTCTGTTTGAAAGTAAAAGCAAGAATTATATCATACGCGGATGATACGGTTGTTATTTTCAACGACAATACATGGTCTGACACGAAAAATTCTGTCCAATTAGGCATGGAAAAAATACATAAATGGTTGAGTATGTATCGTCTCTCATTAAACGCTAGTAAAACCCACTATCTTGCTTTCTCTATAACATCAAAAAATAGACCTTATTTCTCCAGTGTTAAAATTCCAGGTATGAGGGAGGAAATCAAGGAAGTAAACGAGGTCAAGTACTTGGGCATAATTATTGACAAAAATCTGAAATGGAACAATTATGTAGATTAGCTGACAAAAAAAGTAAGGGAGCTAATATATAAATTTTACCAACTACGAAAGTTTCTATCGAAAAATATACTTATATTAATTTACAAATCCCTAGCTGAATCACTTTTTCGTTATGGTATTCTGGTGTGGGGAGCAATGTATAAGACTTCTTCGCAAAAACTGAACGTAGTGCAGAACTATATTCTGAAAATAATCTTGAAGAAAAAAAGATCATTTCACACCAATCTGATATATTCAGAAGATCTCAGTAATATTCGACCATTATACTTTCATAGTTTATGCATATATGCATTTAAAAACAAATCTTTCATAATTATGTTCCCACAGTTTATATTACTAGAAATACAACAAACGAATTGCTACCCACTCCAAAATTCAATAAAAATGTTTGTCATCGATTTTTGAATTACACACTACCTGAAATTTGTGATATTCTACCCCTAAAGATAAAACGTATTAAGAATTATAAAACCTTCTCGAGAGAATCAAAAAAATTTATTTTCGAAAATTACTTTGAATGTATCAAAATATTAGAACAATAGATACACTACCGCTAATTTGTTTCCATACTCTCTGAACACAATTGAAATTCTATATTACTAATATTAGTCTATAGCACAACACAAGTGTTGAGTCACTTAGGTGCTATATATATATATATATATATATATATATATATATATATATATATATATATATATATATATATATATATATAACTAGGAAAATAGTTAAGTTGGGTAAGCAGCATGCAGGAAGTATACTCTTATAACACGAATTCCAATATTTCGACAATGTTTATTGTCATCCTCAGGGAGAGCTACAATATTATATAAATTGTCAATTTGAAAGGTAAAAGTGCGAAAAAACTACTCACAGTGTCCACGAGATTGAGTGCAAAAAAGGTTGTTAACAATTTAAAACATGTATGAAACATATGTCACAAACATTAAAACTTTCATTCAAAATATTCGATTTGGTCAACATTATACAATTTAAAATTATATCAAAATTTATGACTAGACGTCCATTTGCATGTCGAACGCCGGCATGGAATGATAGAATAATGTTAGGTTAAAAGTTCCATCCTGCGTGGATGTCCGGAACTACGTAATATATGCGGAAATATCGGTAGGTCGACTCATCCTCAGAGTGAGCCCGCGAATTTCTGAAATTTATAGATGAGTATATAGAGAATAGACATTGTTGCCAGGGTTGCTGAAGGCCCTATTAAAATTTTGAGTGTAATATTATGTGAAACTTTGAGAAGCATTATTATAGAAAACTTTATGAAGTTTCACATATTACACTCAAAATTTTAATAGGGCCTTCAGCAACCCTGGCAACAATGTCTATTCTCATATATGTATATATATATATATATGTGTGTGTGTGTGTGTGTAGTATATAATTGTGAACGACGAAAAAAAAATGAATTTAAAAACTACTCCTCATCGCTGCTCTGATAATTCTGGAAAGGAAAATAATAAATAATCGAGTTGCCAATTTCAATACAATTCATTTTCGTTCATTTGAACATCTCAGGTAATCATCTCCCAATTTCCATAGCAGTAGGACATTTTGTCTAGCTTTTGTTTAAGTAATCAATTAATTATTGAATGTAACCATTACTGTGTGGTAGGGGATAATCATGAAAAGTGGAGAATAAAACTTTCTTTGTTTTCATAACACGTATTTTATATCTAATTTATTTTCCTCCGATTACTTTCCATCTATTAAATCCACGAATCGATATTGGGATTTATGTTAGTGGCAAATTTTTATATCCACTGCTGAACAACAAAACCCAAGAGAGAATTCTTGCTCTTACAAAATAGCGGATTTAGACAAAAATAAACCCGGATCGAGGATGGTTATTGATATTTCGAGACCACCAAAAAGGAACATTTGACTCGTGATCGTGGTAGGTCAAAACAATTATGGAGTTCTATCTAAATGAAATAACCGTCGGACGAGCAGGATGTGGTTTGGTAATTTCAGGTAAGTGTTGAATATATAATTCTGAAAACAAATTTCAAACATGTTTTTCTCATACAGCACGCGGATATATTTTTTACTTTACAACAAGCACGTTAAAACAACACCAACAGAAGCTCATCATTAATAAATTTATAACTTTATTAATCGAGTAATGATTTTTTAATTGCAGGATAACTTTGTGAGTAACACAACAAGAATTTCACTCAGAATCCTTGAGTGTTTTGAGATGGGTTCTTCATATTCGACTTGGCGAATAAATACCAAAAATCAAGGTTTGGCTGCTGGGGATGGCCTCCAATTAAGTATCATCATGAAATAGCATTCGAATCGTTTATCACTATCGACAATCTTTATGCTGTAAAAAAATATTCAAAACCGGGATACAAAATATATTATCGTGCCAGACGTCTGAAAAATGAATCCGCAAACAACACACAATGATTTTTTTTGTTCAAGGTGTTTATTTTCAATCATAATATCACGAAAGCTAAAATTATTTCCGGAAGTTTTCTAGAGGGCATGAATATTTTGTTTTGTTTTCAATATTCGTACCTGAAAGAAAATTTCCATGAGTTAAAATTTACGCTTTCGCGGTATTCGGTAAGGAAATTCCACACCATAATTCAGAAAAAATTGTTAATCCAACATGACATCTTATATAAATTTCTCCGATTGTGAAGTTAGGGTATTGCTGTTTTTGACATATGTTGATTCGTCATTTTCGTGTAATAACCATTACATGGGAGTTGCATACGCTATTTTATCTACACCCAAGAAATAATGAAGAACTAAAAATATAATATTATTAGGTATTGATATTGAACACAATAATAGTAGGTAATCAATCGTATTTCTTCGAAAAATTCTACAAAATTATAATCAATGGTATAACCACGGAAAATACAAGAATACAAAATTCTGGCGAGGTCAGGAATTGAACCTGGACGTAACTTTCCACTGCCGGCGCCTTTGACCACTCGGACATGAGAGCCCATATAGTTTGGTTGAAAATAAAAACATATGTGTTCCATTTGTCAAATGAAAAATAAAATCCTTTCAATTGAATTTTTCTCTTGTCTAAGACATCTGTGGAGGGTCGCTGATAATTCTTCTATATCACTGCTATAAGATTTTCATACGATTATCGAAAATTGACTAAATTCTTAAAAAATTCAATACCTACTGATTTTGACTAGACAAACGTCAAAATGCAAAGCTTGCACATCATGCTTGATTGAAAAATAACGGGTTTCTATTGGTTAAAAATCTGTATCGTAATGAAAATCTGTATCGTAATGGATTTCATTATAAAACGGGATGTGGGCATATAAGTGTATTATTAGAGTACGGGTGTAGATAAAACTTCAATTTATGGTATTATTGTATTTTTGCCTTCTGGTGATTTCAGTTAAATAAAGGTGGTAAAAATATCACAAGTAACATGACGCAATTTCGAAAAAATTCCTAAGTTGGTATATCTACCATATTTCGTTGAATAAAAAAAATACCAAATTAAGTTACACCAAATACTAAAACTTAGATGGTTACTAGTTCAGTCTATCGCCCTTTCATATTTTCAGGTCACTAATGTTGTAGCAATTTATTTTGCATTATTCACAGGTATATTTTCATTATATAAGGATCGTAGATCATATGTGCTGTCAAAAAATTTCCACTCAAATATCGTGGCGCCTCGAGAAAATTTCCAGAAATTTTTTTAGTTACCATGGTAACTAGTCGAAATTGAGGCATCCTATTGGTTGAAAAGAAGAGGTGTGCGATTTTCAGGTGGATTACAAGAATCCTATTTTTCCTATGGGAACATAAGCATACTTCGCAAACACTTTGCGTGAAACATATTCGAAATTCAAGGAATTTGACAAATCCACAAAAAAAAAGGTTACTATTGAATTATAAACAAAAAATGTACGTGAGCATAAACTCGTATGATCACTAACTCTCGACATGCGAAGGCTGAAAAGTCGACCTAAAATGGCAAAAATTGCTCTAGAGCAGTCACTTATCAAATTTCTGGTCTTAGTTCATCTTTGAAGCCTTGGTCGAGGAAAATACATTCCAACTTCTTCAAACTAGACTATGGAATAAGAAAGCGTAAATATGAGTGAAATACACTGTGATATTTAGTTGAGAGAAGGGTAGATCAAATGATGACAAAAAAGAGTAATGGCAGAAAACGAAAATTAAACGAATCTCCTTTCATCATGAAACGAAAATTAAAGGAATCTGCTTTCAAAATGCTCTCTGGGGAAGATTGCATCTCTATGAGATATCAAATTTTTGACAAATGTCAATGACGAAAATTGTCAATTATATTTTTTTTCGATAGACAATTTAGTTATACGAGAAGTTGCTGACTAATTGGACTTGTTCTATCCGGAAGGAACTGTTTTTCAATTTAGGCAGCCACTTGTAAGGGTAGATGGAAATCTACCCTTCTACACTTAAATGGATTCCAATTTTTATTTCTATTTTTTTCAGATTGTGATAGGTTAGAAACTCAGAAAAACAACGAAGATAAGATTGATCCCCCACAAAATTATTCTTTCAAACGGTTTTGTTTGTCTCGTAACTCATTCCAACAGTTCAACCCTCTCTATCTTGGAAACTTATTGACGAAGACAGATCTGGTTAGCGTAATTTTTTTCTTCATTCAGTCTATTTTTCGTCAGAGGCTTTGGAAATGAGCCACTAGACAAATTGAAGGGGGTAGACTTTGACTCCTCTGCCTCAACAATTGATTGATTTTCACGAGGTGTTCCACTTAATCGGAAGTTGGGAAGCATTTTTTTCGTCCGAAGCTTCAAAAATGAACTACGAGTCGAAATATGAAAAGTAGGTGTTTTTGGGCGATTTTCCCCACTTTCCCCACAAGGTCAACCTTTCAGTCTTCATTCACATCTTGAAAACTGGTGATTATTCAGGTGAAGCGATAGCGACTTGGTTAGAATGTGACTTAGTTGAAACTGTCATTGAGTAAGAGAGGGAAACAGAGTCGGTCTCTTTTGAATGTGAATTTTTATGTTTTACGTTGTATTAATTTTTTTATATCTGTTCGGAGCTTCACGAATACGATTGTATTTCTCAAAATTTGATACCATCCAAGTTCCATAGGATTTTAATAGCGAAATTATCAAAGAAATTCATTCTCATGATCCTTTAGAACAATTACAGCCGAAGCACCATCTGTGGGAATGAATGAGAAATAGAATGAAGTGAATCATAAAATCTGTCAAAAAACACTTGACATAGTCAGTGGGCATACTTGAAGACTGGCGTTAAATCAAATCATCTTTCGAACAATCTGTTCAGGCCAGTCTCAAATTACCTACACAGTAGGTTTCGGCTGGCACCTGTCAGAAAACAACTACTCCCCTGGCTAATACCACGAAGGGCATTGAATTATATCCGACCGGTGCCAGTGCAGGTTTCTTCACAGAAGTAAATCCTGCATTTGCTTTCGTCGATACAAATGAAGGAATTGATTTTCAATTATAGGGACGGACACACTTGCAGACCGGTTTCGGGCTATTTGGCCACTCGTCAGTGCAAGGCAGTGCCATCATCAACATAAAGTCGATGATTTCCCATAATTAAAAATCAAACTCCTACACGAGTATCAAGCCCCGGCCAAAGCTGATGCGAACAACGAAGTTATTACGCCATCTACCAATGGACGAGGTATTCCAAAAGCAAACCGAATTCGCCCATTCCTCCTGCGAGGAAAATGTAAAAACACTTGACATAGTCAGTGGGCATACTTGAAGACTGGCGTTAAATCAAATCATCTTTCGAACAATCTGTTCAGGCCAGTCTCAAATTACCTACACAGTAGGTTTCGGCTGGCACCTGTCAGAAAACAACTACTCCCCTGGCTAATACCACGAAGGGCATTGAATTATATCCGACCGGTGCCAGTGCAGGTTTCTTCACAGAAGTAAATCCTGCATTTGCTTTCGTCGATACAAATGAAGGAATTGATTTTCAATTATAGGGACGGACACACTTGCAGACCGGTTTCGGGCTATTTGGCCACTCGTCAGTGCAAGGCAGTGCCATCATCAACATAAAGTCGATGATTTCCCATAATTAAAAATCAAACTCCTACACGAGTATCAAGCCCCGGCCAAAGCTGATGCGAACAACGAAGTTATTACGCCATCTACCAATGGACGAGGTATTCCAAAAGCAAACCGAATTCGCCCATTCCTCCTGCGAGGAAAATGTAAAAACACTTGACATAGTCAGTGGGCATACTTGAAGACTGGCGTTAAATCAAATCATCTTTCGAACAATCTGTTCAGGCCAGTCTCAAATTACCTACACAGTAGGTTTCGGCTGGCACCTGTCAGAAAACAACTACTCCCCTGGCTAATACCACGAAGGGCATTGAATTATATCCGACCGGTGCCAGTGCAGGTTTCTTCACAGAAGTAAATCCTGCATTTGCTTTCGTCGATACAAATGTGTAGGTAATTTGAGACTGGCCTGAACAGATTGTTCGAAAGATGATTTGATTTAACGCCAGTCTTCAAGTATGCCCACTGACTATGTCAAGTGTTTTTACATTTTCCTCGCAGGAGGAATGGGCGAATTCGGTTTGCTTTTGGAATACCTCGTCCATTGGTAGATGGCGTAATAACTTCGTTGTTCGCATCAGCTTTGGCCGGGGCTTGATACTCGTGTAAGGAGTTTGATTTTTAATTATGGGAAATCATCGACTTTATGTTGATGATGGCACTGCCTTGCACTGACGAGTGGCCAAATAGCCCGAAACCGGTCTGCAAGTGTGTCCGTCCCTATAATTGAAAATCAATTCCTTCATTTGTATCGACGAAAGCAAATGCAGGATTTACTTCTGTGAAGAAACCTGCACTGGCACCGGTCGGATATAATTCAATGCCCTTCGTGGTATTAGCCAGGGGAGTAGTTGTTTTCTGACAGGTGCCAGCCGAAACCTACTGTGTAGGTAATTTGAGACTGGCCTGAACAGATTGTTCGAAAGATGATTTAAATCTGTCAAAATTAACATTTCATGTCGTTTCAATATATTAGAAAGAAATAGGCACTATCTCTTTCTGGAGACATCAAAATCGCTGTCGCAATCATACGGATTCCGAAGGTACCTTCGTTGAAGTCGATAGAATAGAATAGAATAGAATTTTTATTGGTCATTTCTACACCGTAGTGTTTTGACAAGTCATTTCTTTTTATAGTACTAGTTCTACATACATATACATACATAAAGAGTTTTACACTTATACACATACCAAAATATCTCAATAACATATTTACACTGTAATCATTTGCTAGCACCATGACAGTTTTTATAAAAATATAACACATACAGTTCTACATAACACATTAAAATACGTTTTGGAAACAAATCATAGTTCATATTTGAACTCTAAAATACTGTAGTAAGAAGCTTGACAAAAGATGCGCTTTCAGAGCTTTCTTAAACTGAATTAGAGGCAGATCTTTTATTATAGATAACTGCCGATTGCGAAAAATAAGGACATTTTGAAGATATTTGTCGCTATTATTAATTGTTCACAAATCCTCTCTACGGATATATTTCAATACATAAAACTCAGTCACAGTCAAAGTGAATCTCTATCGCTTCGCTTTGATTTTGAGCTTACAGAGTCCCGCTCCTGGCTACTCCTCTTGAAAGACAAAATGATATGTCGAATGCCAAATATCTGACAGATTTTCGGAAACGAACCTAAAAGAAAAATGTTTGTGAACAATTTTTGGGAACGAGAGCAGATTTGGTTTCCGAAACGTTTAAAACGATGAGCATTTTGAATTTCAGTTCTTGTATTTCTTTGAGAAGCAAATTTGAGTTAGGTGTATGAGAAGTTTCTGATTAATAGAACGTGTTTCACTCCAATAGAACTGTTTTTAATTACCGCAGCAACTTTCCGGGGTGGACTAGAAATCTGCCCTTCTACACTTGTATATATCCCAATATCTATTCTTAGCTTTTGAGATTGGGGTAGATTGAGAACCCAAAAAACGACCCAGAATTGATCCATCCACCACAAAATGTGACTTTCATACAGTATCTTTTTCATCTCTAGTATATTTTTGGAGATGAGAGAAAATTTTATCTTCTTGCTTTGGAAGAAAAAAGGTTGAAGTCCACATTTTGTCGAATTGAGTTATTTGGCCCTTTATACTTCAAAATATTGCAAATATTGACGTGGAAAAATGGCCTAGGTCCTAGATATATGCAATGAGCTGAATACTGACGGCAAGTGCCGATTGCCTAATAAAAAAAGAGCCAATGCTGGACATTAGTCATCATTGTACATTGGTTGTGAAATGAAATTCCTGTGTGACTGGACATCGGCCCCACTAGCCATTCGTTATTCTACGATTGACAAGCTACTGGTCATGTATTATTCTTCCCAGTTGATTGCGATAGAAAGCAGTGACAATGCGTTACAGAAATTGAATATTCAAAATGAATACACAAGTACTTAGGATATTTCAAAAATATGCAAACAGGCTACAGAAGATGATCAGTAAATCTAGGAAAAACCCCTTCGTTGAGGCTATTATGGATGTTACAAACTTTTTTTTGAACTTCAGTGGTTCCCGAAGTGTACCACTTGTTCATGGGTAGAGAGGAAAAGGAAGATGGATAATCATTTCCAGGATCAGTATCTAATGGATGAAATACTGCCAGGAAGATTGATTTCTAATGTTTATGAAAATTCAGTGGGTATTGAAAATACCCAGAATTGTGGAGGAGAGTGTAAGAAGAGATGTAGGTGTGACATCAACAACTGAAGATTCAAAACCAATCAACACACAACCCTTACCTGTAACTGAACTCGAAAGGTTATAAACCAATCGAAGCCTCTTCCCGAGTGAATACAACAGACATACTATAGGAATCTCCGTTGATAAAGGAATTTAGAAGATAACCACATCCCGGATCTAAGTGGTAATTAGTGAATATGACTATTTTTTTTATTCATTCCCCCAACTTAGAATTCCATTATTCTGACTTTGCAACAACTGTTTTTCCTATACACTCAATTTTTTTTATAATTAATTGACTTGTTTCTGTGAATACATTCTTTTATTGCATGTTCTTTAAAAAATGGTTTTCCTCACCGATGTTCGAGGTCAATGTCCTCTTGAATGATAATTTCTACACGACCAATGTCCGATAATTTCTACACGATCAATGTCCAATTTTTTCCACAAAGAAAACAGCTGATATATGTTGAATTGTTTGTGGAATCATACGGAAGAATATGTTTCGGGAGTACTCTGACTTATGTAACGTCATACAGTTCTTCAAGACGAGCTTGATTCAGAGAAATTGGACATCGGCCCTTGTTCTTCCAAGGTACATAGTCATGTTGCCATGGAAAATGGTTTCTATACATCAGAAATCAGAAATTAACACCACTATGAGCACTTCAATGCAAAAATAAAATACTACTGGCTTAACGGAAAATGTTTCACAAAACAGGCAGAAAATAAAATAATAAAAACAAGCATATTTCAATAATGTCAGCTTGATAGCTATTCCAGCCTCCGAAAAATTAGTCATCAGACAGTCGCTGAATTGAGGTTTGGAGTAACCGAAAAGAATTTTCCGAATGATAATTTGGATATCATATTTTATTCTTCCCATCAAATCATCTCGTCCTCCTTGATCACTAGGAGATGACGTACTTGTAAAGAGATTCGTTCATGTAATCGTATTCATATCGAGAAGATGGATGTAGTAAAATGATCGTAAACCAAATAACACGGATCTCAATTTGGCAACGCACCTTTATGACCCCTCATAATTATTCATCTTTAATGACTTCTCAAGAACAAACTTTTTGCTATATTTCAACAATTTTACATAACAACATTGTCTTTATATTCATACGTTTACTATTCGGGTGGTGTCTATTTCTGAATAAAAGGAACATTTTCTAAAGATGACGTGGGATCTATTTTCGCTTAAAAATAACGTATTATGTCGCTGAAAATCAGGCCAAGATCAATGAGCCTCGAACAATTTACTGTGTCAATCCATATTAACAGCACAACTGAAGAAATTCGAATATTCTAATCGATTCTTCCAAGATTCAAAACAATTGAGCAACCCAAACTATTCGAGACTGCGGTCAAAGGCTATTTGTATTAGCATTTAATTCTTCCTTCGCCTTATTTGCAATAAAAATTCCAATATTTTATGCTATTCTGAATAATCATCATAAAAATTCGATTTGACAATTATTATAATGGCCAAGGTATACGAATGATTGATTTCATCAGCTGAAAAATTTGTCAACCACTTCGATTGAGCACTAATGACTCTAAATAAAACTGATTATATTCGGAAATTAACAGGCCTAAAAGAAGAAACATATATTGAAGATGAATACGCAAAATTGATTTTCTATTTTCATTAATTTTGAGTGTATCCTCACATTACAGAAAAAGTTTTGATGGGAAACAGCATACTTGTATAAACCAAAATCTATTGCGCCACATTGACCCCAACTAGAGAAGTCGGCATCTGTTTGGTGCTGGGATAATTATCAATGAAAATTTTTTACTTTATAATAATAATAATGTTTATTGTGATCATTGTGAATACATACATAACATGAATAGCAAAATATAATGATGAAATGAACACAAAAGAACAAGGTTAGCATAAGATGCTATCTTCCCCCTTGTCTAATAATAAATAATATTCAAGAGACTATCCTAAGTAACAAAATATTTCAATTGTTGAGAGATAGATGTGTACATACATATATATTCAGATACCCTCAGGTATATAATTTTATTAAAAACAAAGAAAAGAAAGAAACAGGGCCTCAATCAGCTTTCTCCTTGAATCTGAATTAAGTATCTGAAAAGTGATTGTTTGAACGTCTTGTCAGATAATGATAGAAAATCGATAATTTGGTTCATATAGAACGGTGCAATATATGAAAAACAACTTCCGTATCTTGATGTACGATGGATAGGTAGTGTGAAAAAGTTCACTCTGACATTCATTTGATGCTCTTCAAACCTTCTACTAATTAATTCGTTCAGATATCGGGAACTCAACTTTTATTCAGTTTATATATGAATATGCTAGTAAAATATTGTTTTTGGAATTTTATATTCAACTCTGCTCTGGCCATAAGGAATGGACTGACATGGTTTCTGTAAGGGATGTTATATACGAAGCAAATGCAGGCATTTTGAATGCATTGCAGTTTGTTTTTATTGAACTGTGTTAGGTAATGATAATACACTGCATTACAGTAATCGATATTTGGGTAAATTAACGACTTTACCAAAAGTAACTTAACACTTTCGTTCAATTCATGTTTCAAACTATAGAAAGATTTGAGTTCGAAGAAAGACTTGCTGAAAATATGAGTAACATGTCTTGAGAATGTGAAATTGTTATCAAAATAAACCCCGGTATTTTTGGCAGATGAAACCAATTTTATATCATGATTAATTTCAAGTCTATAGTTATTTTCAATTTCTGATACTTGTTGAGCTGAACCTATACATATAGCAAGAGTTTTCTTAGGGTTGATACGTAAACCGTGATTAACTGAATAGACTGAGAAAAGTAAAGGTCCCAATACTACCCTGAGGAACGCCACTACTAGTATTTCTGAGCATAGAGTCGTGAAGACCTTTTTGTAATACAACCCTTTGTGCTCTATATTTCAAATAGCTACTCATCAATTGTAGGGAGTCAGGTTGGAAGCCAAGATGGTGCAGTTCTGATACCTAGTAGCAGATCAAAATTAACTTAATCAAAGGCTTTGCTCTGGTCTAGCAACACAAGTACTGAAGAAGTTGATTTGTCTAGCTGATGTGCGATGTCGTTTGTTACCTTTAGTAACGCAGTTTGTGTGCCATGCTTTTACGAAAACCAGATTGAATGTTGGGTAAAAGATTATTTTTTTCCAGGTATGATGTCATTTGTAGAGAAATAATTTTTTCAAAAAGTTTTGAGAACGTTGGCAATATTGATATGGGTCGCAATTCACTTTCACACCGAATGTTTCACTTATGGTCACTTATGGTCACAGAGACAGTAGTGGGGATGTTAACGACCAAATATAACATCAACCTTGCAAAAAATGAGGTTCTATGTAACCCTTAGGAAATTTTCAGGGCAGTTGCCAACAAATCCCCCCGTGCAATTACCCCTCCTCACCCCCTTCAAAAATATTTGACTCCTCAACTTGGAAACAGCTGTAACTCGGCAACCAACGCCGATGCTGTTTCAATATGGTGAGAATCGATCAAATTTTGAAAAAGGAAGCAGACTTGGTTTCTGAAACGTTAAAAACGAGGGGCTCTTTGATAAATATTAGTCCTTTTAATTTTCTAGACAAAGATGAAATTGCTGACAACGAGAAGGATCTAGGAACTGCTTTCAATTAACGCAGAAACTTTTTGAGGTAGATAGGGAATCTGCCCTTCTACACCTGTTTTTATATGTACCAAAAATTGATTCTCATTTTCTCATATTGAGGTATATCGAAATCCCAAAAACATCACGAAGGTTTAAATTCCGAATAATACCTTAGGAAAATCATCTCCTTGAATACTTACCGACTCAAGGCCAGTCTTTCAATGTTCACCTTCACTCTCCCCCCGCCTGGGTAGTTTTTTGGGGTTTTTAAAGACCTTGATGCTAAGTACATACTGATTTCATTCAGCGCTATCAAACAATTTATTTCGAAAAAAAAACTATCACAAATAGTATTGAACTCACGTTATGTAGGTGCATTTCGTAGTTACACTTAAGCCCGGTTTCATCAACGACTATAATCTGGATTGACTTGCTAAATGGGATTTCTCATTGCACAAATGCGTTCAAATACTCCAGTTAGCAAGATAATCCAGATTAAAGTCGTTGGTGAAACTGGGCCTTATTAAAGTGCCTCTCACTTATCTCAGATCCGCGAACATAGTTTAGTTGTTGAAAATGTGTTTATGTTCTACAAGAATGTTCCGGTGGACATGCAATAGTATTTCAATTTGAACAGAAGATTTTCAAGAGATTAAGATTGGAACATAGACATTATAGAATAGGTACTTGCACTGGGCCTAAGAGAGGAAGCATCGATCTTCAATGCCGTAGTTGGCAGTGACGAATATTCCGGTAACGTCTCATTTCTGCCTTGAAAAAGTATAGTCAAAGGATTCGCAAAAATTTTTGGAGGACAAACGCTGTATCTATTCGGCTTCGTTTTATTTAATTCGAGTTTTAAATTTATGTAATATCGGATTCAAACACTGCTTTCGAGTGATTCGGCATTTGTCAACTAAGGATCTACCTTTCAGAGTATCTCTCACTTTTTTCATTCTTTTAGATTGTTTGTGTACACAAAAAAATACTTTGCATATCTATATATTTGTTTGTGAGTTGGATGGTGACATCCTCACCTCTTTCTCTCCCCCTTTCTCCCCCCTTTTTTTTCCCCCCCCCCCTTCTCCTCTTGTTTTTGGGGTTTTTTTTTTTTTTCTCCCTCTTTGTTTTGTCCCTTTTTTTTAGAACCCTCCTGTTGGTGGGTTTTTTTTCTCCCCCCCCCCGCCCCCCCTCTTTCCTCCTTTCTCCTTCCTTTTTTCTTTCGTTCTCCCTCCCCCTTGATTCCCTTTTCCTTTTTTTTTTTGTTTTTTCTTCTTTCTCGTTGTTTCCGGGGTTCTTTCCCCTCCCTCCCCCCTTTTTTCCCTTTTTTTTCTTTTTTTTTTCTTCCTTTTTTTTGGTTCTTTTTGGGGTAGGCTTCCCGTCCCCGTGGTTCTTTCCCTCTGTTTTTGCTCCCCCTTTTCCTTCCCCTCTCTTCTTCTCCCTCCCCCCCTCCCCCCCCGTCCCCTGGCCCCCCGGGGGGGTTCCCTTTTTTTTTTTTTTCTCGTCTTTTTTTTTTTTTCTCCTTCCCCACCCCCTTTGGTTGGGGGCGGGGGACCCGCCTGTTTCTTGGTTTCTTTGTCTTTTTGGGGGTTCCCCTTTTCCTTTTCCCGTTTTTTTCTTTCGGGTTTTGTTTGGCTTCCCTTTTTTTTTGGGGGTTTTCCTTTTGAAAAGTTGTGGGGAATTGGCCTAGGGGGGTAGTAGTTTTGGGGGAATTTAAAAATTTTTTTTTTAAATTTTTTTTTTTTTTTTTTATTTTTTTTTTTTTTTTTTTGGGAAACGGGGTTTATTATTTTACCCCCTTTTCTTTTTTTTGTCCCTTTTTTTCTCTTCGGTGGGGTTTGGGGGGATTTTATGTTCAATGCTTCTGAATGGGACAGTAACGTGACAGCAAGTCCAGGCATCCTATCAGGTCTATGGATTACTAAAACATTCCAACAAAAAGCAATTACCTACCCTCACACCACACTTCTTAGATTACTCGCACTCGATGCTCGCAGGAAAGGAAATTGATACCAAAACTGAAAATATGCGTTAGTAATGGTGGTTGGTCCATCAAAGCATTGACAAATGTATGGAGAAATACAAATATGACGACATTTATATCGAATCAAGAAAGAAATGAACCGACTTCTGACCTAAAAAACACCATTTTCTACGAGCTTTCCAGAATACTTTCCACCAAGACGATGTCGATGACTTGGAGGAGAATATTAAATCCCATTTGTCATTTTCATTGAATCTGCAATAATTCACTGAATGTTAATTTTCAAAAGAGTTACAATGAAATCATTACGTCAACATAATCACTAGTTTGAATAACAACCGACACCCTAACATTTATGATATTTTAATTATCTCGAAATTCTTTCGTAAAGGTAATCAACCACATAATTATATAATAGCACATTTTCAGAATATTATCAGGTCTATTTTTGAAACAGCATGAGATTACTATATGAAATTTGTCTTCAATATCAGATTCTTTTTAATTGTCATGTTAAGTAATAGCAACCTTTCGACAGACTCTTCGCTATTGATGCTGGGAAGAGATTCACATTTGTTATGAACAGTTATTATATTATTGGATCCTTCGATTGCTACACTAATCATCTAATACGATATTATAACGTGCCTATTTGGAAAATGATTCATGAATCAAATGCAAAATAACAAAATAGAAGTATCTTCTTCAGTCAGATCACGTAATGATTGTAGTTTTGCGTATTGTATGCTATTGCATCATTGAAGATAATTACTGGAAACATTGATCATTGATTTCAGAGTTTTTCCCTCGAAGTGTATCGAATTTCAATTTATTCAACAAACATTTTTCAGTTATCGAACGTTCGATAAAAAACCTTAGCAGACAATAATGATGATAGTGATTCCACAGGATTTTCTACTCTCGAATTCGATAAGTTGCAGATCATTATAATAATGATACATATTTTTTATGAACAGTTATTATATTATTGGATCCACCAATTGTACACTAATAATCTAACAAGATATTATAACGTGCCTACATGGAAAATGATTCGCGGATCAGATGCAAAATAACAAATTAGAAGTATATTCTTCAGTAGAATCCCGTAATGATAGGTGTATTGATTGTAGTTTTGCGTATTGTATTATGCTATTGCACCATTGATGATGATTGATGAAGAAGCATTGATCATTGATTTCAGAGATTTTTTTCTCAGTGAATTGAAGTTCGATGTATTCAACAAACATTCGGTTTTATCGAACGTTCAATAAAAAACCTTAGCAGACAATAATGATGATAATGATTCCACAGAAATTTCTACTCTCGAATTCGATTAGTTGCAGATCATTATAATAATGATAGAAAATGTGGTAGTTAACATATTCGCTATGGATCCTTTCACTAACCTGATATTTTTTCAGTATTTTTGTCCTTCATTTTGACTGAAAATTAATGACTGAACCAGGAAATGCTCCACTACTACTTACTCGTGGTCCAACTAACACGTTGACCTTCTTTGGTTGAGAATCACTTTCTTAATTACTCAGATGCATTTTTTTATCAGGCTCTTGCATATTTGAAGTTGAGATTGCTATTTCGGTATCCATGGATTTTTTCAAGGGCAAAGAATATTTTTCGTCAGCTGAGTGATTTTGCATATCGCTCACAAAACTATGAATAGATAATTTCAATCTGTGCATATCTAGCCTGATTATGTAATATAAAACAAAGCGATTTCAAAGATAAAAAAAATGTTTATCAGAATGAGATTAATTTCAGAAATTATTTTCATTTTCCAAAATTTGTTCAGATCATCTTCAAACATCTACCATTATGGTCTATGTGAACTTGGCTGAAATTATAATCAAATGACCCACCTAACTCGTGTTCATTCAGCATGAACATTTGAGGCACACTGATACATCAAAGTTGAGACACTGCTATTATTATCACAATCCGAAATGAATAAATTGATCAAGAATGTACATTTCTCATCTTTTGAAGAACGCTGTAACAAGTTTTCAAGTCAAAGTGAATGACAAGTTTGACAGAGGTGACATTCTCAGAATAGCACGAAAAATGAATCAATTCTGAGATAACTAGAGCATCAAAGTTATTCTTATCATGCTCATATAATATTTATAACCCCCACATTTGCATTTACCAATTATAAAATAACAAATTACCAGAAATGCATGAATTTCAAATTGTTCTATAAAAACATGAAATTGTATGGAGCTATCAATAATTTAGACAATAAGCCAGTATTTATACGAAAATTGATTTATGTCACGTTGAACTAGGATAATCAAACTTTTGAAATGAATTTTTACCGGCACTGTACAAATCAGCTTTGAAGAAAAATAAAATCATGAACTACTTTAACAAAAATTTCTTTGTTGCCAAAGGAAAAAGTCTCACATTCATTTTTTTTGTGTCAGGCTTTCATGAAGACATCATGAGAGCTGGTATTTTGTAATCCTCTTTAAAAATTGTATTGACAAATTACTATTGTCCCTGATAATTTATATAAGTTGAACCTAATATTATTCCTGGGGCTTAATTAGTGCCTAATCATCATGAATTCCTATTCTGCAAGGTATTATTGGTTCAAATGAAGTGGACTTCTTCCTGAATGAAGATTGTATATGAGCTCTAAGAGAATTTAAAAGTGAATGTAATCCACTTGGCCAGTTCACTCAGTAAGATTGTACAAATCACCATTTGAAATATCAGTTCTTCCAACGAAAAAAAAACTTCCAGTATTTCAACCTGCTCAAAAGAAAAAACAGGGCTTTTTTTGAAAGAGCATTTAGGTTAAGGTATTATTCAATTCTGTGTCATGCTTAAACTTACTGTTCTGTACTTAATAGATCGCGTGCGTCCCAATCCTAGGTTTTTATATGTGAGCTTGAAGGAAAACAATCCGAAAATTGCAAAATTTCTCATACTAATATTTGTTATTCCAAATTTGTTATCTATTTCTCAACTGTGTTTTATAAAATTTCATAGTGTTCTATCGAAAGTGTTTCAAATTCAAGCAGTATCTGATTGCTTGATAAAAATAATAGCATTGCCGTTGAAACTCTTTGTAGAGATCAATTACCCTAACACCAAACTGATATTTTTGCACTCGACACGCGTTTCGCTAACAAGGTAAGCATCTTCAGGAGAAGAAAATTGATACTTGAGTAGGTACTTTTACACCAAAGGTTCAAGAAGAGTTCAGGACAAGAGGTTCAACATATTCAATAGTATCCAAAAATATCGAAACACCACAAAAATATTCCACGAAAATTGTATTACAACTCACAAACGACGATTTATATTTTACAATAGTACCTATATATTTCCTCCCTATTTGGTACTGAGATAGTGAGTAATAACTTTAATATCGTGACAGAGATAGCTCGTTTTTTCATAACTGCATTGGAGTGTATACGTTGTCGGGAATCTAAGCACATAAAGATTTCTGATGAGCAGAATGACGTTACGAATAATAGAAGACGATGAGGTCAGGAATTTCTCAAGAGATCGACAATATAGCTATTTGTATAACAAGGAAAGTGCTATTTTTCCTCCCAAGGATGAAGTTAACTGCCTGATGCGAAGGGAAGGGTAGTAATCATTCAAGGAAGGAAAAGGCACTGTTATACACATGATTATTCCGCCTCCCTCATATAACAAGTCATTTTTGAATAATCTATTTATGAAACTAACAAAAAAATTAATTGAAGAACTGAAACTGATTCCTTTATTCACAATTTTTGACTAATATTATAAATTCGATATCTCATTTTTTTTGTCACAAAATTATTTTCTTCGATCAATCAAACCTTCAAATTTATTTTTGACCAAAAATTCATTTCAAACACTTGTTTGGATTCGATTACCTTATTTGATTTTTATTTCTATCATTTCGTTCTTAGCAACAGGTTTCAATAGAGTCAATTATATAGACAATAGAAGTCCGAACTATTACCATTTAAAAATATTCTATTTTGCCAAGTAACTATTCCATAAAAAAACTTGCGGCCGTCCCAATTGTGCCTAGGTGATGCGGCATAGGTGAGTCCACCTCTGTGTGAATCCTATAGATGAGTTGAGATGAGCCCATTGAAAATTCCAGAATGGAGGAGACATTATTGAAGTACGCCCACTATCTACTTTTGAGATGAGGTTGAGAAGATTGAGTGCTACACACCTTATTCCATATTTTGAATAAAAATCCAAATTTATCATTACTTGCCGTACTTTGATCCGTGAAGAATGTCTATGCTCATATTCTGCTGGGTCGAGTATGGTAATATGTTGTACATACATAATTTGGTTAGGTGTCTGATAATTATGTTGAATCAAGAAATACCCGAAAAGGATTAAACAGAAATTTGAATAATTGATGAAATTGGCAGATACTTTATGCAAATCTATGATAACGTAATCGAAAAAAACACCTTAGTGTGTGCTTTTCAGTAGTAGTTTAAAAAATCGCTACTAATGTTTTACTATATAATCTCTTCTGCAGTCGTATTACAGCAAAGCCCAAATCCAGATGCCATCTTGCAGTTTTCAACGAGTCGGTCTCTCTCGCTCAAAACTATGTGGAAACAATGAAGAGAACTGCTTGAATCCCGACTCAAAGCTTCGTAGATGTCGAAATGGAAACCAACGATACACTAGCTGAAGGAGAGAAAAAGATACGTTGGGAAGGTGAAGATACCTAAAAACTTGTATTTTGTGGTATAAATTGTTAATGAATAAACACCGAATATCGAGTTGTCACTACATTAAGTAGGATCTTTATAAATGTTAACGGAGCAGCATCAGCCAAGAAGCTGAGGCAGCATTACGAATGCATTTGAAAGGTGAATCTTTCTTATATTTTCATCTCCCCCTTAAAATCATAAATGCAGACACAGTATACAAAATGAGGAGCATACCTAGTTGTTATGACTAATTTTCTGTTTTCAGAAAAGGACTCGAGCTATAGTAAGTAGATAGGAAGACATTTAACTATCTGAAGTGGAACCCATACTTCATCTAAGAAACTTCAGCCTGATCCAACAGGCATCAAGTGGAGAATATTTAAGAATGAAAATAAAATGGAGGAAAATTAGAAGTAGAAGAATGGGAGAAGGTGGAAATATGAAGAAGAAGAAGAATGGGAGAAGGTGAAAATATGTATGTATGTACATGTCTAGTGTATATGAAATATTGTTGAGATATATCAAATGCCTTCCATGCTGGAGGTTTTCGAAAAAGATACCTCTTTACGATGCAGAAAAACTCTAAGTCGTCTCCACAATTTAATATTCAAAGGATGTCAGGACGGTGATTCAGTACATGTTTCGAACCTACATAGGTTCATCATCAGCTGAATTAACATTCAATTATGGAGATGAAAAAATGAAAAAATTCAATTGGAAAAATCACATGGTGAAATTGATTCCCAAATCGAGTTAATTTGTGAACTGTAGCAGTTTTCAAGTATTCTTTCATGTGGCTTTTTCTTACATTACATATTGGGCACAAGGGCTTCAAGCCTCCCAATTTCAATACCTTTTTTTGTGTTAGGGATGTCTTAAATTCCCCTAATCACAAGATTTTTTTCATTATTCTTTTCAATGTTAAAAAAAAAATTTCTGATGCCTATTTAAATTTAACCATGTGATTTTTCCAATTGAATTTTTTCATCTCCATAATTGAATGTTAATTCAGCTGATGATGAACCTATGTAGGTTCGAAACATGTACTGAATCACCGTCCTGACATCCTTTGAATATTAAATTGTGGAGACGACTTAGAGTTTTTCTGCATCGTAAATCTTACACTCCACTTTGAGATGGACTTCTACCACAGGTTAAGATACCTCTTTGTTCATCACTATTACTAGGTAATTCAATTTCAGACTGAGTTCAGGATTTCTGTCGTCCATTATCTTTCCATTCTTGTCGTTTATTGTTGGTGTATTATATATAATTATATTATATAAATTATATCTTTCTAATTAACAATTATTATTCTTGTTATTTAAATGAACTTTAGTCATAGTGTATTCAGCCTACAAATATTCTATTTTTTCATAATCTCGTTTGATCTTTGATCTTCACGAAATAATGTGACAAATCAAATGACGTGAGGTTGAATAGGTTTTTTGCATATATTATTGAATCAGATAACATTCGTCAATAACTCTCATCAATCGACTTGAATCTTTTATTCGCCAACTAAGCAGAAGAAGACCAATACCGATGATTCTGAAGAAAAACAATCAATGATCTCACTAACCTTGAATGACAAACATCCATTTGAATATTTTAACTTCAATTCACACTCGGTATTGATGAAGTGAGTGAATGACCATGTTCATCTCGCAATAGTTGATATGCTTTTGGCTCAACTACATTCAATCCAAGTACTAGTAGTAAATATTTTTTACATTTTTCATACCAAACGACATCAACCTTGGTCGAAGTCCTCCAGTAAATAGAGAGTCATTCCCAAATATGATAGAGACAATATTAACAGGGGAAAAATTTCTACAAAACCACAGCGCCAATTTCCTAGCCTATTTCATTTATATATACATTCTCCGAACTCGATTGAAACACTCTAGTCAACTCCAATATAAATTAAGTAAAAAAAATAGGTTGAACAGTTTTATCTATGCTGCTATTATAGAGGTGAAATTTCTAACTTTGTAGGAGTTATCTTTGGAAATACTGGTCCGATCATGAAAATTATTTCGCTTACAGAAAGTTGAACTATTCATGAGCACTATTCTACACCTTCAATTGCACTTTTATTTTACAGATCCTTTATCAGGTCCATAATAGACTATGGCTGCATTCTTTACGTCAGGTACAAATCTCAAAAAGGTATGTAGAGTTCGATACAAAGCCATACGACTTTGTTTAGAAGCTATGAAATCAACCCCTTGTAATGTAATTCTGGCGGAAGCTAATGAACCTCCGTTATATCTTAGACGGTAATATAATGCCAAAAAACATATCACTGTGATCATATAATTCGTCTTTACTCAATCGTGTGAATTTGTTTAATACAGAGGATTGAACCAGGCCTTATTGGTGGAAAACAATCAACATCATTGTCAGCTGCCTTTCTTAACAAACACGAGTTCATACGTAAAGCCTTTAGGAACTATAGCAGTATTTCAAACTGATTATAATTCCATATTATGTAAATCTACAGTCATATTCTCATATTCAAAAACTGATGTAATTGTTGATAGATTATTTGAATAATAAATACGGTACTGAGGATTTACAAGGAGTGGGTGCTGCCTCACCAGAGATGTGCACTATCTTCAGCGCCGAAGCGTTCGCCATTGAAAAATCCCTTTTTTTGATGCTAGGACAATGACAGTAACGAATCAGTTATTATCTCTGATTCAAAATCGGTGCTAGAGAGCATTAAATATCTCTCATAAAATATGTACAAACATCTCAGTCTTTGTAGGATAGGGCATCTTCTCTATAAGCTTTCGCTTATTGATAGTTATATTCATAAGGACCACAGTGGTATTCTTGGAAATGTAATGGAATACCAAACAGCTTAAGAAGTACGAACTTCTACTAACTTTGATCAAATTCCTTGTAACAATGACCTCTTGAGTATCTCTAGACTCTAGACAGAATGTAAAGAAAGAATGGATGGAAAAGTGGTCAGAAATGGTAAGTCGGACAACCCTTACTTCCTCATGCATAAGGAATTTCCCAAACAAGTACATATACCTATTTGATGTCCCTAAAAAATATTCTGCTATTATAACATGACTCAAATCCGATGGTTGTTTTCCGGCCCATTAATATAGAATTGGGATTCTTGAATGACTCCTATGCCAATATGATCATGAAACCGCTGATTTCAATCACCTATATTTTTCAACTGTAGAAACATTCCTGGAATTGATAATTTCATAAACAAACTCCGACAATTGAACATGCAATTTCCTACCAGCATCCAATACTTACTAGCTACGGAAGATAGAGTAATATATGTCCTACTTGTAGAATTTGTGATGGCCAACAGACTATGCATTGAGGTCTCACAGTTAAAATAAAAATGACAATAGAATCAACGAAATGTATCTGGCTGAAGAATTAAATCCAGGGCCCTTTAAAAAACGAGACTACACTTAATCATGATTGAACAAAAAATTCAGTGGAAAATAATAGTATATGTAAATCAAGTCGGAGAAAAGCAGGCGAGATGTGATGCTTTACCGGTGTGCGCTGACTAAACGGTTCTTCGGTTCGAATTCTAAGCGAACGAAGTCGCGGGCAGAAGCTAGTTGAAAATTAAGATGATGTTGATGTACGTGATGCACTTAAAGCTGAAGAAATGATTCGCTAGGTCCTAGGTGATGACTGGTAGCATCACTTGCCTCATCAATTTAGGCCATTGATCAGACAAAAAAAAAAATGCAAATTTGATACCCATATTGTGTAATAACATTCAACCTGCCATTTTGTTAACGGTAATATTATTATATTTTTTTTAATAGTGAACTTTAATCTACTAGTGAAGCTTTTTTTCATTTGATATCCACATTTAAGTAGTTGTGAAAAAAAATGTAATCCGCAATCTTGGATTTACAACGGTACAGGACGTATTAAATTGTGTTATTATCAGTTCTAAAGGTGTGTGTCAAATATCACATCAATCTGTCAACAGGAAGGGGGTCAAATTCAAAATGCTAAATTTGACCCAAATAAATGAACAAACATGGCAAGATAAATAAAATCGTTAGGATTGGACTGAACTGATCAAAACGGCTTCAAAAGTTACTGTTGACATCATAGTTGACCATGGTTGAAGGCTATGTTCGAAGATCTGCACATTCCTCAAATTCATTAAGTTCGCATGTGATTTCTATTTGTTTCAAGTCAACAAAAAATAGGTTTGTAAAATTCCCGCAACAGTCACCATGAAAAAAAACAAGGCCAATTTGACGACTTATTCTGTTTCCGCACTTGAAGGTGCATTTTCAAATCAGAATATGAAAAGGGATTCTTTGTCTACTGGAAGTTTTCCGACCTAAACCGAAGGAGAATGTTGCAAAAAAATTGTTGCTAATATTATGTTCGTTTATATCTATGATACGATTACACCTCAACTGTTAAAAGTGCAAATCGATGTTACTTTGGCAAATACTATTTCGATCATAGCGAAATGAACTCTTCAACTAACATAATAATCTATTTTCGAAATCACCTTCTTCCCAAACAAATGAATAAGTCGTCGAGGTTCAATAGAATGGCCAGCACGCTCACCTGACTTGGCACCCAATGATTATTTTCCTTTGAGGTTATTTCAAATCAATCATTCATAAAACCCACTGACCTGAACGGTTTCGAAAGTATAACTATAACTGAATGACAGGTAATTACCAGAATATCATTTTGAAAGGTGCAGAAGGAATTTGCAAATAGACTCTACTACTGTCTGTGAGTTAACGGAATCATTTTGAACATTTCTCGTCAAGAGGTGTTCCCCTCCAAACAAAAATTGACTTGTCTTGACGATTTTTTGTAAAATAGTTTGTCTGGGAGTTATCGAGGGTGGATAGTATTTAGTGGAACACCCGGTATGAGAGCTATGTAGGTATCAAAGGCATATTGAAGGTGTTTATATTCAAATTTGGTATTTTATAGTTTACTCGATAAAGATAACAAAAGCTAATTTTTTTTCAATGCCATGAACTGTTTCAAGTGAAAAATGGCAATTTTATTTATTTTTTTCGAATTGGAAACTTCTAACTTTTTTCCATGGTCTTATTCAATTGGTGACTCAGAATCTCAAAAAATTGTATTTCGAAGACATAATTTTTCTCATACACTTGAATTTCTTTCATTATTATTCGAGCCCTATTATATTCCAACGAAAAAGTTGAAACGTGAATATTATCAGAAATGGGTGGAGAGGGGAGGAAGAAAAAATATCACACTTTTTGTAGGTCTACAACTTTTCTTTGAAAATCAATGGTAACCGTCGAAATTTTCATTTCATTCATTTCAAAATAGTTATACGGAATGGAAAATGGCGATTTGAACATCGAAATCCAGAATCACTACTGAGAATATAAGAAACGTTACTTGATGTTAGGATGTAAATCAGCATTATTGAAATGATGAAGTAATATTACTCGTTAGGTTATCTGCAATTTTTTCGAATTGGAAATTTCAATTATTTCCTCCAAAGGCCTTAACGGAGGTCCCGTGGATCTAAAATTCATATTTCGAAGACCATACTGTTTTCTATATACATAATTTTTTTCAATATTCTTCGAAAAATAGATTCCGAAAAAAAAAACCTAAAATATATCAATTCCAAGAAGGGGGAAGGAAAAAATAATAGTGAATGTTTTTCAGATATGAGAAACATTTTTCGTGATTTCAATCGTAATTCCGTTATTGAAAGCCTTTAGACTATTTTGACCCAGGATAAGTGTTCAAGTTTTCCTCTCTTTCAAAGCACTCTCCCAAATAATCTGCTAAAACAACTCAGATTTGCGCTGGTATGCTATCGAATGACACTGAATTCCTTTGAAGTATACTACAACATCGGAGTGAATGCATTATTATTGCCAAATATTCCTCAGGAGAGGTATAACTGACGGGTCGGATGCAAAACTGTTTCTCAAGGATCTTCACATCCGCGTTTGGTCTATCAATTTGTTCTATGTAAATATTTGACTGGTGAGAACTACAGAGTTTCATGGATTATTTCGATATGAATGACTCTTGAAGCGCGTCAAGTCTCAAGAATTATTTGTAAAAATTAGAGTCAAATTCCGTTGTGGTTCTCAGGATAAAAACATTCGAAAGAGCTGAAGTTGTAATCTGCAAAAAAAACAGTGCAGGGTAGTTCATGTTAACTCTAGACTTCGCGTTTGTTGGGACACACCGTATACTGCCCAACAGTAAGCCTGATGAATTTTCGGTATTCTTTTAATTGAACATTTTAAATTATGGGCATATAAATGTATTATTATAGTAAAAGTGTAGATTTTTTTCAAGTATCTATCAATGTTTTTCGTTACATCATTTACTCTCGAGTCTGTTAAATTACTTTTTCTCAGAGAAAAAACAGTACGCAGTTTTCCCAACCCCCATTTCAATTTATTGAAAAAATATTTGAGAGTAGATTTTTGTATCTAGCTAGTGTGTTTTTTTTGTTTCTTCATGATCTGTGAAAAAATTAGTTTTTCTGTTAGTCAACTTATAAGCATAGTGTTTTTTTTTATTTGTGAAATTTTTGAAAGTGGTCAAAATGTATGAGAAAATCTGCTCCACATTTGTCATAAAAGGTGAGTGAGGGCTCACAAATTAGTTAAGTTAACGGACAACAACAGAATTTTATCAATTCTGGAAGCCATTTCTATCACAGATGCAGCCGGATACATACTAGTTTTAGAATATTTCTCTCCTGGTATCAATGTGAATGTTCAGTGGTATTGTGGAATTTTGAGTTTATCGTTGAGAAACATCAATCAAATGCCTAGGATTGATACAAAAGAGATCAAATACAAATTATTATGTTGCTTTTTTTCTAGACAGACGTTTTCTATCATTTTCTAGATCGATTTGGAGAGAAAACAAAATATAGTTTCTCAAAAATTTTTTTCTCTCCTGAAAAATAGTCATTCATTGACTCTCACCTTATTATTAAAATGACTGGTTGTTCATAAAAACAGAAGGAAGTTCTTATTTTTGCCGGAGGATCCAGGGATTTTGTGAAAACGTTAATTCTAGTTATTCGTTTGAATTATCTACAGGTTTTTCAGATGTCATACAAGCTATAGATGGTTCATATCACGTTGACTCTGCAACCTTATGTTCAAGGACAGGCCTATTTATTTTCAGACAAAATACTGCAATCGACTGACTAGTTCAAACCAGTCCAAAAATATCTCACCAAAGGCATACTTTGAATATTTGATTTTTCATCGGAAATCCTGTAGAAAAAGTCTAGAATTCCGTAAAAGGGTAAGCTATGGAAAAGTGAGGTGAATATAAAGGGCAGAAAGTCCGTCCAGGGATTTGCAGTGATTCTTGAGAAAAATGAAGTGATACCTCTTTTTCTCAGGGTAAACATCCTTTGTCAATCCTCAGTTCCTCCTGAGACTATCTAGACCTTTTATTTTTGCTTGTGCGATATAACGGTTCTATGAAAAAAAAATGAAAATCCTTCACTTGCATCTCAATAGGAATATTACGTGAAAAAGCAGATTACGTATCTCAGATGATAAATAATTCCAGATTTTCTCACGCGGATAGCGCATGAAACAGTCCGAAACAGATTTCTACAGGGATTAATTGCTTTTTGAGCTTACATAACCCCATTTTTTTCCGGAAATCATCTCAACAAATATCACATACACAAAAATGAATGCACTTTCATATTTTCAATATTTTCCAAGAAAAAAAACCTTCGTGTATGATCATTTGAGATATCCAAACTATTGTACTCTTAAGTCTTTTGCTGAACAAAATTTCGAAAATTGATATTAGATACACTCGGTGAATATTTTTCGAAGGCAAATTTATAGAATGAAAACAAGATGTCTACTACGGTTCACACAGACATAGCAAAATCTTTCCTACCCTGTTGTTTAGAAGTTCAGATCCTCAGTCGACGTTGCTCAGGGAATGAGGTCAACAAAAGAAAAGGAGAGAAAACAACGTGGCTATCGAAAAGTTTTACAAATGAATACCGTCAGCTAATGGGTACTGTTGATATTGAATTGATTTTTCAACCCATTTGAAGAGATTACATTATCACTATTTTTAGATATCATTCGATATTATTAAATATTTTCAAAAACAGTTCCTCAATAACATTCGATTATTTTCAACAGAAAATTCACTGTGTCAACTATATTTGAAAAAAAAATTGGAGTATTTCAACTAGATACAATGCACGATAATCTGACAACCCTGAAACTCATCTGTTAATGAATATCTAGTGAGTCAAGAAATCCTCGAGTATAGTATTTTTCACAGTAAATGGTATTGGCTTATTAACTGCAATAAACTACCCGATTCAATCCCATTGTGTAGAAAATCATCTGGTAAAAGATGCAAATGTGCTACAGGGTCGAACTTAAGAAACTTGAATTTTGCATAATGTAGGAGATATACAAGTAATTTATTTAAATGTTACAATTCTATTCTATATTTAGTTCAGTGTCGCTATCGCTATCCTCATCAAAATTAATTATAATTGGCGCAATTGATTTTACAGAAAGGTACGAGTTTTCAACATTTATAACATGACTAACAGAACTTTTCCAACTCTCGGTAGGAATGTCATTCATACAGTTCCTAATTAATTCTACCACACTACCACTTAAAGTCAGAGAAGTATTTTTTCCGCGCACGCTCGATTTAAGTTGGTGCCACATAAGCTCTATGGGATTGAACACGCAGTAGTAGGGAGGTAGTCGTAACACTGTATGTCCCAATTCTTCTGCAATTGTATCACAAACATAGGTTTTTTTTTTTAAGAAAATGACTACAGCACTTGTAAAAGTTCTTTTTTTGTATAATTTTCCTCAAAATATATGTCATTTGCAGCCATGAAGTTTTGAATCTCCAATTTCGTATTCTTTGAGCCAGGAATTTTTTGCAATTGTCGACTATGATAGCTTGCGTTGTCCATTACTATAACGCTGTTTGGCGGAATGTTGGGTAACAGACAATTTTAAACCAATCTTCAAAAAGCTCTGCTGTCGTATCTTCGTGATAATCAACACAAGAGTCCTTAATATTTTTGGCAGAAAGCCACATAGCGTTTGGGATCCAACCATTTTCTGATCCTGCGTGTAATATTGTGATTCTCTTCCCTTTATTTGATGGTGCTTTTGTTTTACACTTATCAGAGGAATCAGACCATCCTTTGGAAGGGGTGTCATGCGTGTCAAACCACGTCTCGTCGAGGTAGAGTATTGGCCGATTTTCAGACCGGTATTTTCTTATTGACGTTATATATTCAGAACGCCGGTTTATTAAACATGTGGATTCCATTAATACTTGTCTCTTGTCAGTTTTGCGATATTTAAAGCCCATTGCAGACAGAGCTCGCCAAAGAGTAGTGAGGCCACAGTTGATGTGAGTTTCGTCATTGATGAGCCGCTGTTTCAGACTTTTGATTGTAGGGACACGCTGCTCATCGTACATAGTGTAGATTTTTCGCCTTATCAAATCTTTTTCCCGGTCGTCTAGACTTTTTGTGACACCGGAATCTTTACGCTTTTTTCTTGATTCCATGGAATTTTCAACAATTCGTCTAACTGAAGTAAGAGGCACCTTCGTCAAATTACTGGTTACTTTTGCTGCAGCACCCGCGTTATATCCTTGCTGAAGTAAGGAACTATACACATTTTTTATAATGATTTTCGCGTCACAAGATAAGTGATTCTTCTTTAACGAACCACTGAAAGAAGCACTATTACTTTTTATCCACGGACGCCACATACTGCCTATTCTGTACGTTGGGGTATAAAATATTTGCTATTAATGTCTGAAATAACAAATAAATGTTATAAAATTATTGCACGCCGTAACACAAGTGAACACTTCCAATGAAATACAAAGACTAAAATGAACAAGAAGTGTAAGCTGTAATCCTCTACAATCCCTCTCTGAGAAACAAAATTACCTGAATCCGGTCCTTTTACATTTATGATGTGCATCTCGGATTTTACAACTTAAGGGTCTAATTGGTTTTATTCAATTCAATACTATTCATTGTGAAAACTACTATAACATGAACTCTTAGAAGAGAAAAAATTTTTCTCATTTTCGAAAAATCTTGAAATTGTTAATTCAGCATATTACGAAATGGACGACAGCTTTATTTGGCAAACCATTCACGCTCATTATACAATTTAAAACTTTCTATTTCAACTTTGACCGAATGATTTATCTGCAATATGCGTAATTCGATTTGAAGAATATGTACTAAAATTCTTCTTCATCGCTATTTTATTGATATCCTTGGGTCAAAATGATTAGCATATGTTAATAACAGTTAACAGTAGACGAAACTTCGAAATAGTCAATGAGCAAACTTGAAGAATGGCGATAAATCAGATCTTCAGACGAGTCTCAACTAATCACATACTAGTTCGTGGTATAAGCCAGGGAATTAGTTGGTTTCAGAGATTTGTCAACCCATAAACCAGCGTGTAGGTAGTTTAGACTGGCCTAAACAGATCGATTAGGATATTATTCAGTTTGCAGTGGATTAAAGTCACCAAATATACAAAGACGATGAAATACCGGATTGAAAGTGAACCATTTCCACTGAGGAAAAAATAACATTCAACCAGACCGTATGTTGATATAAACGAGACTATGTGAGAAATGTTTGAGTTCAGGTTGGTTTTAATGAATGCGTTGGTCATCCCACTCACCAATCTCAGTGATATTTGACAAGGATTGCTGCAAATGAGGAATGTTCAAATTATTCTCCGAAATATTAGAGGTAAATGATAATTGACTGCTTAGAGGAAGACTATATGCTGTCCTTGCGACTAATCCGTTCGAAGTTTACGACGAATACGGCACAACCCTAGAATATGAAGTCAATATCTTTACCTATTACAAAATGGCGGGACATTCAATAATTGCCTAAATACATCGACCTTTAACTTCATGATCTGAGGAATCAGGCTGAGTTCATTTCTGAATATACTCGAAATGGTTGTTGTGAACTTCCTGACACAAGAACAGCCTATCCGATATTTCACGAGGACATTTTCGAACACAGAAACGTTGACATCACTACAAACATCTATTATATTTAGAACAAAGAGCCCCAAGTTCATCCTTCCATTCCGAAAGAATGGCAAGTTCAAATAATTGGTTGGATGATGATAATAAATCCTCAACAGTCTACTTATTCCGTCGCGAATGTTTTTGAGGTGTATCCTTCCACTGTGTGGAGACTTACAAAATCAGAATGGTACACCAGTTAACTGAAGAAGAGCCTGATCGAAGAACAGAATTCTGCGAAATTATGACGGAAACGACGAATGCGCAGTTTTTCTCAACGGCAATGTTCAGAGACAAAATTGCTGTTATTGGAGTGAGAGCAACTCCCACGTTTTCTGGGAAACTCATACTCAATATGGAGATAATACTAACGTTTGGGCAGTAATATTGGGAAACCATATTGTAGGACCTTTATTCGTTGGACTGGCCGTCGAGGTCCTACGGAATGGCCAGCTCGCTAGCCAGATTAGACAGCTTTAGATTTTTTATAGGGCATTTGAAGCAAAAGGAATTTTTAGTAGAAATGTGTTGAAAATGTTTGGCATGAAATATCGGATAAGCTTTTCTTATGTCAAGAAGTTCAGGACAACCATTTCGAGCATTTTCTGAACTGGATTAGGATTATTTCATGAGATCAAGAAGATAAAGGTCGGTGTATTCAGGCAATTATTAAATATTCCGCCATTTTGTAATAGGTGAAGATGTTTACTTCATATTCTAGGGTTGTGCGAAATTCGTCAGAAACTTCAAGAGGATTCGCACAAGACCCCCCTTTTTTTAAATCTTTTTTCCAGAAGGCGCACAGCCGTCTTGAAATTTTCATCTGTCAATTTTGATCCAAAATATAGTATTCATGCATCAATTTCACTATCTCGAGTTCTATGTTTTTTTGAGTTGACTCGTTCAAAAAATAAAAGGGGAGTAGATATTGAAGAAAGTTTTTATGAAGATTCATTGACTTGCCCTGGATTTCGGTATTTCACAATTTTCACGCATTACGGCACTCTACTATTTGTTCTTCACTTCATATAGATACAAACAATAAACAAAAAAAAAGATTCCTGTGTGCAATATCGTCGAAGGGGCAGAGGAATCAGTAGAGGTAAAGTGAATCAACCAAGTTAGCTGAAAGATTCTAATTCGCAGACTCCATATTCTTGAATCGTATGCGGCCAATGCTTGATATCATAGTGTGTTCACTGCTGATGGTTGTTTCTCATAAGAGATATTTCGAGAGCACTTATTATCATAATTTTTTTCAAAGTCGCAAACATTCAGCTGTAGGATCAAGGAGTATATTAGCAGCAGGGGTATAGACTAGGAATCTTAACAATATATCACCTACAATATTGTCCCTAATAAAGTGGTATGCAGTAAAAGCGGAAAAACTTGGTATACAGATGGCCGAAGACCCAAGAAGGAGTGGGAGCCGGTATATATGGAGGCATAACAGGCAGAAGGTCGCAAATAGAACCATTGTCATTTTCTCCGACAGACAGGCGGCAATTAAGGCGCTCAGCTCATTTCAAATCTTCCCAAGGAAGCTGTCTGAGCGCACTCAAGGAGCTAAGTACCTAAAATAGGGTCACTCTAGAGTGGGTTCCTCCTAGAGGAGGGGATTGATGCTCTAGCCCGTGAAGGCACCTTCAAGGCTATGATCAGCCCAGAACCCTTCTGCAGAGTAGCGAAAGCATCTATAAAGACATCCATAAATTCATGGATGCAAGCCGAATCAATAGATTGGTAGGATAAGCTGCCAGAAATGAGGCAGGCAACTTAAGGTTGTAAGGGTGGGTCCACTAACGGGGCATAATCAGCTCAGGAAACATACAAGCAACAATGGTCTCACAGAAGAAACCCAATGCAGGTTCTGCCAAAAAGAGAAAGAAACCGCACTGCATGTCCATTGTGAATGCGAAGCGATAGAAACCAGAGGGTGCTTGCTATATGAAGGGGTCAGTGTCAAGGCTATGGTGTCTCTCCAAAGAGATCAAGCTAGACAGCGGGCTCTAATAACCAAGGAGCATCACAATATACTGAAAAGGTCGCAATGAATCAGGCCATGGGCCAGCTTCCTGATAATCCAGTTGTATTCAATCTGAATTGGATGAAGTGAGGATGGAAATGGTTCTGCTGCGAAAAAGCATTGGAAAAAATAATTTTTGAAGATATCTTGATGTGGCTGGGTCTGAAAAATCACAAGAATACACCCTGCCTCCAATCTATCTATATGTATTTAATTGGATGTTCAAAATTTAGAGAAAAATTTGAGGTCAGGTCACAAGCCAAATGTGTCAAGCCTTCGAAAAATATGACGCGCTGTCTAGCAGGCTCAGGTGTCCTTATTATCCCCTAAAGTTTGCTCCAGATTCTGTCCATGCGTTTAGCAATAATTAGTGGTTGAATGCCGGAAATCATATTTGTTTTTTGCTTATATAATGAAAATTATTGGTCGGATCTAAAATAAGTTGAATTGAAAGTTGTAGATAATTGAAAAATCTATCGATTAGTGTAAGCCTCAATAAGGACACCTGTTTCTGCCAAAATCCACCGCTACTTTTCGGGTAGGCGAAAATTTTACGAAAAAAGTTTATTTGATTGGACTAGTAGCGCTCTGGGGAGTCTTTTGCTACCGGGTCGGTTAGTTCATTAGATCAAGGGATCTCATCGTCCAGGATTCCGATTGGAAACGTTTCTGAAGCAAGAACTTCTTGAATTTCAAGAAATTTAAATATCCTGGATGTGAAACATGTTGAAATCTTTTCATGAAATCACTTGTCAGGAATGAACTGAAAAAAATCACTATGATTGTGACCTTCAATTAATTAAATCAAATCAACAAATTGAATCGACTGCAGCAATAGTATTACGTAGGTGGTATATCTATCTGAAACTTTTCGTAATGATCAATTACCCTAGCATCAAGCTGATATTATTTGCACTCGACGCGCGTTTCGCTAACAAGGTCAGCAGGTAAAAACTGATTGAATTGAACTGGCCGATACTTGATGAAAATCCATATTAACAAAAATATAAAAATATATCACAGTTTCCCGTATGATTTTCACTTTACAATGGGTTTACAAAACCGCGACACGTGTTTCGCTATTACAATAGCTTCTTCAAGCAAGATAAAAAAATCACTATTCTATAATACGCTATTTATATACAAGTAGGTCGAAAGTCTCTTACAATAAAGGTCCGACTTAGGTCTGATATTCGACCCGTAATTTGTCCAAATACTAATTAATTACATTAGAAGATTATTCCTAGAAATAGGCTATGTTAATTATTGGCCGGGAACATATTCAACAATGGGGAGTTATTTAATTCAACCTGATCATTCAATAAATATTCTGAATTTTTTCCTCTATTGATTTCCAAACTTTCTAGAAAATTAAGTTTCCAACCTTTCTGTTCAAAATGTCTTATTTTGAACTCGTGGTTGAACTCATGACCTTCCAGAATGAGGTGACTTGCATAAGTATAATTGTTTTTCCATTCAAAAAACTAGTTCTGTGTTCTTTTAGGCGAGTGTTAAAAGATCTTCCCGTTTGGCCTACGTAGTACATCGGACATGACCCACATGTTAATTCATAAATTCCTGATCTTTGTGACGATTTATTTTTGTCTTTATTATTTTTGATTTATATCCCCAATTTATTATTAGTACAAAATGCTGTATTAATATAATTATTTTTTATTTTTTTTCAAGAATTTCATTATTAGCGGAACGTGTCGCGGTTTTGTAAGCCCATTGTAAAGTGAAAATCATACAGGAAACTGTAATATATTTTTTGTAAAAACTGATACTGAAACTAAAGACTTGGGTCAAAGCTCTTATGAGGGTCTCGGTATATACTGATATTTCGTTGGCTAGTTTAACCATAATGATACCCAGAACAAGCTACAGTTTGGAATCCCACAGAGCTACTGGGTCTGCAAACAGCAAATTCCCATCGTCAGTCAGGAAAAGTTCTGTCGGAAAGTGGATCGAATGGAAACTAAATTTGCTCATTCGACTACGAACAGAGAAAACGATGATCGATCTCCCCATGTATCATCACTCACTCAGGTCTCCATTTGCTGGAGAATATTCAAGGAATTCTTATCGTCCCTTTATTCCTCGTCGTCTTTTTTGTTGTGATATCACTACACCCAGAACATTCGTTACAACTTGTATTTCACAATCCATTCAGTTATCGTTTCAGCATTCCAGTCACGAGCATGAATTACAATTTCACTTATGAATAATGATTAGTAGCTGGACAAGAGACGGCTGAGGCATATGTCATACTCATTACCTGCCATCGAAATATCAGTTGAACATTCAGCACAGAATATCGAGGAATTCGTTGTTGAAAGGACAATACTTTGTACAAGATTCGAAGATTGCGGACGTGAGAACGAAGAAGTATTCAGATGGCTTTACGTAATCGTTCATGTCAATGATAGGGCGAAGACTCCATATGTTTCGTTAACTTTTTCATAGAATCATAGAATGGTTTGAGGATTTGTACTCCCTGAATCCTATCATTTCAAATCGGACGAAGACAGTTTCAAAAAAATCAGTATAGTATGTTCATACATCTGCATTATACCCTTCGAGGTTACTTGTTTTGAATCGCCGAACCCAAAATCGAAATGAAAACGCTACTACTTCGTTTCGGAGTTCTGGCCCTTCAAAATGGCATATTCAAAAACAAAACAAAACAAAAATGATTGAATCACATACAGCTTAACCAATCCATCTTGGCACAAACTCAGATACTTTTCCAGTAGCACACTGGTAGTGTAGACCATGACGAAAGAAAAAATAACTTCTAGGAAAAGATTTCAACACAATGAACACATATAAAAGGTGTTTATTTATCTTAGACTTCACGGAGATTGCTGGGCGTACACGTTATTAGTTCTGTGCCAAGATGGATTGGATTAGCGTGTATCGTGTGTCCTTTTCACACCATTCCATCTCCCTCAACACTACACCGTACATCAATGGTTTTTCAATAGAATAATATTGAATATAATTAACTTTTGGTTCCTCAGAACCCATTTGTTAAACAGGTCCCGCAGGTTTTTTATACTTGACACGTATTTCTAACTTATTAAAATCTGTGCTCAATTTTCGTTGAGGAGAATTCGGACGGTGAAAACTCAATATTTCTCTGGCAGAATCAATAATTGTAAAATATGTTGAATGATCTTTCATCGACTATATGTATCAGCTGACAATTCATTCAAGATGGGAGTGGTGAACTTAATCCGAGAAGTGTTGCAAATTATTTTCACGGATAAATTCCCAGGTCACCATTGGAATTCCATTATTGGCATTATATCGAACATTTTTTGTGACAAGAATTGTTTGGTTCTTCTGGGTGTCTGAGCCGGGGTCTGCGGGTTTTCCAGACTTAAGTGTCACTCATCCATAGAACACGGATGGCAGCAGTACAAAACACAAGGACTCTTCCAATGATAGAGAAGAGGGTTCCGAGACGTCAATAAGGGATGATGCGTGAAAAATACAGTTGAACCACATTCAACCAATGCGTTGCAGCAGAGGACTCTTCGCCCATTGACGCATTGCCTTTGAAAATGTCTGCCGCAGCTGCAGACGAAACGTCGGACTCAAAAACTTGCAGATCATGGCCCAAAAACACAGAAAAAATCTAACGGTGTATTAGTTATTGGCCATGAAATCTTACAATCTCTGTTCGTGACACTCCAACAAATGCAGAAGGAAAGTTGTGGGTAACCTGTTGGATGTTTACAATTTCAATAGGTGTTGCAAATGGACGAACTTCATGAAGCTCCCAACAAATTTCACCATTGTTATTGTCGGTAAATGTACTAGGTAGAGTTGAAAATTTGTACGTATATGTATATTTTGTTTCCAGTTGAATGAATATGTTTGGCGTATCAATAATATTTCACAAATCTCAGTTATGTCACGAGGATTGCCGCTACATGCAATGTTTGAGTTTCTCACTTACATATTGCTATCAATCGTTCCACCCTTGTCAATATATAGAGGTTTTTCCTGAGTCTCACAAACTTCAAAAATTCAAAGTGAATGTTAATTCGTATCTCCTGTCCCTTGATTCAGACAGTGTTCTTTGCACATTACAGGGCTTCCCTTATGAATCTACATATAAAAAAAATTTAATGGACTGATAAGGTTCCAATTTCTGAAACGTAATGAGCCTTCAGTTATCAAAAATGGTCTGGGTGTTGAGGGTTAAAGTGAGTACCCATATCTTTTTTGTACGTTTGATACTGAGGCAAGGAGTGTCTACTAAAATATTGTGCAAGGGTTAGTTAGTTTCCTATGAGTAGAATGATGAATCCAATAGAAGGAGAAGTGGTTGGAAAGTTTCAATAGAGGTGGGGAAAGTTATTTTCTAGCTCTTTTTCTTCTGATTGATTAGTTGGTCATTATACAACCTGGGTGAAGGATAGAAACAAGCACATTTTCGAACGATCGTAAATAAAATATCCTTATCAGAGGGATTTTTTTCAGTGTGTCAGCCTCAAAAGCTTCAATTCAACATAAACTTCCGAAATTGATATCAACTATAACCCCTAGAAGACAAAGTTGTTCACGAGGTAAATTTTTTTGAGTGAACTCCAAAATATTACAAAATGATGAGAAAAATGAATATCTCTTTAACCGAAAGTGTTATTTCTACTAAATAAATGATTATCAGATGGGACCTGAATAAGTAGTAGTTCATAGACCAAACCTTCACATTTAATTTACCTCTCACTTCCACCAAGAAAATTGTCACAATGCTGATCTATGGGAGCGGTCATACACAACAATTTCACATTAACATTCTGTATATGAACGAACGCCTCCATTGATTATCATTGTGAGATCTTTCTTGAAGTAAAAGTAAAAGATAGAGTAAAAGTAAAAGTATGGTCTATGAACCAAGCCATAACGTCATGAGAGAATATAAAGAAGATTCATCAACGATTGGTGAAATTAATTAAAAGTCAAATTAATTGGAATTCAAATATCCTTACTTTGAACGAAAATCTGAAATATTGCATAAACAGTTCAAAGGTGAACGATATTAACGATTTTTTTTTCCTTCAACCTCGAAATTCGAAAAATTCCAACAAAATGAATTAAAATCCTTGAAAATCCAGAAGAACACCAAAAATCTTCTCAGAATTCCGTGAGTAATTGGCAATGATATAATGTATTCATTCAGGTCGAGACTTACAAGGTGACAAAGAAATTCCTATTCCTTTCGCAACTATTTTCTCCGTCAAGTATGACTATTATATTGCAATATTCAGTAAAATGCAATGTTTCGAAATGAATCCGATAGTTGTCAACAAGAAACAGCTCATATATTCGTCACTATGACCTTTCCTTCGATGGGCTACCCATATCTTATTTCACAGCCTCATAGCCAGCTCACGCATAGACGCAGAGAATAATTATTGGGTGAATTCCCACGACATACAGATTTGGAATAAGTTACCTCAAAATGGATACACAAAAATTATTATTCCGAATCGAGAGAAAAACAAACAGTAAATCCAGCTTTCTTCAATTTGATGTATCCAAAAAAACTAATAAAACTGATTGAACTTGATTATGTCATATGAGTTTTAGATTTGAAATTATTCTTTTGGAAATATATATATATATATATATATATATATATATATATATATATATATATATATGTATATATATATATATACTTAATACATTACGAAGAGTGAAATAAATGTGAAGTGTGGTTCACAAACCGAAATGCAGCAAATTCATTGAAGTTTTCTTACAAAATCGATAAAAATGTGCTTGGTGCCCTATTAACGACAAAAAGCTATGTCTAAGGTGGAAAAATTCATTGAGAATTATTTATCCAATAACTAAAAATATGTTTCTGAGTAGCCCCCACTTTCTAGATGACTATTATTGAATACCAGATACCAAACACATAATATATCATAGTATTGAAGGTGGATTCAACTTTACAGTGCATAACTAAGTCGATAAGGTAACTCTTATTCAGGATTCCTACCCAACTCATTTCTTCAGATTTTTTCTAGAATATAAGGTTTCTTCAAAATACTAATAAATCTCATGAATTATACGAAGTACAAGTACAGAAAAAGGTTTCGTAGCAAAACTAAAATCAGGTTTATCTCATAATTTATTTGATTAGTAAAAATGAAGCATTTGTTCGAAACACTTATCGGTGACATTTTTAATTGAATCTGATAGAAAAATTTCATCAAAATCAACTTTCACTTCTAAAAATCTTGAAAATGACATTATCGATTATAATTGCACGAGTGCATGAAAATTACTGATAATTTTGCAAGAAAGCGTGATATCTAAAAATTGCAAGTGTTTATTTTCATATCTTTTACAAAATATGAAAATAACCGAATGCAATTTGTATAAGATTTCACGCTTGAATGCAAAATTATCTGGTCATTTTCATGCACGAATGTAATTCATTGGAATATTTCACGACTAAAGAAATTCTCAAGCAAATAATATTTTTTGTTCATTTATATTTTCCTCTATAGATTGTATGGAGCACTCACCAAAACGCAAAATGTTTTTCTATTTTTGAAGTCTATCTGACATTTATTTGTTTTGTTTACTGACGTCTAGCGATACGATTTCAAATGTGTTGTTATGGTGACTTGATACAATGCAATTACCGCTGTAAGTTTTCGATAATTGCATTGCTCTTATGGGACATTTTATATATGAGGAAAATATTCTATTAACATAATGAAAGAGTTCCAAATATATGTTTGCAGAACCCAGATGGCCCAGATGGCAGTTCCATCCCTCATCAGCCAGCAATATATTTATTTCGTGTTTGCAAATATAAGCTCCATATTTTTGTGGTTATTTTCTTGCACATGCAATGATATGCCTTGCTCTGAAGACAGCTTTACCCTCTTTCAACGGTCTAGATGTTCCTCATGTAATACTACATAGCTTCATTTTTATCACGGGCATTTCAATCTGGAAGGTTAGTACGTGAAGTAGTTACAAATTATAAAACTGTGAGTATAATAATTGTCAAACATGTATCTACTCCAAAACACAAAGCAACTCAAGACGTTTTAATAGTATTTATCAATCAAACTCAAGAATGCAAAACATGAAATATTAGTACCATTATATCTAATGACCGAAGTTTGTTGATCATCCCAAAGTGAAGCCATCTTGGATTTATTAGCGCCATCTCGCGGTTGTCGATTTTTGCCTATAAGCAGTGTGAATAAAAAAAGATTTTGAAGGGGCGGTGAAAACTGTTTTGAGCATACAAATTGAGTAAGTACGATTATGTAACAGTGGGTTGAACCTTAACTTGGGCTTTCACTATGAGGGAAAAACCTAATATTTCAATTAAAATGAAGATGTAATTTCCTTCTGCCGTACGTGCGCACTAGAACTCTAGCATGGTAGTTGAAAGATCGAGCACTCTAACAACTCTCACACGGATTAATAACCGGAAGGATTATCTATATTCAAGCGTCCAAGAAAACACTAGAAACTTTTTCTGGCGGGTCAATCCAATTCTCTCTCCCACTCATTGAGCTTATGAATAAAATAAATGGCGATATCTCCGCAGTCATTGGAGATAACATCATCAAACCTGGTATCGTTGGATTCCTCATGATCATCCCTAAACGATCATGTAACAATATACAGGGTGTCCCATTCAAGAATCGAAAGTTGATGCCATTTCCGGAAAAATTGGAAGTTCTTTTTTTCTTTCAGATATGTCGAGAAATGCTGCTCAGTGAGCATATTCAATGTTCCAAATTTCAGAAATATAGCTAAAGAAGCAAAGGAGAAAACGGGGGTGTACCCAGAGTCTGTGACACACGGTATATCACGAAGGCAGTTTTTTTCGAAGCTAAAAGTCTTTTGGCATCATTATTTCCAAAGTAAATACAATACAATGTTTCATTAAAAAATATTCCTTGAAATATCCAACCTCACAATCGACACAACAGTAATCAGGAGTGCGGAGGCCCTATCAAGAAAAAACACATTACTCAAACCTATGAATACATGCCATAGATATTCAAAATATATTTATGCACTTTTCTTAGATCATTCCTGTGGGTAATCTCCATTCACAAGCGCCACAATTTGGGTTGAACTTGTGCGAGTATTTTAAAAGAAGAGAACGGTTAACTTTTTTCACCGCATTCATCTGTTGAAAAGGGAACCCTTAAAGCAACAAAAAAAATGTCAATTGTATTGGAGATGTACGTATAATATTTCATTATCCAATGAAAACTCATGTCTCTGGATTTGTAATGATTGGAATATATTTATATATTAGTTTAGTTGAATTGTTGAATTGAAAAAACAACTCTCAATATCTGGAGGTCCGACATTTCCATAAATTTGAATATGTTAATTCAGGTAATTTCATAAGTCATTATCTATACCGTTTGCTGGAATGTGGTTGACAATGTTCCTTGCTCAGTGGTATTGGTTCGGACTTCAATTGTCTATATTATTAACTCTATTGAAACCTGCTGCAAAGAAAAAACTTATAAGAATTGCAAATGGTATGAGGCAACTAATTCTCAAAAAAAAAAAGGTTGAAATGGATTTTTGGTGAAATAATAAAATAAACGGTTTAATTGGTCGAAGAAAATGATATTGTGACAAAAAAGTCGAAAAAAGTGAAAAAAAAGTCATATAAAGATATATGTAGTAGTATGAATAAATGTTGAAAGCAAGTTTCAAGTTGAAACGTTGTGAATATACTTAAATTGAAACTTGGTTTCAACTTTTCACCATACGACTACAACATAATTTGAATTTTTTTGACTTTACTATTCCATATTTTATATCTCATTCATTTGACACGATTCAAATTTATTAATAGCACAAAAATCCATTTTGACATTTCATAAATTCTGTTTGGATTTGATTGCCTTATATCATTTGTATTTCTTGAAAGCATTTTTCTTTGCAATATGTGTCCATGAAGACAATAATGTAGTCAATGGAAGTCAACTCGTCAAATGGAATAGAAGTCCAAGCGTCTGCAAAGCTCCCTAGGCGATCGATTTGACATGGTTTTTCTATGAGAGATTATTACTGATCGTTTTTCCTAGCATCAAGGTATTCAACTTTGTAAGAATACTTACTCCTGACATGTGAATACCTCACATCAGTATTTTTGTTTCTCGTGCTGATAAGGGGATTCTGGAAGAGAAACTAGTATGAAGAGTACTGTCGTGCACAAAACGGTGTACTAAAAAAGATGTTCTCCCATCAAATCATTTTTCACAAAGCAGAAACAAAGTGGGTGCCAGAACTGAACCCTGTGGAACACCTGCATTTGTTGAGAGAATATCAAACGATACTCCAACAACCACATATCTATAGACCTATGAAAAAAAAAACTCTTCAACAAAGCACTCAACTGGGGAGGTAAACAACAAGATTGCAGTTCAGCAAGGAGTCCCCAATGCCAAACTCAAACAAATGCTTTTGAAATGTCGAGTGCAATGCTAAGGTTTCTTTCCTTCGATTTCTTCGATAGAATGCTGCCAAATATGTGAAACATACGCCAATGAGTCACTGGTTGATCTTTGACGATCAAATCTGTATTGTCGATCATTCATTATTCCCGATTTCTTCAGTTTCTCCTTACCTTTCGCCATTCATCCTATTCTTCTTTGGTCCCAGCAGTGATGTTAAGAGTTTCCACAAGTTCTTTGCAAAGAACTCTGGTTTCCACTTTTCAATTCAGGATTTTCTTCGGTAAACTGGAATCGATAACTTTTCTGATCTATGGACATTGTCACCGCTTTGAATTCAAAAATTCAAAAGTACCAATGGATAATAGAATTATCTGATTTTACTTGCTGGCAAACGTTTTCCAAAACACAGAATCCTAACCGTATTGGGGTTTCTACCGACCTAGAGCTTTAATATTTTTCTAGAATATTCTAAGATTTTGCGTCGCTGCCATTGTTTGCTTACAGCAAGGCAATAAACAATTGCCTCTAAATGTGAATTTGAATAGCCCTGTATATTCGTTCAATAAATGTTCGAAACACATCGAATACGATATAACAAATTGAAATACAAGCTAAAGACATGTTGGTGAGTTTCGATGTATAAAGTCTGTCCACCAACGTTCCTTCGAACAAAACATTAGAAATTGTCAACTCCGAATTAAAAAATGATGGAACACTGATAAATAGAAGAAAATTTAATGTAGATGCGATAAAGGATATCTCAAAACTATGTACAGAAAAAAATATATTTTCAATTCGAAATATTTTTTTTATACTCCCACCCGTAAATATGCCTATTTCTTTATGGTTCATTAAAAAAAGTAGGCGATTCCAGTCAACCGAATCGTTATGATTTCATATCCACACAACGTAGGATATGAATTCTACCAATCATAGAGAACAAAATACTTGGTTACCAGAGACAACCTTGTAGAAACGGCGCAATTCTGATATGTCTACTGAATTATGAAAATTTTTCAAGAAAACATTTTCAAAAATCGATGACGATAGCGAATTATCTTCGAAAGAAACAAAAATTAATCGTAAGAATTAATGTTAAAAATTATTTGATATCTCGATTTCCCTGTATTATTTAGGTATAACATTTCATATTCAAAATCACGGCTTCTTTTGCGAATTGTAAAACTTCGTTACTGTCAATCTGTCAACAATTTCATTATACCTATCATAATTTTCTGTGAGGAATTAATTCACAAAAATAATAGTGATGAATCTATTAACGATACTCCACCATTAATTTACTGAAATCTTACAGTTCATATGGCCTCGTTGGTTAAGGCGTACGCCCTCTGAGACGTCCACTGCAGAGCCGTTGGTTCAAGTCTCACCATAACTGATTTCTTTTTTGTACTTTTTTCAACGATTAAAATATTATAACTTCTCAAGTACTATTAATTTCTAGATTTTCCGGAGGATTTCTTCGCAAGAATTAAACATTGAATTCAATGAAGTTCCTTTCCTTTGAGTTTTACATCAATATCTAAAAAATACTCTATATCTGAAATTGAATATCAATATAATACATGGAAGATATGTTGATGACGTTTTTGCTATATGGAGTCATGGTCAAAATTACCTTGACACATTTTTGGAACATATCAACGAAGAAAAACAGAAAACAAAGTCCACACTAGAAACAGAAAATAACAATTGATTTTCATTTCTAGATGTAATGATAAAGAAAGCGACCGTCATGTATCCAAACACACCACGTAATGAAAATATAACATTATACTTTATGCCCCTCGTTTGTCTGAAAATATGAAACGGATCGGCAACAGGTATAATGTTAGAACAATATTCAAAACAACAATACTTCACGTTCAATATTGACACATACCAAACTAAATAACACAACGGAAAACACAAAAAATTGTATTTATGAAATTCCTTGTTCGTACGGTCAAAAATATATCGGTGAATCGTCTCGACCTTTGATAGTGAACACAAGATGTACATCAGAAACAGACAGATAGGTGGTTCTAAATTATCAGTGCACATTTTTACTGCCAATGGATATTACACAGTAGAATGGAATTACACTAAATGGTGGCAAAAGAGAGTAATGGCAGAAAACGAAAATTAAAGGAATCTGCTTTCATCGTGTAGTCTGGGGAAGATTGCATCTCTATGAGTTATAACGATAAGTATTTTTTATGGGCAAATTTGAGTTACATGAGGAAGGAGCTGTTTTTTAAATAACGTAGCAACTTGTCGGGGTAAAAATACTTATTTTTTCAGATTGTGGTAGGTTAGAAACGCAGAAAACTACTATATCTTCGTATATAGAATGCTTTTCATTAATTCTCCCCCTTTTATGTTTTGAACGGGTCGTCTCAAATAATTGAAACTTAGGATAATGAAATTGATAGATAAATACTCTATCTCGAAGTAACATTGACAGATGAAAAATTCAGCACGATAGGTTATGAATATTCTCATTAATTTCCGATGTTTCAAGTAGATGGACCCACGTAAACTATCTCCAAAATGGTCAATTGCACATTGAAAGGAGAACTGTATATGAATGTGCTGGAAACTTCTGTTGATCCTCTAATCACCGAAATCGTCGAAGTGAATACTAATGAACTCAGTATGAATATTATTATTCCAACAAGATGGAGCACAACCACATTACTCATCCAGGCAAGTAGAAAACTAACCTGTGGTAGAAGTCCATTATACCACATTATATCTCAAAGTGGAGTGTAGTAATAATAATAATAATAATAATATTTATTAACCATTTTTGATACACTTGGTATATGTGGTAAGTCAAGGTAAATGTACTATGAACTATAAGCAAAAGAGGACAATAACATTCAGAGAACATGGTCAACAAACAAGAGAAAAAGCTGAATATACGGTTAATACTCATAACACTTTAAAAGAGTTTAAAAATTGACAAAACATTAATATGTAAAAATATTATAGGTAGGTATAGTCTAAAATTTCTTATCATTCACAACCCTAAAAAAGAGAGTTCAAACACATCGATAAAACATGAGTATATAAACATATATAGTCTAAATTCCTTATCATTCCTCATCATAATAGAACACAAAAAAAGAATGAAGATAATATGTGTGATCTAAATCAATTGTTGTTGAAAATAACAAAAAAGATATCAAGTTAAGTTTGAGTTGATTGAGAGATCGTCACTTAGGAAGTCCTGGCAACTATAATAGCACTTTTCTAATAGAAGGTTTTTGACATCATTGTGGAATTTCAAGTCATTTGAGACCCTTTTAAATTCATCCGGTAATTTGTTGTAGCACAAGATAGCATTGTACTCTGGAGACTTCTTAAACAGTGTCATGCGATGTTGAGGAATTCTCAATAACTCTCCATTCCTGGTATTATAATTATGTATAGTGGCATTTTCCGTGAAGAGATTCAAGTTTTGCCTAGCAAACGTTATACATTTCAAAATATATATGGAAGGTGCTGTTAAGATTTTTTTCTCTACAGATTTACGATGCAGAAAAACTCAAAGTCGTCTCCACAATTTAATATTTGAAAGATGTCGAAATGTCAGCTCTTTGATTTTCGTTCCGTGTATGCCAGACCCTGTGCCGCATTTCCATGTCATCTCGACAATAGAAAAATTTCGACAGTTGACAGTTCTGTCAGCTGACTCTCCTCCATTTCCTACTCGATTCAATCTGTGAACGGTAGTGTTTTTCCAAATTTTTCTTTAATGTGGATTTTTCTAATATTGCATATTGGGCATAAGGGCTCCAAGCCTCCCAATCTTTAATGTATTTATTGTGTTAGGGATGTCCCAAATTCCCCTAATTACAAATTACTCACAATTTCACTACAATATTTTTTTCAATGTCTTTTTGAACTTCATCATGTGAATTTCCTATTTTTTCTTTCATCTCCATGTAAGTACATTTTATACTTCATTTATCCACTAATATTATATTACTCTTCCTTTATTGTAGAATTCAATGTAAATTCAGCTGATGATGAACCTATGTAGGTTCGAAACATGTACTGAATTAACGTACTGACATCTTTCAAATATTAAATTGTGGAGACGACTTTGAGTTTTTCTGCATCGTAAAAGTAGAAAACTATTTGGATGACACTTTCCATGGTCGTTGGATTGGCCATCGAGGTCCTACGGATTGGCCAGCCCTCTTGCCAAATTTGACACCTTTGGATTTTTTATGGGTCTATTTGCAGCAGAAGATGTACGAAACTAAACCTTCTTCAAAATTGAATGAACGGAAGAAAATGATTTGTAGAAATATCGACGTTGCTATGTTCGAAATTGTTCGACGTGAAATATCAGATAGGCTGTTCTTATGTCAAGACATTCAAGGTAACTATTTCGAGCATCTTCTGAATTGAACTCACCCTATTTCTTCAAAGTATGAGTTAAAAGTCGATGTAGGCAATTATTAAATGTTCCGCCATTTTGTAGTAGGTGAAAATATTGACTTCATACTCTAGGATTGTAAAGTATTCTTCAGGAGCTTCAAAATGATGTATCACAGGACCCCTCTTTCCATTTAATTTTTTTCAGATAGCACCCAGTCGCCATTTTGAAATTTTCACCTGTCATTTTTCACTCCAAAATATATTATTTATACATCAATTTCATCATCCCAATTTTCAAATTTTTTAGTTAATCCGTTCAAAAAATGAAAGATTGGGGACATTAGAGAAAAAAACTGTATGTGAATGTTTTAAGGCTATTATCGAATATGATTCAATACCAAAATCACCAATCAACACTTGTTCTGAATGTTATCCAAAATGCAAATATTAACGCTTCTGTTTCTTCTCCAAACAATCAGCGAATATTTCGAATTCTCGACGACTAATATTTTGCAGATTACGTAACATTACGCTACCAATATCGCACACTGTTTCAACCTAGCGTGGGCCAGATCCGGTTGATGTTTTTCCACAATCGACTAATATACTGAGTGCCACCAAGAAGAAAGTATATGAGATATCCATCAGTCAATGCTCATTCGGCTAAATAATGATTGTAGCATAAAGCGTCTTTCATCATTTACATCAGAGGGGGCTGATTAATAGTATAGTCATTGTCAGGAAAGGTCATTATGAGTACCGATCACGGAACTAATTTTTCAAGTATGTTCAAATATTTATAAATCCTATACAGTACGGTTCATTTTTCCCCAGTTTCGGAACTGGTTTGTGTGAAGATGCGTAGAATTGAAATTCGACACACAGGAATGGAAGCATGGTATTGAACATTCAGGGTTAGGTGCGTCATACTTTGTCGATGGAGTTTGATCTCTTACCGCCCTTGTAAAAGCTGGTGACCCGCAAAGAGAAATTCTGCAATCTACACTTTTGAAACTTTATATCAACGATTTGCTTGAAGCAAATATTCGTCCACTAAATATTTTTGGCGATGACAGTACTGTACCTACAGGTTTCTCTAAGTTTTCCATATCAGTTTGCGAAACGAAGAGGAAGAAATGTGGATGAAGTGAATGGGAATGAGAGAAGGCTTCTACTATTGATTCCGTTATGCCACACTCGGAATCATATTAGCTCTAATCAGTTATTTGAGTTTCTGAGAATTGGTCACTCAACAAATGTGACATTGCCGATCCGTCGAGGTACAGAACAAAAAATATAGGTTGTAGGATGACTCCTGTGAATGATAACATTTTGATGTTGTTTGTTTACGTCGGAAGACATCAATGCATATGCCTCAATAATCTCAATTCAAATCATGAAAAGTCATTACCAAGATGCCTGAAATCCGGCATCTTGACTAACTACTCAGCTACGTAGCTAAATGATTATACTATTTTACGAAGTTGTTAAAAGGTCCTATGTCGCCAAGCCAAAAGTGTGGAGGATATTACCACTACTAGATAAGTTTGTGCCTCATTTTCTGCTTCCTTAGCCTGTATGAGTATATCAAGCATGCTTTTTACTTATCATCGGGACTCTACATGAACGGATAGATTGATCAGATTGTCCACAACGGTAGAAGAATTGCGTAGCGAAGAGAAAACGTGACACGATCCATAACCCAAAAAAATTATATATTATTGTTGAACCGTAAACAGCAACTGGTTGGAAAAACATTGATACCGTCGTGAAATTCAAATAGTTGGTTTAAATTGGATGGCAAATGTCAAAAGTTGAAAGAATTAGATTCTTGCACAATCAACCGAAATTTGCAATAAATTGGCCAATTTGATTGATCAGGTCTAGAACTTTCGTCAAAACAATTTTTCTACACCCCTAATATAATAATACACATATATGCCCATAATCTGTTGCATATTGAGGTACATTATACATTGAAAATCTGTTTTGTAATGAGACAGATCTGTCATTTCGATGACAGATTTTCAATCCAATAGACCACGGGCACATCTGACAGACGACAGTAAAGGACGTCGAACCAGCCTGCTGGACAAACAAACCTTATTTACATATGCTAATGTCATGTTCCGATATTGCTGGTATTACTGGCCACAGTAAGCATTTTCGGAACGCTTTTTGCAGTAATAGTAATCTACTGCTGAAGATATCGGAACGGATCGCCAGTTGATCGCCATCGGACATCCGTCAAAGGAACTGTCAGCGGTGACAGGTGTGGCGTACCCTATCTTATTTCAAAATGAATTAAATATTGGAAGAAATATTTAGCGATAGCGATACGGAAATAGAAAATTCAGAGAGCTCAAGCTCTGATAATGAGTCTTTAGAGAATATAATGACTGACATTATAATTCTCGTCAAAATTAGAGGTGGCATAGAAAAAATACCAAGAATAGAATGGTACATTCGAATTGAAGTAGGTTTTTAGACCCCTAAGATTCTCAAACATTTCAGGTAAGTGCGAGTAAGGCTTGCAATCTCGAAAAATGGGGTTTCCACAGTTTTTATTGATCTGCTGGATTCATTTCAATTCAGCATCAATTTTTACGCAAATATTATCTTCCAGTACAACTCGAAACATTTTTGATAATTTTGCAACTGCAATGATCTGACAACAAATTTAATCTGTTATCTGTTGACGTTTATTCGAACACAACCTAACCTAACTCAATTTGAGAATTACTGGGACTACAGGACCACTTCTGCAGCAGTAGCACCAGTAACTTTTTAGTCTCTAACCGGGTACCTCAAAATTTGTCGCGATATAATTGCCAGTGAATGTCAGTAAAATCGGAACGACTGAATTAGCTGGACAGTACTGTTCAGTAATATCGGAACATGACATAAGTGTGTATTTATGTCATATTTTTAAATTTTTTTTCTCAACAAAGCTTCAGTTTTGTGCGATCGTTAAATGTGGAAGTAAAAGCGGTAGAGATTATGTTTCATTCCATCGATTCCCTTCTATTTTCGACAATAGAAAAAAAAAATCCTCTTGCTGAAAAGAGACGTCAATTGTGGATTCAGGCAACTAGAAGATCAGATTTAACTTCTGATAAGTTGAAATGGGCAACGGTGTGTTCAAAACATTTTGCAGGAGATATTTTCAAAGAATCTAGGAAACATAGGCAACATATTTTTTTTTTTCATTTTAGGCAAGCCAAGTGCACTAAAAGATGTTGACAATATAGACTGGGTACCGAATCAGTTACTTGGCTACGAAACGAATATTGATGCAGTTCAAAGCATCCAGAGATTGAATCGTAGGGAGCAGCGGTGATAAAAATGAGATCGCAAATATTCCAGTTGATATGGATTGAGATGAGGATCAAATTGATGATGATTCTTTGTGTGAAAAATCCAGCTTTTCAAAACTTGAATATTATTGAGGAGCAAAATCGAACTCTGAATGATATAAATTAACCGGTTGAAGAAGTGGAACATGCACAAAACTCTGGTGAACATCTATGTCCAGATATTGATTTCGAGTTGCAGAATTGTTATCGTGAAATGCATCATCTCCGAAACACTGCAGACTTTTTCATTCACATTGGAAAGTTTGAAACATAATCTAAATATAAATGCCGTTTTATACAGGATCACCATATGAAAAGATGGTTGTGGTTTATAATTTTGTAGAGCCTTATATAACATACCCTAAATCTGTTCTTTCAAAATTATTATTTATTAAAGTTAATTTCCAGTATTCTTTTCACAAGCTTCACTCCAATCCTTCTAATCCATTTAGATATGAACATATTGTATGAATCCAAACTTTTATAGCCTTTGAAGTCTTCTCCTGTACATGCACTCTCATATACAAAATAGTTTATAATGTCATACATGTCATGAAACTTTAGGAAAGTATTCCACCGCATTACTACAATCCCCAAATTTCAATAAATAAGGATCACATCCATTAGTTTCCTTCAGCTTCTCTAAATATCTCTTCTGGAGATCCAAAGACAAGGTGTTGAAATAATATCACTTTTATCAGCCATCTCACATACAATTTCCTAGTAAGCAGGAAGAGTAATGAATATAGATTGCAATATATAGACATTTATATATGTCAGGTACACTAAGGGTATACCCATAATTAGGGTAAACCCGTAATTTCTTCCTAATTACGATCATAATCTCATTAAATTACCATTGTTGCTTATGGAAGTACGGTTTGTTTGTCCAGCAGGCTGAGTAACAGTTGTCTTGTGACGTCACATGCCCGCGGTCTATACAGTCGTGAAAGCCTACATTTAAAATTCGTTTCAGAATAAAATAAGCATTTCCAATACAATATTGAACTGTACTGAAACTGGCAATAATGAAATAAATGTAAATATTACTTCTGCTGACAGATCAGTGAGACCCGCAATAGAAAAATAATAGTTATAGTTATTCATTATTTATCGGGCGTAGAAAAAATAGCGTATGCAACTGTCTTGTAATATTTATTGATACACTCGCATAAACCATACAAAACATACCTTCGGCTCGTTTCATATCCCGGTTAATGCTCGTGTATTAATAACAATCATTGTTGCATAACATATCTAATATCGAATCAAAGATTTCAATGATATTGCCAGAGAATGCATACATATTATTTTTCTACTCCCACTATGTTAAACCATTCTTTACGAGTTTGACAGCTGTTATAGCTAATGGCCCTTTTAGAATACACTTGTATTCTGAATTAATGGCGGCCGCTTCCGGAATTGTTTTTTGAAATGATGGGATATGTAACATCTGACCTGATGAATTTGATCTCATGACTATATTCAATTGCCCGAAAACCAAATTCGACGAATTTTCACTTCAAATTATTTGTAAAATTTAATTGAAAATGATATTTTTAGGAAATTTTAGTATGACATTTTCCGTATCTAGTTGAATGTATCAAGCGAGCAATTATTTTAACTACTTGCTATCATCCAGTGATTTGTTGATCATTGAAAATGAGTGAATAACGAAGAAATGTATGCTACACCAGCAGAAATTACCGCACAAGCGTGGTGGGGGTAGAATACAGTAGGCAACTATAATAAGGCTATTTACGTGTACTTGCGAGTGAGTTGCCGCACTAGGCTAAAGCCACGTGCTCACAATTTTCGCTCGTGCGTAAAAGGCTACTTATGCTTTTCGTTACGTAATATACTATTACGCTGTAGTTCCCGTTGACCTGCCAGTCAATCATTCTATGAGCTCTCAACGGTGTCAGTGTGAAATTTCTAGTTTATGATCCGGAAAATTTTGGTTGTGGGTTGAAAAAGTAACCGTTTTCCCACATTCACGAAAAATGTGTGACATTCGAAATATGATTTATCGAGTGGAATCATGATATTCCTGTCGATCAGTAAGTGATCACTTCCGGAAGATAGGTACATATCAATTCGAAAGAAACGAATATATGATATCTTCATATCTCCTCCACAATATCCACATCACCAATTAATTTCGTTAGAATATTCGTGTTCATACGAATGAAAAACTTTCAGGATGTTTGTGAATGAAAGGAAAGTATATGTGATTTTGAAGTAACCTTTCCCAGACTCAGAAAAATGGCAACAGGAGATCCCTGCGCTGAAACTCATTTTTTTATTTGGGTACATCTCCACAATATCTTGATGACCACACGAAAATCTGTAATGTTGAGATAATGTTTCGTGAATTGAAAAAGGTATGATTTTTTGTTCGTTTGATTAGTTCGACGAGTGAAAAAGTGATAATTTTCTAAGGAGGCTATGGTAATGTCCATATAAAAGAGTTGAGAATTCTTAAACTGACAGTTCTCTATTTCCGTGTAGGATGGAACATTTGAAACATAAAACAGAATGCTCTACTCGATTTCTATCAATTTCATAGTGACCCTGTATATAAAGACTTCCCAATTATTCTCGTTGATCGACTTCAAATCCAATCATCAAAAAAAACTTTCTCAGCCAAGTAATAAGTGAAAATATATAAAGAAATAATTACCTTATAAATGAATTTCGTCAAAATACTGATAAGTAGTAATATTTCTCACGGATTCTGAGAAAACATTTTGAGATGTTTGGAAAGGAATATTGTTCATGAAATAAGAGAAGAAATATGATAAAATCCCAACAACAGCGAACCACTCATTTATAATGGGGTAAAGCAAAAATTCATAATCATTAGGTCATTACCTCTGTCTAAATAAAACGTAACAATATATCATGATTATAGAATATAAATTCAAATGAAGTATCAAAACTGAGAGGAATACACAACGAAATTATCTGATGAATATTATATTCAAATGTTTTACGTGGGATTCATAAAAGTTACATAGCCAAAACCGATTCTTGAAACCTTGAATATTATACAGAATCTCGTTTGAAATATTTATGATTAATCTTCGGTGGAAATACTTGAGATTCATTACTTTATTAGGAGATGGCAATTCCAGGAGGATATAAATCTCAACGGGAAAATTGTCATGGGTCAATGGTTCAAAATCGACATAATTTCTGAACAAACTATCGGAAAAGTATAACACCACTTATTCATAAAGAAAATGATATCCCTACAATAATTCATATAGCTAATTCAAGTAGCGGATTCTGGCTGTTGCTGATTATGAAGTGAGTTTATTAAAAAAATATTTGACAACAGGAATCCATTAACACCAAACTGATATCACCAAGTTAGCACCTTCAGGGAAGGAAATTGATACTGAACCTGAACGTAGAGTTGATTTTATTTATCACACTTAAAGAATGTGAGGTATCTACTATCTGCAATATTGCAATTCTTTCTTATAAGAAGATTGAATACTATAAATCATCTTTCCGATTATTCTGATTATTTTTCACCATTAGACTTAATAAGCGGGTGAAAGGTATGCATACTATTACCACATTCACCATTTGAATGCATCTTAAACATTTACACTTTTCCTTGGTCTTGGATACTTCGATCACTTATAGTTATCATGTGGTCTACATCAAGAGTATGATGAACAACATTGGAATTTTCGGCGATTATAATATGTCTATGCAGATACAGGTTTGAAAGTCGTCATAGTTCCACTGAAACCTTGAGAGTGAAAATTGAGCATACATTTGCCCAAATATCATTCGTGGAAAACTCGACTATTGGTAATGATAATAATATTTAATAATAAATACGTTTATTCAGATCGAAATCAAAAAAATAGCTGAAGTAATACATGCAGTTGAATGAACATCGTAGAAACCACAGAAGCATCAGATGCAGCTTGTATGTGGTGAAAAGAGATCCAAATGAAAAATGAATATATGATAAATATCAAAGTATGGAAATGAATTATGGAAAAGGAATTCGCATACATGAATAAAATATTTATTATTATTATTATTATTATTATTATTATCTGTCGTCTAAACAAATCTAGTCGGGTCCGTACTCCCCACTGCTCCGACCCAGTGGGCGAACGCGCTAGTAAAATTAACCAATGACCACTCCCCGCACCGCGGGGTAAGTGGTCACTGGCTCCGAGAATCGTGAGTCCTGAGCAGACGCAACGAACCGAGAATAACGGCCTTCTGCATGCGGCCGGCCAAGTTCTCTGCCGCATTACGGCATGCCGGTATGATCTTGAGCTCCGAGAGTAGCGTTGGTCTGGAACCACCGAGAACACCTATAATCAGAACCACTAACTTGACAGAATAGTCCGGGTGGAGCCTGCGGAGTTCGTAGAGTAGGTCCTGGTACTTTGTCCGTTTTTCCTCCTCTTTTCGGACGATATTCGTTTCGGCAGGGGCCGAAAACTCAATAACGAATATCGTCTTACTTCGGTGGTCGAAGAGGACTCTATCAGGCTTATTGGCCTGTATTTGCCTGAGGGTGGGGAATGAAAAGTTCCAAAAAATTCGACACCTTTCATTCTCCACTACGGACTCAATATCCCCTTGAGCGTAAGGCAGCACCGGTGTCCTGTCTATTTCATACGAGTGCCGAAGAAAATAGTACAGCACTCGTAGGGCCGCGTTATGACGATGGATATAGGCCGAGACCGCATAAACTGCACAAGATGACAGCAAATGCATCAAAGTCTCGGGCGCCTGTCGGCAGGCCCTGCATCTAGTATCAGGGACCTCTATACCCATCACGCGGCTCCGGTAGACTAGGGTGTTGAAGACACCGTCTTGGCACGCCATGATAAACCCTTCAGTCTCCGACTTCAGCTCACCTGACCTGAGGAAGGCAAATGTCAGCTTAACAGACAAGCCATGGTCCTCGATGTTCTTAAAGAAGACTCCATGCATGGGCTTGTCTGTATGCAGCTGCAGCATTTTAGCATTCTCTGCAGCCTTGATGTGAGCTTTTTTCCGAGCGGGCTCCAACTCGGTGACAGAGAGTTGGTTTACCCGTTCGGTGTCGAAGACTATATCAAGTTCATCAGCAGCGCGCCTTGCTGCCTTGAATAAAAAGGCTCCGATTCCTGCATGTTCATGATCTCGGACCATGCAGTTTAGGGGATCCGAACTCCTGATGACTCTACAGGCTCCATCCAGCACCATTCTGTTGTGGAGACACTCCAAACTCAAAAGTCCACGGCCCCCTTGTTGTCGGAGGAGATATAACCGTGGAACGGACGATTTGGGATGCATGCTTCTGTGCATATGCATCATTTTGCGAGTCTTCACGTCAAGTTGCCGCAACTCTTCCTGAGTCCACTTGACTACTCCGAAGGAGTAGAGTAGAATCGGAATGGCAAGCATGTTGGTGGCAGAAACTTTGTTCTTGCCCGACAGCTCTGAGGACCAGATCTGCCGTAGTTTCTGCCTATACTTGCCACGGAGAGCATTTTTCACCGAGTCCACCTCTTGGGTGTGGCGTTGTTCCACACCCAAATAGGTGTATGTCTCTCCGGCATTCAAATGATGTAGAATGCTTCCGTCTACGAGTTGGGCATCCTCAGCGAAATCCTCGCATCGGCCTCTTTTGAGATGAACCAGTGCACATTTGTCGATCCCGAATTCCATACCGACAGCATGCGTGAACTCCTGCACCACCCTGAGGGACTGCTGTAGATCCCTTTCTCCAGAAGCATAGAGCTTAAGGTCATCCATATAGAAAAGATGGGTGACCTTATGCCTCCGGTTTCCAGGGGTGCCGCAGTTATATCCCCGGGTTTTCCTGAGCGCAACGGACAATGGCATTAGTGAGATGCAGAAGAGAAGAGGGCTGAGGGAATCTCCCTGAAAAACACCTCTTCTTATGATGACCGGCTCTGTTTGGATCCTGCTTTCACCTGATGTTATGGTGAAGCGGGTCCTCCAGAGCGGCATCAGTTGTTCGATGCATCTCACTATTTGATCGGGTACCGCAAGGCACTCGAGTAAGTACAACAACAACTCATGTGATGTTGTATCGAATGCCTTGCGATAGTCGATCCAGGCCATAGAAAGATTCCGCTTATACTGCACGGAGTCCTGCGTGATACATCTATCGATCAGCAGGTTCTCCTTACAGCCCGCGGAACCCCTCTTCGACCCTTTTTGCTCATATATCCGTTCGAACACCGGGTCAACTGCTTGGAGAGTACGCATATACAAGATGCGTGTAAACATCTTGTAACACGTATTCAAGCATGCTATCGGTCTGTAATTCTTAGGATCCGACAAATCTCCGTTCTTCGGGATTAGCACGGTTCGCCCCTCGACAAACCATTCCGGAATCAGCTGCTCTCCGTTCAGCCAAGAACTGAATATTCTGGCCAAATGGTGGTGGGTGCTCGGTAACTTTTTCCACCAATAGTTATTGAGGCCATCAGGGCCTGGAGCAGCAAAGTTCTTCGAAACCTCAAGGGCTCTCCGAACTTCATCCGTGGTTATCGGTTGACGCAGTATTTCGGGCTCAGGCTGTTGAAGCCTCCTAGAGAAAGCTTCAAACTGCGTCAGGGCTGGAGTGTCTCGGTTAAGTGGTTGCGGATGCTCGTAGATACCTTTCCAGAAGGATTCCACCCGATCAGCGGCCGGCGGATTATCCACAACACGCGGAGGCAATTGGAATAGGCGAGAGGGTTTCTCGCGGAACTGTTTGTTCTCTGAGAAAGCCCTCGCCCGCCTCACTAGTGACTTTTTTGCAGTCACCAGCATTCGTATCCTCTCAAGGCAATGCTGCTTGATGGTGAGCAGCACTCCTCGATTCAATGTGTGATGGGATCTCCGCAGTTTTGCAGCGATTTGCCGCACTGCGTGCGTAAATGGTCTATTAGCCGCTAAGTAGTCCATCACACATTAGATACGAGACGCGTGTTGTCTCGCCGACTTGATCTTAGCCTCCATCTTGTGTATGCGCTGTTCATGCTTCCTAGAGGGGTCGAAGGATCTGTCACCTCCCTCTCTCCCAGAAAGAGCCTGAACTGCGTCATACACGGCACAGTTGATCTGCCAGATGTCGGCCTCTTCTGTAAGCGCACTACGAACCTCTGCATCCACTAGGGCCAGTTGTTCTGGCCTGAGGGGCTTCACTCTGTGAAGCATCCTCCGGGTCCCGATGTTGTGGGTTCTCGGTGCTTCCAGGCGCACCCTCTCCTCCACCAATCGCACTGGCGGTATTTCTACCGCCTGCTCAACCGGCCTCGGTGGGGCACGCACATAGCCACGGCCACGAAGATGGGATACATAATCCCTGAGATTTTGGGCGGAAAAGGCGGCATGCTCCGGGTGTGCCACGCACCACAGTGCATGCATTCTTGCCATGTATCCCCTTCGGGCGGGCTCACTACTCTCGTAGCACCGCATCAGGTCGTCTCTCAGTCCGTCGGTCCACTCAAAACGTTGTCCATGTCCATTGCCAGAGTCGTCATTGGGCTGTCTATCGGTTTGGGCCCCTCCACCTTGCCCTTGACCCCTATCCGAATGGGGTCGGTTGTGGGGGCCCTGTCCTCTAGTGACAGGAACCAGAGTTGAGGGCCTGCAAGGTGGTTAGCCCAGCAGGCCCACGGCCGGCACCAGAGAGAAAAAGCTTTTCTCTCCCGGATGCGCATTAGCTGCCGGTCCGATTTTGCATCCTAAGCTCAGGAAAGTGGTGGCGCTACTCACCAGAGACTGTTCAGATGTTGTTATTATTATTATTATTATTATTATTATACAAAATAGAATCACACCAGTTATATAAAATCACAGATATAAGTACAAATATAAAAAAGTGATTAGTTTTGACGAATAATATCATTTAAACAAAATTATTCAAATATTGAATGAAATTGAAAAATAAGTATAAAATCACAATTACAAAATAAGTGTACTATTAACATTATATAAAAACATGTTGAAATATATATAGGGGTTGTTGAAAATGGATGTGATATATATTAACAAAACGATGGTGCTCATAATGTCATCCAAAGATTGAAAAGGTCATAAGAAACCATTGATATTGTTCGTGAAAATGAAACAAATCAGTGAAATCCACAGAGAATTCATATCATGACATACTTTTTCGGAATTTGATCATTGTTGATTCATGACTGCATCATAAACTACTCGGAATTCTTGTCCTTTCAACTTATTCAAATTCTCAATCTAAACCAAAAATATGCTAAACAAAATTATGCGAATTCAACATATTCAAGATTTTGGCAAATGCAGTTCCTTCAAGGTCAATGATGCAGAAAAACTTGCAGGAGTGAACTTTCTTTTGGTGTCAGAACGTGAAGGTGAACGTTACTGCAGATGAAAAGTAATTATTTTTGGAATTTTCAAAAAAATTGCATATTTCGGAATTGAACGAAATGTCACAATGCTTTACATTCCTCAATCAATTATAGAGTGGTATATGATACAAATTTTAACCTTCAATATTTCAATTATGATGATGATTACTAATGCAGGTATTGCCGCCGTTTAGTATTTGACATAGTAACTTTAATATATTTCAGTTCCTTCCCTATAATATGTTGAAGTATATGGATGAAAAATAATTGTATTGCAATAAATATTATATTTCGAAAGACGTCTGAAGGTTATTTCGATGGGAACTTGATCTGAACTCAACTGAAGGAATTTTATATATCAGTTTATATTTAGACTATTTTTCATATAAAACATGTTTAGAATTCATGAAAAACGAGTTTTGGAAAATGACCAACAATCTTCAATATGGGTAAGGTACCTGATGAGTACCTAAAATACCAGGAAACTTCATTGGTCAGAGTATGGAGGATAGATTCAAAATGTTTGATTAACTGAAGAGATGTTCTACTGAAAGAAATTTTAGAAAGGTTTGAAACCGTTTCCTTTCAGATAGGAAGAATTGATAACATTCTATTTGTATGTGTTATAAAAACATGCTATGGGAATTTTCAGTAGTACTAAGAAATTGTTTATAGTACTAGTAGATGTGATTGATGGTATAACATAGCACCAACTCCCTCGCCATTGATTATATCTTGCAGAAAAATTGGATGAATCATATTCTGCAATGGTGATATCTGTTTCTAGTATTAGACATTCCTCTTCAGTGGAGATAACTGTCATAAGATCTAATCTCTGAATCAGAGTTGTTACGTGTATAGCTTACTACAATCCAAAAAGCATAAGTGTTAGCATGATGATCATTCGAATTCAATCGACGTTTCGGCTACTAATTCGAATGCATCATAAGGATCGGTAGTTGACTAGGCGTCGTGGACGAAGTTTCCTAATTACAATGGTCTTGTCATCATTACTTGAATAGTGGGATGAGATCACTTTTTTAACAATGAGAGGGTCTGGGGCTGTATTCTTGATTTAAAACGTATACGATATTGATTTTGTGTGTCGTGGTTCAAGTCATCTATTCCATATCATTCTACGTCATTCTTCTCGAATGAAATTTAATTCGCACAACAAGAATTGACTCGAATTGAGCCCTTGGTATTTGTAAATCGGATTGCTTGTCTTGTCTTTGAAGGGATTCATTGTAAAGTGTGATGTTGGAGTGGTTTAGATGTTTCCAAACTTTCACACACCTGGAATCTACTATTAGCCCAACGTACCCTTTCCAATACAGTCTGCTAGGATACAATTATAAAAAGATTTCCTCAGATATGAAATCAGTTTGTATTCATAAAAAAAATAAAAAAAAACTGTTATTGTATGTGATGAAATAAAATTTTTGGGTGAGATTATTTTATTGGCTAAATGCGCCTAGGAGGAAGCAAAGGCCAATAACATAGAGAGAGAGAGATTATTTTATTACTAATCAACAACTGAACCAAACTAAATTCTAGTTGTTGAAACGTGTTGAACCAATTTTATGTCAAGGGCAATAAAACATTGAAAGGTACCTCTGAAAAATACGCTGCCTTACCCTAACGACACCTTTTTTTGGATCCTTATACCGTGGCCAGTGCCAAAAATATTCATACCTGAAGTCATCACTAACCTGAGTCCGATATGCATAACAAATCTATGGTGCTAGCAAAAAGATTGTTATGTCGCAAGAAACATGTTACCCGTTCTTGTGAATGTTGCCCGTTATACACTAGTAGATAGGTAGAATTAGTATTTTTCGCTTCGATGTGACTAACGGAGTATTTGGAAAACCATAATCAATTTGCCAAGGAGTTTTGTCCATTGATACATGTATTAAATCGATTTGTATCAAATCGAATGCATTTTTGCAAAATTCTATCAATATTCGATTCATAAAGATGCGTAATATTACAAAATATTCAAAAATTTACATGTATTTTTCAGCTTAGGAGGTTATTCAGAGTCCCAAACAGAATAATTTCTGCTTGTATCGCAAAACCGGCTGGTGTCGCGGTTTTGAAACCCGGTATTAGTCAGAATCCTATGGGTATATTTTTTTTGAATATGGATTTCCAACAAGTATCTCTCAGTTCCATTCCATCTAATCTCATTTCCTGAAATCAGCAAATTTTCAATATGGATATTCACTTCTCTATATCTGAAACAACATTTAAGTGTTTTCATGACTATCTCGTTTACTACTTCAATGTAGCATGTCTACTAAGGACAGTTGAAGTATCACGGAACACTGTCAGTGGAAGAGAGAGGGTAAACGAAACTATCAAATAGTCGAGTGAAGAATTGAAAAAATTATGTCATGCTCAAAAAACGGATCCCAAACTGAGTCATCTATAAGACCGCAGAAAAAATCATTCTGCCCTTATTAAGGCCACAAAAAGTCAATACTACATCAATTAAATTCAATCATCTTCCAACATAAACAGGACAACCTGGAATATTATTTTTGTACTGACCGGTGAATCTTCTTTAAAAAACAATATTCTTCTGAAAACTGATGATGGGGAAATCAATAACCCACAATCCATCTCTGAAGTCCTCAATTATTTTTTCATCCAGACACACTATCAACAAAATATGCAACACAACATCTTCTTACTCGAAGAAAACTGATATAAGTATATCCAATAGTTTTTCCATCAAATGTGTAACAAAGCAAGAAATTACAAACATTATAAAATACATATTCAAAAATGAACACTTCTGTGGTTCTGATGAAATTTCCGGATATCTGATGAAAAAAAATGCTGCATGCATTATCGTACCTCTTACTCATATAATAGATGCCTCTCTTCAAGAAGGAATATTTCCATCCAGATCAAAAGATACCCTTGTCTCCCCAATTCCAAAGAAATATGATACACAAAAAGTGAAAAATTATTGTCCCACTGCAGTCTTTCTTGTATTATCTAAAATTTTTGAATATTCAATTCTCGCACAGCTTATAGACTTTCTGAATGCAAACAACCTAATTAATCCTCTCGAATCAACATGGTTTCCGTGCAGGACATTCCACCACAGGTGCAATTCACGACCTTTACGAAAATATTGTCGAAGCCGTCGAGTTAAGAGACAATCCAACAGGAATATTCTGTTACCTCAGTCGGGACTTCGACTGACTGCATCATACATGAAATATTGCTTCATATACTCCATCTCAACGGAATAAGAGGAAAACCTCTGGAATGGTTCAGTTCCTTTCTAGAAGACGAAAAGTCAAAATTATTCACAATGGCATAATATATAAAAAATCAACACACATCCATTCTCCACAGGACAGTTCTGTTTGGTGTACCTCAAGGATCCGTTCTGTTTCCTATACTCTTTATCATTTATATAAACGAACTCCTAATCATTCTGCCTGACACTTTGACCTGCCTATATGCAGATGACGCTACGCTTCTCTTCTCTGATGAATCAAAACTGCAACTTCAAAGCAAAATAACAAACACTACTAATGTCCTACATGACTGGCTTTGTTACAACTCACTATATCTTAATCCATCTAAAACGAATGATATCAGATTGCACTCCTATTGAGCCCTGCTCCTCCACAAAATTTTGGGGTATCTTTCTCGACGAGGATTTCAGCTTTAAAACGCAATGCAAAACCCTAACTAGTTCATTTAACTGTAAATGCTATCAGATTAGAATTCTCAGAAGTGTATTGAACACACAAAGTTTACAAACATTTTACTACCTTTACTAGAATAACTTTCGACACCTTCACCCTTCAGCGGCAAAAATACAGTTAGAGGTTTTTCATTTGACAAGTGCATGATTTATTTCTTTATTTTTTCAATCAAGTTTTCTGAGCTCTCCGTAGGCGAGCGGTCAAAGGCGCTTAGTTGAACTAGTTGGAAGAGACATACATGGGTTCGACTCCGGCCTCGTTTTTTTTTTTAATTTTTGATTCTCTCTCAATTTCTCATCGTTTTATTATATAAGTAATACCATTAATTACATTTTTATAGAATTTTTCAAAAAAATTTGTTCAATTAGTATTATTGTGTGCAATACAAATATAATATTTGTTGTTCTTCACTATTTATCGGGTGTAGATGAAATAGCGTATGCAACTCTCATGTAATGGTCATCAATACATGATCGTTGCATAATATACTAATATTGTATAGTATTTATGCATGTCGTTGTTTTCAAGAATTTTGTGATTTTCACGTATGTTGTATATCTATGCCTTCTATTTGCGTTTTGACTTGTCCTAAAGCTTGTATGCTCATTTTATTATGGACCATTAAATTATCTATCTGTCTATGAATCGTTCACTTTACTCGTCCACACAACCATAGATCCGGAAATCGAAAAATATCAGCTGGCATCTTTGAAAAGGAATGAATGACAATTGTATAACATTCTCAATTATATCATGGTTCAATGAAGAAAGATTCACTTATTACCTGAATGGAAATAGCTGAAAATATGGTTTTCTCTTGATTTTGGCGAGCCCAGGCGTCACTGCGAATAGCTGGTACCCGCAGAAACTGGTACCACTCTGTAGACCGGCATCTTGGAGATTCCCGCAGAGGAGGTGGTACATTAACCATGACTCAATACTATGTTGTAAATATCAAAAGATGCGCGACTATAAAGAAGATGGTTCTCTTAACATCCTACCAGTTTTCCAGCTAGGTGCTCAGTGATTAAATCAAAACGAAGTGATCACTTTATGAAAAAGTAAGTAAAATTTTTGGGAGCATGTGGGAGTGTCACGCGCCCTGCGACTAAAAGATTTTGTGACCTTTGAGGACTGTTATTTGTGCGTACATTTGTGGTGCCCTTCCAAGGATACACAGGAATAAGGATATTTGCCGAAGAATAATCTGGGTTTGTTGAGTGATTTTTATTTTCCAACAACGCAACTTTTGCGACAAAAAGAGCTGTCGATAATTCCGTTTCGATGTTTTCCGATTAATATGCATCATTGCATTGGGCGAAGTGAATTTTCAGAATTTTATCGTAGTCAGCCGCTTCTGCGGAAGTTGTAAAATCTAATTGGGCAGTCATTTCACGGACCCATGCTGTTATAATAGGTGCTTAACATCGCTATGATCTTTCTTTAAATTATAGGTGGCATCGAACTTGTTTGCTTATGATTTTCCATTTGGAACTTGTTCGTTTCGGACTGCTACCTATCAGTTATTAGCGACTTGTTGGAAAGTAAAATTATCACGAAACAAGCGCCTTTACATGCATACGGGATTTGGAATCCGTTCCGCTTCATTGGTGAAAAAAGAATCATTGAATCAGTTACATACGAAAAATATCAACTGGAATACCTAACTGATTCAGCAGATTGTTCAGGCTATTGAACTTCTCTGAAAACTGTTGATATGAACTGAATGTTGAAAAATATTCTAAAGATAATTGAAATCAATTAACGAATATATGATGGAATCGATGAAAAAAACAAAACAATTCTATAAACTTCAAAAAAAAATTAATTTCCCAAATTTCCCAATTCCTGATACAAAAAATCCATTTCATTCTTGATCCCATTGCAGTATTCTGTTACTTTTGTTTTTGAAGGAAGTATTTCCATTCCAATCTGATCTCTGATATCAATTTTTTCAACATTATTTCTCAAACATATTCCATTATATTTCATGTATTCTATCATTTCAATTTACTTATTGTATTTTGACAAGTTGTTTTTCAACATAAACCATTCAGTTTATTGTAACAGGTCTCGGCGGGATTGAGAAGTTTAGTAAAAGAAAACTTCAAACACTACCACTTACCACTTAACAAAAATATTGTCAACCAGGTTCATACAGGATTATTTGTCAGAAAATTGAATAATCCTCAATCTTTTGAAAAAATGGCTGAAATTTTATGACTCAACTTTGGTTGTGCCATACACTGAACAATTTCAATTTGTGGCAAGTTATTGACTGTTTTCTAGAGTTTTCGAATTTTATGGTAATGTTTTTAGGAATTTATAAGTATGCACCCTGAATTCAACTAGTACTCAAGTCAAAAAGTAAACAGTTCATACAACGTTTTCATCGTATACGAGGGACGTAAATTGGTATTAACTTTTTAAATTATTAAAAAATCTGTGAATATAATCCAATCAAGATTTACATCCGTGTTCGCAAAAGGCTGGGTCATTCTGAATGTTTTATAAATTGTTTGGACCAAAACCAATATTACAAAACCAGATTCGCAATTTCCAAAGAGCTGTGCGAGCGGCAGTGTACTCAAAAAAACAAGAAATATTGTTACTTTTATCAGATTTTGCTCAATATCTCCGAGAAGGAAGGATCTGACGGGTATAGTCACTCTATATACTTTTGAAAAAGACGTAATTTGCTACAATTTGAGACTGAGGCGAGCTCTTTACAGGCTCTGGTTTCCACGATACTGCTCTTCGAAAATATGCAATTTTTCCTAAAAAATGTTTTTTTTTTCGAAATTCTCACTAATTATGTGAATAATTTCTAATATACGCATCACACATTGAATTTTATATGAATTCGGGAAGCGTATTTTTAAAGATATTTCACAAAATAAGTGAAAATTTCGAAAAAAAAAACAATTAAAAAAACTGTCCTATTGCCCCAAATCAAGTTTTTCAATATTGGTTAAGGTTCTAATATTATATAAAAAATTCAGAATGATCCGACTCTTTGCAAGCACGGGCCCCTATCATGTTTTACTTTACTAGATCAATACTACTGTACTCCCCTTTCTCATCCAAAGAAATCAACCCACAACGTCAATTGAAATTCAATTCGATAAAAAAAATTATATATACATATATAATATATATATATATTAGATATATATATATATATAAAGTAAAATCATTTTACAGACACTCTCTGTTGATAGGTGTAGTATATCATTCATAGGCGTTTGGTTATTTCACGAAAAGCAAGAAGAATCTATCTAAAACAGCTACTCCACCGAATCACAAAGAAGTCACTTTTCCTTACTCAATTCGCATACAAAGAAAGAATGTGAACTATCGTTGAGAAGTTGGCGAATGAATTCGAAACAGCTTAGCCTTTCAGCCTCTTCTAGTAGTATTGCCTACTCCAAATTCCTAACCTCATTTTTTCCTGTCTCTCAGTGGGTCAATTTTCATACTTGTTACTCGAACAAACATATACTTTCTTCAGACTGGGTTCGAAAGGCCAATGCCAAATATTGACAACAAAAATTGGGTCCTATTGCAAAATTCAATTATCATAAAATAGTTGAAGACACCTACTTGCATTATTCATTATCTAATCTATAATTTGGGATGCAAATGTATGTTGAAAATTTCATTGTGAACTCTCATGAGCCTGGTTATGTTTTTATGAATTGTATTAGGTTGATTTCTACACACATTTAATCATGGGTACGATCAGTAGTGTGAAGAAATAATAGAGATACGAAACACACTAGTTACCAAGACTAATAATAGTACTACAACGGATTAGATCGAAATATATTCATATTTCATTGATACCTAACCCAGTCGCTTGCGAAATTTTGACAGTGAAATGCTAAAGATCATATTTTGAGGAAATCTTCTCATCCTTGTTTGCTCTCTCTCTCTCTTTCTCTCTCTCTCTCTTTCTCTCTCTCTTTCTCTCTCTCTCTCTCTCTCTCTCTCTCTCCCTATATATATAATTATAATAATAATAATCATTTATTCATCACTCAATTGCATATAGCTAATACATACAATTATTGGAATTGTCAATAATGAGAAAAAATAGAGGACAAAGACCCACATTGACGTGTCGCCCAATCAGCTGACAGATAACAATAAAATAATTAATAAAATACATTCACTGTTAAAATTTGATTAAAAGTTCATACATTCAAAAACTCTTCATAAAAATGCCATCTCCAACAGATACTGATGCAGTTTGTTTTTGAAATTGTTTAGATTAATCTCATTGCCTACTATAGCTAGTGCTTTATTATAAAATTGAATTCCCTTAAGTATGAGTTTTGACCAATAGACAGTCTCGAAAGATTCTGGTCTATACAGTTTTTAGACCGTGTATCATAACCATGAACTGAGGATCTTGTTACCATGTTTGGGTGATACTTCATTATGTACAAGATAGTTTTATATATATATATATATATATATATATATATATATATATATACAAAGACGGCAGAGTTAGTATAGAAAATTGTATGAAAATTTGTCTGCACTGAGTCAAAGGTGGTACATTAGCCCAGCATCTCAAAATCCTTTTTTGCACCACAAAGACCCTGTCCGCGTGCGCTACAGTACCATAATACAACAGCCGAAGAACATCATCTGTGACTGTGCCCTTCAACTGCCTAATTAAAAAACTGAACCCACTCAATCTTCCACAAACTATATCTATCTGAGTTTGCCAAGTCATTTTTTCATCCACTGTTATCCCTAAGCATTTGGACTAGGAAGATATATATATATTTTTGACTTAATGAAAAAGATATCGGAGTTTATGTGGATTTTGGGTTTCAAGGGTTGATATCGAAACAAAAAAGATTTCCTTATTCTCAACGACTACTTCGAATGCAAAACAGTCATAACAACTATAACAATATTAAATTTAACAATTCGAATTAGTGTTTCCAAAATATGCCCAAATTCACTTCAGATACTCTTTCAGATTTATAATTCAATTTTATGAAGTAGTTGTTACACGAGGATTCGTTTTTTGGTAAAAATGTCATGAAATGTTTGCTCTTGATACAAGTACTTGCAGATCTTGTGCTGAAATCCCAAAATTTGTATCGTCTGCATATGTAACATTCAGGTCAGATGTAGAACAGGATAAAGAAACATCATTTGTGAACAATATAAACAAGATTGGACCCAGTATTGACCCCTGAGGTACCCCCTTTGGCACCAACTTTATTTCCGAAAATGTTTCACCAATTTTGAAAATCTGCTTCCTATCAGACAAGTAAGAAGACATCCACGTATATGCATTGCCTCTTACACCTGAGCGCCAAAGTTCGTCTATATATATATATATATATATATATATAATATCTCCAGAGGTCAACTGGAAACTCTCTGTATGTGTCAATCTTTTGGAAAGTTTCGTACTTCGCCAGGACAACTGAAATTGATACATTATCCCATATACCTATTCAAACATTTCACTCACTTAACCTGAGATTCTTATAAAAATTGATTGGTTCTCTGAAAAAACACTGAAATTTCACTATTGCAATATATCCTCAATCAATAGGTAAAAAGAGCCAAGAATTCAATCTTAGAAGGAGCGTTAATTGACCCCTTGCTTATCTTCAGCAGACAAAAAAATAAGTATCCTGTACCACACAAAGAGACTTCGTGCTAATTATTATTTTCTTCATTAGCAGGTAAAACACGTACTGTTAGAACAATTGTTGCGTGTGGAATTTTCTTTCTGTTTATGGCAGATAGTTTATATTTAGTCATTACTAAGTCCAAGGTATCAGATCATTTTTTCAAATGGCATTCTCAACCGTCTGTGTGAACTATGAGTAACGAAGGCATAGTTTCTTTACAATTTTGTCACTTCATGTGAAAGAATCAGCATGTATTACATTAAGTGTAGAAAATACTTCGATAATTATTTTTTCTCGACATCAAGATGAGAAGTAGTCCGAGTAGTAGTAGTATAGGTAGTCCAATTTTAAATTTTATTAATATTCACTTCCATTATAGAATAAACGAGTTTATTTGCATATTTTGTCATGCTCTACGAATAAACAGGAAGATATATATTTTTGACTTTATGAAAAAGATATCGGAGTTTATGTGGATTTTGGGTTTCAAGGGTTGATATCGAAACAAAAAAGATTTCCTTATTCTCAACGACTACTTCGAATGCAAAACAGTCATAACAACTATAACAATATTAAATTTAACAATTCGAATTAGTGTTTCCAAAATATGCCCAAATTCACTTCAGATACTCTTGTAGCTAGATTTTCATTGAGAGTCATCGTTTGTCACAGAATCATTATTCTAATTGTATGCATAGTAACGTCATTTATACCCACCGATGTAAATGACATTGACCGTATTGACCATACATTCTCGGCTTTTCTGTTATTCATCTGTATCTTACGTAATGATACAAATAGCTGAAGAAACTATGAAATCATATGGCTCATAATCCACTTATCGATTGTGAGGCAAATTTTATCGAGGATATTGGGAAACTGTGCCTTTGGAACAGTCTGAAAGAGATGGAAGTTGGGTGGTGCAAACTTTTCAAGAAAAAAGGGCTGTCTTGAAAATTTCGCTTAACGAGATCTAGAGTGAGAAGAAAGATTACAGAAATATCAAGAACACGATGGCTTCCCAAGTAGAAAATAATCTGTCAGCATCTAGTTCAGTAATTTTTCAAAAATGTAGCTGTCCCTCCAGCAATGTTCTTCGTACATGATTGGTCTGAAAATAGCCCTAAAACAGGATGATAGGAAAGGTTATGATCATGGTCCTCTCTCTATAATAGATGAAGATATTTGTTTATTGTGTACTTTTTTTTCTACTGAAGTCATTACAGTCAGAATTTTTCATGAACATGCGCTCACACCAAAACAGACTGTTTTTTTTTACAAACTTGGCAGCATAGTGCTGAGTTATTTATAAGGAAAAATTGATTTTTTACAACAAATAATAACAATGGATTCTGCATTAGTGTCATATCAGCATTCAACGATTTTAGTCCCAAATGCAATTTGGAATCTCAATGATGGGGTAGACTGTTTGTCAAAAAATAATTACGTGTTTCATTTCTTCTCAATTTTTGTTGATCTAATAGTGATGAAATGAAAACATCAATCTGATATTATTTCAGTGGAAGAAAATATCATAAATTTCCGAATGTCAACAACAACAATTTGCGGTTAATTGATTCGAAAGTAAAAAGATCACGAATCCTTTGTCTGTAATATCCATTATGCATCATCTTTAATGATGATAATAGCATGTGAACCGATGAGTATAATTCGTGGAAAGACTACCCGGAAGATTGTCCTCTTTATAAGGATCGTTAAAACTTATCTTTTACTTTTCAATAAATAATCACAAGAAATCATTCAGAAATAAACGTTCGAGTTACCCATAAAAGCTCTGTCAAGCATTCATTACTATCATTAGTTTCCTTATTAGTTACTCTAATATTTCCTTCGCCATTTTAATATTGCTAATTGGCCTGAAGAATTTTGTGGGCTGTATTCATAAAGTGGAGTGTACATTTCCATTATTCCTAACAAGTTTTTTTTTTATTCGAGTTGGATGTAGATTTATGTTTGCCTCAAATATTGTGGGTATATTTTCGAATTATTGAGAAATGATTCTGAACGGTAGCCAAACTTGGTTACTTGTCTTAGTGAACAAGGAGAACCTGTAACTATCACCAGGACACTTCTCATGAATCCTAAATCCTAGGATGTTACATGTGTATGAAACGACAATCGCTTGCAAAGTTTCTAAGAGGCCGAATCGTCTGGAGTTTCTGTTGCGGATTGTTCGTACAAATAGCTCTCTATTTTGCTTCGTGAAGATTTTTTTTATGTATGCTATTTTTTTGGTTCAATTTTTATATGCTTTGTATATGAATTGAGCAATAAAAAGTGATTTCTTCTTAACCCAGTGCCCATCGTGCCATAGGCAGATGACTCTTACCAGACTGTTCGACAATTTTTTGATTTTACTTCTTTCATAGAGACTGTAATTTATATTTTTGAGTCGGAGAAGAAAAAAGACAAAAAAAATCTAGATACTCAGATTGAAATACAAGATACGGCACTATATTGGGCATTTAGTGTTTGATTTCGTCAATATATTCATCAGTTCACTTGGTGCTGGAAATATTCGACCCTAAGATACGATTTGAATGAACTAAAGAAGAGTTTAAGACTCAGGATTCATGGTCAGGTGAAATTCATGAGATTTACCGTGATCCGTTACTTCAGGTACATTTTCATACTCATATTTTTTCAGTTCTCAAACAATTATTGTCATTTCTATTGACAGTACGTCATTACTTTCGATTTCGAAGACTTTTCAACGCAACGAGGTGTTTATTTCCTTCCTAGAGTAATAAATCTTTTGAGCAAACAAAGCACTGGGTCATAATTGATGTGGTAACACCTATAACTATCTGTCTAGTGTGTTGCTAAGTATGGGTGGAAACATTGTTGACAACTGTTTTTTGTGTGAGAATTATGTTCGATACGTTGCCAAGACAGTATCAGGAAAACTTCCTGTTCTAACCAAAAAATATTGTACACCTCCACAATTACTTATGATACAGAATCCGCAGATTAGATTTGCCCTTGAATTCATTGAACGTTTGAAAAGTAATTTTAATGAATGTACTTTTGCTTGATAAAAAATTCAACTGTCGCACCTCACAGACTGGTGGATAGACTCTTTTTAAGTGTGATTTCACTATTCCGAAATCAAATAGGTGAAAATTACAACATAAAGTGTTGTTGATGATTGATTGTTACTTCTTTTAAAGAAGTTTTATTTTCTTCTTCAACTGATTCGGTGAAAAAACGATCCAGAAATTTTTCTTCCGAATCAACCAGAACATAGGGCGAGGAACCTCCGGTACAAAAATCACTACCATTTCTTCTGTTGAGTGGCATCATTTCAGGTATTCGATATAAATAACCAATATCATACAACTTCGACAGTTAACAATAAACTACATCCAAAGGGAAAATCCCACCCCTCTTTGGCAGGGATCTTTTTTCAATAGAGAAAGTGACCTTTAGAATTCCTTACCGAAAGAGGTTTTTCCCGAAGCTTACAAAATTAAAAAATTTTAAGTTAATGTTGATTCGTATCTCCCATCTCACGCAGTGTTACAGGGCTATTTCTTCGTGTGAATCTGAACATAAAAAAATTATGTTATATTAATCAGAATCTGTTGGGTAGATTTAAATTTGGTTCAAAAACCTAACTTGAATTATTCTTTAAATCACAGCATGGTTACAGAAACGAGAATATTCGATGTGATAAATTAATAGTAAATTATATTTACATATTTAGGAACATCATTATTTTATTCTAACAAATATTTCATACAATACTTTTGACAGGTTTGAGTCAAATTTGTTTGGATTCGAAAGCTATATCGATATGACACCCACATTCATACTCGCTGATAACTCAGAGTAGATGCTCCTTGCCTTTTTATTTTTTATATCTAGGTAAAGAACTGAATAGAAAATATTTGGTGGTTTACACGATAAACATTTTAAAAACCCGATTTTCTGTAGCGAAACAATATAATATTATAGCTAAATTATGGAAGTATTTGACAGCAGCACTAGTGAATAATAGCTATCATTCAGGTCGAGCAAACGGACATATAATGGGTGCATTATACAGTAGTCGTGGATAAAGTGATTTAAATTCGATGAATCTGCGAACTCAAACCATTCCAATCGTATAGTGATTCAATCGTATAGTAACAACTTGATTGCTTGAGATAAACTTCATTCTCAGAAAGATTACCACCTTGGGAACTTACAAAATGAGTACGGGAAGTCAACCTTCAACACCCTCGTTAGCATATATTCAAACAAAATTGATGAAACCTGTCATCACTCACGGAAGTATCTTCGTGACATTGTTGAATGAAATTAAATAAAAAAATACCTTTGGAATATTATATTGAACACACCTGCAACATAGGTTTATTTATGTGATATTTTATTGATTCCCATGAGGTCGGAGGTTTTGCGTAAGTACATGAGTTCGTAGAAAGTTCCACTAGAATATTGTAACTTATAAACGAGTACGTGCATAATGTATGGCTTGATTCCCCCGAGGGAAATGAGAAATTACTAATATGAGGCTCGCCTCCTTGATGTCAGCTAAACATCAATTTTCTGGAGTTTGCAATCGACTATCGACAAATTATATTATCTGAATTATTGAAATCAGCCTTAAAGTTATGTGAGATGTTAACACTTTTTTTTTGGTTCATCCCAGAACAAACTGTTCCGATCTATGAGTCAACTTCAAATATTAAATTATAACATACTTATAACTCAAGCAATATTCTCGGAACATTCTTATACCTTCTACATCAAAGGTTCCGATCCTATCCATGGTAACTTCCTCAATGATTCTTGAAGACTAGTGAATGTATAGGAAATAATATGGCGTTTCAAAAAAGAATTAAGGAACCATCAATATAGGTTTAATTCGGTAATCTCAGGTGTGTCTTAAATCCGGTTGCAATTCTATTTTGGAATGACACAATATTATAGAAATATTTTATATCGCATAGGTCAATACTGATTGCTAAAACCATTTGACATCGCATTCAGAAAAGGTGCAAATGAATTTTGCAATACCTTTTATAAATAATCTATCATTCAACTTGTACACCAACGACAAATTAAAAGCTATTAGAGATAATGTCTACAACTTATATTGTTGAACGTCATTTATATTTTGCAAGATGCATTAGAAAATATAAATAAATTGGATGCTTCACGTATTTAACGGGATATCCCACCAAGCAACAAGGCAGCAAAAATACTTGCTGACCTTTCGAGATAATCAGTAGAGCTCGTGAAACTTCATTTATCGAGATGGCGTTTTAGCAAATTATGAACGAATACACAATCGATATAAGAATTAGACATCACGTAGATTGTGTCAATGATCAGAGAAGATAAGACACGATATTTACACAACTCTTCGATCATTTGTTACTGTTCGAATCCATGTTGAACAGAAAGAAATATCTTCATATCATTGTGGGGGTTGTGTAACACAATCTCACGAGTCTTACAGTGGGATGACCTTTTGTGAGTAAAACATGTTTTACATAATTATTCTTTTTTCTAGAATGTCGAAAATTTTTGACATTTTTTACTTTTTCTTCCAACAACACTATTTTGGCATTTTTTGCTTTGTTAGGCCTGATAGACTAATTGATGGATACGAGTACTAAAGAGAACCATTCATGACAAACAGAAAATAATATATAATAATAATAAAAATGAATCCAAAAACTGAAGAATATTTCTGTTTTTCACCTATTACTTATATCCTATCGATTGGACAGAGTCTATTATTCATTCTTTCATGTATTCAATCCAAATCCAAAACAATAATCATGTTATCATTCAATATTTCTAACCACCGGTATACGCAGAGTGATGTTGAATGAAATGATTATTTCCCACGAAATCACTTCAAAGAGGTTATTTACAATAATTGCCTGTTATTAGAATAAACTTGGCAATGGATAGTGTTATTCAATTGAAAATTCTAGGTAATTAGTACAAATAATAATTAATGGATACTAAATATATTAATTATTTCATAAAGCTCAGCTTGAATTGAAATCATCCTGGCTGCATATCCTTATATTGATTAAAATAATAGGAGTTACAATGGGAAGAACAAATTAAGGGAAATTATATCAATACGATGAGCTCAAAATCGACTTTTTTGAAAATGTTTGGGATACCTATCTAGTGAAAAAGTGAGCAAAACAAGCATAATCAAACCCGATAGGAGTTTTATATTCTTTTCGCATCGATTTGGAGAAGAAAAGGCCAAAAACCTCCTCCTCCTCCTCCTGAAAATTATCATGTTTTGATTTGAATGTTTCAATGTATTTTCTTTCGCTAGACACTCTTATGAGTTCGCCCAGACGGCAGGGCATTCTGGGGCGTCTTACTGATTTTCACAGTAGCGAATTTGATATTTCAACTGTAGGGAAATCCAGAAAATCCCACAGTGCCGTTCTTGAACAGTATTATATGTTTTTGGCTCATTTTCAATTACAGATGAAGATTTTTTTTTGTTCGTTAGCAAATCCTTCTAAATTTAACTCAATAGTATTATTACTATTTTTCAAGGGCTATATCATTTCTAAGGATGAAAACAAATCTGATTTCTTCGATGTTGAATGAAAATTTATTTCCATTCCAAAACCCATTATACACTGACTAGACAGAATAAGAGAACAAATCACTTTCAGAATATCCACGTGAAATGGAAATTGGAACGATAGAAATTAAGATTACCATATCAAAAAATAGAATTACAAAAACTGAAATAGATACAAAGTCGCAATACAAAAATATGTCGGTATGAGAAGGAATACCAAAATGAGTCAACTAGATATTACGTAACAAAAGCCAGATGTATTTTATTGCAAGTGTAGGTGGTGCTCTTTGGTAAAACTTGATATAAAAGTTGATTAATGTGTAAATGCTCTCGACAAGTATAGTTACTCTATACAGGGTATTGCGGAAGTAACGCATGGAATCCATATTATTCCAAAAGGACATAGTTTTTTTTGAAAAACCTCGGACACGTCTACCAGAGTAATAATCTGGGTTACTTTCTTTTAATAACCTTCCCAGTATAATGTGAGGATTTTGGAATTTTCGTTAAAAAATGATCGTCATCTTCATTGGCCGCGTCTAACATCTTACAGCGCTTAAAGCCGCTTCACAAAATGGACATTTCACCATGGAAAACTGTCAAATTTTGTGCGGCATTGAACGCTGTAAGTTGTTAGACGCAGCAATTATATCTTGTCTTTTTTCTCGAGGTCCGCCATTTTCCTAAAGATATCGACTTTTCGCGATTTCGAAAGAAAGGTTAGATCCAATAAAATTGAACGTTTTCCTTCTAGGCCTTTGAATTTTACTCAGCACTATGATGCATCAATAATATGACGAAATTTTAATTAAACTTCATTATCAAAGACTAAACATTATCGAAAACACCAATTATGAAATTACGTTAGAGAGTTAATGAAATAGAAACACAATTAACGTGTTCGGCTCTTTCGCAGTTGGAATCCCACGCAATATCTTGAATCTAGAAGATTGACAGAGATTACCGTAAATCATTGGCAAGACTTGGGATAAGAGTATTAATTTGGCTGGCTTGCACATCAAAATCACGATAACCAACATTACCATTAAACAGTAATTTGTTCAAAGAACAAAGAATACCTTTAGACACATATCCAAAATTTCGCGAATCGGTTATTCGAATTCCTTTATTGTATATTTAATTGCCCGTTTTAGAATGTACATAATCGCAGGATGTTTTTTGATGAAGGACGAGCGGTAAAATATCGCTTCAATAAATTAAATCGTGCCATAAAGATGTTCGCCTGAAAATGAAGTGTTTCATTGACGGGCCTTGACTCGCGGATTCGCTTGTTCAATTTAAATGTTAAAATTTCTACTTCTCACACACCAAAAAGTGAGAGGACTGTGAAAAATCCTCGAAACAATGTCGGTGTTAGACGGCGAACCTTTACAGATTCATCACAGTTACGTAACATTGATGTACGCTTCGGAGATGAATTCGATTTCTTCATTTTGTTGGTTTCATTAGGCTCGAGGCATGCCCATGTCCTTACTTGTTCAAAACAACATTCATTCAAGAACTTTGTTTTGTTTGTAAACGGATTTCGATAAATAGCTGGGAATTTCTTTTTTTATCTGCCATCGTGTCGTAATAACATTGATCCTATGGTCATTAGACTAATGCCGACAAAACTTATCTTACATGAGCTCGAAGCTAATTGGTTATTAACATCGTTAATAGTTGCGACATGGTTTTCACGATTTTCTCCTTTGGGTGGATCTCCAATTTGGCTCTTCGAACAAGTCAATATCCAGAAAAATACAGTTTGATTAGCAGTCCAGGAAAATTCTCTGAGCAACAGTATCCACCAACAGAAAGTACTTCATTAAAATATACTGTTGATTATTTTTTACGATTTCTATGGTCCAGTTTTATGACCAGTTCAAGGGAAGTACTCTTACGTACATGAGAGAAATAACCAATATCATATAAAGTCTAGCAAAAATCAGAATATTATAACATATCTTGTTGTGAAAATGACAATATAATGAAAATCTGAATGTTCAACCAGTATATCCTAAAATATAATTTTATAATAGTTGAGTGAAGAAATTTGAGTGAAAGATCAGAAATAATCATACTTCCTCTCTCCAGAAACGGATTTCCCTGTATATGAGCGCCGAATGTGTATTCTAATGAGGCCTTCTCATCAATACTCATCCAGGACCTCAATATTCTGTTCAATCGTCCATAAAAACGATAACGATAACTCACTATTCATCAAAATGTTTCATGATGCTGTGAACATTATCTGAAGAAGTGGTACCACTCAACATCAGTTCTGTCATCCTTTCAACAGTATTTTTCTATTTGTTATAACTCTTGTTTGTTTGTTCGTAATCACTATCTGATACTTTTCCTCTGTTTCAATTGAGGACTGTTGAAATTAAATTGATCATTACTTTCATTATTGAACTGAAATTTGTAAGGGTAAACGTGACATGTATCCGAGCGTTCAAATAACAAGTCTACTGTTTCAAGAAATATCTCGCAAATACAAAAATATTTGTCTAAAACTATCGTATAAAATATCCATAATGCATGTGTTTCTTCAAGAATTACGATATCCGTCAACCACTAGCGAATGATGATTTCATTATTCACTAGTGATTAATGGATATTCTCAGGTATTCGAACAGACTGTTATAAATTTTGAGTTTGATGGAATATACCATATTTCCAATATTGCTTTCAAAATGTATGGTTTATACAATAGTCTTTCTACTTTCGTATAATGGCTTATTATTCTCCCGGTGAATTAAATTTAACCTCGTCAATAATAGCCATCATTATACGCTCGTTGAATAATATACCATTGTACTGAATTGTGAAAAATGATGAATATTTGACTGACGGATAATGTTTCTGTTCCAGAAAAACGAAAATGTCTCCACTATTCCTAGTGGGGATACTCGTATCCACAGCCCTGGCTAACGACCACCAATTCGTTTTGAAGGGTTCGTCACAATCGCTGGCCGATCCCAAAGAAATAAACTCACTGGCAACCAACAAAAACGCCCTGCAAACTGGCAACCCTCAAGACTACTGGTGGATGTCCGCGAACAGCCCCTTCAAGGACGCCTACGACCATTACAAAAAGTGTTCGTCGACCGGCAACTGTTTACTTCCGGGCAACGCCGAATTCGGTCCGATCGACGTGAAGAAGAATCCGTTCCTGAACGGAGTTTACGAAGTGGGCAGTCCGGCCTCGTTCGCTTCTTCGTTTTCCGCGTCTTCTTCTTCCTCTTCCTCGTCTGGATTCCTCGCTTCGTCCTCCGCTGGAACGAAGACCGATGGAGTCGCTAAGAGCAGTATCGATGTTAGCAAGAACCCGTTTTTGAATGGACAGTTTCTTACAACAGGTAGGATACAAGAAAGAGAGATCAATAGATTTTCTTAGGATGTGGATATCCCCATTTCGAGTTGGAAATCTGTTGAAAAGATCCTCTTCATTATACATAAGTGGCCACTAAATTGGCAATGATAATGAAGAAAAGTTTGCCAGCAGAGGCGCACTTTATGATTCTGGTAAAGTCACATATCCTGCGCGACGGAAGTGACGGCAGCTTTGTGGGTTATAAGTTATGTTCATAGCTTTGCCACATCATTTCCAATTATTTTCGAATCCCTTACGTATTTCCGTCAGCGCTAGCTTGAATCCCAACTAAATTGTTTATTTTCATACCATGAATTCAGAACATTCATAAATATTAAAGAGAACTCATTTTTAATTGATATCAAGTTTGGTTCTGGAATTCTTGAAACTATCTTCGATTCTTGAAATATGTGTTGGAGAGATTATATATTTTCTAACACCAAGAAATAACTTGCATTAACTACTTTATATATTATGAAGTTGGAACTAGATTCTGTACTATTAAAAGCACAAACAATGCAAAAAAGCTTCATCACGAGTAACTAAAGGTGAAAAATGCATCCAACAATAACAACAGTAGCAATAAACACGTGGGAGGAAATAAAAACAAAAAAAAAACGTGAAATGGGATAAGAACAAAACTAAATAGAATATTTAGAATATTAAATTGCGTTTATCAGATCTTCCAAACGCATTCAAATTTCAATTAGTTTCAAATAGTCAAAATCCAGTCGTAAGCTGCATCTTGGGAAATCTATCATCTAAAAATGCAACAAACACTACATATATCGAATAATAGTGGTTAAAACTGCTATTGTCAGAACTATTCTACTCTAATGATCCTGTTATTAGGAAATTCATGTTTTGAAATGAATGAAAAAAGAACTCACCAAAATGGAAACTCGCGATAGAAGAGAGATCATTGAGACAACTTGTTGAAAAAAATACAAACTGCAAAACCCCAATTATTCAGGAAAAATCAAAAACTGACATGAAGGTAAAACAGCAAACGTATTGAAAGAGCTCTGTAAAAATCAGATTGCATAATTCAATCTAGAATAAAATGAAAATTTGAGAAAAAAATTACGACTAGAAAACAAAAACAATGAATGAGAAATGAAATTTCAAATGATTCAAGAACCCGAAAAAATCCAGAAATATGTAAAAAAATCAATGAAAATCAGCGAAACCCGAAGAAAAACATGATTGAAATACTAATGAAATAACAATTGAAATTCACGAAAAGTAAATGCCATAATATTATCATTTCACTAAAAAAGTACGAATATTAAAATTATTTCCAACATTCTTTCCTTTAAAAAAATATTCCGAAAGAATTGAATGATTTAAAAAAACACAAAGATATTACACTAATAAAAACAGACAAATGAGGTTGAAATCGTGAAAAATATCGTGAAAGAGATAAAATCTTCAGATTCGTGAAAAAATCAGTAGGAAAAGTAAAGAATTCGAAACTAATTTTCAAAAAAAATCAGGAAAATGCAAAAATATGAAATGAAGTGGAGCTGAAATGAGAATATAATGACATAAATTGTAGTAAAAGTAATAACATATGTAATGAAAATTTGAATGTATTCCACAAAATATTATTGTATAATAGAGGAGTGGAAAAAAACCCTAATTTTGTCCAGAAACAGATTTTCCTGAATACGGGTATTCTGTACCGTAACCTCAAAATGCTCTTCTCTTCAATAATAATGCAGGATTTTCAGGTAACGGCAAGAAAGTAAGCAACGAAAATGGATTCCTTGGAGTCCAACCAAAAACACCAGGCTTCGCCACTACTCACCCCTTGGCCAACAAGCAACCGTTCTCATTGACCAAACCAGGAAGCCCGCAGCAGCAAACCTCCTTTGTCCTGGGAGGTAGCGTTGAAGCAAACGAAATTGTCGCCCAAGGCAGTCAAGCAGGAGGACTATTCGTCACTTGCAAAGGTCAAGGCTATATTTGCGTTGCCAAGAGCCTTTGTGAAAACGGAGTTGTGAACAAAAATGGAGAAGGGCTGCTGCAAGTCAGGAGTAATGTGAGTCAGATTTTTTTTTAGTCTTTACATTGTCTCTAGTAGATTTCGTTTCTTGACACTGAAAATGAACACTTGATATTACTGATTCAACTACTTCGATGGAAAAAACACATGAAAAAGTTTAATTTTCGGTATGGATATCGATTGCAGTGCGGAGTAGTACATTATCTAGAGAGAAAAACATATCCTTCGGGGAAAAATGTCATTTTTCGGCAACACGACCGAAAACAGTTCTTTCCGGACTTGTTACGTAAATTACTATTTTGCCAGAGTTTATTTTTTGGTGCAAGATTGATTTCAATATATTTTGTGTTAAAAACGGGCATTGCTAATAGACAAACTATATCAAGCTCTCGTCCAATATGATTATTGTCATTCGGCGTGAATTAAATTTGCCTACGAAGAATTTGGTTTTGAAGAACGTGGTCGACATGCCAATCATATCTCATAAAACTGAGTTAGGTTTCTCAAGTATTGCTGCAATGATAGTATTACCTTTTGAATATATGGCGGCATACCGGAGAAAAAAAATGGACCGTCCCTGAGCGAGAGAGACAGACCACAAAAAAGGGGAAAGTTTTATGTCAGAATAGAAGAATAGGAAAAGATTCAAAAAATGACAAGAGGTCGTCAAAGTTCTAATCCTTCTCTGCATACCTGGCATCAAGTTAGATATAAGCACTTTTTTGAATGATTATGAGACTCAGCGTTCGTAAGATATAAATCAGGAAACATATTCTTCACTCTCATGTGCAATAACTAATATGTATGACCGACCTTTACGCGCCAATCAATCGTTACAAATTAATTGAGGGGATGGACAGGCAAAGCTGGTCGATGAGGAAATGAAAAAGCATGAATAATAAGATTGACAGGCGGGAAGGTGTCAAAAGTTGTTGATGAATCAGAACCGTTTTGCTGTGATATAACGTTCTAATTACATTTAGAATGGTACAGACTTACAGACACGCATAAGTGGGGAAAAATGAATGCTGAAATAGAAGCACTGATTTTAGCCAAGTTTTTTTTCAGAACACTCACTCGAAAACTTTCCATTAACATTAATAGAGGCTTTTTACGCCGAACTCTTGTGAACATTGCATTTTTGAATCGGCATTCGATACAAAATCATATATAACAAAATATCTACAATTGGGTACACAGTTATCTTGAACTGAAAATACCTTCAAGAATTGATTTTTTGTTTTTTCATCAAACAGAACATCAATGATTTGAATTAGCGTTTTCATCAGAGATATGTACTTGTATCTCGTAAGTCGATTTAGATAAATCTTATTATGATATTTTTTGTATTTTCATTTAATTAAAACAGAATTCAGCTATTTTGCGGCGAAAGCTTGAAAATCTAAATTTATAATTGTTTCAGTAGTAGGTTTTAATACGAACTACCTATATCTAAGATAGCAAACAGGACAACCAGGCGTGGGCACATTATTTGAAAATTTCAAAAGCTAAGTAGGCTTTGAAAGAAAGGCTGTCAGAAATGAAACGTAGGATTAGTCAGCCGACTCAATATACACGATTTGATATTTACACATTGTTCGTTAAAATAGGTGGTCGTAGGAAAAATGGTGTACATTACTTGTGCGAGAGTGATTTTTCACTTGTCACTTTTCGCACTAGTAAATGAAATATACTATTTCGGAACAAGTGCGGAAAAGAAACTCTTTCAACACTAAAATGAATGCAAAAAGTGGAGTTTTCCGTACACTAGTGAAAATAATATTATCGATTCTTCAAAAATGCATGCATTGCGAACAAGGCAACAATCGACCAGGTTCACAGTTAAAGCATTAGGTCGCTACGGAGTATTAAAGTATTCAATTGAACCACCTTGACCCCTTCACTACTCTTTTCTACGAACAACTGATACGTAGGAAACCGTCAGACGCCCAGGTGCTCGAATGATTGAAAATAAAGTTGTTCTATAAATCTATAATTTCAAACTGGTCGACTGTGATAAGTTTGCTCAACTTCACAATGAAAGTCTCATGAGAGTTATAGATAGAATGTTCTTCCGAAATTGAAGGACCACTCTGATGCAGTGTGGTTTATGATTTTCAATTGCAACTGTGGCAAATTCGTAAAACAAACGACGACTTGCTTCATACAGCATATAATCCGCGTATTGTTCCAACTGAGTATTCACTCTTCATCGTCGGTGAATAGCAATGCAACTCCTGAGGCACATAACTGAAGTAAAAGTAAGAGGTTCAACATCTCAACCGGTGTGGGCGGTCATTTCCTAGGAGTACCTACAGCAGCAATTGCAGATGTTAACTCTGTACTTGCTTCCTTTTTCACCTCAGGTCACCCCAGAGAAACTACAAGCTGATGACCCTTGATTCCACTTACACAACCCATTTGGACGTTTATCAATAAAATAATCCACTTATAACAACAATGCTAACCAGTTATGAATCCACCCACGCTTAAATCGGCAATAATTATAGGTTTTCCCACTTAATCGGAACGATTTATTTGCTGACTACCTAACATTTGAGGAACGTTAAGCGATGCGTTGAACCATTGTGAAATGTAAATAACGTCGAGTACGAAATTGGAAATTGTAGGTTAATATGCATATGTAATTATCACCGAATACGTTCGTTGTGAATTGAAGAATTCGAAAACTGGTAGAATTACGTAACTATATGATACGGAGGAAAGTAAATAAGATGAACGTACCGGACTTACTTGGCTACCACGTAATGTTAAATATCAACTCAAGAGCGCCGCGGGGGTAATAATCAGCATAGACGTGCGCGAAAAGGATCTTCATAATATCGCAGGTATATTCGAAAAGCAATGCTTCGACCAGGAATCTGTTGTGCAAGACTCTCCTAGGTTATATGGGATGGAAGCAAGGAGAAAATCTGATGTCCGTGAATACGTATCATAGGTCCTACAAGCACGAACTAGCGGTACGTAATTCGGACATGACCTCGATTCTCTTCAAACATCACCACGGAACCAGACACAAAATTGACTTCAACAACACGAAGACCTTTGTCACAGCAAGAACACCCCACTCCAGAGTTACTCGCGAAGCAATAGAAATTGAAAAACGAACTCAATGCCTCAACAAACAAGACGACTCACGAAGGCTCTCCAATTCCTGAAAACCATTTCCAATCCGTCGAACAAATCCCTCAATTGATCCTTTCCAAACCAGACATACGTGGGGTCCGACAGTTTAAACAACGTCGGACTCTCATATAGCCATAAATACCATTCCTCTATCCACTCCACAAAACCACAGTCCTCACTTTGTCAAGATGAGAGCTGGGTGTTGAGGAGACTTAGGCTGGATTTAGACAGATCCGAAATCCAATCGTACCACGATCATATATCTTTCTGATTGGTCAAAATTGGTCTAAACCTAAATTTAGACCAATAAGAAAGCTATCTGATCGTCGTACGATTGGATTTCGGATCTGTCTGAATCCAGCCTTAGACCTCGGCACCAAGCCGCGAAGAAGTCTTGAGAAAACGTCGACAGAAAACGATTTCAAATGCGGTTCAATCGGAAGAAACTAATTTATCAATTTCAATCTGAAGCCAAGTGAATATTTTTTCTCGGGATATATTTTCATATCATGGTGTTATTTTATAAATAATCTACATTCCCATATCCTATCCTATTTGGAATGAAAACACGGTTCAAAATTTCAAATAACTTCAGTACAGTTCGATTAGAAAATTCCAGCATTTTTCTCGGATAGTTCGCTCATATCATTTATATTTCGACATCCAACCATATGGAAATCAGCTTGTCTCGTGAAAAGGAAGATAACTCGCAGTGAAATTGTAGAATTTTTCGAAAAATTGGTAAAAAATATTAATGTTCATGTTCATCACCCTTTTTGTCTAATTTCGAATTTGAAACGTTTATATCTTTCTTATTTTTGAAGTCAATGCAAAACTTGATTCACTGGCATATGTCGCAAGCAAAGGCAAAATTTAAATGTAACAAAAATTTGTCACCGTTCTTGAAGCTGTTTTTCTTTATTTTATACAACGAAGCAGAAGTATTTTCAAGTCCGAACAAAAGTATTTCTTGCTAATGAGCATTGGAAATTGTACATAGTTCATTTAAATGATCTTAGCAATTTTATTCATTTCTCCAAGACCGTAAGTGCCGAGCCTGCAAAGTCACGTTGCGTATGTGGAATCTTCAAGTAGCCTTGAATTGGTTATATCCTAGACGATGACAAGTCAAACAATATTTCATGAATAACCACTTATCCAAACACATATTCATATTTTCTTTGGTCATAGTTTTTTTTTTCAAAAAAGTACCTCTGTTATTTGCATAAATAATTCGACATTTTTCGGCACTTACGTCAGCCTTCAGAATAATTTATGAATACTCTGGGTTTTCAAAACGGTCAACAGGTGCAGAGATGTCAAGTAGAATCACAAATTGTTGAATTAACGAAGATAATCATGAATATTGGAAAGTTAAGTAATATCTTAAGAAAGAGAGAAAACACGCGAAAACATGTAACAGGAGGACATTAATCCTGAAATTTATAGGGTCCTATTATATGTTGTATATATTCTCGAATTTGTCCATCCAATCGACGACGATTGGGATTTCAAATTGAGATCGCAGCGCAACATTCAAAAAAAATCTTATATATAAGCACCACTTTGACAACTATTGCTATTTAAGGTTAGGACTTTGACGTTGTTTGAAAATCCCGAACCGTAAAATTTTTCGAGCGACTATTGCAGTCCAGTGTTTTTTCACTTTTTATTTGAATGTATACCACGAATTGTCCTTGTTGAGCATTAGTTATAATTTGAATCATATTTCAAAATTTCAAAATAATATCGCAGCGCCATTTTGGCCAAGACAAAACTTAATTCTTAATCTATATTCTTATTTTCGTTTTTCTGAAGAATGAAATTGATCGGTAGGTTGTACCAATTTCAAAGCTTTAGAGTTTGTGCTCCAGGCTTTCTTTTGATTTTAAATATAACAGCTAAGAATTGTTTCTGGAACAATAATCCATTATACCTACTACCGAAGTATCTTATAGTGTATTACATTTTATTCTGGTTACTTATACTACACAATGCATTCTCAAGCTAGATAGCACAGTTACTCTGAATGCACTCTGGATTTACATTCAACAAGCGAAAGAGCTTTTCATGATTTTTTTCATCGACAGCATCGACAGGCTATGAATACTAATGGACGTTTTCAATTAATAAGTCATCACATGAATGTAGCCTCAGGTATGAGGAAGATTCAAAGATTCTAACGGAAAAGTTATTCAATGATTTTATGAGCTATTCGTTGATTAGAAATGATAACAATAAATTTTTCTCGGAATTGAATATCTGTATGAACTTCGGAGGTTTATCCTGATCAGCAAAATCCTTATTGGAAAAATCATAACGATGAGTCATATTTGTTCCGTAGTTTTCTGGGTATTGTTACCTACCACAATCTGAAAAAAATAAGAATTATTATTTGAATCTATACAAGTTTAGAAGGGCAGATTTTCAATCTATCCCGAAAAGTTGCTGCGTCTATTGAAAAACAGTTCTTTCTGGGTAGAACAAGTCAAATTAGTCAGCAACTTCTAGTATAACTCAAATTTTGCCTATCAAAAAATAATAAGAACAAATATAGATGGAAATACCTATCGTTAACGTTTCGGAAACTAAATCCGCTTCCGTTTTCAAAACTGATACGCAAATTCCTGTACAAATCCCAATATATCTTGTAGGCAATCTTGGTAATTGACATTTAATGAGTCATACTTTTTGTACAGAACTATTCTTACCCAAATTACCAAACAAGTCAGCTTTTGATTTTGACGATATCTATTTTTGTGTGAATGGTACAACCGAATCTCATTGCTTACCAAATGGAAGCAAGTGGAGGTATTTTCCAAAGCTTACAACTTTCCGAAATTCAACCCCAATATGAATAGATTCTTCCTGACTATTATGTCTTATCTGAGCTCTACAAGGAATTCCGCTCATCAATACTCACATGAGAAATATGAACATTATCTTACTCTTTCTGAATAAGAAATTAACAGAAGATATGGTTTTTCATGTCCAGATTTTATGTGATTCATAGATCTTGGCAATATTTACAGACACGAGACTGAAGACTTACCTCACGTGTTTCATAAAAGAGAGTTTTATCATAAGATATTGCCATCTTCTGAATGAAATCAAATTATCTACTACGACTGTTTCGATACTCAACTCCAAACTTTGAGAATATATCCATAAGGAATTTCTAGGATTGTGATTTTAGGCATAATGATGATGGGTTCTTCGGAACAAATGGTAGTTTGATGTTGGCTTCGAACTTCACCACAGTTCATCGGATTTCTATTCAAAAATTTAATGTAGTTTATAGAGTATTGAGTTCTTAGGATCCATTCCAAAAATGCTTCTTACAATTGGCTAGATCCTACTAATAATCCAAAATCATATATGTTACACAACAATAAAATACTTCAGAGAACTCTAATATAACCAGAAAATTGAAGAATTGGAACATGGGCTAAGAGGAAAATCAAATTATTCTCGTACGTCAGTGATCGGCTGCACCGTTCCCAACATACGGCAATAACATTGCAATCAATCATAACAATGGAGATATTATCCAACTTAGAAATCCATCCCAACATACATATTAGATTGTAGAAAGTGACCGAGCATTTCTGGTAATCATTTTGTGACCTTTTAACACGCATTTTACGTAATCGTCGATTCGATCCACCACAAAAGATTATAAGAACCGCCGTTTATGACAACTTAAATAGTGTGAAAGATTCAGTACACGTTCATTTTCACTCTTCTGCAATTACCAGTTGAATTTTGCTGTGTTCAAAGCTGCATCATGACGCAGTTCATGACGAATACTAATTTTAGAATTAGAGATTATTGTAGTGAATATTTCAACCCCCGACGGAAGCTGATTATCATTCCTAGTGTTTTCCAATTCGTAGATAGAGCTGCTTGAAATTTCAGATCTATCATTTCTAGAATTCAATGTGCAACAATTCTATATCTCTTATGATCAATCGCTTTCACTAAAAACTTAAAAATATCTATCTAAACTTCGAATCAATGCTGGAAAAATATCGGTATTCATATATTATTATAATATCCCAATATGGGCCAAAGTATAGAATGCAGTGTGAACATAGTACAATAACTGTGTATTTTTCACTGACCTCAGGAGTCCAGTAATTATGGATTGGGATATCTTGCATCATTCATTTCACACATTCAATCAATTACCAAGTAATGAATATTCCTTATGAGCAAAATTACCATTTTCCGAAGAATTCTTGACTTTGTTCTCCTTGATGAAATTATAAAATTGGGCAATAAAAAATGATTACGATAATCTTCGAAACAGTTGTTGAAGAAATGAATCGACTAGTTGTATAATATGTCAAAAGGTTGAATAATCTCAGATCATAATTATAATGTATTCATGTTGTATTGAAATGTTTTTCAGTAATTATCTGAAGCGTGAGTGGTGTTAGGGTCAAGTTATATAAAAGAGGAAACTTTTTCCTGAGTACAATCATTATACGATTTATTATACTTTTGATGACTAGCACATCAAATTAAAACCATTAGATTTCATTCGATGTTAACAAATCAAACTGATTGAATGAACTTCGAAAAAAAAAATATCTTTCAATATATTCAACTTCAACTTTTGTAATCAGAAACAGAGGAGTTGGATCTTATCGACAAACAGAATAAAAAATACTGAAATATGAGATTGCCTTCTATTTGTGCAGATGACATTCAGCCCTGAAAGTGGAGATTATTTAAATTATGAAAATATTCACTTTTTGGAGAATTGAATTCACAGATGGTAAATTCTCGAAAAATACCATTTGATCCATGGAAGACTAGTTCTTCAAAGCAACAGTCCAGTATTTGTTATCTTCATAAAGCTAAGTTTCGTTTTGCATGATCTTACGATGTCATCAGGTGAAAACATGGATATGTAAAAAAAATGTTTCAATATATTCAAGTATAACAAAATTTAAAATCATGAGTAGTCCCATATAATATGTTACAATGGGCGCTTGTATGAAGGCATCTGAATTGAGGAATCATCAATTTGTATCTGTTGAACAAAAAGCCATTGAAAAATATAAGTGATGAGTACATGAAAAGTTTCTGTCAAACTCAAACTTTATTACCGAATAGTCGTATTATAGTAATCCATTTTTCCTTACTTTATGACCTTCTAATGAATATTGAAATTTGCACAGATTTCTGAAAGCAAGTATTATTTTTCAAGAACACTATTTTGCATTTCCTTTTCGTAGATTTCAACGATGCGTCAGACAGGAAACCCAGTAGAAATATAATTCCTTGATTGATTTATATTTTTTTTTGGCACAAACTCAGATACTTTGCCAGTTGCATACTGGTAGTGTAGACAATGACGAGAGAAAAAACATCTAGAAATAAATTTCAACACAGTAAATAGGTGTTTTTTTATCTTAGTATACATTACAGAGATTGCTGAGCATATACGTTTTTAGTTCTGTGCCAAGATGGATTGGATAAGTTGACCAATGTTGTATTTTTCAAGTAATCGGTAATAGTGGAACCTTTGGAGTACAAGTGGAAACTTTTCATAGATATTACCCTAACAACAACTACTCACACTCGACACATGTCCCGCTTTCCAAGGTAAGCATATTCTGGAGAAGAAAACTAATGATCAGTGCAAGGTATTTCCCATCAACAACTCAAAAGATTTTCTGCCCAGTTTTCATACATTGAAAAGGGCTGGAGTAGACGAAAATGAGCCGTCATGGCACCATTTACCCAAAGAATAGACGAGGCAACACGAAATCAACAACGCGAAAAACGCTTGTTTCCATAATCAAAAATCCTGCAATCAATGCCGGTACTTATATCGCCAAAAGCATACGCAGGAATTTCTTCTGTGAAGACGACTGCATTGACACCTGTCGGATAGAATTCAACAACCTTCGTGGTATTAGCCAAAGGAGTAGTTGTTTTCTGACAGGTGTTAGTCCATTAACCTACTGTGTAGGTAAGTTGAGGCTGGTCTGAACGAATTGTTTAGAGATATCGAGAAGTTTCTTGAAGTTGAACGGATTTTTAGAGTGAAATTTCTCGCCGATGATACACATCTCGTGCACGAATGAAATCACCGCAGCATCCGAGGAAAGTAGCACGTCTTCTTGCCGTGAATGCAACGGACCGGCGAAAGTTCGGATCCTTTAATACATAATAAATAAAGGTCACAGTGTATTAATTTAAATGGCGAGTAAATAATGGAATTTGCACGATTCTCGAGCTGCGCGAATCTCCAAATACAGAGAGGGCTTGACAAATAAGTGGGACCGGCTGATGCGAAGAAATTGTAAGTGATATATTTCACACTTTCTCCGTTTATTATCGAGCTGGCGTTTCCGAGAATTCGAGATCGGTGAGGTCGCATGATTTGCGTGGGTGGCGTTTTACTACTGAAATCAAGAAATAGAAATCGATGGAACCCAGATCTTTGCGATTACGTGAATGTAAGAGACCCCATGCCGGGATTCACACGTTAAGAGGTGAGGCCTCGTTAATCATTGCTTGACAACTTTGGAGAGATCACCTCGTAGGGGGCGTCAGCTAGTTAATGGCAAAACCCAACTCAGAGTGGAATCAAATGGTTCGTATAACTCATAACCAGTAGCCATATCCAGTTGCCTGGATACGAGACCTCGCCGTCCTCCATTTTCCTTTCCACCCCCGCCCTCTCAGGAGCGGACCTCAACCTGCTGCTTGGCACTTCAGCAAGATTGAAATCTAACCCGCTTTGGTTGGAAATCAACCTTTTAGGTGCTATTGCTTCCTCTCTATCTGTTACTTTGGTTTCTACCTGACTCTGCTGTGTTGCAGTTTTTGCATGGTGGTCCTCTCGACCTCTCCGGGACAGTTCTCGCCTGTCGCGGATCGGTTCCCATATAGCACAGGACATCTTAAAGATATCTTATTTTCGTCCAAATAATGTCGTAATGTCTTAAGACGTTTGAAAGATATCCTTGAGATATCTTATTTATCACATCTTTGAGGTATCTTATATAATGCATCTTTGAGATATCTTAAAAATATACTTCATCAGACCAAATAATGTCGTGATATTTTGAGGCTTTTGAAAGATATCCTTGAGATATCTTATTTATCTCATCTTTGAGATATCTTATATAATGCATCTTTGAGGTATCTTAAATAAATTTACTTCTTCAGACCAAATCTTCAACATAAGATAACTGATGAATGGTTTCAAGTACAATTAATGAATCTCTCCCCCCCCCCTCGATACCGTAGCTGTTTTTGTGAATATAATGTATATTGGGAAAAAATATATATCATATTTATGTTTGAATGGAAAAGACGATAAGATTATCTATATTTACTAATGTTCGAATGGTAAATCAGATGAACTTGTACCATTTAAAAATTCGAACCAGAGGCAGTAATTTCGCGCTCGATGATTGGCTGAAGCAGTGCCACTTACCATCTCAAGACGGGGCGCCGGTGATTCTGGAACGTAACCTATAACTTATAATAAAACCTAACCTCATTTGTCTTGCCGTGCTTGGTGTTGTTTAAGTTTGTTTATTATCTGTTTTGTGGAGTGTAGTTTTGTAAGTATACAGTTTAAAATGAAAAGAAGTGGTTTGCAGAAATTCTATATGCAGGCTAAAAGAGCCATGAAACTAATGAAAGCAACAGTGAATCTAGTTACGATTCTCGAAATGTGAACGTTGCTATTTTACCTAGTGAAATGATCAATGACCATGATTCGGAGGAAAACTCGAAAACAACACTGGTAATTCGTGCCAAACTATTTTGTTTCGTTTGAAATAAATGCGTGATAAGATTATATGCTGTTTAAATTTTTAGTAAAATTGCTTTGAGTACCTGATTGCTGTTTCATTGAAAAATCCATTCATTTTTTCAATTCGATCAAAAGGATTACTCAATATCTCAATATCTTTCAGATTATATGAGACAGCTTCAAGGTATTACGGAAAGATACCTTTAAGATGATTTGAAAAGACATCTTCAAGATGTTATGGAAAGATACCTTTGAGATACTACGAAAAGACATCTTTAAGATGTTATGATAAGATATCTCCAAGATTTCATGGAAAGATATCTTTAAGATGCTATGAAAAGACATCTTTAAGATGTTGTAAAAAGATATCTTCAAAAGGTCTTATTTTGTAACATGAGTACATTTTTAAGACGTCTTAAAGATGTATCAAAGATATTCATGTACATCTTTAAGATATCAGAAATGTCTTGGATACGAGTACTTCAAGATTCCTTCAAGATGTCTTAGTGCTATCTGGGTTTATGTGTGCGCGCGCGATGTCTGTTATGTGGTGTGAAGTGTACTTACCCGAGTCGCTGGAGCGACTCTTCATGAGTATGCAACAGTTGCTCTTTACTCTTAGATAATCTTCATGATACACATGCAGATGGTGTTAATCTCCAAGGAGCAACGCCATCTGCTGGGTGACGACCATAGTCTCAAACTCCTACTGCGCTAAGCAGAGGAGACCTTTCACAGCGGACCATCGTACGGCTAAGCCGCAACGAATCACCCGCCGTGATCGAGAGTCGACTTCGGTCAACTTGCAGAAAGCTGCAACCCTTCACAGTAATCAGAATTTCCATGTTCGAAATGATTGCATTCACAAATCCAATGCCAGAAAGCTGTTTCGGCCCACAAGGTCTCATCAGTGACACTTGGCTAGAATGTGAACACAAACATTTGGCATTATCTATTCCTTACGAAGTAAATCTCTGAAACTGGATTGCTTTTCGTGTAAGTAAGTCTGTATATTAAAAAAATAGACTGTGAAATACAGTCGAGAAAAACATCGTTTAGAAGTTCATTAGGAGGTATCTAAGAATTTTTTTTCTAACGCTTTGACTTTCAAACAGAAATTGGAAATGAAATCCAGATAGCAACACAACATCTTGAAGATATATATTCTTATTACATCTTGAAGATATCTCTTCATAAAACCTTAAAATTACATCTGAAAGATGAATCATCTTTTTTGATCGAAAAAATTATATGAAAAATTAATGAATTTTCCAATAGAACTGTAATCATGTACTCAGAGTAATTTTATTGAAAATTTGAACACCATATAATCTTATTACACATTTATTTCAAATGGTCATTTCACTAGATAAAATAGCTGAGTCCATGTTTCGAGAATCGGCACTAGATTCACTGTTGCTTCCACTAGTTTCACTTGAGATCAGCTGCATAGCTCTTTTGGCCTGCATACATAATTTCTGCAAACCACTTCTCTCCATTGTAAACTCTATACTTACAGAACTACACTCCCACAAGAACAGATGGTTACCAAACTTGCAACAACAAACTAAATAAACCGGTTTAAATTGTTGAGTGGTACAAGTCTATCTGACTGTCTTTTTCCATTCAAACATTAGTATTACATCAATATATTTTTTATTTTTTTTTTTTTACATACATTTCATTACAAAAAACAGTTTCGTATGGAGATCGATTTATTCACTCCACTTAAAAACATTGATCTGTTATCCTGTGTTGAAGATTTGGTCTGATAAAGCATATTTTTTAAATACCTCAAAAATGCATTAAATAAGATATCTCAAAGATGAGATGAATAAGATATCTTTGGGTTATCTTTCAAACGTCTTAAGACATTACGGAATGATATGAATGTAAATAAGATATTTTCAAGATGTCCTGTGCTATATGGGTAAATACCTACCTACTATCGACTGAACTTATGGTTAAAACTCATTATATAATTCGCAGCAATGTTCTCTTCTCTGAATGTCTTTCTCTCCTATACTTTTAGTCAGAACTTCTTATCATTATACACCCGGTAACACGATTCAAGTTTTTCATTGCCTCGTATATATCTTCTGAATAAAACACGATTAGCGATTATGCAATAATGTTTGTCTTAACAATTATAGCGATTCACCAAGGTAAAGACATCTTTTACCTCTGCGATGTGCTATAAATAAACATGCGAATGATCTCTAAAACATGTAAGCCACAATAAAATCGAAAGGCGAAGCTTATACATATTTTGAGGTTAGCTAGTTCCACCATTTTTTCGTTCAATTCAAATTTCTGGCTGAACTTTCGACTCTGAACTATGCACGTATTCACAGTAGGAATTACTTTTGCAGCGTGCATAAATTTTAGTGGCACCTTTCCAAATTCCATGACAGGTGCATATCACAACCTTGAGACGATGTTCTGAATAATATTTGGATGAATACAATATAATATGAAGGCCATATCGCGATTGGGTGATTTTTTACAATTATTGTCCCCAAAAGTTAGTAGTCTGTAAAACCCATTTTGAGCATGGATATCAAAATCAAAACAAATACCTATATATCATATTATGGAAGTATGAATGAAACAAATATCCATACGTGATTGAAATTGAATTCAAATTGCTTGCATTGGTGGGGGTTTTACGAGGAGAAAACGGCAAAGCATTGTTTATCTTTATTTCTCCCCATCCATTTTACTCTGAATAATTGGTAAGAAGCAATTTCAAATAGTATTTAGAGTTTAGTATAGCACATCTATTGATAAGGGGTAAATTCATGATGCAGCTCAATGTTGTTTTTAATAGTCTGGATTTCACCAAAACCGAAAAATGTGTTTTAACTCCAAGTGATGTTCCAGAAAAAGAATCTGGCAATTACCATCCCTTTTTGTCAGATTTTTCTTATTCAGTAGCGGTTGGGATTCAAACTCAGTTTTCGTTTTCGGTATTACTTTAGCAAGTTTATCGGTGGGGGTTTCAATACCCAGTACACCTTTCAGTTCTCGATGTTTAACTGTTACTTCTTGGATAACCCTTTTATACCTTGCTCTTAGTAAGTGACTGATCAACTTCGTTGATTCTACTTCGGAACTATTATAAATATAACTCTCTGAGAATCTATATTAAATATGTTATTTGATCCTTCGTTGAATCAGTTTTGAATCTGCATTGAATATTTGACCATTTTTTATTTCTGAATATATTTTGAAAATATTTCCAAACTTCATATTATTAATTTCAAATATTCATTGAATGAACATCAATTCTTCATTTCTGATTAGATTTTGAGAATATTTTCAAACTCCATCTCATTCATTTCGGATATCCATTGCATATATGTTGAACATTCTTTTCAGAATATTTCGGTGTTTTGGCCTTTCTTTGATCAGTTTTGAATCTTCATTGAACATTTATCAATTCTTCATTTCTGAATATATTTTGAAGATATTTTCAAACTTCATCCAATCAATTTATTTTCGCAAAGTAGCGCCATCTTACTAATGCATACTCAGTAAACCATTTCTTCCTGGGATCTCAAGATAATCGAAAAGTGTTAAACAATGTCAAAGTATTGTCTAAGTGGTGCTTATTAGTTGAAATCTTGGTCAAAGAGGAGCTGCCCTATCATTTTGAAATTTTGGAATATGATTAAAATTATTACCAATGTTCATCAAGCACAATTCATGGTTGACGTTCACATCAAAAGTGAAAAAACACCAAAACCTGTAATAGTCGTTCACAAAATTTTACTGCTTGGAATTTTCAAATAACCTCAAGCAATAGGTGTCAAAGTGGTGATCTCGGGTTCAGATTAATTAGTTTTCTTAAATGTGGTGCTGCGATCTTGATTGGAAATTCCAATTTGAAATTCCAATTGTGAGGAGTACAGAACTCTAATCATTCCACTTAGTCATCAGTTGAGTCGGAACATTTGTTTTCAATGTTTTTATAAATCATTCAAAGACGAAGAGTACTGAAAATGTAAAACAACCAAACATTTACTTTGGATAAATTCTTATCTTATTAAATTAATAATTTGAAGATTGAAAATGGTTATGTACTCTGAATGAGAAATGAAGATTACTTATTTGAAAATATAAAACATATTGGAAACTTTCACTTTAAATGAATTCATAACTTATTATTAACTTATTTGAAGACTGTAAGTGGTTACTCCGAATGAGAAATGAAATTGAAAGCATAAAACATCTACTTTGAATAAATTTATAACTAACTCATTAATAACTTATATATACATTGAAAACAATTCATTTTGAATATCGTTTGAATATTTTTTTGCTACTTGGGACTCCAAGAACGTAATCTGTGGCCATGAAAAATAGTAATGATAACAAATCGACTCTATTTATAAGAAAAGGTGTATCAGCGGTTGCTGTTTTTCAAATAACAAAATATATAAAAATGCAAATATTAGAGTTGCAGAAATGATCTTACTCAACCTGACATTCAATACAATTATTGTCCACAATACTTTTGAAGTCCGTTCCGAATGATTACCAAAATGTAATTAAAATTTCAACCAACATCCATTATGAAGAGTTGGATCAGTAATACTGTTCAGAAAAACGTATATCTATGTTCCACACTCCATACTTTTGGGGGTTCGTTCATGATTTGGATATATATATATATATATATATATATGTATATATATATATATATATATATACGAGACAACGATTACGGAGAGATCCAAAACGGATATACCTGTTCATCAACATAACAAAATCAATTTGTTCTCGATAGCATTACTGAATTTGTATTTCATTTGCAGGCTGAGTACTGCGACATCAAAACACATGAATGTTGTCGTTTGGCTCGATCGACAGAGAATTCTCAGGACTTCATCCTGCGTAACACAGCGGTGAAATCGTCTTTCCCGACAAGTATCAACGATCTCTTAGATAACGTAGAAAAGAAGCCTGTTAAAGGGTCCACCATTAAATTTTCTGGTGGTGTAGGATCTTCTCCCGGACAGTTTCAAGTGCTCACCGATGACTCGTTGGATATCAAGCCTCAAGTGTTTCATGCGGGAGAAAGTGGATCAAACTCAAATACAGCTAAGCCTACAAGAGACACGACTACAAGTGCTAACTCAGTTTTCTCATCAACACCGGATTACAGCAATGTTCAGTTCGAGAGCGATGTAAGATTTTCTTCTACAATCAGAGGGCCGGCATATCTTCCACCATTCCGTGAGTATATAATTTCCAAGTAAGTAGTGGGTTCCTATTGACAATTGACTCATTTCTAGCTGAAACTACTCCAACAATATCGACGTATGTACCTACCATACCCACCACGCCCTCACCAAGACCTTGCCCACCTGGTTCATATTTAACTGCTTTCGGAACATGCGAAACTCCAAAAACTCCAGAATGTCCGTTTGGTACGAGCCGACAACCTGACGGAAGTTGTCAAAGGCCACCATGTCCATTCGGTACAGTTACCAGACCTGACGGAAGCTGTGAACGACCAACGACACCTCAGCCATCATGTCCGTATGGTACCAACAGGAAACCTGATGGTAGCTGTGAACGGCCAACTACCCCTACACCATCTTGTCCATTCGGCACTATCAGGAAACCCGATGGTAGCTGTGAAAGACCCACTACACCAGAACCATCATGTCCATATGGAACGAACAGACAACCAGACGGAAGCTGTCAACGACCAGCGTGTCCATTTGGTACGATCAGAAAACCTGACGGTAGTTGTGAAAGGCCAACTACTCCAACACCATCTTGTCCATTTGGCACAATCAGGAAACCCGATGGTAGCTGTGAAAGACCAACTACTCCTACACCATCTTGTCCATTTGGCACTATCTTGAAACCCGATGGTAGCTGTGAAAGACCCACTACACCCGAACCATCATGTCCATATGGAACGAACAGACAACCAGACGGAAGCTGTCAACGACCAGCGTGTCCATTTGGTACGATCAGAAAACCTGACGGTAGTTGTGAAAGGCCCACTACTCCAACACCATCTTGTCCATTTGGCACAATCAGGAAACCCGATGGTAGCTGTGAAAAACCAACTACCCCTACACCATCTTGTCCATTTGGCACTATCAGGAAACCCGATGGTAGCTGTGAAAGACCCACTACACCCGAACCATCATGTCCATATGGAACGAACAGACAACCAGACGGAAGCTGTCAACGACCAGCGTGTCCATTTGGTACGATCAGAAAACCTGACGGTAGTTGTGAAAGGCCAACTACTCCAACACCATCTTGTCCATTTGGCACAATCAGGAAACCCGATGGTAGCTGTGAAAGACCAACTACTCCTACACCATCTTGTCCATTTGGCACTATCAGGAAACCCGATGGTAGCTGTGAAAGACCCACTACACCCGAACCATCATGTCCATATGGAACGAACAGACAACCAGACGGAAGCTGTCAACGACCAGCGTGTCCATTTGGTACGATCAGAAAACCTGACGGTAGTTGTGAAAGGCCAACTACTCCAACACCATCTTGTCCATTCGGCACAATCAGGAAACCAGATGGTAGCTGTGAAAGACCAACTACCCCTACACCATCTTGTCCATTTGGCACTATCAGGAAACCCGATGGTAGCTGTGAAAGACCCACTACACCCGAACCATCATGTCCATATGGAACGAACAGACAACCAGATGGAAGCTGTCAACGACCAGCGTGTCCATTTGGTACGATCAGAAAACCTGACGGTAGTTGTGAAAGGCCAACTACTCCAACACCATCTTGTCCATTTGACACAATCAGGAAACCCGATGGTAGTTGTGAAAGACCAACTACCCCTACACCATCTTGTCCATTTGGCACTATCAGGAAACCCGATGGTAGCTGTGAAAGTCCCACTACACCCGAACCATCATGTCCATATGGAACGAACAGACAACCAGACGGAAGCTGTCAACGACCAGCGTGTCCATTTGGTACGATCAGAAAACCTGACGGTAGTTGTGAAAGGCCAACTACTCCTACACCAACTTGTCCATTTGGCACAATCAGGAAACCCGATGGTAGCTGTGAACGACCTACTACACCCAAACCATCTTGTCCATATGGTACTGACAGACAACCAGACGGAAGTTGTCAACGACCAAGTTGTCCATTTGGTACAATCAGAAAACCCGATGGTAGCTGTGAACGACCTACCACACCCAAACCATCTTGTCCATATGGAACGGACAGACAACCAGACGGAAGTTGTCAACGACCAGCCTGTCCGATTGGTACAATCAGAAAACCTGACGGAAGTTGTGAAAGACCAACTACCCAAACACCAACTTGTCCATTTGGCACAATCAGGAAACCCGATGGTAGCTGTGAAAGACCTACTACTCCGACACCATCTTGTCCATATGGCACAATAAGGAAACCCGACGGTAGCTGCGAAAGACCTACTACACCTGAGCCATCTTGTCCATATGGAACGGACAGACAACCGGACGGAAGCTGTCAACGACCAGCGTGTCCATTTGGCACCATTAGAAAACCTGACGGAAGCTGTGAAAGGCCGACAACGCCAGTGCCTTCTTGTCCATATGGTACAATCAAGAAACCTGATGGTAGCTGTGAAAGACCTACCACACCCGAGCCATCATGTCCATATGGAACAATTAGGAAACCAGATGGTAGCTGCGAAAGACCAACCACGCCTGCTCCTTCTTGTCCATTTGGAACGATCAGAAAACCAGACGGTAGCTGCGAAAGACCAACCACGCCCACTCCTTCCTGTCCATTTGGAACAATCAGGAAACCAGACGGTAGTTGTGAACGGCCCACCTCACCAGCACCGTACTGTCCATCAGGAACCGTAAGACAGCCAGATGGTAGCTGCGAGAGGCCAGTCACACCATTCCCATCTTGTCCCTTCGGAACAATAAGGAAACCAGACGGTAGCTGTGAAAGACAAACTACGCCTACTCCTTCCTGTCCATTTGGAACTATCAGGAAACCAGACGGTAGCTGCGAAAGACCAACTACACCTACTCCTACCTGTCCATTTGGAACAATCAGGAAACCAGATGGTAGCTGCGAAAGACCAACTTCTCCAGCACCATACTGCCCATCTGGAACCGTACGACAACCAGATGGTACCTGCGAAAGGCCAGTCACACCATTCCCATCTTGTCCTTTCGGAACAATAAGGAAACCAGACGGTAGCTGTGAACGACAAACTACGCCTACTCCTTCCTGTCCATTTGGAACTATCAGGAAACCAGACGGCAGCTGCGAAAGACCAACCACGCCTACTCCTTCTTGTCCATTTGGAACTATCAGGAAACCAGACGGCAGCTGCGAAAGACCAACCACGCCTGCTCCTACCTGTCCATTTGGAACAATCAGGAAACCAGATGGTAGCTGCGAAAGACCAACTTCTCCAGCACCATACTGCCCATCTGGAACCGTACGACAACCAGATGGTACATGCGAAAGGCCAGTGACACCATTCCCATCTTGTCCTTTCGGAACAATAAGGAAACCAGACGGTAGCTGTGAAAGACAAACTACGCCTACTCCTTCCTGTCCATTTGGAACTATCAGGAAACCAGACGGCAGCTGCGAAAAACCAACCACGCCTACTCCTTCCTGTCCATTTGGAACTATCAGGAAACCAGACGGTAGCTGCGAAAGACCAACCACGCCTACTCCTACCTGTCCATTTGGGACTATCAGAAAACCAGATGGTAGCTGCGAAAGACCAACTTCGCCAGCACCATACTGCCCATCTGGAACCGTACGACAACCCGATGGTAGCTGCGAAAGGCCAGTCACACCATTTCCATCTTGTCCCTTCGGAACAATACGAAAACCAGACGGTAGCTGCGAAAGACAAACCACGCCCACTCCCTCCTGTCCATTTGGAACTATCAGAAAACCAGACGGTAGCTGCGAAAGACCAACCACGCCTACTCCTTCCTGTCCATTTGGAACTATCAGGAAACCAGATGGTAGCTGCGAAAAACCAACTTCGCCAGCACCATACTGCCCATCTGGAACCGTACGACAACCAGATGGTACCTGCGAAAGGCCAGTCACACCATTCCCATCTTGTCCTTTCGGAACAATAAGGAAACCAGACGGTAGCTGCGAAAGACAAACCACGCCTACTCCTTCCTGCCCATTTGGAACTATCAGGAAACCAGACGGTAGCTGCGAAAGACCAACCACGCCTACTCCTTCCTGTCCATTTGGAACGATCAGGAAACCAGACGGTAGCTGCGAAAGACCAACCACGCCTACTCCTTCCTGTCCATTTGGAACTATCAGGAAACCAGACGGTAGCTGCGAAAGACCAACCACGCCTGCTCCTTCCTGTCCATTTGGAACGATCAGGAAACCAGACGGTAGCTGCGAAAGACCAACCACGCCTGCTCCTTCCTGTCCATTTGGAACGATCAGGAAACCAGACGGTAGCTGCGAAAGACCAACCACAACAACTCCTTCCTGTCCATTTGGAACTATCAGGAAACCAGACGGTAGCTGCGAAAGACCAACCACGCCTGCTCCTTCCTGTCCATTTGGAACGATCAGGAAACCAGACGGTAGCTGCGAAAGACCAACTACGCCTGCTCCTTCCTGTCCATTTGGAACGATCAGGAAACCAGACGGTAGCTGCGAAAGACCAACCACAACAACTCCATCCTGTCCATTTGGAACCATCAGAAAACCAGACGGTAGCTGTGAAAGGCCAACAACACCAACTCCTTCCTGTCCATTTGGAACAATAAGACAATCTGATGGAAGCTGTAAAAGGTCTCCAACTCCCGTTCCTTGCCCATTCGGAACAATAAAAAGACCCGACGGCAGTTGTGAAACGCCAACTACTCCAGAGCCACGTTGTCCTTATGGTACAATAAGGAAACCAGATGGAAGCTGTGAAAGGCCCACTACCCCAAGTACCACAACAACGAATAGAGAATATTTACCACCGGTCACTCCAACGAAGTATGTACCAACAGTAACTCAAAAACCATATCAGCCATCAGTAACACCTGGAAAACCATTCCAGCAATCGGTCACAACACAAAAACCACCTGTCACACCATTTATTCCATATCAACCATCAGTAACACCTGCAAAACCATTCCAACCATTTGTCACTCCACAGAAACCAACCACTCCACTGTATGTACCATCAATTACTACACAAAGGCCTTATCATCCTTCGAAACCTTCACCGTTTGAACCCATTACACCCTCGTGTGCCTCTGGACAAATATTATCTCACACAGGTTCCTGCATATACCCCACATTACCCAAACCAACATGTGGCCCTGGGCAGGTACAATCACCAACTGGATTAGGATGTGAATATCCAAAAACTCCAAAACCGGTATTACCAGGAATATTCACGCCTACCACGCCATCGTCCTGTAGCCCAGGACAGATACTGACTCCCTCTGGAGCATGTATTTATCCCGGACAAACTACCCCCAAGCCACGAACTTGTGGTCCAGGACAGGTCCTTTCCCCATCAGGTAGTTGTACACAACCTAAACTTTCTTGTAGACCAGGACAAGTCCCGACACTTTCTGGAGATAGATGTGAGTATCCCAAAACTCCTAAGCCGTTATTCCCTGGGATATCCACTTCTTTGCCTCCTACGCCCTGCAGTCCTGGACAGAAAATTACTAGTTCAGGAGCTTGCATTTATCCTTCACAAACGACCTCTCGTCCTTTACCATCGTGTGGGCCTGGTCAAGTTCCATCCTCCACTGGAATTTGTAATTATCCACAACAGAGGCCAACGAAACCTTGTTCGGCAGGGCAAACACTGACTTCTTCTGGTATTTGTATATATCCACCACAGTCCACTCCAAAACCAACACCTAGTTCGAGGCCACTTTGCGCGCCAGGACAAATACCGTCTATTTCTGGATTCGGTTGTGAATATCCTCGTACTCCGAAGCCTACATTCCCAGACGTAACAACTAAACCTTCAATATCTTGTCCCTACGGTACGAAACTATCCCAATTAACGAACGAATGTGTAACAAACAAACCGCCAACAAGCTTTACAACCGCAAAACCAACTTGTCCAGAAGGACACACTTTATTACCATCAGGTGTTTGCATTCATCCACCACCTACCTGCGTCGAAGGTCAAAAATTGACCTCGTCCGGAACCTGTGCCTATGTTACACATAAACCTAAGCCAGCATGTGCTTCTGGCCAAGTATTATCTTCCTCTGGCTTCTGCACTTATCCCACGCCAACTGCAACCCCACGACCCCCTTGTCTTCCTGGACAAGTCCGTACTCCGACTGGAAAATGCAGCTATCCTTCACAATCGTCTACAAGTCCTAGGCCTGCTTCAATACCCGCACCGTTTTGTAAACCGGGGCAGATTACTTCACCTTCTGGATTTGGTTGTGAATATCCAACAACACCTAAACCATTATCTTGTCCATTCGGCACTAAGATAATACCAGGCACTAATGAATGTAAAATAACTGCATCAACAGGATATGAATATCCGAAACCGAGTACAAGTTTTCCAAATCGTAAACCCACTTGTCAACCAGGTCAAATTATATTAACTTCTGGGGAATGTGGTTATCGCACACCTAGCACCAAACCATCTTGTGCACCTGGTCAAGTATTATCTTCCTCTGGTTTCTGCACTTATCCTACACCTACTTCAACACCACGACCTTCTTGTCGTCCCGGACAAGTCCTTTCTCCCTCCGGAACTTGCAGCTACCCTACACAGTCGACCTCAAGACCTACACCTACCCCTAAACCATCCTGTGCACCTGGTCAAGTATTATCTTCCTCTGGTTTCTGCACTTATCCTACACCTACTTCAACACCACGACCTTCTTGCCGCCCTGGACAAGTTCTTACTCCCTCCGGAACTTGCAGCTACCCTACACAGTCGACCTCAAGACCTACACCTACCCCTAAACCATCCTGTGCACCTGGTCAAGTATTATCTTCCTCTGGTTTCTGCACTTATCCCACGCCAACTGCAACCCCACGACCATCTTGTCTTCCTGGACAAATCCGTACTTCGACTGGAAAATGCAGCTATCCTGCACAATCGTCTACGAGTCCTAGGCCTCCTTCAATACCCGCACCGTTTTGTAAACCGGGGCAGATTACTTCACCTTCTGGATTTGGTTGTGAATATCCAACAACACCTAAACCATTATCTTGTCCATTCGGCACTAAGATAATACCAGGCACTAATGAATGTAAAATAACTGCATCAACAGGATATGAATATCCGAAACCGAGTACAAGTTTTCCAAATCGTAAACCCACTTGTCAACCAGGTCAAATTATATTAACTTCTGGGGAATGTGGTTATCGCACACCTAGCACCAAACCATCTTGTGCACCTGGTCAAGTATTATCTTCCTCTGGTTTCTGCACTTATCCTACACCTACTTCAACACCACGACCTTCTTGTCGTCCCGGACAAGTCCTTACTCCCTCCGGAACTTGCAGCTATCCTACGCAGTCGACGCCACAACCCACAACTGCTCCCAAACCATCCTGTGCACCTGGTCAAGTATTATCTTCCTCTGGTTTCTGCACTTATCCTACACCTACTTCAACACCACGTCCTTCTTGCCGCCCTGGACAAGTCCTTACTCCCTCCGGAACTTGCAGCTACCCTACACAGTCCTCCTCAAGACCTACACCTACCCCTAAACCATCCTGTGCACCTGGTCAAGTATTATCTTCTTCTGGTTTCTGCACTTATCCCACGCCCACTTCGACATCACGACCTTCTTGTCGTCCCGGACAAGTCCTCACTCCCTCCGGAGCTTGCAGCTATCCTACACAGTCAACCCCACAACCCACAACTGCTCCCAAACCATCCTGTGCACCTGGTCAAGTATTATCTTCCTCTGGTTTCTGCACTTATCCTACACCTACTTCAACACCACGACCTTCTTGTCGTCCCGGACAAGTCCTTACTCCCTCCGGAACTTGCAGCTATCCTACGCAGTCGACGCCACAACCCACAACTGCTCCCAAACCATCCTGTGCACCTGGTCAAGTATTATCTTCCTCTGGTTTCTGCACTTATCCTACACCTACTTCAACACCACGTCCTTCTTGCCGCCCTGGACAAGTCCTTACTCCCTCCGGAACTTGCAGCTACCCTACACAGTCCTCCTCAAGACCTACACCTACCCCTAAACCATCCTGTGCACCTGGTCAAGTATTATCTTCTTCTGGTTTCTGCACTTATCCCACGCCCACTTCGACATCACGACCTTCTTGTCGTCCCGGACAAGTCCTCACTCCCTCCGGAGCTTGCAGCTATCCTACACAGTCAACCCCACAACCCACAACTGCTCCCAAACCATCCTGTGCACCTGGTCAAGTATTATCTTCCTCTGGTTTCTGCACTTATCCCACGCCAACTGCAACCCCACGACCATCTTGTCGTCCTGGACAAATCCGTACTTCGACTGGAAAATGCAGCTATTCTGCACAATCGTCTACGAGTCCTAGGCCTCCTTCAATACCCGCACCGTTTTGTAAACCGGGGCAGATTACTTCACCTTCTGGATTTGGTTGTGAATATCCAACAACACCTAAACCATTATCTTGTCCATTCGGCACTAAGATAATACCAGGTACTAATGAATGTAAAATAACTGCATCAACGGGATATGAATATCCGAAACCGAGTACAAGTTTTCCAAATCGTGAACCCACTTGTCAACCAGGTCAAATTATATTAACTTCTGGGGAATGTGGTTATCGCACACCTAGCACCAAACCATCCTGTGCACCTGGTCAAGTATTATCTTCCTCTGGTTTCTGCACTTATCCTACACCTACTTCAACACCACGACCTTCTTGCCGCCCTGGACAAGTTCTTACTCCCTCAGGAACTTGCAGCTATCCTACACAGTCGACCTCAAGACCTACACCTACCCCTAAACCATCCTGTGCACCTGGTCAAGTATTATCTTCCTCTGGTTCCTGCACTTATCCCACGCCCACTTCGACATCACAACCTTCTTGTCGTCCTGGACAAGTCCTCACTCCCTCCGGAACTTGCAGCTATCCTACGCCACAACCCACAACTGCTCCCAAACCATCATGTGCACCTGGTCAAGTATTATCTTCCTCTGGTTTCTGCACTTATCCTACACCTACTTCAACACCACGACCTTCTTGCCGCCCTGGACAAGTTCTTACTCCCTCCGGAACTTGCAGCTACCCTACACAGTCCTCCTCAAGACCTACACCTACCCCTAAACCATCCTGTGCACCTGGTCAAGTACTATCTTCCTCTGGTTTCTGCACTTATCCTACACCTACTTCAACACCACGACCTTCTTGTCGTCCCGGACAAGTCCTCACTCCCTCCGGAACTTGCAGCTATCCTACGCAGTCGACGCCACAACCCACAACTGCTCCCAAACCATCCTGTGCACCTGGTCAAGTATTATCTTCCTCTGGTTTCTGCACTTATCCTACACCTACTTCAACACGACGACCTTCTTGCCGCCCTGGACAAGTCCTTACTCCCTCAGGAACTTGCAGCTATCCTACACAGTCGACCTCAAGACCTACACCTACCCCTAAACCATCCTGTGCACCTGGTCAAGTATCATCTTCCTCTGGTATCTGCACTTATCCTACACCCACTTCAACACCACGACCTTATTGCCGCCCTGGACAAGTCCTTACTCCCTCCGGAACTTGCAGCTATCCTACACAGTCGACAACAAGACCTACACCTACCCCTAAACCATCCTGTGCACCTGGTCAAGTATTATCTTCCTCTGGTTTCTGCACTTATCCTACACCTACTTCAACACCACGACCTTCTTGCCGTCCCGGACAAGTCCTTACTCCCTCTGGAACTTGCAGCTATCCTACACAGTCGACCTCAAGACCTACACCTACCCCTAAACCATCCTGTGCACCTGGTCAAGTATTATCATCCTCTGGTTTCTGCACTTATCCTACACCTACTTCAACACCACGACCTTCTTGCCGCCCTGGACAAATCCTTACTCACACCGGAACGTGCAGCTATCCTACACAGTCGACCTCAAGACCTACACCTACCCCAAAACCATCCTGTGCACCTGGTCAAGTATTATCATCCTCTGGTTTCTGCACTTATCTCACGCCCTCTTCAACACCTCGACCTTCTTGCCGTCCTGGACAAGTCCTCACTCCTTCCGGAACTTGCAGTTATCCTGCACAGTCGACTCCAAGACCTACACCTATCCCCAAACCATCCTGTGCACCTGGTCAAGTTTTATCTTCCTCCGGTTCCTGCACATACCCTCTGACCAGTCCAAAACCACAAACCACTTGCGGTCCTGGACAGGTTATAACTCCAACTGGAACTTGTGACTATCCACCAACACAATCTGCAAGACCAAAACCATCTTGTAGGCCAGGACAAGTATTGTCTGCGTCAGGAGTATGCCTTTATCCTCAACGACCAACCACTATAACTCCAACAACATCGAAACAATGTCCGCCAGGATCAAAACCATCCGCCTTTGGAAGTGGGTGTCAATACCCAAGACCAACAACACCCAAACCAACGGAAACTTCCACTGGCTATTACTATCCCAAACCCAGCATACCTTTCGAACCAAAACCACAGTGCCCCTTAGGCACTCGACTTGGTCCTTCGGGCTCTTGTGAGAGATTGTCCATTTCGAGGCCATGTCCTTCCGGAACAACCAGGACATCTTCGGGTGAATGTCAACCAAAACTCCAATGTCCTCCTGGCACCTCACTCTCATCATTCGGAACATGTATATATTCCTCACTCACCCCAGGCCGACCCACTGAAACAAACACCCAAATTACTCCATCTTATCCCTCTGAAAAACCTTACAGGCCCCCTACCACAATAGATGATGGATATCACTATGACAGGCCGACTCCTACATTTGGGTATCCAACAACGGAGCGTCAAGAGGGTAAGTGTAGACCAAAACCGAAATGCGAGAAATGCTCTGAAATGATATTTTGCAGGTTTGGGATCAAACATCCAGACCGACGTTATATGGCCAGACAGGCCGACTGAAAGTCCAGATAATACGGGAGACTCGGCCAATACTAAAAATGTATACGTCTCCACGACCAGAAAACCTACAACGGCACCTTCTTACGAAGGAGGAGAGGAGTTTGATGCTACACCAGCAGGTTGTGCCGCTGCCTTGAAATGCGTTCAAGAAATTTACTGCACCGCAGAAGGCGTAGTGTCTCCTGTTCCAGTTGTTCTTACAAAAGAGCAGGAATCACTCAGGGCTCCTACAACAGTAAGACTGAATTTTCTGCCATTCAAAAAGATAGTTACTGAAATTTTCAGTTGCGAATACCGAAAATGTTACAATTGGACCATTTATTCCTGTCTACATATTTCACCCTTTCACTTCTGGATCTTCCAATGAGTCTGCACCCCACACAGGAGTGAACAGACATCTTAGGGTCAGCAGAGTTCCTATGTTTCTTCATGGTTAAAAATTGTTTGATCTTTGTTTCGAGGGGCACTCTATCGTTTGCTGAATTTCTAATAAGTTTTCTAATAGCCTCAGTCGATCAACTTCAGATCGATTCACCAGTTTTTTTCTGAAAGTCGTCCTAATTCAACTTCCTTCTCCTTCTCTCAGATGACGTAGTGGTCATTTGCCAAATCGTCCTGCAATTTTGGAATTTGCTCATAGCCTCTTATAATATTTTATTTGATTCTGAACTCCCATTCAGTCAAAAGATATGAAAAAATTGTGACTTCGGCTATAATTATTGCCAAATGCGGACGACATAATGGTGATTCCTCCACACGTTCTGGTTTGTTGTACGGACTTTTTCAAATAGAGAATAGTCGTCCTGTTGGTTGATGAACAGAGTCCTCCGTATATCTTCTCCCTCCACAACTGACTAACTGATTTTGGACGATCCTAAATAGTAAATACTAAAAACTATTATATTTCTTCTCTGTATTCGAATGATTGTGATCATGGTATGGATCTTTCGTACAGATATTTCTTGTTCTTCTAGTCTGCTAGACACATTTTCCGCTGGTAATACCTATACTGTCACACAAACTTGATTTCCACATCAATCTCGTCACATTATGTTAGTAGTTTCTGTCCCTTGCCTCTTGGAAATTAAGATATTCAACTGAGGTTATATCTGAAATAGTTATTCGATAAAAGCGTGGCGGTAGTTTATGGCTTAGAATGATATGATATGGTATGATTAATTTTTATGTAATATGTTTTTGGGACGTTATTCAGTTGTAATTATTCTCCTCAGGTTTGCAGAGATTTGGAGAGCGGAATAATTGGTAAGTGTTGTCGTGATCCCAATTACAAGGATCCATGGCCTTCTGCGAATTTGGTGGATGGCATCGACGATGGACAATATAAGGAAGACAACTTTTACGGCCAGCGTGAACTCGCAACCAACAGACTGGTGAGATCCTCGAACAGCACTAAATCCGGTAGAAGACCGGTAAGGAACTCAGCATATCAGCAAACTACAAAATCTAGTCAACCAACTTGTGGAGAAAGACATTTGGTAAGTGACTCAAGACTCATCCACTGCATATCCAAACTTTTCGATAAATACTACGATGATATTATAATCGATAAATCATTTCCAGAATACTCAACCTCCAGGCCAAGGACCATTAGATGCTAATTTTGCAGAATACCCATGGCAGGCCATGATTCTGCGTGATTCCAATCGTAGTTTGCTCTGTGGAGGAGCCATAATCGGAAGGGATGCTGTGTTGACTGCTGCCCACTGTGTTGAAGGGTATACACTACTTTTTTGCTCGTCGTGAATTTTTTTGAGAACAGAAAGCATTACCACAAATCGATTTGAACCTTTCTCAAAAAAAAGTATTTGATCGTGATATTATTTATGAGCAGTCACAAATATGCAGTAAATTTAAAAAAACAATAATTTCTTCCTTCAATTGTCACTCGACTTTGGATTTTTCAGGCTTCCAACATCAGACATTCTTATCAAAGGTGGCGAATGGAAGTTAGGAATCGATGAAGAGCCTTTACCATTCCAAATAGTCAAGGTGGCCGCTATCATCAGGCACCCAGACTACAAATTCGGTTCATACCAGAACGATATGGCAGTGTTGAAGTTAACTGAGAAATTGAGAATAACCAAAAATGTAGGAACAATATGTCTACCAGAACCTAACCAAGTGTCTACAGCTAACTGCAAAGTAACAGGTTGGGGAAAGAGAATCTTACAATGTGAGTATTTCTTGAGTAAATGAAAAGTTTAAATTTACCTTTTTCAGAATTTGAATTACTTTTATTTTGATTTGAGAAAAACAATAGAGGTTTTCCGAAATATTTTCAGTCGGAGATTCTGATTTCTGTAATGAAAAAAATAGTATATATATACTAAGTATATTTCAACCAATTCATGATCGTTTATTGTTCGTTTTCGTTATTGAAAAATATTATCGAATATATTTTGAAAACTAAACACAACCATATAATACTCAATCTAGACAATAACAACGGGGCTTAATGATTATAGGTAAACTAATGGCGAACCTTTCATACCTAAGAGTACACTTCAAGATTAATCCTAACTACATATGGAGTTGAAATTACTTGAATGCATAAAAACAAACAATGGTATTTGAGGTGACGATGAAAAATCATGAAAGATGGTAGTGTAATAATTATGGAACTTCGAAAGATCCTAACAGTCTAGAAATCTTCCACACAAATATCAAAACGAGATATTCCAAGTTCCCTTACTGGAGAACGAGAAAGATTTGTGAAGTTGTGTAGTTCTCCAATAACCAAAATACCAATAGTAGTTGAATTAAGTTCACCTGGTTACCTAATGAAGCTTTCGATAACATATAGGAACAATCGAAAAAATATTACAAATTGAGCATTATCCTTGCGGAGAGAACTTTGTACTCCTCTCTTTTAACACTTCTTGTCGATAATTTATTCAGATTCCATTTATATTTCCCATACCTCTTTTTAGAGAAAACTCGTAGCAAAATGATTTTTTATTTCATTTACTTCCAGTGCACGCAAAAGGAGCCATAATGCATAACATCGACGTTAAAATAATGGATAACAAACAATGCCAACAAACTCTGAGCGATCGGTTCCAAGACTCGGTACAAAACTACAGTCCGAATACTCTTTGTGGATATTCAGACATCGACCAATGCAGGGTAAGCTCATTAAAATGAATGCTGTAAAATTATTTCATTTCACAAGTTTGACATTATCCACTTCAACAAATGTATGTAACTATGCAAACATACCTGAGCAACGAACGTTTTTTTTTTCTGATCAAACTACCTATTTTTCGATGTCTTCATCGGTTTTCCATGTTTGAAGGTCACTGGAGGAAGGTCACTTTCAATCTCTGCCCCTCCTTATCAGCAGTTGAAATCACTTGAAAACTTAGTATGTAACAAACATTTTTCTTCCAAAGTTTCACTTTCGAACTCTCAGCATTTTGCTGATGGAGAGCTGATACATAATTTGCCAAATGAAGTCAAACTAGAAGGTTTGAAATAATTACAATTTTGTTATGGAATTTATTTTTCAATTCACATCTGTTAATAGTTTGGTAAAACTTTACACCAAAGAGATTATAATACCACAGCAGGAATATTGAAGGGGGAAAATAGGAATTTCTTTGGATGGATCATATCATTCATACCAACTTAGTTAATACAAATTTTGATTCTGTTTGTTTTTCAGGTCGACTATGGAAGTGCATTGGCATGCGCTAACGACCAAGGACAATACACACTTTCCGGTATATACTCATGGGATACTGGATGTAAACAAGAAGGCCAAATAGGAGGATACGTCGCTCCAGATGTTGAATGGATCCAGAGCACTCTGACTAAGTCACTGAAAGAATTAAGAAAGTTAGACAGAGAATACTTGCTCAAAAATACGAATTAAAAGTGATCAATTTTGTAACACGAACAATTTTGAGAAACGTTCGTGATTTAATAGTCGCCTGACGAAAACTCATAACTGTAAATTTTTTTTATTGTACATATTAAGTTAAAACGTGTGTGATAGACAATAATACTGCAGACTTAATTTATTTAAGATGTTCTTAGAATGCCAGTTTACTCTTGTATATTTTTTGTATTATTTAATTTTAACAAAACTGCCATATCCTTTATTCCTACGCGAAATTGTATCAAGTATTACAAAGGGAGAACGTGCATTTATAAGCGAAAGAATAGAATATTTTCTTCCATTGTTCAATTGTTAAAACTGCTGATTTATAGAAACACTTTATACTTGTAATTATTCACTATAATAAAAGTTTTAGGTACCTAAATAATATTGGTTTAACTTACCTCAACATTCTGCTCCCTCAATATACTGAAATGATAATTGGCCTTTTCAATAGCGTATAATCTGTTTTGAAATTTCTCTGAAAAAATGATTAGCCTGCTGATCCAAGTGACCAAAATTTATAACAATAGTTAGAATTTAAGATATTTCACCAGTTATTATGAGCTGAAAAGTATTATTAAAAAAAGGAATTCATTTCATCACTTATTGCCATTTCATTCCACACTACTCGTCTGTACACAAGCTTTAAGTGTGAACAGCTTACGTCCTGGCGCTGGCCCTGACGAAATCGTAAACGCAGATGAAGGATCGCGTCGCGGCGTCGTAGCGAACGTCATTTTCCAGAAACCCGTTGATTGCCGCCTGGAGAATTCGAGACACGTCATCGGGGCTTCTCTCGAGGATTCTCGATAGGTACGCAGGTAATACGGAAGTGACTTCGTCGCGAGAAGAGTCAGTTATTCAGAGAGTTAGTTACGAGAAAAGTTTCTATTCGGAGAGTTAGTGATTCGGCAGTTCGTATTCAGAGCTAAGTGACGAGAGTCATTGAGAGCTAAGTGGAGCAGAGCTTTGTGCGGAAGGGGAATTTTTAGTACAGAGAGTTTAGTACCGAGCATTGGAAAGTTATCGGAGCGATTTAAATGATTGTGTTGTATTGTGATAGAGAGTTATAATAAAAGAAGTTTAGTGTTGTTTGGTGTTTTAATCATCGAACCCAAGGATATATCGTAACAGTAGTGTCAGAATTGAGATTTTCCAAGGATAAATCGTAACAAGCTGAACAATCTTCAATTAATGTAATTGAAAGAACACTGTGATTATCACTACTCTCGTATAGCTCAAGTTTGGCTATAAAAAATGCAATAACTGATGATTATCAAATATTTATCCTTGTTGACGTTACGAAATCAAATCTGCTTCCATTTTCATTCTTCACAAATATTACTTTTCGTTCGTTTTCGTTCTGTCACATATTTGATATTTGTCACATGATTTCATCTTTCAAGAGGGGTAGCAATGTCCGACTTATATCAACAAAACTGGTGAAGATGCAGGCAGCATGATATAAGCAGTTTCCTTAAACTCTCGTAACCTGCTATTTCTTTCCTCTACTATTAGGTGAGTGTCATTCCATTCTACTGTGTGATCTCTATTGGCATTGAGAATGTTTTCTGAAAATTCAGAAACACCGATCTGTCTGTTCTTGATCTACATTTTGTGTTCACTCTTTCGTACTTCCAAAGGTCTGGATGTTTCACCGATATTTTCGAATTTGATAAATACAAGTATTTGTGTTTTATGTTATGTTAGTTGGTTTAGTGTGTGTCAGTATCAAGTATTAAAACGTAAACTAATTGTTGATTTGAATGATGTTCTACCATTATACCTGCTGCCTATCTGCTTTACCTTTTCAGACAGCTGAGGGACATAAGGTATAATATTTGTTACAGGATGTGTTAGTTGTATGTTTTCAATGTAGGTTGCGTTACGATTTTCAATTTCAGTTCAAGTGTTTTCTATGAAATTCTCTGGGTATCCATTTTCTTTCAACACTGATTTTATGAAGTTAATTTCCTCATCGACCCTTCCCGATGAACTACATACCGTTTTTGTTCGGTCATGAAGAAATTTGACTATACCATTATTTTATGACACTCTTGTGGTGGTTCGAGTTATAGTGTAGATATCTGTTGATATGTTTTTTACGGTATACGCTTGTGTCTATAGTCTAGTTCCTAAATTGTAGATAGTGACTCAGATTGTTTCGTTCATAATTGATATGAAGTAGGTCAAGAAATAGAACATGAATTAGCTAGGTACTTAGGTTTCAAATCAGGTTTTACTGTACGTTTTTACGTTGGTTGTTCGCATCAGCTTTTGTCGGGGCTTGATACTATGGAGGATTTTGATTTTTAATTATAGGAAGTCATCGACTTAATGTTGATGATGGCACTGCCTTGCACTGACGAGTGGCCAAATAGCCCAAAACCGGTCTGCAAGTGTGTCCGTCCCTATAATTGAAAATAAATTCCTTCATTTGTATCGACGAAAGCAAATGCAGAATTTACTTCTGTGAAGAAACCTGCACTGGCACCGGTCGGATATATTTCAATGCCCTTCATGGTATAAGCCAGGGGAGTAGTTGTTTTCTGACAGGTGCCAGCCGAAACCTACTGTGTAGGTAATTTGAGACTGGCCTGAACGAATAGTTCGAACGATTATTTGATTTAACGCCAGTCTTCAAGTATGCCCACTGACTATGTCAAATGTTTTTACATTTTCCTCGCAAGACAAATGGGCGAATTCGGTTTGCTTTTGGAATACCTCGTCCATTGGTAGATGGCGCAATAACTTCGTTGTTCGCATCGGTTTCGGTACTGACTTTGCTGTGCATGATACGGTTTATTCTCTCTCACAAAAACAATCGCTCGTCTCGTGAAAATCTCCACTGTGCAACTACGAACCTATTATACAGTCCACTCTCCAAGAAATTTGAAGATCGACACACGAGGAAAATCTGCCAAACAGGATTTGGAAATGCAGGTAGGTGCCGTTGATCCTGTGTTTGATTGCCGATCATATCAAAATTTCGAATTACAAATGTTTACCGAACATTTTTTGGTCCCGTTCGAACCGAATTTTGTATAGTGGTGATCATTCTCATTGTAATAAATTGTATAATTAATTTGCTTCATATAATCTCAACTCATTTTCTCATAATTTAAACCATTTCCCGTTCTCTCTTGTTTTTGTTCAGTTCCGAAAGCCGACCACTGTTTTTTAATGACATTTTTTGCGCTCCGTTAGTGAACCGATGGTCGCTGCTCTGAATATTTATTTCGCACCATTTATATTGGAATTTGATAAATATATTATTTGACTTATAGCCGAATAATTTACACTGCGCCATATTCTTGCTGAACACTATTTCTAGCAGAATTACGTTATTATTATCAACTTTATACTTGATTATATTATTGCCTATTCAAAGTCTCCTCGATAAATATTTGCTTTGATAATGGCGGCAGCTCAACAAAAACAATTGAAACAATATCGAGCCTGTCGTGATATTGCGGCAAATAGAATCGAGGAAGTTTATCAAATTGCACTCTCTGCGGTAGATGACGGATCTTTTCATAAAATTTTCAAAGTAAGATGCTCTGGTTTGGATAAAGTGTATGAAGAGTTCAATGAGCAACATGTTTCAGTCACACAACTCGTATCTTTACAGGATGAGCCTGATTTCGACGCTGAAAAAGAATTTCGTCAGGAAGTTGATAAACAGTATTTCCGAATACAATGCATTTTCTGTGATCTCTTCTCAAATGATGAAAAACCTAAACCCAGCTCTTCTCAGAGTAATGTTAAGTTACCAAAGATCAATGTACCTACATTTGATGGAAATTTGAAACTTTGGCCAACTTTCATTGGTCTTTATAATTCTCTCATCCACAATAAAAAGTCTCTCCCGGATATTGAGAAGTTTCAGTATTTGTTGACGGTTGTTACAGGTGAAGCTTTCACAGTAATAAAAAATATACCCCTCTCGAATGAAAATTACAGAATTGCTTATGAGAATTTGAATTCAAGATTTCAAAATAAAAGACTCTTATCCACATTCCATTGGGAAGAAATAAATAGAGCCCCAAAACTCAACTCGGAGTCATTCCGTCAGCTTAGACAGTTATTGGATATTTTCTCAGATAATCTGCAAGCTTTGGAAAATTTGGGATTTCCTGTGAAGAGTTGGGATTTCATACTTTTCCACATTCTCTCTAAAAAACTTGATTCGGAAACACTTCAACGTTTCGAACTAGAAAATGCATCAACAGATATACCTAGGTATGATATATTACTCAAATTCTTAGAAAAGCAGTGCTTGGCGATTGACTCTATCAAATTTCCAAAATCTCATAAAGTGAATAGCTTTTCACCAAATGAAAATTGTAATAAACCAAGTGTACCTCCTTCTTCTGCCACTTTTTTGACAAATACAAAGTATAGATGTCCTGTTTGTGATTCAAATCATACGATTTATATGTGCTCTTCCTTTTCTGCCAAGTCACCAAAAGATAGATATGAGTTTGTTAAACAAAACAGATGGTGTACTCGATGTTTGGGAACCAAACATACACCCCGAGATTGCACTTCTAAATCCCATTGTAAAATATGTAAACAGTCCTCTCACCACACCATGCTGCATTTCACATCCAATGTTACTCCCAGCTCAGGTTCTGGTGACCAATCTCTAAGTCATACTTCTGAAGAGGGTTCACAGGATACCCCCCCACCTACTCACATAAACTCCATGACAAGTGTCGTTCCTACATATCCTACTGTACTCCTCTCTACTGCACAAGTAGAAGTGTTGGATATCCGCGGAAATTATCACAAAATCCGAATTTTACTCGACTCTGGAAGTCAAGCCAGTTTCATAACCGAAAGGTGGGCAAATAGGCTAGGCTTGCCCCGGTTTAAATTGCCACTCTCTATAAATGGATTAGGTAACATGTCCTCCATGTCATCAAGTTTCATAACTTGTACTCTCCGTCCTCAGGGTCGTTTCCTCCCAGTTCTCAACGTCGATGCGGCTGTCATACCTAAAATTTGCCCTGCCATGCCCACTTCTCACATATCCATTGAAAATTGGTCTCATTTAGCTAAGATACGATTGGCCGACAATCACTTCAATATTCCCGACTCTATTGATATGCTTCTAGGTGCTGATGTTTTCCCTGGCATTCTGCAAGATGGAAAGCTGACGGGAAGGCCATCAGAGCCCGTTGCTTTGAATACAATTTTTGGTTGGATAATAATGGGAAAAACAAGTAACATCCGACCTGCCAACGTCAACTCCCTCTTTTCTTCATGTAACTGTCCTTTAGATACATCTCTGAAAAAAATTTTGGCAGTTGGAAGAAATTCCAAATTGTTCAATACTCTCTCCCGAAGAGATAGAATGTGAGAATATTTTTTTGAAAACTTTCAGACATGAACCATCAGGAAGATATGTAGTTTCGTTTTCGACGTTTTTATTCGTTGGAAGCTAAACTCTTGAAAAACCCCACTCTCCATCTTGAATACTCTAATTTCATGAGAGATTATCTCCAAAATGAATATATGGAAGCAGTACCACCCCCCACGTCTTTTGGAAAAATGTTTTACATTCCTCATCATTGCGTGATAAGTCCAAATAGTACAACCACCAAACTCAGGGTGGTATTTGACGCCTCCGCTAAATCTCCCCAAGGCCCCTCCTTGAATGATACTCTTCTGACAGGAAGAAAACTTCAATCAGATATTGTTACTCTTCTTCTCAAGTTTCGATTGCACGCTTTTGTATGCACAGCTGATATCAAACAGATGTTTTTGAGAATTTTCGTGGAAGCGCATCATCAAGATTATCAGCGCATTTTGTGGAGGTTCAATCCTGAGGAACGTGTACAAGATTTCAAACTTCGAACCGTGAGTTTTGGAATCTCCTCCAGCCCGTTTCTTGCCATTCGCGTACTCTCCCAATTATCCCAAGATGAAAAGACGAATTTTCCGCGTGGTGCTCAAGCTCTTCTTGAAAATACTTATATTGATGATGTCATTTTTGGAAGTGACTCACTTGAAAACCTGAAACTCATTCAATTTGAGTTAATCAGTTTGCTGAAAAGTGGTGGTTTTCATCTTCGCAAGTGGGCGAGTAATCACCCAGCTCTCCTAGAAAATTTCCCTTCATCTGAATGTCAACAAACATCTTTATCATTCGACTCTGATGATACAGCGATCAAAATTCTTGGCCTGAAATGGCAGCCCACTTCGGATTTTTTCTCATATAATATTGAAGTCTGTGACGCTCCTTGCACTAAAAGAAACATATTGTCACAAATCGCCCGCATATTTGATCCTTTAGGATTTCTCACCCCCCTTGTATTTTTTGTCAAACACCTCATACAATTTTTATGGACTCTTGGTCTTGAATGGGATGCGGAAGCTCCCCCTGAAATTGTTAGGAAATGGGAAAAATTAAAATCCCAATTGCCTTGTCTCTCTCAAATAAATATTCCTCGCCCATTTACCAGTGATAAATACGATACCTGCGAGATACACGGATTTTCTGACAGCTCTGAGCTTGGATATGCAGCTGTAGTCTATTTCAGATTTATTTTTCCTGATGGTACAATCAAAATACACCTCATTTGTGCCAAATCTAAAGTCGCACCTCTGAAAAGAATCTGCATTCCACGATTGGAGCTTTGCGCTGCAACATTATTGTCCACTCTCATGGCCTATGTGATGAGCACTTATGTCGAAAAGATTGTTTTTCACAAGATTTTCGCGTGGACCGACTCCATGGTTGCTTTGTCCTGGATCAAATCCTCTGCCCATCGTTGGAAAACTTTCGTGAGCAACAGAGTAAGTTTAATTCAGGATAATATTTCTCCTGATAACTGGTACCATGTGCGCTCTGCCGATAACCCAGCAGACTGCGCATCACGGGGGCTTTTACCCGGAGACTTGGTGGATCACCACATGTGGTACACAGGACCCTCATGGTTGAGAACACCTTGTAAGGATTGGCCGGTTCCGAATGAGGTTAGTAATCCTCCCCAAATTCATGAAGAGGAAAGAATAATTTCTCTAACATCTCTTACTTCTCTTGATACGCTCGATGCACTTTTAAATAGGTTTTCTTCACTAACTAAAATCAATAGGATTCTCGCGTATTGCCATCGTTTTTCGCATAATATAAAAAATAAAAATGCCAAAATAACCCACAACTCATTCACTACTGAAGAACTGGATAATGCTCTCCTTGTCATGGTTAAAAGTGTTCAATACTCATCATTCGAACAGGAAATTTCCCATTTAAAAAAAAATCTCCCCTTATCGAAACCTTTTCGAAAACTGAGCCCCTTCATTAGTCAAGATGGTCTCCTCAGAGTGGGCGGTCGACTACATTATTCTGGTTTGCTTTATGAACAGAAGCACCCTGCCATACTCCCCAGCAAACATCGCTTCACATATCTCATTATAGAGAATGCTCATAAAAGGTATTTACATGCTGGTATGCAGACACTTCATTATATGTTAGGTGCCGTTGATCCTGTTTTTGATTGCCGATCATATCAAAATTTCGAATTACAAATGTTTACCGAACCAAAAAATGTTCGGAGTTTTTTCATTCTTAGTCCACTTTTGACGTTGTTGTAAAGTATGGAGGTATTCAGTATTCCACCTTTTCCAGATGTCCTGTTGTAACCTTTGAACGAGTTGCCAACGATTCAGATGATTTATTTTGAGATGAGACAAATCAGGATCTGGAATTGCTGTGGGAGGAGCTAGTGTCAGAAAATGACCTGGTGTCAAAACAGAAAGATCGTTAGGATCGCTGCTTTGGGGACAAAGTGGTCTTGAATTGAGTATGGCTTCAATTTGGGTCAACAAAGTATAAAACTCTTCATAAGTCAGTATTTGGTTTCCCACAGTGCGATATAAGTGGGATTTCACAGATTTTATTCCTGCTTCACTCAATCCATTAAAATGAGGGGACGAAGGTGCATTGAACGAAAATTTTATGTGTTCGTTTTCAGCGGCTTGTTTCATATATTCAGAGAGAATACGTGAGGCACCAATGAAATTTGTGCCACAGTCAGAAGTAATATTTGAACAATGTCCACGACGACTTACGAATCTCCGCAGAGCAGCAATGAAAGCTTCTGCCGAGAGGTCTGACGCCAGTTCTAGATGGACAGCCTTGGTGACGGAGCAAATAAATAGACAGATATATGCCTTCTGAGATTTTATACCGCGGCTTTTACCCAGGGTGATATTGAAGGGTCCACCATAATCGACTCCTACACTTTGAAAAGGTTTCAATTGGTTGACTCGGGAGGGGGGTAATCTACCCATATAAGGTTCGAGAGGGGTAGGATTGACTCTGAAACAAACCGTGCACTTGGATAGTACATGACTTATAGTGCGTTTGGGTGATAAAATCCAAAATTTTTGTGATAGCAAATAATGAAGTGTCTGCATACCAGCATGTAAATACCTTTTATGAGCATTCTCTATAATGAGATATGTGAAGCGATGTTTGCTGGGGAGTATGGCAGGGTGCTTCTGTTCATAAAGCAAACCAGAATAATGTAGTCGACCGCCCACTCTGAGGAGACCATCTTGACTAATGAAGGGGCTCAGTTTTCGAAAAGGTTTCGATAAGGGGAGATTTTTTTTTAAATGGGAAATTTCCTGTTCGAATGATGAGTATTGAACACTTTTAACCATGACAAGGAGAGCATTATCCAGTTCTTCAGTAGTGAATGAGTTGTGGGTTATTTTGGCATTTTTATTTTTTATATTATGCGAAAAACGATGGCAATACGCGAGAATCCTATTGATTTTAGTTAGTGAAGAAAACCTATTTAAAAGTGCATCGAGCGTATCAAGAGAAGTAAGAGATGTTAGAGAAATTATTCTTTCCTCTTCATGAATTTGGGGAGGATTACTAACCTCATTCGGAACCGGCCAATCCTTACAAGGTGTTTTCAACCATGAGGGTCCTGTGTACCACATGTGGTGATCCACCAAGTCTCCGGGTAAAAGCCCCCGTGATGCGCAGTCTGCTGGGTTATCGGCAGAGCGCACATGGTACCAGTTATCAGGAGAAATATTATCCTGAATTAAACTTACTCTGTTGCTCACGAAAGTTTTCCAACGATGGGCAGAGGATTTGATCCAGGACAAAGCAACCATGGAGTCGGTCCACGCGAAAATCTTGTGAAAAACAATCTTTTCGACATAAGTGCTCATCACATAGGCCATGAGAGTGGACAATAATGTTGCAGCGCAAAGCTCCAATCGTGGAATGCAGATTCTTTTCAGAGGTGCGACTTTAGATTTGGCACAAATGAGGTGTATTTTGATTGTACCATCAGGAAAAATAAATCTGAAATAGACTACAGCTGCATATCCAAGCTCAGAGCTGTCAGAAAATCCGTGTATCTCGCAGGTATCGTATTTATCACTGGTAAATGGGCGAGGAATATTTATTTGAGAGAGACAAGGCAATTGGGATTTTAATTTTTCCCATTTCCTAACAATTTCAGGGGGAGCTTCCGCATCCCATTCAAGACCAAGAGTCCATAAAAATTGTATGAGGTGTTTGACAAAAAATACAAGGGGGGTGAGAAATCCTAAAGGATCAAATATGCGGGCGATTTGTGACAATATGTTTCTTTTAGTGCAAGGAGCGTCACAGACTTCAATATTATATGAGAAAAAATCCGAAGTGGGCTGCCATTTCAGGCCAAGAATTTTGATCGCTGTATCATCAGAGTCGAATGATAAAGATGTTTGTTGACATTCAGATGAAGGGAAATTTTCTAGGAGAGCTGGGTGATTACTCGCCCACTTGCGAAGATGAAAACCACCACTTTTCAGCAAACTGATTAACTCAAATTGAATGAGTTTCAGGTTTTCAAGTGAGTCACTTCCAAAAATGACATCATCAATATAAGTATTTTCAAGAAGAGCTTGAGCACCACGCGGAAAATTCGTCTTTTCATCTTGGGATAATTGGGAGAGTACGCGAATGGCAAGAAACGGGCTGGAGGAGATTCCAAAACTCACGGTTCGAAGTTTGAAATCTTGTACACGTTCCTCAGGATTGAACCTCCACAAAATGCGCTGATAATCTTGATGATGCGCTTCCACGAAAATTCTCAAAAACATCTGTTTGATATCAGCTGTGCATACAAAAGCGTGCAATCGAAACTTGAGAAGAAGAGTAACAATATCTGATTGAAGTTTTCTTCCTGTCAGAAGAGTATCATTCAAGGAGGGGCCTTGGGGAGATTTAGCGGAGGCGTCAAATACCACCCTGAGTTTGGTGGTTGTACTATTTGGACTTATCACGCAATGATGAGGAATGTAAAACATTTTTCCAAAAGACGTGGGGGGTGGTACTGCTTCCATATATTCATTTTGGAGATAATCTCTCATGAAATTAGAGTATTCAAGATGGAGAGTGGGGTTTTTCAAGAGTTTAGCTTCCAACGAATAAAAACGTCGTAAGGCTTGAGTACGAGTGTCAGAAAAGTGAGGTTCCGGCCCTTTGAACGGTAACGAAACTACATATCTTCCTGATGGTTCATGTCTGAAAGTTTTCAAAAAAATATTCTCACATTCTATCTCTTCGGGAGAGAGTATTGAACAATTTGGAATTTCTTCCAACTGCCAAAATTTTTTCAGAGATGTATCTAAAGGACAGTTACATGAAGAAAAGAGGGAGTTGACGTTGGCAGGTCGGATGTTACTTGTTTTTCCCATTATTATCCAACCAAAAATTGTATTCAAAGCAACGGGCTCTGATGGCCTTCCCGTCAGCTTTCCATCTTGCAGAATGCCAGGGAAAACATCAGCACCTAGAAGCATATCAATAGAGTCGGGAATATTGAAGTGATTGTCAGCCAATCGTATCTTAGCTAAATGAGACCAATTTTCAATGGATATGTGAGAAGTGGGCATGGCAGGGCAAATTTTAGGTATGACAGCCGCATCGACGTTGAGAACTGGGAGGAAACGACCCTGAGGACGGAGAGTACAAGTTATGAAACTTGATGACATGGAGGACATGTTACCTAATCCATTTATAGAGAGTGGCAATTTAAACCGGGGCAAGCCTAGCCTATTTGCCCACCTTTCGGTTATGAAACTGGCTTGACTTCCAGAGTCGAGTAAAATTCGGATTTTGTGATAATTTCCGCGGATATCCAACACTTCTACTTGTGCAGTAGAGAGGAGTACAGTAGGATATGTAGGAACGACACTTGTCATGGAGTTTATGTGAGTAGGTGGGGGGGTATCCTGTGAACCCTCTTCAGAAGTATGACTTAGAGATTGGTCACCAGAACCTGAGCTGGGAGTAACATTGGATGTGAAATGCAGCATGGTGTGGTGAGAGGACTGTTTACATATTTTACAATGGGATTTAGAAGTGCAATCTCGGGGTGTATGTTTGGTTCCCAAACATCGAGTACACCATCTGTTTTGTTTAACAAACTCATATCTATCTTTTGGTGACTTGGCAGAAAAGGAAGAGCACATATAAATCGTATGATTTGAATCACAAACAGGACATCTATACTTTGTATTTGTCAAAAAAGTGGCAGAAGAAGGAGGTACACTTGGTTTATTACAATTTTTATTTGGTGAAAAGCTATTCACTTTATGAGATTTTGGAAATTTGATAGAGTCAATCGCCAAGCACTGCTTTTCTAAGAATTTGAGTAATATATCGTACCTAGGTATATCTGTTGATGCATTTTCTAGTTCGAAACGTTGAAGTGTTTCCGAATCAAGTTTTTTAGAGAGAATGTGGAAAAGTATGAAATCCCAACTCTTCACAGGAAATCCCAAATTTTCCAAAGCTTGCAGATTATCTGAGAAAATATCCAATAACTGTCTAAGCTGACGGAATGACTCCGAGTTGAGTTTTGGGGCTCTATTTATTTCTTCCCAATGGAATGTGGATAAGAGTCTTTTATTTTGAAATCTTGAATTCAAATTCTCATAAGCAATTCTGTAATTTTCATTCGAGAGGGGTATATTTTTTATTACTGTGAAAGCTTCACCTGTAACAACCGTCAACAAATACTGAAACTTCTCAATATCCGGGAGAGACTTTTTATTGTGGATGAGAGAATTATAAAGACCAATGAAAGTTGGCCAAAGTTTCAAATTTCCATCAAATGTAGGTACATTGATCTTTGGTAACTTAACATTACTCTGAGAAGAGCTGGGTTTAGGTTTTTCATCATTTGAGAAGAGATCACAGAAAATGCATTGTATTCGGAAATACTGTTTATCAACTTCCTGACGAAATTCTTTTTCAGCGTCGAAATCAGGCTCATCCTGTAAAGATACGAGTTGTGTGACTGAAACATGTTGCTCATTGAACTCTTCATACACTTTATCCAAACCAGAGCATCTTACTTTGAAAATTTTATGAAAAGATCCGTCATCTACCGCAGAGAGTGCAATTTGATAAACTTCCTCGATTCTATTTGCCGCAATATCACGACAGGCTCGATATTGTTTCAATTGTTTTTGTTGAGCTGCCGCCATTATCAAAGCAAATATTTATCGAGGAGACTTTGAATAGGCAATAATATAATCAAGTATAAAGTTGATAATAATAACGTAATTCTGCTAGAAATAGTGTTCAGCAAGAATATGGCGCAGTGTAAATTATTCGGCTATAAGTCAAATAATATATTTATCAAATTCCAATATAAATGGTGCGAAATAAATATTCAGAGCAGCGACCATCGGTTCACTAACGGAGCGCAAAAAATGTCATTAAAAAACAGTGGTCGGCTTTCGGAACTGAACAAAAACAAGAGAGAACGGGAAATGGTTTAAATTATGAGAAAATGAGTTGAGATTATATGAAGCAAATTAATTATACAATTTATTACAATGAGAATGATCACCACTATACAAAATTCGGTTCGAACGGGACCAAAAAATGTTCGGTAAACATTTGTAATTCGAAATTTTGATATGATCGGCAATCAAACACAGGATCAACGGCACCTACCTGCATTTCCAAATCCTGTTTGGCAGATTTTCCTCGTGTGTCGATCTTCAAATTTCTTGGAGAGTGGACTGTATAATAGGTTCGTAGTTGCACAGTGGAGATTTTCACGAGACGAGCGATTGTTTTTGTGAGAGAGAATAAACCGTATCATGCACAGCAAAGTCAGTACCGAAACCGATTGATTCTTTTGCTCAACTGCTATCTTCTCAGTAGGCGCGTATACCGGGTGTTTGATTGGTAATTAAATGATACACGCGTACAAAGAGAAAATTTAAAACAATATCAATTGAATAATAGGATGATCATTATCATGATAAATTGTTGATATTGGGTTTCTTATATGAAATATTAAGATGAGAGAAAAAAAAATATAACTAATTAAATCTAGAAATATTAAATCTATATTTAAAGCGGGGCTTTAACAGCTTTGGTCGGGGCTTGATACTCTGAAGGATTTTGATTTTTAATTATAGGAAGTCATCGATTTAATGTTGATGATGGCACTGCCATGCACTGACGAGTGGCAAAATAGCCCGAAACCGGTCTGCAAGTGTGTCCGTCCCTATAATTGAAAATAAATTCCTTCATTTGTATCGACGAAAGCAAATTCAGAATTTACTTCTGTGAAGAAACCTGCACTGGCACCGGTCGGATATATTTCAATGCCCTTCGTGGTATTAGCTAGGGGAGTAGTTGTTTTCTGACAGGTGCCAGCCGAAACCTACTGTGTAGGTAATTTGAGACTGGCCTGAACAGATTGTTTGAAAGATGATTAGGTTTTACTCTGACACTTTCTTACAATCCCTAAAACCTGAAATTGTACGATGAGTCACTATCTACAGTTTAGGAACTAGACTATGCATGAAGTGTTGATTTCTTCATCATTACATCTAGGAAAGGAAGTACATCATTATTTTCTGATTCCAATGTGAACTTTATTGTTGGTTCTTGTTTGTTAAGGTGTTCCAAAAAAAATTTCAAGTTCATTTCGACCTTAACTCCATATAGCAAAAACAGCATCAACACATCTCCACCATATCTTGGCCCATTTGGATGACTTTCTATAGAAGAGTCCTCAAAAAATTCCATATAAATATTACTCAGAATTGGAAGAGGTGAATCCAAAGCCATCCCAAATTCTTGTAGATAAAAGTCATTTTTGAATCGAAAATATGTTTTTTTATGTTGAAGACTTCACTGATACGGCTGGTAGGCGATACTAATTTCCGTTGCACTAATCAGATCTGATTCTGTATTCTTCATGCTGTAGAATCACATACAAACAAGCTTTTTCTATGATTGCGACTTCAAAAGATAATGAAATGATTTTAAAAACCATCTTTTATTATACAATACATACAAACAATCAATAAAAACAATTCCAACCAAAACAATCATTCACACTTAGCAAGTAAGCAATTTCATTTTAGTTTTCAAAATGAGTTGCATTTCTTTATTGGTAATGCTATAACTACGGATGATTTTGTCCACAACGTTGTCATCGGGATTCAAGTTAAGGCTTTCGAACTTATTGTTGACTTCTCCCGCTGGACTAGTATCGAACCAGTCTTGTAAAATATCACAAAAGACGCTCATTTCCTTCTTCAGTCTGGTCGCTACCGTACTTATGTGTTCCTTACTCTTACTGTCGCTCGATTTCTTCTTCCCTTTTTTGCCGTGAGAGGGCTTCACCAACTCGCCACAGAGCACACATATGAGAGATGTTACGCTAACAATCTGAAAATTGGGAAATTGACAAAGACTCAATGTAGACTTAATACACTTCACCACAAAACACTATTTAAACGTTCAAACGTAAATATTGAACGAAATTATAACAGTGAAGGAATAATAATTTTAGTGGTGTTGGTGAAAACTTCCATTGTCCACATAATTCACTCAATTGACCATAAGCATATATTTTTGGTTGCAGATTTTGGAATTCAATGGTTCAGCATCACTGTAATTTCTACCACGTGACACATAATAATTGAATTGAATTATAGATGTCGCCGCCTAAAATTTCTAGAATTCTATCATATTTGGATTTTTGCTTTTGAGAAATTTGTTTTACTTCAGCAACTAATTCATTCTCCAACTTTAATATGTACCTAAATCTGTGGCAAAGTGAATTATTAAACATATATATATATATATATATATATATATATATATATATATATATATATATATATATATAGTGTATAACGTTTATTGCTCCCAAGAAATAACACTTATTTATAATAGGGAACATCTTGATTTCAAGCAGTTAAATTCAGTGCTTCATTAACAAAAACAAAAAGAAAAAAAAACTTATACATGATATAGTCATGGGTGAGATATAATAAAATGATAAAGAGTGAATGAAGTTCAAGATAATAAGTATTTTTTTAAGTTTTTCTTAAATGAATTAGTATTTTTTGTATTTTTCAATGTTTTCGGCAAGTTGTTATAAAAGATGACGCCTTCATACATAATAGATTTTTTACAATAATTTGTTCTAAATTTAGCCAGAGAAAAGTCATTTGCTTTTCTTGTTGAATAGTCATGGGCATTTGAGGTAAATTTCAAATTTGAATTTTTCACTTTATTTTTGATCGAATGAATAAATACTAAAAGTTTGTATTTGAAAAGAGAAAGAATATCTAATAATCCTCTAGGTTTATAAAGATTTATTGTTGGTTCTTGCTGCTCTAAATTGAATATACATCTTATAATTTTGTTTTGAAGAGTTTGAGGTGGCTTGATAGATTTTATTTGCTGTTCCCCAAATTGAGATGAGGTATTGGATTCTTGAATAAATTAATGAAAAATATATTGTTTTTTTATAATGTATTGCAATTTGATTTTTGAGCTTTCTCAAGACTTCTATATGTTTTGACCACGAAAAATTTTGATCGATATATAACCCTAAAAATTTTGTGTTTGTAGAATATTCAATTGATTCTTTCTTGAATTTCATTGGAACTCTCAAAAAGTTGGGTATTGTTTTTCCCGAAACAAACATGAACGAAGATTTAGCATAGTTTAGACTCAATTTATGAGAAGACTTGAAGGGTTTATAATCAAGTATTCGAATCTTTCAAGATGTTAGACACTTTTGAGAAGAAGGGTACCTTAAGTATTTGAATCAGATGAGATCTATCGAAATGAAAGTCCCCCTACCAGATGAGATATTTTTTTGAATCAGACTTTCATCTAGAAATCTACCAACACTGGGAAATTATTCTCCTTTATATCCAAAGATTAATGACTGAAATATTCAAAAAATGAACAATTTGTTCAGGCCAGCCTCAACTCACCTACACTGTAGGTTGACGGACTAACACCTATCAGAAAACAACTACTCCCCTGGCTAATACCACGAAGGGCATTGAATTACATCCAGCAGGTGTGATTAATGATTGGGCAATATGCCTCAAAAGCAAGTTGAATGATTCTAGATCAGTAACAGAGGTTTCACCCTAGTACCATGCGAGATAAACAGCCTATTTTTGTACAGTTACTATGATAACTTTCATTTCCAAGTGATAAACTCTCATGGGAAAACCATGTGAGATCGATCGCTATTCGTGCTTTCCAGAAACTTGGATTTTTATTTTGTGCGAAGAAATACTTCTTCACTTCTCGTCAGCTTCTAATGATCTACAAGGCTCAGATACGACCTGAATTATTATCAATCGTTCCACCCTTAGCAATATCTGCACGGATGACTCGAAGAGTGCAGAATTCCTACCCCTATATTGTGAATTTAGAGACCTGCCGAGCTCTCTTGCTCAGGGATATTTTTTCTTTGAGCTTTGGAACTCTATGCCGAAAGAGGTTATTCCTGAGGCTTACAGACCTAAAAAATTCAAAATGAATCTAGTGATTCGATATTGTTTAGAATTTCTTGGCGAAAAACAATCGACGATTACGAAAGCTTTCTAATTTTTGCATGGGGGCGTTATATGAGCATTTTCAAAAATGTGTCAAATGTCGGTTTTGTCAGATTGACGTAACTTTGAGGTTTATTATTGTCAACGAAAACTAACTGAAATTATTTCTTCGCATTCGACAGTATTTATAAGTCTTTATGAGTAGAATGAGTTTTGAAGTTATTACAAGTACTTTTTCACGATGTGTTGAAGATTTTTTATTTTGTGTGGACAGTCAAAATCTGGGGATCCAGATATTCGTCTTTATTCAGTACCAAAGGTAAGTACAAAACAAATCGCTCCAAAAAAATAACATGAATGTAGCGTCGTAGCTGATTTTATTCGTTTCAGCTTGAGCGAGAGTCTTATATCGAGGAGCAAACATCTATAGCTCTTATCAATGAGAGGTTGAAAACAAATTATTGTTTAAATGAAGGAAATATCGATGTGATACGTATTTTGAACCGTTGCATAACTGATGTGTGTATCCCCAATTCCAAGACAGTCTATCACTTTCAATACACTAGCATGTTTTTTTAACAGAAGGCAGCTTTGTCGTACATTTTCAGGTGAATGAGCAAAGTATATTTTCTCGGAATCAAAGTCTAGTCTTACAAACTGATATAAAACAGTAAAAACTTGTAGAGGTAGCAGGTGACAGTGACAGAATTGACAGGTTGTTAACGGTAGGTTTCCACGTTAGATGCACACATTTCTCTCTTGTGAAAATTAAGCTTCATGTGATATATGACTGATCGCCATCTACAATAGCGATCTGAAGTTTTCGTGATCTGAAAAATCAAGTAATCGGTTTTCGCCCAGTTTATCCCAAAATTATTCAGGTATGAGTAGATATACCAGGGTTCCCTAGGCATCTTACTTCATAACCTCGAGTAAATTCAGATTTATCATTGTGGAAAGTTTGGGAACTCTTGATAGCTTTCAGTAAACTCTACTTCAATCAAACGTCAACTATATTTTCCCCGGTTCTTTCAGTAGTGTCTTCCAATGAGACTGACACTCGTTTCGTAACTTCTGGTTTTCAGAGTAATTAATCAAAAGCCAATTATTCATTTCAATTTTCGGTTAATTTTGCAGTGCAATACAAAGGAAATTCAAACTGACAATGATGCGATTATCGGTTTTTGTTCCATTGTAGTATTCATTATTTAATATATCATGATATGATATAAAACATGAAACGTTTTCGATGCATTATTACTATCATAAGTCTTGTAATGAATAAATATTTTGGAAATCATTGAACTTTCAATACAAAAAACGAGGTGACGACATCTACTAGTCTAAGTCAACTAAGTAACTTTACATCACGTGACACAAATTTCAGTGATGCCAAGCATTGAATCCTAAATATGTGTGCAACCAAAAATATATGCATATGGTCAATTGAAACATGTTGAAGTACCTACTTCAGATCGCACAAATTCAAATTAGAAATGTGAATTTGTATTAGCAGAAATAAAACGAAAAGCAATAATAAGAATAAAAATCGGTAAAAAAATCAGAGTTGAAATTATACGAATATTAAAAAATATGAAAGACGGTAGAACACAGGGTGGGTCAGCGGAAACGAAACAAGGGCGATTTCTTTGGCGTTTAGAAAAAAAATCTCGAACCCGTCTATTTTCATATCGAGAGGGAAACCTTTCCAACATATTTTCAACCTTGTCACTCCCACCCTCTCGGCTTGGAGAGATCCAATCCTTGAATTCAAAAAAGAAACGGGGTTCAAGCAATACATTGTTTCATTGCTTTGTACATTTTTAAATTTGATGCGATAGATACCAAGAAAAACCGACTAAACGAATGAATGTTACGCTTTTTTCACTGATGAGACTAATTGAGCAGTATAGATAGCACGGTATTTTTCGGGAATTGCTTAAACAACGGTTGGGCAATTCGTGATAAACACCGTGCTAGCTACAAATGAGTTATTTGCTTGACCCCTATAATTTGAAATTTAAGGGTTGGGTCTCACCCCGCCGAGGGGGTGAGCTTGATAAAGTTGAAAATTTGTTCAAAAGAAGTCCCCCTAGAAATAGAAAATTTAAATAACCAGAAAAAGCAATGTGCAAATTGAAATAAAAAAAAATGTAAAGAACAAAGGGAAAATTGAAACAAATAATAAAAACAACTTCTGAGTTCTCTTATGGCTATCTGGAATCATCTGGTTGTAACTAGTAATATAATAGGTTTTAGCGGAAAAGGGAGAAATATGATATTTTCTAGCTTCTGGCGTGGAATTGAATTTGAACATGCATTCAAAAACGATTCCAACTGGTTTGACCTCCAATAACATAGAAGCAAAATCATACATTACAATGGTTTCAATCGTTTGTACTTTCATTTGATGTATGCAATTATTATTATTCTTGTTTTGCTCTGACATATAAATCCGTTTCATAAAATTCAATTTGTCTTTATAAGATAATTTCATAATAATAATAATAATTTTAATAACAGTTATTAATTCCCAAGAAACTACAGTTTATAAATAGGGAATATTTATATAATACATTTATTAAAAAGCTCAATCAGAATTGTTTATTACTCGAAAATAAAAATTATAATTTTAAAAAAAAATTATTCTAACAAATAACGCTTCATAGCAAATTTGAATTCGGTCATTTGAGAAAAACATTTTATTCCAGTAGATAATCCATTATATGTGATAACACCTTTATAGAAAATAGATTTTCTGGAAAATTCCGTCTTGAGATTTTTTGTTAACAAATTATTGAACTGCCTTGTTTTGTGGTTATGTACACTGTTAGATTTAAAAAATTTCATAATAGAATGTTTCTTATTAGTCACAATAGAATGCAAAATAGTAAATACTTTCAGTTTATAAATAGAATTGATGTCGAGGAGACGATTTGGTTTATAAATATTCCTTGTTGGTTCCAGAGAAGGTAAATGAAAAATGCATTTAATTGCTTTATTCTGTAAAGACTTCAGTGGTTTCAGAATGGTATTCGACGCAGTACCCTATATGCTGATTAAATATTGTAATTTCGAATAAATTAGTGAAAAATAAATTAATTTTAGATATTTCAAAGGTATAAAGCTCCTTATCTTGTACAAAATTCCAATGACTGATGATATTTTTTTCGGATCAGATCAATATGAATATCCCACGAAATATTTTCATCAATATTCAGACATGAAAAATTTATATTATATGACCTGTTAACTTTTTGTTGTCCTAGCAATAAAAATTTCGATTGTAATGAAATTGGTTTTTTATCAATGAACAAGAAAGATGATTTTTCGAAATTTAAAGTAAGTTTATGAACATTGAGCCAAATAAATATTTATTTCAAATCATTTTCCATTTGACATTGGAACACTTGCAAATCTTTATTGAAATATATTAAAGTTGTATCATCAGCAAATAATATCAACTTTCCAGTGATGTTCAATTCTGAAATTGAATTAATATATATTAGAAACAGTAGAGATCCTAGTATGGATCCATGTCAATGAACTATAATGTATATCTACTTTTCTAAAAATCTTGAAGAAACTCACCTCAACACAATTCACAGCAAGTTCCATCGATTTCCGTTTGTCTAGAAAATCATTAGATTTCTTCAATACTGCATCTTTCAAAAATTCATTCAGTCTGGCAAGCTCGTTTTCAATACATTTCGCACAGCTTTTAGTGTATTCCGGATCATCGCGAATCAGACTTAAGAAAAACTCGAAAAATGAATTGAATACAGAAAAATATGGCGCCTCTAATGCACCGTGCAGTCGTGAAGGTAAGGGTAGAGGTAACAGCTCCTAAAAATATTAGATAATCAGGAACAAAAAATGTACCACGTTTTGACTAGCATTATAGTTGACATTCTATCGAATCACCAAAGTATTGTTCTACTTCGAGTGCAGCTGATATAATAGAGCAAGAGCCCGCGACCGCCAGACCTCCATTATTTTATAAAAGCTGAGAGTTTCTCTGCGCATCTCCCCAACACAGGTGAAAACGATCAGTAACTATGAAGTTTGGAAGATGGTTATTTGGTCAGATACCAGGTAGCAAAGGGTTATAAAATAATACCTCACTTTCGTCAAAGTATAAAGCTCAGTTTATTCATATTTTCTTCGGAATGATATTAGAAATCACATCATCCATTGCCAGACACTTACTATAGTTTCAACCCTCTGCCAGACACCCCTCAACCTTATTAAATTCAATCAATCTTTATTTACCCCAAGAAACATGAATGTTCATAAAGAAGGGATCTTAAAACTAATGGTCGGTTCATACACCACACTTTTACTTTATCTTTTACTTTCACCTTAAAAAAGTTGTCACAATGTAAATCAACCAAGGCATTCATACACGGCACTTTTACTTTTAGTTTAAGGATGAGAACTTTTACTTTAAGAATGAGATAATCAAATAATTTTAGGGACTGCGCATGCGTGCATGTCAAGTCATCACAGCAAGCAGTGCCACCAACATTATAAGGAAACGTATTCTTCTGAATATTTTACAGAAATTATATAAAATGGGTGTTCTGTGAAATATCTGTCATTATCCGATACAAAATAGCAAATTGCAAATCAAAACAATGACGTTACCCACGATTACTTCTTCTTCTTCGTTTGTTTTTGATCACTGCGCATGCGTCCTATTTACTTTAACACTGGTGTATGAACGGTCCAATTCCATTCTTAAAGTAAAAGTAAAAGATAAAGTAAAAGTGTGGTGTATGAGTCGACCGTAAGTCACTATTACAATACATGCATTAAAAAGAAGATTTCGATCATGAATCAATCCAATGTCAGATGGAAAAAGAGAAGTGTTACTGGATCAAATACTTTTTCAAGTTTTTTTTGAAGTGTTTGTCAAAAAAATCTTCAGTTAATTTCTTTGGTAGTTTGTTATATATTAACACTCCATTGTATAAAATTGATTTTTTTCCGAAGTTTGTTTTGATTCTACTGATTGTACTCAGATTTTTGGACTGCCTAGTTTCATATTTATGAATTGTTTCAATTGTGTTGAAGGTTAGAGAAGAATGTTTATTTTTATTTTTTACCAAATGGATGAAAGAACAAATTTTCAATTTATATAAAGAGGTGATACTTAAAAACTAATTTTTCACATATAAATCGGAAGTGGGATATCGAAAAGGTAATCTGAATATATTGTTTTATTTTGCAGATATTTCAGGGGACGTATGATTGAAGCGTTAGCATTTCCCCATACTGATATCAAGTATTGTAGTTTTGAATGAATAAAGCTGTAATATATTAATTTGAGATGTTTCAAACAAATATAGTTTTGAATTTTGAACAAAATACCAATTAAAGGTAATATTTTTTTTCTTAAATATTCAATATGATTTTTCCAATCAATGTATAATCCTAAAAATTTTGTACTCCAAAATATTCTATATTTTGCCCATTAAAAATAATGTTATTCTTACTATGATTTGGTTTTCTCTTCGCTAATAACATAAATGAGGATTTTCCAATATTTAAAGTTAACTTGTGACTATTCAACCATAACGAAATTTTCTTTAAATCGTCATTAATGCAACGAATAATTTGTTTTTCTCTTTTTCTCGCAATAAATCAGTGTTGTGTCATATGCAAATAATTTTATTTCACATTTATATATATATATATATATATATATATATATATATATATATATATATATATATATATAAGAAACAAAACAGGTCCCAGAATTGAGCCTTGTGGGACACCACATGTTATACTTCTAAGTGAACTCATTTTGTCTGCCATACAAACTGTTGTCTATTGCTCAAGTAATTTTCAAACCATTGATGAATCAAACCTCTTATGCCTATATTGAATAATTTTTTCAATTATAATTATACTTACGATTTTCAGTATTTGAAGCGTTTTTGTGACACCAGAATCCCTATAATGTCGATATTACCGCTTAATTGACAATGTAACACAAATATATCTTCTCTGAAGGGTAAATTAGGTGCAGATATCTATTTTTCAGTATGGCACAATGGTTTGATTGAAATATTTACGGAAAGATGATGAAGCTTTAAAGCAGTGTTGACAATAGATGTTCATCATAAATAATAGTTATAGGGCCGGTACTTTGCGTCTTCGTTTAATTTATGATTAGTAAATCAGAGTTATTAAAATAATCGTGTTCATAGTACTTATGATTAGTGAAAGTTTGTACTTTGTGACACATTGATCATTCATGACATAATGTCAAATTGATGTTTATTAATTTTCCGGTTTTTTCCAAATTTCAGAGAGACAAAATGAAATTACGTGAGATTGATGACCTTTTGGACGATGGCGACCAAGAAATAATAGATTTCATAGAAATGCAAAACACATATAGGCACAGTCATGGTGGAAACAGATCACTTTAATGGGCTACATGACGATTCAGATACTCTATCTTCTAGTTGAGAAAAATCAGTAAGTAAAATGATTCACTATGAGACTTTAGATTGTGATAAATATCTTCTAGGTATCATGGAGTGAATTTAATGACTCAACTTCTCATATCATCACGATTTTACTCAACGGGTAGGTAGTAGTCCTTCCATTATCGATTTCAACTGACCATAAAGTTGCTCTTCATATCAAAGAAAATTTGTATTCAAGTCGGGACCACCACCAGCACCTATTTGATGTTGTTTGAGAACGAGTATCTTATCACTTCTGGGATGCAACCATTGGTAATTTCATGCTCGATCACTATTATGTCTTCTAATATCAGCTGCATTAATGAATCAATATCCACCTTGGAAAAATCACAACCCCTTTTTCTTTACTCCTCCATTGAATTTGAATTCTCAATATGATTTTTAGCGCTATGGCTTGATTCGTCAAATCAAACGCAGAACACTGCGGCAACCCGAATAATCCGAATTGAATTATTTGATGGAGTGTATGTGCCGTTAGAATCAACAGAGACACGCCCACTTTCGAACATGATCAATTTTTAATCGGGCAGTAAAGTACTGGAATTCTCGATTAAAATATAATAAGGTAATACCACGAGTCCTTCAAATTTAATCGATACATTTTCATTTTCCACAAAAACTTTTTATATGGCATAAGTATGAAATCAAACCGATTGATAAAATCACGAGTCCGTAGGACTCGTGATTTTATCTAATTCGGTTTGTTTGAATGCTTTTGCCTCAAAATAAAAAAGTTTGGGTGTTTCGAAAATGAAAATTTATCTAATTAAATTTGAAGAACGAGTTGTATTTGGAGAGATTATTTTTTGAACAAATAGAAGGAAGAACAATTTAATTAATCAGTATTTCATTTACATAAGAAGGAACGGAGAATAGGTGAAAATTTTACAAATTTGAAATGTCAAACAACGATGTATGCCCTCTAAGATCCAGAAGAGATATGATGCTTACGCATTGAATATGATAATGCTTGCCGACGATACCAAGAGATGGCGTCACACCTCTTATTGTACAAGGTTGATAATCAAAAATTTCTTATGAAGTGAAAATCGCGCCAGAAGGAACATAAAATCATTCGTTATGTCGTTGAATCAAAATCTTCATACAACGGTTTCTTCTCATACAACAAAAAATGATTGTAATTAAAAAAAACTAATTGTACGCCATCTTCATTTGAGTTAAGGAACCCTGAAATATTTGAATCGGTCGTTCGCTATATCTGTCATAAAGTTAGGGTTATGAGCTATTTACGTGTTTGAGTGTTCATTGAAATGTGTTATGTTATTATTATGCCGAAAAAGTGAAAAGTGAATGACTATTAATAATAAGGTAATAATTTATATAAATATGAGCCAGTTCAATAGAATCGACGCGGTAAACCGTATAGTTTTGACAGTTCAAAGGTGAACAACGTTTTATTGAAAGGACCAGGCAGTTTTATCAGTATAATACCCAATGATTGGCTAGAATAACCAGCTACTATTGGTTGAAATGCCTAAAACGTCACATTTTGACAAGTGAAAAAAATAATCGGAATTAAATATATTTAATGGAGTGTCTGTGCCATTAGATTCAACAGAGACACGCCCACTTTTGAACATCAATTTTTAATCGGATCGTAGAGTACCCTAATGCCTGAAAATACTCATAAAAATATGAATGATCTACGATATTGATGAAATAGTGCACGTCTGTTTCTCAACTGTGTTGTCATTATGTAGGTATAAGTAATCAAGAAAATATGCTTTTGAAGCAAGGACATCCGTAAGAAATATATGAGATACCACATGACTTGTAGAAGAACCTTTGCTGCCTAATCCTGCCTAAGTAACCAAGATCGAAACTCTATAGTCGCCTATTGTTCTTACTTATGTTGGGGACATGTGCAGCTTTTAGGAAATAACGAAGTCTGGCAGTCGCGGTTTCTGTTATAAGAGTAATTATTTTTTTAAATACAAGGTTTGTCACTTTCCACGTTTGAAGAAGAGTTCGCATATGAGTTTCAGGAAAATGTACTGAGTGATTAGTATTCGCGATAGAAAATAACATCGCAGCGCTAACGCGGGGAAACGCGCAACTATCCATGGTTAGATTGTCATGTTTACATTTGCATGTGTATATATGGAGCTTTGATGTTCTCGTGTTTCTTTTGTTAGTGATATTTTCAATTTCTCATCAATTTCTGTATGAGAAGTGACTCAATCGACAGTTGAATACTTGGAGATAATTTCATTGAACAAATTCGAAAGTTTTTCGCTATCAAAACATTGTAAAATTCGAAAGACTCGAAATTGTTTCCAGCTGAGACTTGGATTTATGAGTTTCTGCTATCAAGTCGGGCTTACTGAACGAATATTGCATAATTCAATGAATAATGCACACCTGATATAATTGAAAATTACATCTCTCACCTGGAAAAATTCACTTCGATCAATTGAATATAAAATTTATTCCAAGTATTCAAGCAATAAAGTATCAGTAGTGGCAGTTTTCAGCTGGTTGATGTGATTCTCCCTAATTAGAATTAGGCAGGGTTTGGCTGATTGAAATCAAGTGATTAAAATCATGATTTAAATCGCTTGATTTCGAAATTAAAATCATGATTTAAATCGATTTTAACAACATAATATAAAAGTTTTCTCGAACTAAACGTAACACCTAAATTTTAATACTGTATATTTTCAGTCTATTCATTTTCGTTATAATACAATTTAAACAAAAACACGAGTTTTCCTCCTTTTTCTGTGACTTATCTGTTTCTAATATCCGACCGTACAACTAGCGAAAAGCGTGAAATTGTTGGGCAACGTCAATTTATAGATTGAGAACAAGCCTCGACAGGAATATTCTTGCAAAAGGCGCAAAAAACGCGTTCGTGCCTCACTCGGCACTGTATAGCGAGTGTATAGGACAGAAGGAAAACAAATCGCGACAAGAATTTTCAAATGCGTTGTCACAACTTTTTGAGTCGCAAATTGTATTAAAATTTTTAGACTCATACATTAAAATAATCAACAATAATTTCAAGGAATCAAAATTTTCAAATTTAATATTCAAATTTAAAAAATCAAATAAATCATAATTTTTTTTTTCGAATCAATGATTTTTGATTTTATTAATAAAAATCAGATTTTGCCCCACCCTGGAATTACGCATTAGACACTAAATTATACATTATCACTCATACCGTAGAGATTGTATCAAAGATAACTCGTTGATATTGAGAAACAAAAAAAGTAAATATACGCTCACAATAAATGAAAAGCAGCAAACCTTCCAAAATGGCTGGAGAGTCAACACAACAGCCCCATCTAAACAGATGCAACCTAGAGTATGGCAATCTAACCATTGAGTGTTCTCGCAAAAGTCGATAGGGCGCGTGTCGCTTATTTTCTACCGCCAATAGTTGGAGAACTCCCCCACAAACCATTTCCTAATAGCAAACACAATATAATATTCATGGAAGAATATCAAACATCGCAACTGCCAAGATATAACCGAAACACTCACCTGTGGAATCGGTTCAAATTTCGCAGACAATGTGGCATCATGGAAAGCTTTCCATTCCTCAAGAACTTTTTTGAGGGATTCGATGTGTTTTTGCCTGGTTCCATCGATGGATTTGACGATTTCAACGGCATTAGCCATAGAAAATAAGATGTACGATCGGAGTTTAACGAAACATTTATCTTGCTCGAATAAACGTTTAGTTTCGTCCCAGTCTTCCGGTGCAGCTGCTATCCTTTCGGGGTCCCAAGATATATATACACTGAGATCATGATTGTCTCTAAAATGAAATTGAAATACGTATGTTGAGATATTATGCTGATTAAAGATGATTTATAAGAAGTAGTAATAAAGGAATCCACACAGTAAGTGAAATAGACATGTGTAGAAATGTCTGAGGTGTAGTCTTTTCATGATTGTCTCTAAAATGAAATTGAAATACGTATGTTGAGATATTATGCTATCAGCTCTATGCTGATTATAGATGACTTATAAGAAGTAGTAATAAAGGAATCCACACAGTAAGTGAAATAGACATGTGTAGAAATGTCTGAGGTGTAGTCTTTTCATGATTGTCTCTAAAATGAAATTGAAATACATATGTTGAGATATTATGCTATCAGCTCTATGCTGATTATAGATGATTTATAAGAAGTAGTAATAAAGGAATCCACACAGTAAGTGAAATAGACATGTGTAGAAATGTCTGAGGTGTAGTCTTTTGCGAGTTGACTGCAGTTGCGATAGTTTCTTGTTTGTATCGTGTTGATCATTTTTCAAATATGGACACACTCTCAATAAAAAGAATGACTCAATGTTGAAAACCTTCATTAATTGAATCTTTATCAACGAGCAATGTATCAGTCTATTGCTGATGGAGTTATCGGCATTATGTAAAAAAATTTGTTGGTTCTATTCCCAATGTATGAGTTTGATACCCAAGTTGGGAGCTGCCAATAACGAATATGAACTAAATAATGAAAATGGAGCTTCTTACTGAATATCTTAATGCAAATGGTTGATTGAATGGCTGTATTTTTTCGACAAAAAACTGAAATGGAATGAACTTCAGTTGTCACGTACTCCTGTCAATTTTGAAATATTTTGAAATCATCTAGCTAGATAAAATCGGGAAAATTTCGAATAAAAAAAAAATTATCAGTTTCGAAATTATTAGGTCCATGAGAGAACTTTTACTCCAAGTAGAAACTGAGTACTGATTAAACTTTCAGTAAATTATTAAAAAGTGTTTATTACACTTGACAAGGATTTGCCCAATGGGACCGTTAGCTTCTTGAATCTTCGGATCCTAATAGATCAAGAGAATCATTCTAAATTCAAAAAATCACTAACAAAACTTCTGAGAGGCGGCTTGTTCTATACTTGGGATGAATTTTTTAATGTATGTAACCTTTATTCTATATTTTATTATACTCTGTATCCAATATTTCAACTAATTAATTTCATGTGCTATATTGCATAATTAATTCCACATTCTGACGTGTTTTTATACCTATGTGTTCTTTCAAAATGAATAAATTTGACATTGACTTTCTAGCTTTATGTCTATGAACAACTATGCCTGTATTTGAACTGCACCAATGTACATAAATGATCAGTTTTTCTATTAAATATAGTAAGTTCAGTATAGTGAGACTCTTACCTTAAAAGATCACATTCTACGTTATTATCTTCCGGCGATATGATTAGGGAATACAAAGTTTCCAGAGACATGCATTCAACTAAATTCAACATGATCCTATCTACTGCTACTGTGTTATAATGTAAACTATTATTCATCCTTTCCCTGAAGTCCATGAACTCGTCCAATTTTATGAATGATCCAAACTTGTACGAAAACGTTAAATGGTCTGAGCTCTGAAATAATACGAAACACATGAGAGATTCACATATGAAATATCATATTTCAAAACGTAACAGAAACATGGATTTTATTGGGGAGGCATTTTTTTACATATTTTGTAAGTGTACATACAACAAAATCATTTCGTTCATAGAGTCAAGTGCAATGGGGAATTCTACTCCGTTTGGGTTATTTATAGCAAATGCAATGACAATATTGACAATAATAAAGTTGAAATTCATTCAAAGGTTGTGTAATTAATGATTAATGGGTTCTCTGATTCCCACATTGAGAACAGCACCTACCAAGCATAGATCGGAGTTGGGGTAAGTAGTGTATTAGAAGAAGAACTGTAGTCAATACATTCATCTTTGTGACTTTGTTTTACTAATACCCTCAAGTTAACTTCTTCGTCCTTTACTATCTATAAAATCTGTAAGTGATGTTGTCAAGTGGTGAAATAGAAACAAATCCCTTTGAATGTTAAAGCCTTATTTCATTGTCCATTTTCAGGTACTTCAATATTATTTAAAAAAAAGAGGTTGAAATGGTAAGTTTTGAATGTGGTGTTTTATAGCTCTTTCACAAAAAAATACTATATTTTCGTCAGAAGGAGAATCCCCCTTTCTTTTAAAACTTGAATTTACAATTATAGTTCAGGAAATGAAGCATTTTGGCTCGCAATTTTTTTCGTCCAACATGGATTTATCTGAAATTTTCACACAAGGTAGGGAATAGCTCAAGGATCATTTTCTATATCATGACGCTGTTCGCTAGAGCCTTGGGAGTGGTTGCCACCCCATCACGGGGGTGGAAATTTTTTATTACATTTTAACTGTAGGAATCGACGAAAGAAGTAATTCTAAGAAAAAAATGCTCCATACGTTTTTTTCGTAAAAGTAATATTTTTTGAGTTATTCGAAGTTGAAAGTAACAGTTTTTTGACGAAAAAATCGACTTTTTTCAATGATTTTTTGCAAATAACTATAAAACTATACATTTTATCAAAAAAAGTGCGGAGAGGCAAATTGTAGCTTTTGAAAAAACAGAAACAATGCTTTCTTTATAATTTTCCTACGACATATACGAACTGAGATACAGCAAATTAATTCTTAGCATTTTTCGTCAAATGTATAAATTGGAAGATTTAAAACGAAATAACGAGAAAAATTTGCATTTTTCGAAGAAAGCTCATTAAATCTTTTTTGAAGTATTCAATTGGAGCTTCCAAACATTTAAAAAAAATGTCTTCCTAGCGTGAAAATTTACCGACTTATGATCAAAATAAGATCGGTACCCGCTTTTTTCTACGAAAAAAATCTGTGTTATACAACCTCCAAAGTACCCCCTAACTGAAATTGATAGCTAACCTTCTGTGATTCTCCTTATATATATACTATTGATACACCCACGAAGTTTAACCAATTCAAAATGCCTAATGTTAGAAAAATTGGAGTTTCGTGTTTTTAACCCTTTTCCTATAAATATCTCTCGAAATACTGAAGATACGAAAAAAACGATACAATACTAAATTGTAGCTTTTTTGATGTCAAAAATTTCCCTATGTGTAGATTTTTTGTAAAGTGAATATTTGGCGAGATATAGCCGTTCAACACCTACATTTACGTTCGAACATCACCTTAGTCAAGGGCTTTTAATTCTCCCCATTTGAAAATTAAGGGATCTTAAGTAATTTTATTCACATGGTCCCATAGCTCTTGAAAAGCTCTACAAAATCGTTTCAGAAAAAAATTTCTATCACCGAAAATGAAGGAGCTATGCTTAAAAAACCGATAATTTTGTTTTGGAAAAATTTGAATTACCCGCTTAATCTACATAATCGGTATATTCGGCTGTTATACGTTATATGTTCCACTTTTTCCATTCATATTGGAAGACAGAGGAGAAGAAAAATCTGATCGCGGGTATGAGTGTATATTTCGTTGATTTTTCGCCAATGTATTCTAAAGTTCGAAGACATATTATAAATATTTGTAACAAGGGTAGGTTGAAAGATTATGAAATTGTATCCTAAAGCATGAAACACTCATTATTTAACTATTTTTACCCATATTTCGGTTTTTAATGTTATTTTATTAGTTTTGAGAATTACGGGTAGTTTTCACCCCTAAAAAACAAAAAGTGTACAACGGCATGATATAAAAAATGAACTAGAGGGCGTAATAAGCCTAATACCAAATTATTGTACAAATCGGTGCTGGACGAAAAAATTACGAGGTTTTAAAATTTTTTCAGCTCCATTATCTGAACTATTAAGGATGCACATCATTTTGCAACTATTTCTGTTAGTAATCATACCAACTGACTACAAACTATTACTAATAATTATAAAAATGTACTATTGAAAAATCATACTTACATCTTTATAATTGGAAGAGAAAAATTTCAAGGTAGTGTCGAACAAATTTGTACATAACGTAAATAACCCTGTAGTCGGTAATCTTGCACAGTGGATAAATCCTAATGAATCTAATTGTAGATGTTTTATATCCAAACTATTGTACATTTCCTGAGCACATACTCCTCCACCTATAATATTTTTTGAGATAAACATTAGCGTTCTGATTCATTTGGTATTATGCAGCGTAGTGTGAGAATAATGCATAAAATTCCCAAGTGTGTGGTTAGTAGGGTAATGCTCATGTTTTTCGATTAAAATATAATAGTTTCACATTGATAATCTCATGAGCCGAAGACTAATTGATGAGATGAAATCAGAATTCAAATCTGTTATTTTGTAATTTCTATATCGCTGTGCCAAATTATTGCCTGTGAGTAAAACATCTGAAATCAGTAGTCTTTTGATCATTTTTGACAGCATTTTAATATTTACAAACAATGGATGCTTTGATTTGCTCTTGGTAATTTTTACCAACATGTATCAATTTTATATCTATGTGCGATGATGCCTGAAATAAGCATTCATGGGCAACTCAAAAAATAGTAATATAGGTACTGAGTGTGGCAAAAAAATGTCACTCAGGTTATTACTCTGATATGTATCACCCGAATAGGCCTGTTTCAGGTTTTGCTTCAAATGTATTTCGTTTTGGAATCACGAATGTTTTGCGTTCCTTTTGTAATATGCTGTTTATGATGTTTATGTACAGAAATACATTTGTAGCACGTCGCAAACAGGTAGAACAAACAAACATGTAAAAAGTGATATAGGTATCTATACAACACACCGAAATAAAATAAAAGTTCAGTATGAGTTCATCATAAGAAACAGTGAGTACGAGCATGGGATAAGTATTCCGAAGTAGAATAAAAGCAATGATTCCCAAGATTGTCTTTCAAAGTTTTCATAAAAAAAACATGATCATGATTTTTAAACCATCTGCTAACATATTCTGAAAATTTGAGTTATGAGACTTTTTCTATGTTTTCGTCAATTTAAATCGTTGATTACTGATCAAGTTACAATTTCTTGCATTATGATTATGAATACTAGATTGCTTAGGTAATGTTTTATTTTTATGAATGTAAATCATCATTCTATAAATATATAATTGATTTATATCCATTTTTTCACTTTCTTTGAATAATAATTCAGTTGAATATTTCCAGTCCTCATTGTAAACTATTTTCAGAAATCTTTTTGTATTATTTCCAGTTTATGTTTATATATTTCAGACACCCCGCTCCAGCCTAATATTCCATAACTTATTTGGGATTGTATTAAGGCAAAATATAGAATTTCAAGTTGTGGTATTGTTAAAAATCCTTTCAATTGTCGAAATTTGGGAAGAAGAATTCGAAGTTTTTTTACTATAAAATGTATTTGCTGATCCCATTTCAGATGTCATTATGCCAAGGTATTTGATACAGTCACTATCCATAATTTGTGAAGTATTAGTAATTTTAATAGGGTCCCAATTTGGTAGTGAATTTTCGTAAGAAAATATTTTGTTTTATCGAAATTTATTGTTAATAAATTGTTATCGAACCATTTTTTAACATTTTTGAAATCTTCTTGTACTATTTTTTTTAACCCTGTCCAACTTTTAGCAGTGTAAAATATAACAGTGTCATCCGCGAACGCATGAATATTTCCTTTGGATTTGAGTAAAAAAAGATCGTTCAGATAAATATTGAATAACAAGTGACCTAAAACTGTACCCTGTGGTACACCATATTTAAAAAATTTGTATCACTAAATAATTTGACACTTCGATATTCATGTGAAAAACTGGAAGAAACAGTCATGCCATGAGCTTTATCTTCATTCATTCGAAGTTGGAGTATGGGAATTTATACATGTGGAAATATCAACTTACCTAGAGTATGATAGAGCCTAACTGCCAGCAGTTTGGCGTGAAAATTGTTAGGAGAATTCCTCAGCAAATTCTCCAATAACATCAGTGCCGCTATAATAGCATCAGACTTTTTTTCGATTTGTGCCAGGTCGTACAGAACATGCGCCGCCATCAAGGCATACAGATCCGAAGGACCTAAGTCGGTTGGGAGCAAGTCTTTACCATAAGTTTGGTAACCGTGCTGATAATGCAACGTGAGGGCGGTCACGAGAGCTTTCATGTGATCGACAGATAAATTCCTGTGGCTACCACATAACCTCGAAAGCTGAAGTGCACATATGTGGCGTTGCATCTGGTGTTGCTGGAAATAACAACGCAGGAATTCTGATTGAATTTGCAGATGACGGTTTTATTCATGTATAGTTATCGAATCGATATAGCCCAAAAGCGAGAGATGGCCAGACTTTCGTTGTTTTATAAAAGCTGAACGTGAATCAGACTCAGAAGTTACCGAAACTGACATGCATGTGAAATTTTACTGAATAACAACTTTTGAACTTATTTTGACAAAATAATTCTTTGTGGGATATAAATGATTGTTAAGGGATAAATACTATGATTACCAACAGGGTGTTGTATCGCAGGGCATAATGATAGTTGTAGGATAAGACATCGAGTCAATCAAATCAAACTATGAAAATCTCTCTCGATACCAATTTCACAACCAATATCCTAAGTGTGAAGTACATTTTTGTTCTGTTTAGCCACACACTGAAAGATAACTAACACACTTCTTTTGCTCAAATTTCCAGGTGAGCTATAGACATTTTTTATAAAAATAACTTAAGAATATTTAATCTTTGTAAATTATGACTAATGTAATCAGTAGTCAATTATAGCTTAGAGGCATTTGTACAAGTTTTTCTTCGTATTTTTTTGGATTCTTAACCTACCACAATCTGTAAAAAATACCTATTCTTATTTTTTCAGATTGTGGTGGGTGAAGAAAACAAAAAACTACGAAGAAAGAAACCATCCACCACAAAAAAATAACATTCAAACAGTAATCCAAGTTGATATCAACACAAATGGTACTATATCATAATATCATGAATGCTACATACTTTGATAAACATTCAGAACTGACGTGTATATTCATCTACTGATGGCTGCTGTATGCTTACATGAATAAATTTTATTATTATTATTATAATATAAATATTTACCAAAAAATTTCCATCGTCAAGACTCAGAGAGCTAGTTAATGCCGACGTGTATATAAAATTGAAACAAAGAGGAATGGGCTATTAGAAGCGCAAAGAAGATCAAATCACAGAATGAAAAAAAAAAAATTTGCACATAGAAGAAAGTTCTAAGTCCAGAAGCTTCTCTTTTGTATCACAGCGGCAAACCGATATTGTTTTGTAACTAGAATTCCATAGCCATAAAGTATTAGGTTTTGAAGAGACATCCTGATAAAGCATTCAGAGAAGTCAAAACCTCAATACTGTAATATAACTGGAAAAAAACAATTACACTTTATACAATATGTGACTGGATGAAATTGTTCGGATTACAAATCATTCTTGCGATTTGGTCTCTTATCATCTCTGAACAACTAAATATCGAATTAGGTCTATAAATAGAACTTTCTTGAAAATTCTTCTAGAAAGATGTAATTTATATTAAATGAATCAGCAATGATACAAAAAGTTTATATCTTTGTTTTTTGCTTGCAAATAATAACCAGTTTCAATATAGTTTCAGTACAGTGTGTCTCACAAGTAATAGTCTATACCGGAGGAGTAAAGAGGTAATTTCTCTCAAAAAGAGCATATAACATGGGCTTCGATTCATTATTGATTTTCATCTGCTGTGTTTCCACGGTTTTCAGAATATCTGCGAGCATAATTTCTTATTTTTACATTTAAAAAGTTGCAGCAGTTGAAATGCATATAACTCAAGCCTACGCCTGAAACAAGATATCCCATTCAGTAAATATTTTTTTGTGAAATTACAATGAAAATTACTCAAAGACTGTGAGGATTCAGACTTTTTCATCAGAAATAACCCCCCTAGCAACTCCTTTACTTTGAAGAATAATTTACTGAACACCTTGTATATTTTTTTGGATGATTTTTTTTTCATAAAAGAATTAGCAATTCCTATAGTCTACATTAAACGCCGTTTTTTGGAAATGAACGATCGTTGATTGTTATATATACTAATTTATCTTACCGATTCTGGCACACTTGTTGAACTGATTCCAACATCTTTGATCAACCTGGAAGATAATTCGCTCTTCTTTTCATCGTCCAAAAGATTCAAATATATTCGCAAATCCGAGACGCAACAGAGTTTGTGACCGAATTTTCTGAAATATTCTATAAACAATTCAATCGTTTCACCTAGGAGCTCTGTGGTGCTGAGCTTCTTCTCTATCAACTTCGAACATAATTCGAATCGAGCTAAATAGGGGCCTCGCAGTGAGAAACCTGAAAAAGTCATGGTTAATTTTCACCTCAAATTATTCTAGTGGATGAACAACAAATGAGTAATTCGAAACAAAAAACTGACATGACTTGACACATATTTTGCATTTTTTGACACTGTCATTTAAAATGCTCAATAGTTTTGAAAAAATCAATTAATACACAAACTTCAATTAAGGCTGGTGGAAAGTTCATTAGAAAAAGTTCATGCCGAAACTATTATAAACTGAAAATCAAATTGTTGTCATATCCATCCGAACTATCTAAACAAAATCTAAAACATTCATAATCAACAACCAAATGAAATCCTTTGCAAAAGTCATTCGTGTCAGTTTTCAAGATATTTTGAGTTTTCAAGATATTTTGTTCTGAAATTCCAACAACAATATCAACAGATCAAGTCAAGACACAGGTATGTCAAGCCAGTGTGCTTTTTTGCATGGACGATTTCCACTTACCAATCGAGTGGTTATCGCACCAACGTGTCAAAATGCAAGCATCAGACATGTCAAAATTGACTTGCATAAAACTTTCAATTCAACACCATCAAGAAATGGTAATAACTATATAATCAACATACCATTTTCAGCTCCATTTTCCACTATCCCACAAATAAACTCATGAGCTTTGTCAGAAGTATCATCAACAGATTCCATTTCACTTTCTACGCCATTGAACGTTTCTCCATTATTAATTGAATTTTCAATTGACATTAACTGGAATACCGAATTAACATATTCCTTCCATATATCCCATCTGTCCACACTTGAATAAAAAAAATACATGGGAATTTCTTCAAGATTTCATCTCAACGAATAGACTAGCTGTTCACAAACAGAATAATAACATGAGATTTGATCATAGCTTATTACTTTGTATGTCAATGTAATACCTTTATAAAGTCTCAATAACATATTCTCATGTCTCAATTTTTATTTGAATTATCTTGGATCTTTCTTTTTCATAGATATATTCATATCCCATCAATATAAATCAAATGAAAAAGAGTCATAAAACATTTCAATGGTTAGGGATTTATCCAACAACAGCTAACTTTCAATTTCGAGCATTTTTTCATTATAAAATGTATCGTAAGTTCATTAAATTAACAGTCTGTCTCAACTCCTAACTGAATATTTTTTCAAAAGATTTTCTGTTTCAAATCTTGTCAGAAAAAATACATTGTGATGATCTTGAATTTTTTAAGGAGTTTTTTAGTGTATTTTACTGTACAATAACTGCTTGAAACACATGTAGCGGTTTTGTGACCGGTCTAGAGACACATTCATGTGTTTTTTTAATTACGTTTTCATGGATTTTCATTAAGCATGGGCCAATTCCATCAGTTATAATATTGAAGAATAAACTTTTGTGAGAAAATATTCACGTTAAAAATTATAACTAATTTAATATTTCAAAAATGAGCCTTTTTTCTCAATTATTTTTTTTTAAATATATGAAAGGGGGTTCACAGGGGAGCTGAATCTGATTACAACAATTACGTAGATTCAGATTGATTTTTAGTATAATTCAAGATTGACAATTTTCATAAGGGAAAAACATAAACTTTTCACGCCCGCCATGGCTTCAATTCCTCAGTCTGAACTGCAAGATTGATTTGTGCTCTACAATGAATTTTTCATGTACCTTATACATGATTTTTCATGTAGATATTTTATTATTTGTGCTCTACGATGAATTTTTCGTGTACCTTTTACAGATTCACACGAAAGGGAAGCACTGTTATGTTCAAAGAACACCGCGTGAATCAAGGGACAGGAAATATGAATTAACATTTCTATTGAAAAAAGATCCATGAGCAAGAGAGGTTTGACATTAGTCTGGTTGATTCAGAATTCAAAGAAATACTCGTTTACAAACAAGTTCAATTGAATTATCACTTCAAACCTTTATGAATTAGAGAAGATGCTTATTCAAGCTACTTAAAAGAGTATCTGAAAAGATCAACTAATTATTTTGTTTCAATATGATGATTTATTGTTTCAAGAACTATAATTAATCTAGTGCAGGTTATGTGAATTCTGGACAACCAGTAGCGTTCTTTACTTTACGGAAAACACCATATGCATTGAAATTTAGATTTTTGTTTCATAGGGACAAACCATTCAAAATTATATATATTCGCCAGTTATTAAATTATCATTATTAAATTAGTGAATATAATGATTCCTTGCATCGAATTAATGAACATAAATTATAAAAAGGTAGTTTATTTATTCGTACAAAAGATTATACACAATATACTTATAGACATTAATGCACAATACTTATAGGACAATTCTAACCAGAAACTCTTGACTTTTTGAATTGGCTTAAATCTCATATGAGCTGCTGAATAATTATTTCATTTTTGAATGAAAAGCTCACCCCTTGTTCAAAATACTTTCGCAAATTTCACTCACTTCATTCCAACAACCAAAGGCTGCTATTTTCGCAATGTTTTCGAATAGTTTCAAATAATTGTATACAACTGAAGTTTTATTTTGGTCTCAGCCAACCAGTTACTGAACATTTTTTTCACAAGAACAGAACAGTGTTACGTTTGTGGGGATATTTGTATTTATCTCCTCTTGATGCTTGTACTATTAAATTCATTACTGCCCACTTCACCAGAAATATTAAGGTTTTTTTTGTTTAGGTCTGTATGAGGCTATGTAACATGCTTTCACCTTTGTGAATATAAAAATGATGATGGCAAATATACAATCATTGGAATCAATTATATAACTTTCATTCAACCAAAGACCTATGACAAACTAAAATCCTGCAGTTGGTCCTTAAATATTCCTTACTTTCAATTATTAATGGGCATTTTCAAATGATCCAATGCAATCTTTGAAACTTCAACACCCCAGTAAATATATTTCATTCCCTTGGATAACTCACCTCTCCATCAACAGGCTTTTGCAAATAATATTAACTTCACTCCACCTATTCAATTTTTTAAGATATTGCAATTTATTTTGAGGCACGTTTGTACACTGTAATTTTGTACCCAATGGACCATCAAACACTGCTAATATTTCTTCGTTCTTTTCAAGTAGTTCCAAAATCATCACATACAACTGGACTTCTTGCTCAGCATCTATTTTATTCTCAGTTAAAAGTTTATCAAACATCCTTTCAGCAAGACACAACAGAAGTTTTCGTTTTTGGGGATCTTTCGAACCCTCTCCCCTTGTTGCTTGTAATATTATACTCATAACCGCCCAGCAGTAGTAAGGATTTTTTGGTTTGGTCTTGTACAAGGCCATGGCACTTTGCTGCTGGGCCTTGAAATCTGATATTCTCACATATGACATGAATAAATGGGTATGCAGTTCTTCATTGTTGGAATCAATTTTCACTGCTGTTTCATATAGTTTACATATTTTCTCCACTGAAATATAACGTTGCTTGAAAGAATTAAAGGGGTGACACTACAACTTTACTCACGTTCTTGCATTTCTCTGTAGCAAAGTGTCATAGCCTGTAAGGTAGCATCATCAGTAGGCTTCTCATTCGCGAGGGACTCTAAAATAATGGTGCTCTCATGCTCCTTACCCATTCGATGCAATGTTAGAGCCTGCAATGCTTTCGCACAGTGTAAATTTGGAGTCTTTTTCAACACCTTGAAACATTCTTGTAATGCCTTTTTGTTGTTACCACTATCTAACCAATCTGAAATATATCTTGAATATGAGTAAATTAGTATTATGAAATTGAAATTCAAACATAACCTCAAACTTTCCTATGGTCGGTTTTGAAATTTCAATAAGGAACGAGAATATTTTCCAAAACAACTTACCGTAAATAGGTCGAAGTCTTCTTTCAACTACAGCATTATCCTGGTGCACGTGCATATTGGATTGAGCCCTAGACATTTTTAGCCAGTTTAGGTTATGTTAGAGATAATGTTACAGATAATTCCGACTGAATGCTAAATTAATTTTCAAAAAATATAATTCATATAAATATTGAGAAGACTGGAAAAATGGGTGGTCTATTATTATTAATAGATTACAATTATTTATTGTTTACTTGGCTTAACCGCCATGATTGACAGATTGACATAATAAACATTTTCATCTTCCTTTCTTTGAGGTGCATCTGAGGTATTTTTGACATTCAACCGGATTAGGCATTCCTTCATTCCAGATACTTGTCAAAAGTGTCAAATGAAATATTCAGGGCTATTCACTAAGCAGAGTTGTTATGGATAGCGACTAAAAATTGTCGTTATGTTCAAGGTCAGTTGCTAAGCGCGAAATTGGTATTCACTTTTCAAGTTAAGTTGGTTGCTACTATAATGACCAGTTGCTGTGAGTAGTGGTTCACAGGCAACTGCTTTAGATATCTTGTTAAGGAAAAACAGCTTACCACCGTCATATGGCAAGTTATTATCAGAGTTGCTACGACGGTAAGCAACTGCGATAACCACTTTACTTAATGAATAGCCCTGATTGCGGCATCTGCTGATTCGCCCCCCAGAAACTTCCGTTTGTATTTTTCGAAAGTGTGATTTCAGTGAAAAAACTGGTGTTTACCCCCCAGACAACACGTGATCTGGAAAACATTACAAAATGTTTTCAAGAACGTTTTAATTTTGTCACTAAATTTATGACGCAAAAAATGGAAACGTTTCGAGAGTATATTATTTTGATTAGGGTGAATTAGCCGGTTAGCCGGCCATCACCAGTTTTCGGCCAAGTTCATAAAAGTGAGCCGATATTAGAATAGGTTTACTCAAAAATCCCGCCATAAAAATAATCCTATTTCCGGCCACTTTTTACCAAACGTTGACTACATCCACTACCCCTAGTGGCAAATCAGTGAAATAACACAAAAACATAAAGTGGAGCCGTGCACGTGCCTTATTTCCGGGATTACGGCTGTATCGAAGTAAAAAATAGTGTGAGTGACCATCGCAAATAGTAAGTATTCACATTATTACTCTCGTTTTGTAAATGATATTTGTTGTTGTACCTTTAACAGTGTTTAGTAATAAAAATCAGGTGACCGGTTAACTCTGGTACCTACAGATTTCAAAAATTTGTTTCTCGGCCATGGTGGCCGAGAACCAGCTAGAAACGGTTATATCACTTTGTCTCTTTCCTTTATAATTAAAATAGATATGTTTTTCCTTGGTTCCTTTGATCATTCCAACTGAAAAGAAAAAATAGGTGGCCAGATTTCGGCCATCAAAATCTTTCGTCATCAAATCCTTTCAGATGTAAGAATTTGGATGGCCGAGAAAAGGCCTATTTTCGACCAGCCACTGAAATGTATAGAAACTCTCATTGCCAAAAAAAGGCCTGTTATTGGCAGTACAGTTTTTTTGTTGGTTACAGATGCCGTCTCATTCAATAAAAAAAGGAGGTGCGCGAGAAAAATCGACCAAAAACTACTCCAGTACTCTCAAGAAGCACTACAAGCTGCATTGTATGAAATAAAGGAAAATAAAATGGCTGTAAGACTTGCCAGTCGAACTTATGGTGTTCCTAGAGCTACCATTCAGGACCGTTTGTTGGGAAAAATTCCTGTGAAACAAGGAAAAACAGGTCCAGAACCACTTTTGACTGATGAAGGAGAAAACAAAATTGCAGACTGGGTCTGCAAACTTGCAAAATGTGGATTTCCTATTGAGAAAGCTGATTTGATAGAAACAGTAGAAAAAATAGTGAAGGATAGCGGAAAAAAACTATGTTCAAAGATGGAAGGCCTGGGCAGCGTTGGTACCAGAACTTCCTAAAAAGGCATCCCATGATATCACTTAGAGAGGCTGAGAGTATAAACAAGGCAAGAGCGAGAAGGATCACATCTGAGGATTGTAGAATAGCAGAAAGAGTCATCAAAACAATTAAAGATAATCTGTTCTCCTATGCAATAAACGCTGACGTTATTTTGAATGAAATACGATTTTTAGAGGAATCCGAAAGGATTGATTCCAATGACGATAATATTTCTAACAAACAAGGTGGTGAAACACAAATTAATGAAAGATCCGAGATTGAACATGATGTCGAACTCATATCTGATGACCACAAAGCAATACAAGAATCGATCACTGAACCTCATTTGAATGTTGAAGTTGGCTCCATTATCAACCTCGACGATGTTAACATAATACCTATAAATATTGAACAGAGTATTGTATCTCCCATTTTCAATGATAAAGTAGTTGTTACTCCCGACCCCGACTTCTCTTCTGAAACAATCAAGAAAGAATTATCGCATGAAATTACCAAAGAACCTACGATAAGTAACAAAGTCAATTCAATAGAAACTAGATACATTTCGACGGCTACTACAGAAAATTCAGTAGTACCTATAAAGACTCTGGTTGATTCTACCAAAGATAATTTAGAAAATGATATTACAATGCATGCCAAAGAGATTCCAAAAGAAGTAGTTAGAGAGAATATGATGAACACAAGTACTGAAAATGTAGAAGTTGAACCTATAGGGATCAGGATGGAGAAAATAAAAAATGTACAAGAGTCTAGAAAAATCATGATGGATTTGACTAACAATGAACCTGAACCAAGAAGCCTAACAGTGCAAGAAACACTACCTAAAAGTTCTGATGTTGAACTTGATACCAAAGAAGAAAAAGAAAATGTTGGATCCGTTCAAGTTTCACACCAAAATATATACCAAGAAAAGCTTGATGCTTTCGATAAACATTTGACATATCCAGATCCTATAAAGAAAAGAAAAATTACCAAAGAAAAATTACCAAGTGCAATATCATCAAACGCCTGGCGAATGTATTATCAAGAAAAAGATGCAGTGAAAAAGCAAAAGACTGATGAAATCAGGAAAAGGAAGGAAGACAGATTATTGGCCAAAGAAAAAAGGCTGAAACAAAAAAAAACGACTCCCAGATCAAAAAAACTGAGAACTGTTGCATCCGGTCAACAAGAGGAAGAAGGAAGTTCAACTGAAGTATCACCCGATAATAGAATTATTTGTGCTTCTTGTACGGAAGTACTGAAGAAGTTATACAGAAGAGGATGACGAAAAAATATAGGGTGTGATTATTGTCCGAGGTGGTATCACATGAGATGCACTGAGTTTGTTGGATTACCGTACGAAGAGGCTGCTGAAAAGGAGTATCGATGTGATTTTTGTACATAATTATTGTTAATCAATCATAATGTTTATCTTGAATCAAGAAACTACACTGTATTTTTCATTTTAAGTTTGTTGTTTTTTATTTATTTTTAAAATTAGTTATAAAAATACATGCATTTTTCTTACATTTCTATTAAATAAGTGCTATTGCCAAAAATTGACGTATTCTCGGCCAGTACATAGAATTATGGCCGAAAAAACGAATACATGTTGGCCAGTACAAAATTCGTTGCCGAAAATAGGAACAATGCTGGCCGGTAATTGAGCGCGTGGGGCCGAAAACCAGTGAAAAGCGCATATTTGAATATTTCCTCGTTTCTTTTTTTTTTGGCTCATCTTATAATTGAAATAAATCTTATTTAATAGCAGGAAAAACTACATACATTTAATATTCAATCTGTACCAGTTGATACCAGTTAAACTAAATTTACTATAGACACCACTTTTACAAAGACTGCTTAAATGGCCGAAAACCAGCTAATACCCAATAGTGTTCCTTGCGAAATACCGTTCCAAAAACGGTTACAGAAAATTTGTAACCGCTAACCGCATCGCTTTATCGTTTAGACGACTCAATGGTAACAGGTGCGAGGCATACGTGAATAATTTAGTAATTTATGAAATGGTAACACGTTTTGAACCATAGAAGTATAACATCTAAGCGAATTCCTTCCTCTATGTAGCAGATAAAGAGTGGTTGGGAAGGATAGAATAATTCAAGTATAGAAATATCATCCTGTCCTTCATAATATCACTTCAATGTGCATATCCTTTCTCTATTTCATTCCACATAGTGTTATCCATCTATCTTCTAATATATAAAATTTCCATGTCACAATGTTAGTTACCGTACTCCTCCGAAACGGCTTTACCGATTTTTACCAGATTTTTATGCGTATTCAGTAGGTCTACTATCTATTTCCCATACCCCTAAGTGATAAGGGTTGTTCACCCTTAATTTTTTTTTTGACGAAATTTTTTTGTTTTAATTTTTTTATAATGTGGCATTGAAAAATACATACAACCCAAAATTTTCACTTTTTTATCACCAACCCCTATTTTTTATGGCCATTTTAGTAATTTAATCATTTTTCATCCCGCTCGATAACTGATCAATTATAGTGTTTTTAACTGTACTTCGATTAAAAATGTAATTTTTTTTTAAGAAAATAAACATTTATTTTTTATTATTGAAGTTTTATTCTGATATATGCTTAGTGTTACCAATCTTAGATTCTTAAAATATTTGCCGCGCCTTTACTGGTGAACAACGTGATGCCTTGGTCTAATCTACTTTAAATTTTACATTGAAATTCTTTCACAGAATTGAAAAGGGGTAGGAAATTATTTTAGGGGTCAATCAAGGCACAGCCTAAACCACTGATTGTATAGTTCTGCTTGGAGGGTGTCTTCTTTGTGTGACGTAGGTATCCGATAAGAAATATTTCCCAGAAATTCCACTTCTGAGAGGGTGAAATACGGGTTCAAAGTTAATATGGGACAACGTGATTCATAGGTCCAATCTATTGCGAATTTTGCATAAAAATTCTTCAACAGAATATTTCCCTCATATATAAAATGTCCCATAAGAGCAATGCAATTATCGAAAACTTACAGCGGTAATTGCATTGTATCAAGTTACCATAACAACACATTTGAAACCGTATCGCTAGACGTCAGTAAACAACACTAATAAATGTCAGATAGACTTCAAAAATAGAAAAACATTTCGCTTTTAGGTGAGTACTCCATACAATCTATAGAGGAAAGTATAAATGAACAAAACATAACTTTTCTTTTAGAATTTCCTTATTCGTGAAATATTCCAATGAATTACATTCGTGCATAAAAATGACCAGATAATTTTGCATTCAAGCGTGATATCTTATACAAACTGCATTCGGTTACTTTCATGTTTTGTAAAAGAGCCCTCGTCCCTCGGACTCGGGAACTTTCGCCAAAATATGAAAATAAGCTCTTGCAATTTTTAGATATCACGCTTTCTTGCAGAATTATCAGTAATTTTTATGCACTCCTGCAATTATAACCGAAAAATTGTAAGTCGTGTTTCGTATTTCATTGAAATAAATCGCCTAACGGGGTAGAAAGTTATTTTGGGGGTTAATCAACGCACGGTCTATACCACTAATCGTAGAGGTCTGAAACTTAGAGAGTGTATCCTTTATATGATGTAGGCATCCGATATGGAAAGTTTTTCCAAAATCCAAGCCTGAGGGGGTGAAAAACGGGATCATATAGTTTGTATGGGACAACGTACTTTGATTTCATATTCTATTGAAATTCATTGTCTATCGGATAAAAAAGGATTCAACATTTTCGACTTCTTTCAAAAGCTCTTTCGAGTGCGCCTGGAACTCAGAGCTGTTATGAACCCAATGAAACTAAGTACTAAGAACTACACAATATAATAGCATCACAAAAATGTTTAACCCCCAAGAAGTGCGCACGGGTCAGCTAGTAATATATAAAACTGTCATAAAGGCCAGTCCCTTAGTTGTAATGTCTATGAATTCAACCAAATAGGTATGGAACGTGTTATAAGCAATTTCAAACGGAACGTTGAGTTAACATATAGGTTGAATGGGATAAAATCACATGTTATTAGTGATTATGTGTGGTAACTTTCTGAATTCTATGAAACAGTAAAAATTCCATATCCTGGCGTCACCTGTTGCGGAGTGTCTAAACTACGAGTGATTCAGAAACAATTTTTTCAGGGTACGAAACAACGGATAGATGGCAATAGGGAGCGTAAACTGATAAAAACACAAGCATTAAGGAAACTAATTCAAGATAAACTTCCTGCTACTTGCTCTGTTCCAGGTGGTGCCAGTCAGGACACATGTTACCATCATATCTTTATTTACTATATAGGACCATTATTTTTCCCTAATCTACTTGAATGTTTCTGAAATTGAAATATTTCAAGAATGCACCCCCAGAGCAAATGATAAAACGAAGTAGTTTTTTTTTTCGCGATTAGGTTCATGCGAACGCTGCCATCTATTGGTAGTACATATAATTTCTTTTCGTTCAATATTCAATCGAGAATATTGAATTTTAAGTTGTGTGCCTTTTTTTCGGATCTCCTTTGCAATAATTGATCTAAAATATGGATGCGAAATTACCATATATCGTCAAATTTTTGTATCCATATGGATATTTCCTTTAAAATCTTTTCTGAAGCGTCTTCTTTGTTTACTGTGGAAGTTATATATCGTCTTGGTTAGACACATTTTTTTTTAAAGCCTGATTAATTCATGATTGGTAAGTTTGGAACCTTTGGCGTAAGATCAGTTACCCTAACACCAAACTAATAACAGTTGATATTATCAATTTTCTTCTGAAAATGATAACCTTGTTAACGAATTGAATAGTTAGTCGAGTGATATCAGTTCATCGTTAGGGTTGTTGATCTCTATAAATCAATGATCCATTGGCATTCGAAAAACAAGTTTGGTGCGTTGGAAGAGGAGTACCCAACCTATTTCCCCAGCTTTTTCTTTTGAAGAAACCTTATGTTCCCATACAGCACACGATATTCTATGGACGTCCAAATCATGTCCATTTCATGTCGGAATATAATTGGCCCAATTTTGGATATCCATAGGATATCCAATTTTTGGATATTCAAAGTATTCCTAAAGAGAAATATCCACTGGATATACAAAAGGGATATTCTTTCGGATATCCATGAAGGATATCTTATGGAAATCCATTTCGTAAATTTTTTGTATAAATAATGCCATTCACATGGACATTCCTGCTAGCAGCAACGCAAGAAAGTTGAAATATTTCAACCATATCCTTCCAAATAATATTTGAAACCAGCGTCAACAGAAGACGTGACGCGAAAAGCAAAATCGCTGCATTGTGAATACACACCTCAACCCGGTTTTCTGTCGTGCAACCATCTATGGCGTCTGTCGAATGTCGTAATTTTGGGAGTCGTTTGGGTCTTGGCTTGGCATCTCCTTACCCTTTGCGTCATGTCCAGTCTTGGAGTGCTTTGAAAGTTTAATATAATTATGTGATGGCTTGAAGCGTTGTGTGCATAGAGAAACGAAGAATAGTGCATATTTATGATGGATGCTCATGACAGATGTCTTATGGATATCAATGAAGGATATGTTTTGAATGTCCATGAAAGATGTACTATGGATGTCCATGAAAGATATCTTATGGACGTACAGGTTGGTGGCCTGAGAATGTCCATTGAACGTCCATAAGATATTGTTTGGATAAAAACTGGATGTCCATTGGATGTACAAAATATCCTTAATGGATATCCACTGGATGTCCTTGTGTTGTGTGGGTTCTATAAGTTTTCTTCAAAATACTCAGTAATGAATTATACAATGTATAAGTATAGAAAAAGGTTTTGTAGCAAAACATAAATCAGGTTTTTCTCATGATTTATTTGAGTAGTAAAAATAAAGCATTTGTTGAAACACTAATCGGTGTCATGTTTTATTAAATCTGATATATTGATCCTTCATTCAGCACGAAAAGCTGATTACATGTAAAATATACTTATATACTTCTATATAACATTTAGGAAATGACATTACCTACTTATTAACATAATCTTCTTTGCAATTGATCTAATATATGGATCCGAAATTACCATATATCGTCAAATTTTTGTATCCCTATGGATATTTCCCTTAAGATCTTTTCTGAAACGTCTTCTTTGTTTACTGTGGAAGTTATATATCGCCTTGGTAACTTTAATAATGATTCATTCAGAAACAGCAAAAAAAATATTATTATAAACTATTTACAGTGGCTTTCTTCAATGTCCTCCCAACTGTTATTTGCTTGTCAGCTCAAAAAATTGAAAGTTGGGATAACCCATACAGCACACGATATCCTATGGACGTCCAATTCATGCCCAATTCATGTCGAAATAGCCTTGGACCAATTTTGGATATACATAGGATATCCAAATTTTGGATATCCAAAGTATTCCCAGTAAAAAATATCCATAGGATGTACAAAATGGATATTCTTTCGGATATCCACGATGGATATACATGAAGGATATCTTATGGAGATCCATTTCGTACATTTATTGTATAGATAATTAATGTTTCTTCCGCAGTGGCCCTACGAATTGGCATCGTGATTGGGCCATTTACATGGACATTCCAGCGAGAAAGTTGATATATTTTACTTTTTATTCTTTTAAATAATATTTGAATATAGCGTCACCTCAGAAGACGTGACGCGCGACGCGAAATGCAAAAGCGCTGCATTGTGAACTCACCTTGACTCGGTTTGAGAGTCGTTGAGTGTTGGGTCGGTTTGAAAAAATTATGTTGAACTGATTGAAGCGTTGTGGTGTGCATTGTGCAATAATTGTGTTTATAAAGAAACGAAAAATAGTGGTGTGTTAGTTAATAATTGTAAACTGTGATCATTAGCATTTACCGTGAACGTGAACTTTTGAGAATTAATTTTAATTAATTAATTGAGAACTATTTAAATTCATCAATAACTTTTCTGTTGAGAACTCTTGGCAAATTTAAACTATATCAAGTATTTTGTTCGAAAAGTAATGAAAAAATAAAAAATTCTTATTAACGACATAAGTTTTTTCTACCACTCTACAGTTTATCTTAGCTTGTCTGAATTTTCTAAATACAGCGAAACCAATATCTAGCAGAACATTTCAAATTGCACATACGGTCACGTTGAGTGCCTTATTATCACAGGATATATTACTGACTATAATCCGTTGTCCAAGAAGTGTGCAGCACTTTCCCACGTCTCAAGCTAGGTTGGTTTCTCTGTAACGAATTGCACAAATAATTATGCAGAATTATGAACGATATCTTATGGACGTTCTTGATGGATATCTCATGGATGTCCATGAAGTATATCTTGTAGATATCCATGATGGATATCATATGGGTATCCATGAAGGAAATCTTATGGATGTCCATAATGGATATCTCATGGATGTCCATGAAGGGTATTTTGTGGACGTACAGGTTGGTGGCCTAAGAATGTCCATTGGACGTCCACTGAATATTCTTTGAATAGAAACTGTACGTCCATCGGATGTCCAAAATATCCTTAATGTGTTATGTGGGATATGAAATTGATGCATGAATAGGATGAAATTGAAAGATGAAAATTTCAAGATGGCGACTGTGCGTCATCTGGGAAAAGAAATAAATGGAAAGATGTGTCTCGTGACACATCCCTTCGAAGATGCTGTCGACAACTGTATCACCTTAGAATATTGAGTCAATATCTTCAACTACTACAAAATGCCGGAAAATTCAATAATTGCCCGAGTATGACGTTTAACTTCATAATTTGAGGAAATAAGCTGAGTTCAGTTCAGAAGATGCTCGAAATGGTTGATTGACTGTCCGGTGACAGACGTCGGAGTCAAACTCAGTGGTATGACTTCTGAAGAAGCTAGCCACTCGCGCAAGCGAAACGTCAGGAAGAAATTCAAAAAAACGACGGCATTCAAACCCGAACATAAGTAGGTAGTGATACACATCGAAGTCATTTTTTCTTTCACAATTTGTATACCAAGCACTCGCATCATGAACACTTAATCAAACATATATCATTTATAGAATGTTTCTACACGAACAGAGGGTAGTTTGAAAACCCAGACAAGCTCTTGTTTCGTTCAGGGAAAAATATCCATTGAGCTCATCTGTGACCATATGACCAACCTTCTCACCAGATATACCAAACATATTCGAAAAAGTCGATTTTGAGCTTATTTCCGCTGAATGAATTTACATTTCGATGATACATACGTAAATTATTCCACTAAACATTATTCCGAAGGCTCGGTTTATTAGTCATTCAATATGAGTAATTAACATATAGGATCAGCCACATTAAGAAGACGAAAAACTGAAGAAGGTCTTAATATTTGACCTGTGTTTGTAGCTCATACATTCACGTCACGTTAAATTGAAAAGGATATTGATAAATAGTAATACGTGTGCTCGAAACTCAAAAATAATTCCCAAATTGATAGTACGAAAAAGTAGCAGAGTTTTCTTCAATTTTTGAGGTGCGGCACACCGTGTTTGGTAGATATTGAACATGACACCTTTCCCAATATGACGATGCTAGTAGAATCCCCCTTCAACCGCATCAACTGAAATGCACACCTAGGATACGAACCCTAATAATCCTTGCCAAAAGAAAACAAACTCACCATATTTTCTGCAATTGAAAGGACTTCCTTTTGGGTTAGCAGGTGGTGCAATCAGAATTTTATTGCAATCAGATCTGGCACGGTTAAATTGGGTTTTGAATTTTACATGGGCGTAGATTGAATATTGTATATAATTCTTACAGATAAAACAAATGTTCAATTTCGTACGTTATCGCATCGAAAAAAATTACTGCCGAAACCAGGGATCGAACCAGGGACCTTTAGATCTTCAGTCTAACGCTCTCCCAACTGAGCTATTTCGGCTTATTAGAACATAACAAAAAGGTTTTATCAAACGAAGTTGTGAAATTCATAGAATAATTTCATGAATATGTCAACAGCGGTAAAACAAATAGATATCTCACCAGGAAAACACATTCATACAATTAAGATCGAGACATTTAATTCCATACTCATCAATGGAAAGTGGAAATAGTCTGTCAGAAGTATATGTGCACAGACTTCATCACAATATATAGTTAGGTACAGCTTGTCCATTTCATCTTTGCACGGAAATGATGATGTGGAACTAGTTTCCGTGACAACTTGGATTGGATAAGCTGTAGGTATTGGAATTTCAGTATACGGGATAAGCCCTCTGCTGAAAAGTTTCAAACAATGTCAAAGAGTAAAAAGCATTCCAGATGAACGGTGGCATCTGGAACCCAGAAACTTTCGTTTGCTTCTTTCAAAAGAGTGTGATTTCCATGCCCCCCAGACATCATGTGATATGGAATTTCTGATTGTCAAAGTGAAATTTTGGAATATGATTATGATTATAACTCGTTTATCTAGCACAATTCATGGTGAACTCTTTGAAAACATTAGAAAAAATACATCCTCATGTTATTTCCCCCCTAGTTCATATTATTAACCTTTGTTTTTACACAGCAAATAGGTCTTCCCAAGGAATGATTCTTTGCCACTCCTGCTTTCAAATCTGGTGATTATACTCTATTAAAGTATTTCCATCAATATAAATTTCCTGCACCACTTGCGGATATTTTTGAATAAGATGCCCATTTGCGAATTAGAAAATGAATACTTGATTACATGCCAGTAAAAGTCTTAAACTTAAACAAAAACCATTTGACCTTGACTGTATAATTATTTTCTTGCCTCCCTCTATCCAAAGTATACATTTCCTGGTCTCATTCTAGCGAGCAAAGTCGTAATTTTCCTCCCTAGGAAATTACAACTGGGATAAGTCTCATTGTGAGAATGAGGAAAATGTATGAGGCATACTCTTTGGAAGTATACAGCGTGTTCCATCAAAATTGAATTCTGGATCAGACATGAGGTACCAGGCAACGCGTATTTTTTTTTCTTCAGATTATGATTTGTTTCAGATTCAAGTATTTCCTATTCCAAAGGCAAAAATATGTCACTGCCGCCCGGTCTAACAGGTAACCATTGTTGAAATATTTTCATCTAAACTTGAAATGAGTCTGACGGTTGTAGTCACACAGCTGAATATTAACGTTGTATATATGAATTATTTAAAAAAAAATCTTCCAGGCTTTGTCCACTTTCCTTTCAAGTGCCCATACCTATGTATGGGAAGAGGGTATGTACCTTGAAGAACATCCTCTGGATGTACTTTTTTGTTACTGAAAGAACTCTCTGAGATATCCCAATAGAATTTTCCGGGCTTTTTTCGATTGATGATTCAAATTATATCATCAGTTTTTAACACCTTTCATTCATCTCACAGTTTTGAACTGGGTCATTATACAGGCCGATATTTAAGTAAGTGAACGAACTCGAACTCTTTGAGACAAAAGGTTCGTAAACTCATAGGTCCGGTGATGCTTCGTTTTCAAGATTCAGGAGTTCAAATTTAAAAAAAAAACTGAATATCTCAATAATCGTTCAGCCTATTTTCGTTAGATTTGGCGGTGGTTATCTTGGTGTTGAGGGGCTGATTTGGCCATAACTAGATTGAAATCATCATGTCCAGTGGCGTCCTAGAAGGTACCTTAATTTATATTTTAGACCGGAAAAATGTAGGTCACTGATTTTTTTGAAATATATGTATCCTTTTTCGCATTGAGCTACTGAAATTACAACTTTTGTATTTCTATCTTTTCCTTGTATGTAAATAAAAATCGCTTTATTGCATACCTATCTTTGATCGAAAGAATAAAACTAGCAACCCATACACAACCGGGGTGTACTTGTATGGACATGCAATAACGAGATTTCAAATTATGATTGAACAAATAACATAACGCGAAAGTCATCTTTCGAATTTTTAGATTAACTGTTTTCGATGGAACACGTCGTTATTTACTCTGTAGTGTTAGCTAAACAAAATCATATATATTCATTAAAAACTGTCACCAGGTTTCAACGTGATATTATTTTTCATCTTCTTGTTCTTTAGGATTCTTCATACCAACATCCGGTGAAAAACAATTTTAATTCTGTTGTTCCAAGAACATGCAATAAAATGACTTTTAACTTTTTTCTCAAAAACAGCAAGATAGAAGATAAAAGATGAAGAAAAAAGTTTGAAGTTTCGGTAGCTCAATGCGAAAAAAAAAAATACAAAAGATTTCAAAAAATCAATGGGGCACATTTTTTTGGTTAGGTCTAAAATATTTTTTAAGGTGCCTTTTGGGACGCTACTGGACATGATGATTCCAATTTAGTTATTGCTAAATCGGACGTTTATATCCTAAATACCACAACCAAATTAAAAAATAAAAAAATAATCGGTTAAAGGATTATTGAGATATTCAGAAAAAAAAAACATTTTTTTCGCTAATGTTGACACCTTGTATCTTGAAAACGAACCATTACCGAACCTATGTCCATATGAACTTTTCGTCTTAGAAACTCAAAGAATCACCCCTCTGAGTCACGTACTCAAATAACACCCTGTATATTAGCATTATACCTAAACATAAAGAAATAAATGGAAACATTTATTGTTCTCAAATAAATTAATGATTGAAGACGGACACCTTCCTCAATCCATTCTTAATGAGATGGAACTACTTTCACAGCAACAAACGTTTATGGACACCTTTAGTCGTACCCCGTTCATTTCTTTATTAAAGGAGGCTAGGTGTACAGACAGTCCCCACGAAATGTAGGCTAACAACACAGAGAGAGGTGGTCGTGCATTTCGATGGCTTCACAACCACAATGATTTCTCAGTTGGTCTTGTGTGCGATCCTCCGTTGTTTGAAACGATCTTGAGATATCAATGATCGCTGTCAGAAAAGTGACAAAATTAGACTAAATTAGACCAAAGACGGGTTTCGTGACAGAAACGTGTGTTGGTTGAGTGTCCGAAGTATTGGTGCATAATTGCCGACATCCTTGTGTAGCAAAAGAAAAAAGAATTTTCCAGACATTCCATGTAACATAAAAAAATCGTAGAAATATTCTCTGTGTGACTCTGTTATGTGGTGAGATTAGGTGGTATTCATTGGACATCTCCGGTTTGAAGGTAGGTAAGTGGTGTTTTGCAACTACTAATTGACATAAGACAATTTGTTTTCACTATCAAACTTTGAACGCTGATTTTTTGCGTAGCCACTACATATTTGTGAATTGAATGTTCACCGAATACTAAAGGATGATTCAAGCAACTCAGCTCAACTTATAAAGAGCTCAAGATGGATTCAAGCAAGCCAGCTTAACTTGTATTTAATTTAACTTAGTAACTCAAGTTCGATGTTCGAAATCAAATGGATGCATTCATGCATTATATTTAGTAACTTCTCAACTTTTTTTTCAAAAATTTGTCAGCTGTCAAAATTAGTCTCGCATATGTTCGCTATTCAAGTTTGAGAGTTGTTGCATGAATGCCCTTTTCTTAATATAACTATCTGAGATAAGTTAAGTTGGCTTGCATAAATTCACCTTTAAGGTGGATTCATGCAAGCCAACTTAAGTTGTATTTAACTTAACTTATCTTAAAATGTCATCTTGAAAAAAAGGCATGTATGCAACAACTCCTGAACTTGAATAGCGAAGATATGCGCGACTGATTTTGAAAGCTGACAAATTTCTGAAGCATCATCGGAAAAAGTTGGGAAGTTACTTAATATAATGTATGGTATGAATGCATCCATTTGATTTCGAACATCGAACTTCTTCAGTTTATAAGTTTAATTGAATACAAGTTAAGTTGGCTTGCATGAATCCACCTTCAACAATTCTCAAGTGACAAATAAAACATGGAAAGTTGAGTTGGCTTGCTTGAATCCGCCTTGAGTTGCTCATCAATTCTAAAAACCAATGGTTTCTTTAGCATGCACGCATGCAACTTATAAATGATGCTAAGCCTTCTTCCGAAAGTTATTCACCTGGAAAGTTCCACCTTCTACAGGACAAACGTTTCTTTATCTTTCTAGCAATAAATCAAGAGGGATATGTTTTTTTTTCTGAACGGAAGGAGAACGCTGCGTTTGACAGGTTCGTGAACGTGAACACAACCAAAAATATTTTCAAAACCTTGTGTGCTGTGCTTAACTTTTCCAAAAATGCACCCAAGTTCCATTGAGTTTGCTTCGGAGGGTACTTTCGCTGGAAATGACATAGCGTTTTCATTGAGATTTCCTTCGAATGTTTTGTTCACTAGTGAGAAAAATCATTTAATTCTCAAGGAACAAGGTTGGAAACAAAGATAAGTTGTTTTTGAATATTCGAAGGATGAAAATCTCGAAAAACTTTTCTCTTGGCAAACAGTTTCATAAACAGACCCCTTATTACTTGATGATTGTTGATGTTATTTCTCAAAAGGTTCTCATTTTATCAGCAGCCTCACAAAACAGTGGCGCCCTGGAAATACCTGCCCAAGGATATTAGTTTTTTCCCGATTGACAGCAAATATTAATTTTGCAGTCACATATCAATCAGCAAAGTATAACTTTTCCTGCCTAGGCAGCAATGTAAGGAGTTTCCTGCCTAGGCAGCGAAAGTAATACTTTGCTGATTGATATGTGTCTGGAATATACTTCAGTCGCCATCACTCTCCATAATGTTGTTGTTGTCAAACTATAATTACTATGACATATACATTTCCATAGCAACCAACCATTTCAACTCTTGCGATTTCTATCAAATTTTGATATTATGTATCACTACAGGAAAAATAAAAAAAATTGTGAGAATTGTAATGATTGGCGAATACAATATCTTACATATATCATTATGAACAATCGGAGAAAAAGTTATATGTGCAACTCGGCGGCGAAGTAGATTAACTAACTGCCTTAGCTATCAGCCACGGCAGTTAATCCACTACTTTGCTGCTTATAGTCCAGTCTATGACCATTTTCTTGTGTATTTATCCCATACAGCACCGATTCGCATGAAAATTTGGATTCAGGATCTACATCCCCTCTTTTTCTAAATCTACCCTGTACCGAGGGTTGCTTTCTCCCTGGGGGTGGATGCCACCCTTTCTTGGGGGTGAAAAAATTTCGATTGGAAATAAGTGCATGCACTTTTTGTTCAATGAAGTTTTTTCTGAAAAGCAATACTTTTCTACTTATTCTACTTATATAGACTTTTAAACACTGTTGAGTGCGAAGAAATAATTTCAGTTTTCATTGACAACAATAAAGATCAAAGTTACATCAATCTGACAAAACTGACATTTGACAGATTTTCAAAAATGTTCATTTAACGCCCCCTATACAAAAATTAGAAAGCTTTTGTAATTGTCGATTGTTTTTCGACAAGAAATTCTTAACAATATCGAATCACTAGATACACCAGGGTTTCCTAGGCATCTCAGAAACAATATAACCAAAATCCAAAGTGTCAGTGTCAAACGCCTAGGTAGTGTTTGTCTATTCGTATTGAGATGAATGAAACCGAAGGATTATTTATTTATGATAAAAAAAACAGCCGTAAAAATTCCTCGAGTATAATAGCTATCATTATTGACTTGTGGTATAATCTACTATTTTGCTTCTATCACATCTGGTAACGAGCGGAGGAATTTTATCCGTTTTGTTTTGTGAAGAAGAGTTTCATATAAAGAGAAGTGAAATGCTAGAAATAGGAAGTTACTAGAATACAATAACCCTTTTAACTGTTTCCATACTGGAAACGGAGCAGTGGGATTGTGAATTGTAAACTTTTGCCTGAACTGGAAATAAAACTGATGAAGATAGATTGAAATAGAGGTACAGAATTGAAAAAAAAAATTGTGGGATTATTGTAGGTTCCTAGCAGACCAGAAAATAATAACACAACAAGAGTAGATACAAGACCTTTCGTAGCCGTTACATCTGATGACGAGCGTTGGGACTATTTTAGCTTAAGTGTTGACAAGCATAGAGAAAGTAATAAATGAAAATAATCCAAATTGAAAGCCTTAATCACGGTTATTACACGAATTATTTCCACAACAAAAACTCTCCACTCCAGAATAATCCGACGAGCAATGGAAATCGAAAAACGTCCTGAATGCCTAAATAAACGAGACGACACACGAAAACAATTCCTGGAAACCATTACTGTCTCATCGAACGAATCATTTGATAAAACTTCCTAGGACCATCCCAGCATGTTCGTTACCATCATTCACACCGTACTTATACAGAAGTTGTCCCTAATTTTTTTTCTATAATGAGATGTTTCGTCGGTTTTCAGCCGAAAAAAACACGTTTTCAGCCAAAAAAAAAACACGTTTTCAGATCCTTTTTCGCGAATATCTGGAAAAATATGCATCTAATCGAAAAACCTACGGAGAGCAAAATTATAGCTTTCGAAAAAACAAAGGCGATCGTTGATTTGTGATGTATGCAAACCCACTACAAACTGAATAATTGCTTGTTAAAAGTTGAGTATTTTCAAACGCCAAAATGGAAAGTTTCTACGTACAATAACCAAAAACCAATGCATTTTTCGGGAAAAACCCATTTGACCTTTTTTGAAGTCCTGCAAAAATCCTTTATTTTTGTCATTTATAAAAGTTTCAAGCATCAAAACTGACCGAGTTATGAAAGAAATAATGTTGAATCCTATTTTTTCGTTGAAAAAAAATTGTGAATACCTCATCTTCTCTTCCTCCCCTTTGAAAAAAATCGTTGTTACTCCATAATTCACTTCAGTCATGTTCTAATGATGAGTTCTGAATTTTTCATCGATTGTGAGTACGTAGTTTTGGAAAAAATTGAGATTGAAGAGAAAAAATCATATACGTAATTCAGCGAAAAATCAGCATTTCTTCGAAATAACTCGAAAAGTATTGATCACATGCAAATTTTTCCAGAGTACAAAATTGAAGATTATTCTTCTCTGAAGATTTTGGTGTTTCATCTTTTCTGCAGGATGAAAATAGAGTAAGATATGGCCAGTTAAATAGTGTGAGGGTTCGCGCACAGTACCGTTTTTGAGCCCTTTCAGCATGAACCTCTTCAAAAATATAATCTGAAACAAAGAATCATGTGAATGAGCTTATAGCTCTTGAAAAAAGCTACAAAATACTCTTGGTGGATTTGATTGCTCGAAGACTAAGCCAGTTATGGGAAAAAAAACAAAAACAATTTTTGTAGAAATTAGAGTATGTACATTAGTATATTGAAGAATACACATAGTAGCTATATTTTAGGCCTAGTGGAACTATTATGATTTCAATCGATTACACATCCAAATCTGGACTCAATTTTTTTTAATGGGGTAGTTTTCACCCTTAAAAAATCAAAAGCAACCCCGAGTACAGAGGTAACTTTAAAGTAGAGTCTCAATCTGAATTTTCATACAGTTGGGTTTCCCGGTTACTCCATAGCAATTTCGATATAATTTTTCAATGAAAACTATCATAAGGGTGGTTTTTAGGGGTCGAAACTGTTTATTAGATCAGAAATTGTCTATCATGGTTAATTCAACGAATTTACAGATGACTGGAAGCTCAAAACTGGTATTTTGTAATTTTTTTTGAATAAGGGTTGTTTGCACCTCTGATGAATAAAAATCAACCCCAGGCACAAACTCAACTTTGAAGTAGGAGGTAGATATAAGCTAAATCTCAAATTGAATGCAAAAAGATACTGATTAAGTTGAATAACTGCCAAATAACATGTTAATTATTATTTTCTGATGTTATTCTGTCACAAGGGAAAGGTGTTAAGGGCTGACACTGATTACTGAACCATAACTTATATTAAAAATTATCAATTGATTGATTTTACTGATATAAATATGATTTAAGTTTGTTACATGCTCCAATCTAAAATTTTGATATTTTTTTTCGAATAGGGGTGGTTTCAACCCCCCCTCCAAAAAAGCAACCCTCGGCACAGGGTACATTTTGAAATAGAGGGTAAGTAGAACCTATATTCAAATTTTCATACGAATCGGTGCTGTATGGAATAAATACACAGTTTACACTTTTTTTACCGTCATAGACTGGAGTATTATTAAAACAAATAATTATTAAAGTGCAACACCCAGTTTCAAAGAAAAATCTTCGTCTTATTTGCCTTAGGCTGCTAAACACTACGTGGCGCTCTCCCTTCATCGGAAGTTATGATCATTCGGAAAGAGAATGTTATGACAGGTCTCTTTACAGCGGAGCAAATTGAAAGGAAGTTCCAATCACTAAAAAGGAAGATGAGTTTAAAATGCGTTTTTCTGTCAACCAGCTGACGTTCCCCTACAAATGTCGGACCTAATAAAGTTTATGCAAACTAAGGATTAACAAGGTTATTTCTTTCAACGTGTGATTCTTAACTCGGGAGAGGATAGACTCCTGTCTATCCAAGTCCGGTGTGCCTTTCAAGATCATGGCCGCGCGAAAAGTTGCCTGACCTCCGAGTTGAGCTCACATAATCGAGCAGTAATTCGAATTAATTTAATTTGAGGAAAATCTATAGTCGTAGGTATCATTTTTTTCTTCGAAAATATCGAAGTCAATTTTCCTACCCCTGCCACTGTTGAAGTTGAAATATTATTTTGAATTAATTGAAAATATTATATGAATCCCATTTTTACTTAAAACTTTAACACCTCTTATTTTCGTTAGGAAATATTGTTGGACCATAGTTTATATAGCAACCTATCATTATGTTTGTGTGTAGATTTACACCCTTGAATATTCGCATATCATTAAAGAACAGCCTGTATAAAAACCGTTTCATGAAACTGGAGTAGAAAAAATGTATGAATATACTGAAGGTGTGCATCTGATTTTGATCAAATCAATTGAATTATGTCATGTGAATCACCAATAGTTTGATATTAGGATAGATGAAAATAGAGGCGAGATTGAAAGGTACATTCTCGGTATATTGAAATGACAGGCAACAAAAAAATAACTAGTATCCAATGGGTTGACTACTCAAATATTGAATATTAAATCATAGTAACATAAGGATTGTTTTCCGAAGATAACGTGCTTCTCATAAAATCTCGGAAACCACTATCTCATACTGACGAGTGATAGGGAAATTCTACTTAGGTGAGTAATACTATTCGTCTCACCATCAGTCTACATTACTACACCGAAACTTGTTTATTCTGACTATTTCCTGTATAATGAATCGTTCGAGGTGACTAATGCAACTTCCAAGAAATTTTATTGAATATTTTTGTAAAAGGAATTGATTGGGTGCATTGATATTTATTATGTATATTTTTCTTTGACATGCTGAATATGACCTTCTAATATTAGTTTAGTGAAAAAGTAGACAGGGTATTGCTTGGTTGACAAATTCGACCTAGTACATAAATTAAACGGATATTTAACCATCGAAGAAATATATCTGCTTACCGGCAACTTTCGGTATGTATAACGACTCTTTCCTAAAAGCCATATCAATAATTCTGATTTGGAATATTGACTAAGAGTTAATCCATACATAATCTTAAAATTCTTAATATTGAATAGAACTTGAATTATTCATTCATAAATATCCCGTAACGCAACGTTGGCCAAGAAAGAAAAAATCACTAAGTTGAGATTCTTAAGAAAATCTTTCGATGTACGAAATATTACTTTATTAGCAACCATATATGTAATGCTGTCACTACTAACGTCATTGAAGGGTCACATTACACACCTCTACTTCCCGCCCTCATTTCATCTATTCTAGACTTTATCTGTCATTTATCGACTGATTGATTATCTGACATTCATTTATATTGGTGACAAGTGTATACCCCGTAGTCACGGTAACAATATATCTACTTGATTATTCTGAGAAAACCGCGTTCTTGGTAATTTGTCGTTAAATGTAATATTTCAGATATGTTAAGAACGAAACAGAGATTTATTAATTTTTATCGAAATATGATGGTTGTAAATAAAATAGTATACAAACCTCGGTAGGAAGTAACATTCTTGTCTCGAGATCATAGCTAACCTCGATGCTCTGCGTCTCGGTTAACTAACTGATCTCACGACAGGAATGAATCACTTCCCACCTCGGTGTGTTTCAGAACTATCGTAGTTATCCAGGTATCAAATAAATAATTTCATAACTGAATGATTTTGAGTGGTATGAGATGGAATTACATTTCTATTGAAACTGGTCAAAAAAATTAGTCCAAATTAAAACCATTTAATTTGAACAGAGAAATGGTATTGCACAGGTGATCAAAAATAGTTCAACCGGTACAAAAAGTTGCCAGATGACGCGAGTCCGATAATAATCTTACGAGTCCCAAAAAGCTGTTTTTGTTCCAGTTGAACACAATTTTTTTTCACCGACCACTCATTTTGAGATTTGTTGAAAAATTATTTCGACACTTAAACAGGTTAGACTTATGCTATCATTATCCGCCAATTTTCTGATATTAGGGGGTGTTAAATTGATTTCGTTGGAAGAAGATCAATATCAATTTTTCAGTCAATTAGTAAATAGTTTGGATATTCTGCTACAAGACTCCAAGTTTATATTCAACTAACGAATGAATTTGAATTAAAATTTTCATGATGTCAAATTGTTCTTACAGATCTCCGACCAGGGTGGCCAACTAGGCCAACCTCACGTTGACGGGATATCAAGGTGGGTATACATAAATCGAGTTCAATTCAATAGTAAGAACTTTTTAGATAATGTGAATAAACTGTTGATAATTCACATTAGAAGTGATATAACTTGTGCGAAAAATTCATTATAGAAACCAAAAATTGCCGGTAAGCATATATTTTTTACATTTCGGTACAAAAACGATGGCGACCATGCAATATCCCGAATTGGCCTACCTTTTCTATAAGTTGCAAGGTGATATAAGTAAGTCATATTTAGGCGGTTGGAGAAAAATAAAATATTTGAGTACGGAAATGTTGATGGTAGCCGGGTTGTTTTTTATAGCCTGATATAGCGTTGAAAAAATGAAAAAATATTCACCGTCGGATTCGTTAAAGCCTCGTGTGAGACACGTTACATATTTTTATACTGAAACCCTTCTACATTTTCAAATGGCGTTTAACTTTTTTAGTCTGGCACCAAATGCTAAAATGGGTTAAATAATAGAACCGAATAAATTGTACTCATACGAAAATAACCTTCCAAATTAGTAAATTATTTACCAGGTAAAAAAAGCTTCACATTTTTGGACGACGGTGAATATTGTTAAGTTGAGGCGCAAGCCGAGACTTAGCTAGTCCAGGAACGTGACTAGCTCATGTCTCCTGCTAAAACTGCCCATCCAAGTCACCCGCACTATAGCTCAATTACGTATGGCCAATCACTTCAAACTAAAATTCACACTCAATGGAATCTCCTATACTATTGATCCAGACCTGATTTGTCCAGTCTGCAACACAAACGAAACGGAAACACTTTTCCATATTATTTTTGACTGTCCCATCTAAACAGTGATGAAATAGAATATTTCCTGCCTACAGAGTTTGAAAACATTGATTGATGCTTTACAAAAATTATCAGTCCTTGAGGCTAAGAAAATACTCGAGTACATTTGGAATATTCTGAAACTACGAGCATTCATTTTGAGCGAGTAACTGCGGTATTTTCACTTTCTCTGAACTGTATTAGGTACTACACTTCTATTTTAGTTTCGTTGCCTAGAAATTGTAATTGATGAAACTATTTTAATATTATCATTTTTCTTTTTATTGTTACCCCCATACACTTCTTGCTGTAAACTTGTTTTTAGAAGCAATAAAACTATTATTATTATTATTATTATTATGTGACTTCTCCTACGAGATAAACATTTTTTTTTTACAGTAAGGTAATATCATTTTCATACTGTAAGGAAGTCTTTACTTTTTCTTCAAGAAATTTTGTCCGGAACGTCAAAATTTCCTGTTTCTATAAAAGTAGCTGTAAAACCATATTCTGAAAGAATCGTTCCGAAGAAGTCATGGTATCTCAACTATTGCGAGTCTTGAATTCCGGACCGTTATAGAGAAAGTTTTCCAATACGGCATGATACACGTAAATGGATACTTCCTTAGTTTTATCGCTTCTTGCTAGGTATTCGGAAGAAACCATCACTTTAAAACCTTGTTTTTATTAAATATATCGGAATTTCAATAATTCTGTGATTTTTTCTGAATTCTCCTCATAACTTCGTGAGAAATTTTGCTATAATCAGAAAACGGAAGATAGATGCAATCATGAAAATGAAAAAAATTGGTTATGTAGATATTCAAAAGTAGTGTTAACCGGGCGATAAACGATTGTTCGATTTCTATCTCATGAAATTGGTTTGTAACATTAAAACATAAAAATTTCTATAAATGAGTTTTAATTCATTCGAAAATATAATTATCTTTTTTTAAATGCTAATATTTTATTGGATACCAACCTACTACAGTTTTCTGTACCATTATCACTTATGTGAGAATTGTACAGGACAATTGAATATTTATTTTGTGTTGGGTATGTACTTATTTTCATTAAGTATCGGGCAGTTCAATACATTATTATCGAAAAAAATACTCGAAATATTCTAATCTGTAAAAACTTTACGAAAAAAAATCTCATACAGTTTCTTGTGAGAAACACGCGTTTCGCTATACGATACAATAATTTTGAGTTTATCTCCTGTGTTTGCTGGAATGTGGTTGACAATCTTCCTTGCTGAATGTTACTGGTTCGGACTTCGATTGTCTCTATTATTAACTCTATTGAAATCTGTTACTAAGGGCAAAAGGATAAAAGTGCAAATCAAGAAAGGTAATCAAATCCAAACAAAAGGTTGAAATGGATTTTTTGGTCAAAAAATGAAATCAAAGGTTTGATTGATCGAAGAAAATAATGTTACAGAAAAATTGAGATATAGAATATGAAATATTAGTCAAAAAAATATAAATGAAGAATTAAATGAAATAGTATGAATGAATAAAAAATGTTAAACCAAGTTTAGAAATGAGTGACCATGTCATGGAATCTTACCTTGAACTTTATCTTGGAATTTGAGAACTCCTAAAATCCAAGCTGTTGTCCTAATCAATTTCAACCGGCAAGAAAATCGGGCAAAAAGTCTTATTCTGATGATTCTGAATTGATTGATTTATTCTGAAACTGCTATAAATTCTTCGTTACTTGATATCCAACCATCTTCACTTTGCTTAAGAAAATCCGGACCGTTTATCCATTTATTTTCCAAATCCCACAAAACTGTTTCACTATCCCTTGTAGCATCGTTAGCATAATTTTCTCTTGTTGAAATCCATTTCCAATTTTCAATATTGGTCGTCTCCTCAATCTCCGCTAATCGATGAGCAATAAAAGATTTGAATTTATGGGATGCTTTGGATTTTATCCAACCAAAACACCGACCAGAAATGTAAATTATCAAATTTTATAGAATGGTTTTCTGAAACGAATTTGTATAGTCTACTTTCCAAAACTGCCGATTGCAATTCCAGTCTGGGAATGGATATGGACTTGATTTTGCCCTAATAAATGGCCGATTTGATTTCGTTTTCGAACATTACTCTCAAATAGACAACAGGGGCGTTTAGCTTTCTTCCACGAATCAGTAAAAATGTAAAACTGAGTGTTCAATGCATTCTGAGAATTGAAAACATAGCATCGGGAAATCTTTGGATTCTTTATTTTCTTTGTTCTGACAACCATTTCAACTATTTTTCCTTCATATTTTCATCCAATTCTTTATCCCATTCTGTTCCTATATGCCAAATTTCCCTCATCAAAATTTTTCCTTCAATAGAAAGGTTCATTGAAAAGTCAAGAGGGTCGAAATTTGACATTAAAATCTTCAAAACTTCATGTTTGCTTTTTTCTTTTTTTCCCGTAGAAAACAATCAGATTTTTCGACAATGATTGTAAAGGATAATTCATCATTGTTTGGATTCCAGAAGAGTGCCAGACCTCTTTCTTTGGGTGATTCATCTTTCAAGTCCAAATTATTCATTTTTCCAGATCTTAAATCAGTAGGAATTTTTTTCAGTACTTCCTTAGAGTTTGCTATCCAGTTACGTATGGTGAAGCCATCCCTTTTGTGTAACAGATTATAAGAGTTGAATCGCCTTATCTTCATTGTCTAAATAGTCGTCTAGAGAAGACGTGTAAACAACTTTTTTTTTTTAATCTGAAATGTTAATCGTAATCTTGACAACCATGAGATTTCTAAACGAATACAGAATATTGAATATAAACTAATTTACAATATCCTGATTTCAATGATTCCTGAAATATTCAATAATTCGTTAATAGCATATATCCTTCGATATATTTTTTTGAAGGCAGTTGATTGTAGTCTTCCAAACAATTTTTCTTACGGTTCCTCCATCAACATAATTTTCATTTATGAGTCACAATATTGCAATTTCAAGAGAAGCGGTCAAAGTGGCGCTGCGATATTTAGAAATTTTGGAATATGATTAAAATTATTACTTATGTTTATCAAGCACAGTAGGTTAACGGACTAACACCTATCAGAAAACAACTACTCCCCTGGCCAATACCAAGGAGGGCGTTCGATTATATCCGATGAGTGTCAGTGCAGGATTCTTCACAAAAGGAATTCTTGCATATGCCCTTGGCGATACAACTGCCGGAATTATGATTATCAATTTTTTTCTGTGAAGAATCCTGCACTTGACCTACTGTGTAGGTAAGTTGAGACTGGCCTGAACAAATTGTTCATTTGGAATATTTGGTTTGAAGCCAGTCTTCAAACATGCTCATTGACTGTTAGTGTAACTATTATTTTACTTTACCGGAACATATTACAAATGTATTCATCAATCAAGTATATCGGATTATTATCGTTGTATGAGTCAACAACGTTTAAATACTACGACAGAATCTATCAAGAGAAGTCCAAACAGGTTTACGATATATTGAGATACTCATATTACGAGTATATGATTTGTTTTGTAGTTGTTCTGAGGAATTTCAACCATTCTGTGTGGGTTATCACTGTAGGATGATAGACTCAGGTTTCTATTCATTTCGTACAGTAACAATTTAAATGTTTCATATCTTGAACTATAATTTTTTTCTTACGGTTTCTTGTTCACCGATGCTTGTATCTATTATTATTTAGACCGCATCTGCTGCGAAGTCATAATTATAACCGATAACTGGTTGGATTGGCCGATGCTCGATAAAATTCCATGATGACCTCATGAAAAGAGAACTGTATTGTATGATTTTTATGGTAGTACCATAACACTCCTGAAAAAGCTATTGTATAGTGAAATACGTGTGGCGGTTTTGTCTTGTTGAAATCACAAAGAGTGTTTTATTAATCACATTAAATCACATCTATCTCAACTATCTCTAGCTAGTTGCTATCACCTTTTTCCTACCTGGAAATCAGGTTTTCCTGATTTTGGATATTTGCATGAAAAATTTTGCTATACATATTTGGACCATAAAAGTCTATTCTGAAGGTGGAAGTGAGCTTGAAACGAAAGTAAAGTATGTAATTGTGAATATTATGAGAATAATGTACATATGCTTTGTCCAGGTTATGAATTCTATTCTCGCTTCCGTTTCAAAAGTGGTGTTTGTCTATATTCCAGGAATGATTTATCGTGCCAACGAAAAGAAGGGCTGGAACCGAAAGATTTTGACATGATGTGGTTTAAGTCTGTCAATCATCGACAAACTAAATTTGTCTGTTGTCTTTATTTATCACCTAACAATGACTCTTCTGAGACTATTCGAATTTCTATCGGAAAAAATCGACTTTATCAAAGAAAACCATCCAACTGCTGAGGTCACCATATTGGGTGATTTGATAGTACATAATTCTTCATGGCTTAAATTCTCGAATAGAACAGATGAAAGAGGACGACAGGCAAAGGCATTTGCTATTACTAATGATCTGGGACAACTCATAGATCAACCCACTCGTATTCCTGATACAAATAATCAATTTGCCAAAACATTCGTTGAGGCTTCTCGATTCCATTCGAAGAGAGACAATCCGTCTTGTTGGTGATACTTCGCTCACAGACTCGCTCACTTCATTGGAACATCGTAGAAGGGTCGGAAACTGTCTCTCTTATAAAGATATTTTCACGGTCGGTGCTCATCTGAATTGTTATCAATCGTTCCACCCTTGGCCGTTGTGTAAGATGTACAAAACCTCTAAATAAGTAACATTCTATGAATGTGATGTGATAATGATTTACAAACTTATTACCAAGATGAGTCCTTATTTCAAGTAATGTTTATGTTTTCTTAACTATGCACCACGATTATGCAAAAATAATTAAAATAATCTGATACAGAAATATAAAGAGAATCTGAAGAGTACAACAATATAGTGTGAAGTAGTGTAGAAATACTATATGAATTGAACTGGTCGGTGCTTGAGAAAAAAATTATAATTTATAACAAAAAATATCACAGTTTCCTTTATGAATCCACCAACAACGGTTTTACAAAACCGCGACACGTGTTTTGCTGTACAATAGCAGGATAAAATTATCCTGCTTGATGAATTTATTGTATAGCGAAATACGTGCCACGGTTTTATAAACCCATTGTTAATGGAAATCGCACAGATTTAAAGAGGTCAGCATCTACTACAAAAAATATATTTTCATCAATGGCGATGGCTCAATTTGTAAATAAGAGTATAGACTGTAGGCACAAACAACATTTCTCAGCATATTTTCAATATGTATTTGGAAAAAGAAGCATACTTTACTTATTCAATGAAACTTTTTGTTATCCCTTATATACGGTGAAAAGAATAAGAAATTGAATTGATGAATTTCAGATTAAGAATGCACGAACTTGTAGGATCAATTAAAAATTTTTAGGAAGGATAAATCCATGAGATGCAGGGTTCTGGCAGATTTAAGCGTGGTCATATTTGTTGTACTCCCGTTTCATAATATGGTTTATACAATGGTCGTGGAGAAAAAAATTCAAAATATAAATGAAATAAAATCACATCATATCGATTCATTCAAATCGGTATTATGTACACGACCAAAATGATTATTAAATATATATATTTGTCATTGAACCAAGTATCACAGTGCATTTTCGCAAACCACTACTGAACGGTATAACATTGCCCAACAATATCGTAACATATTTTTGCGTAACGAGGTATGTGGCAAAATTTTTCCATCAAGATTAATGCTAACATGTATGTAATTACTTATTAGCTTTCATGTGCCCTCCATATAAATGAGTGGCACCTTAGATGGCAATGTTACGGTTGAAATGGCCCAAATAAAGCATCAACTCGCAAATTAGAGTCAGCAAATTAAATAAATGCATACAAAATATAATTTCATCTGGAGTGGGGTGGGGAGATTGAAAAATATCTATTACATCACTATATTTCCAGAAAAAAGGAAAAAGTTTACAGATTTTCAGCTATAATAACCATATTATATCTGTATGATGGTAGTGAATAATGATTTCATTATTCACCAGTGATTTATGTATATTGTAATTATTGAAAAGGGACACGCATTTTGAATATTTTTCTATATTTTTGATGAATTTTTAGATATCATTGATATTTCTTAGGTATTCGAATAAACTAACCAATTTTGATTTTAGTGAATGAAGTATAACAATTTTCTTTCCATATATTGCTTTAGAAATGTATGGTTTATAAAATGGTCTTGGATAAAGTATAGTATTTTACTGGTGTTTAATAGCTATTATTGTATATTTTTATTGTATACGCTCGTAAAATATACTATTATTAACGACAAGATACTCTTTTAACAGTCAGAAGTCTTGTTACTAACTGCTTAGGCTTTGGCCATTCCTCAGGAGCAGCATAGCTATTCGCAAACCCGTCAACCATAAGACATAGGGTTTTTTTATACTGCATTACAAAAAGTTTTTCGTGTATACAGTATGTCATAAAAATACATAAAATCAAAAAAGTGACATCATTTTGTTTCGACATTCTAGATTTTTACCAGGTTTCAAAGAAGTTGAAAAGTTTGAACAATGGGAGTTTCAACCACTACTACTCAACAGGAAATATTGTCAACCAGAATTAACCAAAAAATAAAATATATTTCAAAAACGCATTTTTGGGTAATTCCTGCTGTTTCGCATCTATTTAGAAAATTGAGGCCATCACTATTGTCACTATTGCTGATACCATGGCGCTATTCATATTTCATTTCTAACATTGAATCATATAACTAATGATTTTTCGAAAACTCCACCTAACGAATGACTATATTCAGTTCACTTTATCACCTAACCGGATTGTAACCAACATTATTCCCCAAACAATTCTCACCACTCGTTTTGTCCATTGATGTAACACATTACTTTCACAATCTGAACATCCTTTTTCTTAAAAGCACTCAATTTGTTAGACTGAGCATACAGAAGACAAAAAAGAAAAGTTAACCGCATATCGGCTTGTGGAAAATATAAAACAATCATCAATTCACTCAATTGTCAACGGTCTAGTAACTCGGCTTCATTTGTTTTTCCACTTGGCATGGCACACCATTTCTGTGCTAAAACGAAGAAAGCAGTTTACGAAGTGCCTGATGGTTTAAAGGAAACGTAATGGATGTTTTTTCGCATCACGCTTCAGAATTACCTTAGTAGTAGGCCAGGAGAATTAGTCCCATGATGTCTGGAATTTGATTTGAGGTGACGTAAAAAGTTAAATTTTGTACAGTATAGTACATTTCATATCGAGGCGGAAAGTGAATCATTCATCTCGAGAAAAAAATTGCATACCGAGGTTGGAGGCCGAGGTAAGCTATTTCTCGCCATCATTTGAAGTGATTTCATGAAATGTACAATAAATGAATATTTACAAGAATAATTTTATTAAATTTTGAATTTAAAATAGGCATTGTAAATAGAATTGGTGAATGTCATTTACCTACGTAGAATTCAGGCACATTTTGGTTTCGTTCTAACGAATGCGTTTGTCATACAAATGATATTTCACAAATCTCAGTTGCGCAACGAGGATTGCTGCAAATAGGCAATGTTTGGGTTCATAACCTAACAAAATAATATTGTTTTTTGTGCCGCTGAATTATAAACTGAATCTGATTGTTTTTGATGTGCTGATTTCAAAAATGTCTTTCATTTTCTCGTAGCAGCTCTAGTTCTTCAGATAAAGGCCACTCAGTTTTAGTTCTGATAACGGATAAAAATAATGGAATAATGATATCTTTGCAAAGGAAAAATTGGCATGTATTTACCCCTTTGTAGGTAGAGTTGCTTTATTATTTTGTGTACGTTTTCCGAATATCAAATTAAAGATTCAGGATTTGCAATCAGAAAAAGACAGTGATTTTGAAGCAGATACAGCAAATCCTCAACGGTTCAATCAACAAGAATTGAATGACCTCATTGGAGACGTGAACCCCTTCAAGGAATCTGCTGAATTACTTGCCTCTAGATTAAATGAAAAGAATTTACTTCATCCAGTGCTAATGTTACCTTTTTGTCGTAAAAGAGATAAGGAAAATTCTCAAGTGATAAATGTTATTTATGTATATCCCTGCATTTCCATGTCTATAGGCAATAAAGATAATTACCTTATTTTTGTTTTTTTAATGGTAGTACCGTAGTAGGAGCAAATAATGTAATAGTTCTTTGGAATTTCTTCCTGACGTTTCGCTAGCGCGAGTGGCTAGCTTCTTCAGAGGCTTCATCTTGACTATTAGTCCGATGACTGAGCCTCTGAAGAAGCTAGCCACTCGCGCTGGCGAAAAGTCAGGAAGAAATTCCAAAGAACGACCTGCTTCAAACCCGAAGAAAAGTAGTAATACTGAAAACCTCAGCCGCTTTGAAAATTTTTAAAATGCCTGGTAAAGTGGTTACGTTTCATTTTCGAAAAATCGAAGAGAATTAGGGGTTTGAGGGAAAAAGTGAGTACCTTTCATCTTTCTTGAACGTTCGGTACTGAGACAGGGTGTGATAGCCATTATATTGTGTCAGGATTAGCTTGTTTTGTAGAATTACGTTAGTGGACATTTCGAATGAAGGACGAAGAGGTTGGAGAGTTTCACAAGAGAGGTCGGCAAAGTTATTTCCTACGTCGTCTTCTCAGTAAACAATTTGACACTCTTCAACCTGAAATTAGGTTACGAACAACCCCATTTTCCAATTGTTGTAAATAAAATTGTTGCACGTCAGTTGGTTTCCAACTCATGTTAATTCAGCTTTCCTTCATGATGTGTTCTATTCACCAATCACACACTATAAGTTCAGATATCAGAACTTCGAGGTGCAACAAAAAGCATTTTCTCAATGAACAATTGAAATTGATCTAATAGTCATCTATGAGACGATATTGTCGAAAAATCCAGCGTTAAAATTCGGGTCACGTTCAGTTTTATTGGGAACATCACCTTTTTTCTCGAGGAAAGTCGACGTCTTCGTTTCTTTCTTTTTCCGCCCATTGTGTATTTTTGGTAGGGCACAACGATTACCGTAGTCTGTGAGAACCTCCCCTGTGCTGATGATGGGCCAAGACCCCAAAACCAATATACAGGTGGTTACCCTGCCTTAAATGAAGCCTGATCTGTAGGTCGAAGCACTTGCAAAGTAATAATCGTAGGACATTTGCACAGATATTCTGGACATTCATGAGTTGTAATTCGATACCCCTCGCGGTATTAGCTCAGAAACTAGTTGTTTTCTGTTGGAAATTTGCCATAATCCTATTGTATGGGTGGTTGCGTATAGCATTTAGATTATTCCAAATTCTCCAATCCTCATGAAACAATCATATCGGGAGTTTATGAGATATGATTGCCGTATGTATTCGAACTATAGAAGCCTAATTGTCTAATATTTTAGTCTCTACGTAAGCAAATGACATTTAGAAGACTGTCTGTTGACGTTTGTGGAAGCGTCATTAAATTCGTTTATGAGCGAGTCAACTTTGAACACAAAATGTTTTGAAATTAATCTTGCAAATAATCATTTCTTGTAAATAAAATAGTACGTAAACTTCGACTAAAGACTGATTCCTACTTAAAACTGTTCTGCGTACACCGATACCAACATTTAGTTCGCTATTGTTCTATAAATCTACATCAGTTTCGTTTCGAGTTCTTTACGGTACACAGTCGATATCGATTTCGCCAATCCAGTATAGCTAATTGAATGCAAAACTTGTCCTCTCAGTTACAGTTCGTGTTTAGTCGACAAGAACATTCTCAGTCGTGAGATCGAAACAATTCGCAAGTGAGAGAAAATGCCTTTGAATTTTACAGATATAGTTTCCATATAGAGTTTCACTACGGTCCAGAGGAGATATTTGACATGTCATAGATACGAGTATGTTAATTGGAAAGACCTGAATTGTCATCTAGTTGTTGATAATATTAGTGACGAGTTTCTTTGGCTTCAATTCAGCAAACTTTACTCTTTAGAATTGCCTGACTGACCTCTCAATTGTAACAAGGACTCAGGTAATTCATTCATTAAATTATAAATGCGTCATGAAAAAAATTACGATAATTGTAGTGATTATAAACACACAATATCACAGCGGAAAACGGAAACATCATAAATATCTTAATCTTTACAATGAATATTATTCAAATCTGATTCTTCAGTAATTCAACATGAAATTTTCATTTTTCCGGAGATTGTTCGAAACGGTGGTAATCTCAGTGGTAATTTATGTGAAATTTTTTATTAATATTGCATATTGCATTTTTCACCCAACTCAGAAGAAAAATGTTTTATTCTCAAACAATCGACCTCGTTAAATGACAGCGTGTTGTAAAAAGATAGAGAATATTGTAGCATGTATGTGAATGATCAGGCAAATTATTTCACAATCAAAGAAACAAACTGGACGATACTACCATATTTCTTCAAATAGTTACCTCGAAGGACCATTTGTAAGAGTTCACTTGGAAGTAATTTTCGTAATAAATATATCCGCTCGGAAGACGAGTTTAAACTTTTCGTAAGGAAAGACTTTTGTCAAATTGAACCATTTTTTTTATTAATAGAAATATCTAACACATGTGCTTTTTGGAAGGCTCATCTCCTGCCTTTAGTATGACATTCATTTTGTTTTTCATAATTTTTTTGCATCTTCCTGAACAATTCTTTCGTTTCTTGCTATCTTCACAGATCTTTCTTTTTCTCCGTTCATGATTATTCAAAAATAAATTCAAAAATATCTTAATAAAACTGAAAAGAGCTCAGAGTTCTGTCTAGAAATGTTGATAACAGGTATTGTCAAATGAATGAAAAGTCTACTGCAAAGAACGAGAAAGGCTATAAAGAACACGTTGTCATTTTATTAGGATACAAAATTAGTAGAATAATCCCTGGTTCATAGACTCTTTCTTTCACTTTATATTTTACTTTATCTTTCACCTTTCACAATGTTTATCAATGGATGCATTTATACACAAAATCAAGTAAGAGTAAAGTGTATGAATGCTTCCATTGATTGGCATTGTGGGAACTTTCTGAAAGTAAAAGATGATCTATAAAAGTTTGGTCTATGAACCTGGAATGAGACTGCTGGTCTGGATGGCAAACTGAATGTATGTGACGTATTCAATAAATTCTCCATTTGGTGAGTGGTGTTGCTCTCGAACTTATGGAGGAAGAACCCAAGGAGAGGTCATCTACGATACCAAAAATTAATCAGTCACCATTGAGTCTGGGTTTCCTCGAGGTTCCATACTTGTTCTCTTACTATTTCTACTGTATGCAAATGACTTATAAACCAATTTCATGGACTCTCCAATTTTGATGTAGTGGTACATGCGATGATATGAACTCTAATTGCCAGCGTGTTATCTTAGATAATTCTAGCAATATATTGATTTGTGGACACTTCGTGATCAAAAATATAAATGTACGAGCTGATGCTTTTATATTCCAGGTAACAAAACGAATGTACTCAATTTGAAATTGATTTATTCCTTCAAATAGCGACCCCTTGATTTTTCGTCATTATATATCTGGTTTCTTCTGCACGGACATTATTTTGGAAACGCTCCACTGAACTACTTCTTGCCAATAACAGTTATGTTTGCAGTATAACAGAAATCGCATGCAATTTCAGGCAGTTGAATCGAATTCCATTCTGAATTCATATGAAAAGAAAATATAATTAATGTCAAGAGGGAGATGGCTAGTCGAGAATCGTGATAATGATCAATATGATCGATTGGTCTTGGACTTTATTTTATTCCTTGCCCGTGATAGGAATCACAAGTTCAAAGGCAAGGCCCCGTTATTTCCTCATCACATAAATTTCGATTTTCTGAGAGTGGGCGTTTGAAGGAGTGCACGTCAGCTGGTTAACGGAAAAAAAATAGTTTTCAACCAATCATTATAGACTTATTAGTTGTCCTTACCGTCCTACTTGTTTTCTCTCAATTTTGTCTAATATGTGTTCTTGATTCACTACTGCTATCGTTTTTTTTTTTCGTTTTTCAGTCTGCTCATTTCAGTTTTTTTGGTAATAATTTTTCTATGACAATTCATTTCTACAGCCGAACCTTCTTTCGAACACGATTCTCGATTTGTACTAGGATACAAACGTTGAAAGGGGAGACCCCGTTGATCCTTAGCTCGCACAAAATTATCTTTCCCGAAGATTGACATCCACAAGGAAGCGACAGAAAAACCCCATCCCAACCCCGAACCGCATTTTCGCATTGGTATTTCACTTATCATTCCTTGAATATTGAAAAGAACTGTTTCATACAAACATGAAAGATGAAACTTTTTGTAGAGATCATTTACCCTAACACTGAACTGATATCATTAGCACCAGTCGCGCGTTTCGCTTACAAGGTTAGCATCTTCAGGAGAAGAAAATTGTTACCAAATCTAAAAACCAGGGTTAACTTTTCATATACTTCACAATTTCAGGTACTGCAGCACCTACCTGCATATTTTTCTGATCCGATATGGACTTTGTCTGTTACCACTAATTTTTCTGATTGATTTGTCAACAATAAACTATAAAGCGGGCTAAAAGGGATAGGACTTTTTCACCATTCATGCTATTTTCACATATTGCTATTTCTAAACTCCCACGTGCATCAAGTAGCCTTCTGTCATGCACGTGCCTAATCACTTTCAAATTGCTTCAACCAACTCTGTGGTCATTGTCCAGAGTATGTTGGGCGACACTGGAATTTTCCTTCCTTCCGTATCTCATATGTGCAAAATGGTCTTTGAAACGGGTTTCAATAGCTCGTCGGCTTTGGACAATGTATTCATTGTTGCAAACTTGACAACTGATTTCGTGAATTCCCGACTCTTATGTGTTTTCTAATTTATCTTTTGTATTACCAAGGAGTTGTTGTAATTTATAAGAAGTTTTATATCCAACTTTCATTCTTACTTCACCGATTATCTGTTCGAGTACTCAAGTGTACTGAGGTTCATATGGAATTACTATAAACATTTTACTACTCTCCCTAAAAGTTAAGGATTCACGGAGTTTTTCCTTGAATTCAAGTTTTCTATTTATCTTATCAACTATCTCTGGGTTCAAACCTTTCATCTAAAAAACCCAATCACCCCTCTTTTCATTGTCGTACTCATCTTTCTTTGAAGAAAATGTTATTGACCTTTAGGCAAAAAATTGCAGTGCTGCCATTTTATGGTGTGGGTAATGATTCGAGTCGTTAGGAATGTACCTGAACGTATTCGTGTCTTTTCTATAAATGTCAAACACTATTCCATTCCGTGACCAATACATCTAAAACTGTTGTCCTTTTCCTACTACTCACATGCATTTTATATTCTTACACACCTGCTGTTCAGTGCTGAAAGAACATTTTCAATGTCAGCCATTCTTGTGCTCACCACAGTGAATATTTAATCAACATATCTCATATCTAGACCCTAGAGAAGTAGGTACAGCTTTTCCAATCCATCCTAGCACAAACTCAGCTACTTTTCCACTGTAGTGGCAAACGACGACGAAAGGAAAAACACCTCTTAGGAATAACACTGTGAACACATACAATATAATCCGGTCAATCTAGACCTAAAAAAAAATGAGAGCGATGTTACATAAATTCCCATCAAGCTGAGGATAGGTAAGATTGTTAAAAATATGATGGAAAAAAAAATTTGAAAGTTCCCCATTTTTCCCTTGTATGGAAAATTTTTTAATCAAGGTCAAAGGTCAAAAAAATGAGTTTCTCGCGATTTTCAGCGAAACGGTAAGTTTTATGATAACAATATTTCAGACATAAATTGTAGACCATTATATAATCTACAAAAAAAATGTATCAATACTTTTTTCCATACGAGCCACCGTTTTTGAGATATAACGAATTTAAAAAATTGTTCAAGTTGTTATCGTCATACTATGCATGAGTGCGCTACGTATATACAACTCTTATCTAGAGTTGTTATATATTTCGAAATATTTCTCTATCGGTGATTGTAATTTATACTTGAAATATAAAGTATACATAAGTTATAACTATAAGAATATTAGGTCAAATGAAACCCAGTCCTTTACTTCATACGCCAGTGTAACTTCGATACAACATCTGTCTCTTGTTCTATTGTGTGCGTGGCTGGGGTCTTATACCTGCTATAATAAATGAAATACCGTTAGTCTTGAGCGACACTCTGTAGTGAAGTCACGTGTTTAAACTACCCTTGATCGTGCTGTTTTGACTTTTATAATAAAAATGTCTGAATATTAATTTACATCGCTTTTTATCTTTTCCAATATTTACAAATTTTCGTAATTTTGCAATAGTTTCGAATAAAACAGGATCACAACTGACCGATGGAGTAGGTCTACGGGGGAATCCACGTTAAAAAAAACGCGCTAAGTACACTACTTCATAGGTGGCGTGAAAACGTGTGCATATTATGACGATTATGCAACTTGTACAACTTTTTGAATCATTATATTTCAAAAACGGTGGCTCATAGGAAAAAAGTATTGATACATTTTTTGTAGATTATTTTATGGTCTACAATTTTTGTCTGAAATATTCTTATGATAAAACTTACCGTTTCGCTGAAAATCGTGAAAAACTCATTTTTGACCTTTGACCTTGAATGAAATTTTTTACATACAGGGAAAGATGGGGAACTTTCAAATTTTTTTAATCATATTTTTAACAACCTTACTGGTTTTTAGCTTGATGGGAATTTATGTAGCTTCGAATGTTTAAATTGACCGGAGTAATAGGTATTTTGTTATCTTCACAGAGATTGCTGGGCATATACGTCATCAGTTCTTTGCCAAGATGGATTGGATAAGCTATAACTGAGTTCTTTCCTCGCGTCCATTTCAAACCTACCCATGAACAGGTTCGCTATAAATGAGGACAATGGCTGTTCCTCCGTTCTGTGAAACATGAAAGATATCAAAATTCGTTTATCGCGGAAGCAGAATGCCATGAAATGCGTCCACGCAGATTAATGACCCGCACGCAGGCCAACTGTTGCTTGTCCCAAATTGGAAATTTACAACATACCTTCACACCTACAGAAGTATATTTCGGGAAATGGTTGAATTATATAAATAATATTTGCATTGCAAATTGAGGTAGAACGAATTGAACTTGATTTTTGGAAAATTCATGTAGGTTGATTTAAGAAGGTCGTATTTGTTTCTGTGAATCTATTCGGCCGAATATATACAGGGTGCAACTGAATAAGTGTAAAATATTTAAGGAGGTAATTCCTCAACGAAAAAAAGATCTTTCGTATGAAGAAACTTCATTGGAGCATCTCTTGTTAAGATACAGTCCCTGAAAGGGGGTACATAGAATTTGTATAACCCTTTTTTTCACGAGCACAGAAAAAGATACAATATTGAAATTACCCTGACATTTTGTACTATCAAAAAGACACTTAGCCAGTAATTCATTTGGTTTACCCATGGTTTTAAGGGGTGGAAAACGCAACCTCCAAAATTTATTTCCAATGTAACTTTTTTCTTATTGTTTACCATTTAAAAATTCATTTCCGATAGCCTATTTCATTCTAAACAAAAAAGTCTCTTGGGTTTTTTGCCCAAAATAAACCAGTTCGCAGCAAAAAATTATTTTACGAACAACTACAGAGATACATCGTCATAAATGCGAAAATACGAAACTAATCTATCTAGTGATAATTAAATTGGCATGACGCTGTCAGTTTGTGAATTTTCGAAATTGAATTTATACTAATTGTGTGTTGTACTGTTCTCAATTTGTTACTTCAAATTTTATGTACCCCCTTAAAGGGGCTGTATCTCAACAAGGGATGCTCCAGTGAAGTTTCTTTATATGAAAGATCCTATCTTTTTTTCGATGAGGATTCACCTCCTTAAATGTTTTACACTTATTCAGTTACACCCTGTATATTTGAATGAATCATGGATTATTAAATGGCCACCATATTTTTCCGTCATAGCGGATGTTCAATACTCTTGGTGAATTTTTTTGCGAAATGCTAAGGACAATAAAAAAAATTCAGCCGAACAATTTTTTTTGTCGGAAAAGTCCGGCGTACCTATTCGAAAGGTGTGATGAAAGGTAAACATTTTCCGTCATCGCGGATACTTTTTTTAATTTTAGGCGTTTTAATGTGAACTTTAATAATATCTATGAATGCGGGTTCCAAAATGGCCGGAAATATCACGCTACTACTGTTCACCTTCAGTAATTCATAGTTGAGTTACACATAAATAAGTTTAAAGAAAGTAATTGAAGGGGACTGTTACAATCATGCAAGTAATGGAAGTTCTTTCAAAAGTTGAATTCGTTTATTAATTAACAATCATTCAATCACCCATATCGTGAACATCAACATAATAATAGATTTACTCCTCTCTTTCTTCGTTTTCCTCCTCATTTGAATTGGAATTCATTATGTCTTTGTAGAATGCTTCTTCGTTAGCTGTATTGCATTTTTTAAATTCAAATCTTGCAGCAATAGCGTCATTACTTTTAATGTTATACATTACATTTGTAAATTTGTGTCTTAGATATGTTTTTTGTTTATTATCCACATCTAGTTACGTTAAATTCTGAAACATATTTTGATGGACTTCATTTTTCGAGAGGATGTTGTGAGGTTTAATTTTACTTTCACGGACAGTATAGTCATAAACTGTAAAGGAATAGAAAACTGGTAGAGCTAGACAGACTGATGAACCTAATTTTTGTCCAAGATATGTACAATTAATGTGATTTATACCAATATTGGATTTGGTTGTAATCCATATTTCTTGCTCTTCGAAATTTTGTATATTTTTATGTAGAATCTTCTGATTTTTTAAGAATTTTTTTCGAGGCATACAATCATTTAAGTGGAGGAAATTCCTCGTACTAGCTTCTTTATGGTAACATTTATAATGTTCGTCCAATCTTAGAGTACCATTATCGTTACTGTGAACAGAACATTGACGTCGACTGTTAAAAAACTTTTTTGTCTTTAAGAACTGAACGTATTGTCAATGTTCATATGAAACGTGTTGGCAATGTTCATATAAAAAGATACTATTGAAGTTTTGAATTTTGGATTAATTAGATTTTTATTAAAATCAATTTGTCAGGTTTGTGAAGGTCCCGTAATTGGAAATGGAATTTCAACTTCTTTGGGAGTTGATCTTTCTGAATCTTTAATTGACGAAGACAGATATCTATCGAAAGTTAAGTGGAATTCGGATGCAGCGTTGATGCATATTTTTTTTTAAATAAATTCTGCGATCTTGCGGATTGCTTGCGGTATAGATCGCCCTAAATCGTGTAGTACATGGAAACCGTCAATAATTTCAACATCTATGTGGCTTGGAAACGAAGTTTCTATTGAATTCATTATTTTTTTCGCCAATGCCGATTTGTTGGTTTTGAACATTTCTCCTGTTGTAAATGTTAATACTGGTGGAAATGGAGACGAATTATGTTTGTCAAACTTTTGAGGCAGGTAAATTGCAAATAAATAAAAAAAGAAAAGGAGAACACGTGCAAAGTTTGAACGTAAAACAGAAATATCTTCCACTTACTTTTATTATTGGTCATTATACTCATACTTCGTTTTCATTTCTAGAATAACTCAACTAACTGAATAACTGAAGATGAAAACTAGTTTGCGCGATACTTCCGGTTAGTTTGGAGCCCGCATACCAAGATATTATGTTTACTTCATCACAATTTTCAAATAGTTTTGCCGGATTTCACAGGCAAAAAAATTGGTTGGAGAATTTTTTTATTAATGTCCTTAGCATTTCGCATAAAATTCACTAATAATGAAAATCTGCGATGACGGGAGAAAATTATGTCCATTTGATAATCGATAATTTACGAGTATTTAATATTTTCCCCCAAATAAATTCACGCCAATCGAGCTTATGGTATTCTCATACATGAAACTATAAATTTTTGGTTGATGAGTAAACGAAAACTGGACCGTTTTTGCTATTTGCATTATTCATCTATTGTGCGGAAATATCAAATAAAAATGGATATCCCATCTCATCTCCCATTTTTAGGCAATAATGTAAAATACGCTAGTGCCAAATTCCATGAGAAAATAAAATATTTTTCGAGACTTGAGATCGTGTACGAATTCGATCGAATCTGTGTATTTCAGAGTACACTCAAATGATGTTGAGAGATATAGTATATACTGAAGCGGGGAGTGCTCCAATTTTTCTAGACAGCAAGTTGCGACTTTCTAACTCCCTTCCCTTCTTTTTTTTCAGGAAAGTGTCTTGTTTGACAAACCTTAAAATGGTTGTAGAAGTGCACATTTTTATTAAATATCTAGTTTCGGGGGGAATTGGAGCAGGTGGTTGAGTCTTAATCGTGTTAGGGAGGTCGTGTTTTTTCTTGCTTCATTTTTTCCCATGAGAACTTATCTTTGTCGTATGGGGCTATGATTCTGCCACAATACATGGTTGGCGGGTCCGCGAATAAGTCTGCTGTTGGTAACTGAAGAGACGTGAGGGTCCACACTCCACATATATAAAAAACTGAAATGACAACCTCTATTAAAGAAGCAAAATCAAAATTTTCGTACAAACACATTCTTATGATAGGTATAAGTATATCATTCGAATACGTTCAATTCATTCACAAAAAGGAAGAAATAACGCATCTAATACAGCTACTACTTTCTTTTTTTTGTGAATGAATCAATCGTCTTTGAATGATATACACGCACTTTTCAATAGAGAGTGTTTTTATTTTGATACTTTCATAGAGGTTGTAATTTCTATTTTTTTTATTCGGGGAAGCAAAAAGCTGAAATGCCTAAAGACCTAACGTACTGTTAACTTTGATGGCTAGTGATTCCGCACGGCATATGTTCTTTTAAAGGTGCTAACTATCGAACGAATCTATTTAGCAAGAATATAGACGAAAACCACTTCCTAATTATTTACATCATTTTTTTCTTATAAAGGCAAACACACAAAATAGATGTGTAGTTGAATGAGAAATGCTTCTGGCAATTGAACACACAAGCTTCTCCCATTCGAGAGTACTGCTGATCCTAATGAATTATTAAGTACCTACTGTTATGAAGAAACCTGATAGTGATATATCTATCAGCTTTGTTCGAAAAGAGATACGCTCCTAGGGTTGAATTCCACCTGTTCATTAGAATCCTGTCGAAAATGTTTGTAGGGATCAATTACCCTAACACCAAAATGGTATTATTTGCACTCGACGCACGTTTTGCTAACAAAGTTAGCATCTTCAGGAGAAGATGTTATGAAATCCCCATTCAATTTTTATTTACATTTCCAACCCGATTCCCTGAATATATTCTGGTTTTACTATAAAGAAGCTCCGAAGGAGAAATCATAACAGTATTGTTTTTTCTGCTTCTTTGAAAAGATTACGTTATGAACATTGTAAAACCCATTAGGATAATATCAGAGTGATAAAAACACAGAGGTGCCTAGAAGGCGGCGTAAAATAAGTAAGAAGCAAATATACTCCTTGAATATATAGAACCATTTCTTCTCGATCAATAAAAATCAAATTGTTCGTTGAAATTGAATAGAAACATTGGTCAACGCTCCATTTCATATACTTTTTTTGTAGATGAAACAGAAAAGATGACATTGAGTCCGAATAAAAAAAGAGCTCCATGCTTACTTGACGACCACAATTACTGAATGCAACTTGTAATGATATTTGCCTGAGGTATATCGGCAGTGGCCTCGATTCTTTTTGATCGTGACCACAAATCACTCTGACCCTCGAAAAAATGAATTATCGAGATTGAAATCTTCATTAACGAACACATGATACATAATATTATGGTGGTAATGGGTTGGTAATGCCGTGCATACTTAAATAAATGGAAAATGATTCATTATTCGATGAAACCATTGATGATACGCTCTGAAAGATTGACATAATTAGTAGGTCAGTCACATGTATAAAAATAACAATTTAAATTCAGATACAACCATATATGTAATGCTGTCATTACTAACGTCTTTGAAGGTTGGGAAGTGTCACATTACACACCTTTACTTCCCGCCCTCATTTCCTCTATTCTAGACTTTATCTATCATTTTTCGACTTTATCTGACATTAATTTATATTGGTGACAATTGTATACCCCGTAGTCACGGTAACAATATATCTACTTGATTATTCTGAGAAAACCGCGTTCTCGGTAATTTGTCGTTAAATGTAATATTTTAGATATGTTCAGAACAAAGCAGAGATTTATTAATTTTAATCGAAATATGATGGTTGTAAATAAAATAGTATACAAACCTCGGTAGGAAGTTTCATTCCTGTCTCGAGATCATAGCTAACCTCGACGCTTTGCGCTAAGGCAGTCAATCTACTTTGTTGCCTAGTTGAACATATAATTTTTTCTCCTATTGTTTATAATGATATAAATAGGATATTGTATTTGCACATTATCACAATTCTTACAATCTTTTTATTTTTCCTGCGAGTGATAAATTAAAACAGAATTTGATAGAAATCGCAAGTGTTGAATGATTGGTTGCTATAGAAACGTTCATAGTAATTATAGTTTGACAACATTATGGACAATGTAGCGACTTAGAAATACTCACTCCTCCAGGCACATATAAATCAGCAAAGTTACCACCTTTGCTGCCTGGGAAAGAAAAGTAAAACTTTGCTGATTGATATCTGTCTACGAAATTCATACTTGCTCTCTATCGGAGAATAATATTATCACTATCAGATGTTAACAACTATAAATATATATATATATATATATATATATATATATATATATGCAAGATGGATTTTTCTGGGTTTTTATCCGTTAGGTATTTTTTTTTATTTGTTCGACGTTTCGAATTCCATTTTGAATTCATTCTCAAGAACTGTGAGACGAATATCTGTCCATACCGTCCTGGTCAATCACTCCCCTTACGAAGCAACCAAGCAAGAGCAAGCAAAGACTTCAATTGTCTGTTCTCCACGGAAACTGGTATTTATAATGACTCTCCTCAGTCATTATCCGACTTGGTCCGATATTAAGGCTGCATCCTGCCCATCCAGGTATTATGTAGAAATTGATGTTTTCACGGATCTTCGATATGCAAGATGAATTTTTCTGGGTTTTTTTCCGTTAGGTATTTTTTGATTTGTTCGACGTTTCGAATTCCATTTTGAATTCATTCTCAAGAACTGTGAGACGAATATCTGTCCATACCGTCCTGGTCAATCACTCCCCTTACGAAGCAACCAAGCAAGAGCAAGCAAAGACTTCAATTGTAATACCAGTTTCCGTGGAGAACAGACAATTGAAGTCTTTGCTTGCTCTTGCTTGGTTGCTCCGTAAGGGGAGTGATTGACCAGGACGGTATGGACAGATATTCGTCTCACAGTTCTTGAGAATGAATTCAAAATGGAATTCGAAACGTCGAACAAATCAAAAAATACCTAACGGATAAAAACCCAGAAAAATTCATCTTGCATATCGAAGATCCGTGAAAACATCAATTTCTACATAATACCTGGATGGGCAGGATGCAGCCTTAATATCGGACCAAGGCGGATAATGACTGAGGAGAGTCATTATAAATACCAGTTTCCGTGGAGAACAGACAATTGAAGTCTTTGCTTGCTCTTGCTTGGTTGCTTCGTAAGGGGAGTGATTGACCAGGACGGTATGGACAGATATTCGTCTCACAGTTCTTGAGAATGAATTCAAAATGGAATTCGAAACGTCGAACAAATCAAAAAATACCTAACGGATAAAAACCCAGAAACATTCATCTTGCATATCGAAGATCCGTGAAAACATCAATTTCTACATAATACCTGGATGGGCAGGATGCAGCCTTAATATCGGACCAAGTCGGATAATGACTGAGGAGAGTCATTATAAATACCAGTTTCCATGGAGAACAGACAATTGAAGTCTTTGTTTGCTCTTGCTTGGTTGCTTCGTAAGGGGAGTGATTGACCAGGACGGTATGGACAGATATTCGTCTCACAGTTCTTGAGAATGAATTCAAAATGGAATTCGAAACGTCGAACAAATCAAAAAATACCTAACGGATAAAAACCCAGAAAAATTCATCTTGCATATCGAAGATCCGTGAAAACATCAATTTCTACATATATATATATATATATATATATATATATATATATATATATATATATTATTATATTATTTTGTGTGATAATGAATTACGTTTATTATTGAATTTTGTAATTTTATATATAATACACATCATAATATAATATTCTCAGGGCTTTTTTCAAAAAATTTTGTATATGAATATCGATCTCAGGGTTTTAAAATTATAAATGAAATTTCTTTTCAAGTTTAGACTCTTCTAAAAGTTTCTGCTTTACCTACCTTGGCCATAGCATTTCTTTTTACCTCAGGTGGATTCAAATCAGGAAGGAAATCCAAGACTCAAAGTATTTCATGAGAAGTTAGGAACCTTTCAGCTTTTTTAAGAAACAAGAATTGAATTTCATGCTTTTTAATTATGAATAGAAATTTTGAAATGAAATGTGACAACACAGAATTAATAACAACAATAACCTATCATATATGGATTAAAATAACCTTAATCTAAAATTCATATTCTAATATACATGTCTGGTTATTTGAACGCTTTTCGTATCTACGAACGTGGTTCTGTATCAAGTTCATTGGTTATACTTCGCCGGTAAGTCTGCAATATGACATATTAGTGCATTTCCGAACGTTCTAAATGGTAACTCGCGTCAATGTCAATTGTCATTCTAACTTATGTTTACTTTCACTATTTACATTCAAAAAAAAATGTTAAATGTTCTTCAGAAAAATGGGGATAAAAAGAGTTCATTGAGCTCAGGGAAATAGTTTATGTGCACAAGAAAATAGATATATGCGTTGCAACGATATATGGAAAGTGTTTACCATGCTGGTTTCCCTCGATGTGGTGATTGGCGACTCCAACAAGCAATTTCTAGCCTGCTGAGTGATTTTCGTTGCTGTGTTGATGTTGATGGAAACGGCCTTGGTTCGGGCTCTGGAGTGAAGATTTCTTCTGGGGAAAGTTTGGATGGGACGAATGTCTTGGATTCATTGGTGATGAACCATATCACAATCACAAACACTTTGGATAAGTTTTGAACATAATTAGGTACATATTTCCTTCTATTTTAATTTAATAAAAATTTTGTCATGCTCATGCTTTGAAATGCATTTTCGAAGTCCTGCTTTACAAATAAACAACTGAATGAGTTGTTTCCCTAGCAACTTGTTGCTTCGATAACTATTCTAAATATTTACAAATTAATTCTAAATCTATTCTATAATCTACAAATTTCTAATTAATATCATTTTAAAGCTCGATTCTTCAAGTATATCCCAATATGTGTTATTTTTCCATTAAATTTCTAATTCCTTGCTTAATTTCAGTAAGCATTATTCAATATCAGAAAAAGTTGAATTCCCCTTCTCATATTTGAATTTGCTGAATGTTCTCAATTCGAAATTTAATTCTATTTTATCTATTGAAATTGATTTGGAAGTTTCTTTATGACTTTATGCATTGTTTGGGACTAATTTCATTCATTTAACTGTTATCAATTTCTTGTATTTCATTGCTAAAGTTGGTTAATTATCACGTGACAAATGTCATGTCATTTGGTGAATAACATTTCTACTCATGATATACGAGGTGTCCAAAAGATTCCTCCTGTTTGACTTCATCTGAGATAGAAAGATTTTTGCTTTTTAAAGTGAGTAGGTTGGATTTCATAACAATATATATTTTTATATATATATATATATATATATATATATATATATATATATATATATGATCCACCTACCCAATTCTAGACATTAGTTTCGACCCAGAAAAATATACAGCTCAAGATAAAAGTGAACAACATGAGGATCTCAGTTATCGTGAGAGTAACACAGTAAGAAAAAGTCGTTAAATTCAGGAGATATTCGGAAAACACCGAATCTCGACGATTTGGTTTGTATTGTTTTTTGAAGTTAATTGAAAAGTTTCGACAAAAACGAAAGCCCATTCTCATTGCCAGTTTTGATCCTCTACAAAATGGCGTTAACAAAATCCCCGTTCAACGTTTCTTTTGGAAGAACACATCATCAACTTTTGTTTTTTCTATGACAAGAAAACAATGTACACCCTGTATGACATAGCACTTTGTACTGCAAATGCAGTACAAAAATGCTGATGCACAGCAAATAATGTTTTTCTATGTCTTCATTCAGGAAATATGCTTAGGAATAGTTTTTCAATATAATGTAAGATTTTTTTGGTCACACGAATTGACTGTTTCTATGGAACAAACGAATATATTATGGCGTTTTTTCTTGACTACACTTCAGATATTTGTTTCATAGGAACCGACGATTCGAAATGCAATATTTTCTCACGTCCTACCGAGTGCCACTGATGAGACCTTTGACGAGTCGAAAGAGCTGTCTAGCATTGGGTATTTCTTATATCGGAATTCTGATTAGCAGAAGGTTGTTTTAAGTAGAGCAGGAAATCGGGTTACTTCTGTGTTCCAGTATTCATATTTATCTCTATTTATTCTTCTTTCATTGATTTATGTTAAATAGTTTCAGCCTGAAGGTCGATCTAGTTACGGACATCGATTTAATGAATCAACTTTTATTGAGGAGTTCATGCACGTCGGTTTTTGTTCGAATCAAGTGAAAGTGTGTACTGAGACGTGTACGGTGTATATAAATTACCTCCGGGAAAGTTTAAACGTGCTGAGTTGATTATAATTGCTATAATTTCCGAGATATTTTGCATTAGTGGGAAAGATGTGGCTGCAGCTTATGATAATGAAATCTCAGGTCAATGTTCCTTGCAGCTCTTTGTTTCTTGTGATGAAGGTTATTTCTATAAGTTTCCCACAACTCAAAAAATATAGGTTTGGAAATCAGATTTCATAATGATTATTTTCAGAAGACTTTATATGAATATTTCTCTCATATATAAAATGTCCCATAAGAGCAATGCAATTATCGAAAACTTACAGCTAATTGCATTGTATCAAGTCACCATAACAACACATTTGAAACCGTATCGCTAGACGTCAGTGAACAAAACAAATAAATGTCAGATAGACTTCAAAAATAGAAAAACATTTCGCGCTTTGGTGAGTGCTCCACACAATCTATATAGGAAAGTATAAATGCGAAGAAGTACTTCACTTCTCGTCAGCTTCTAATGAACTACAAGGCTCAGATACGACCTGTCATGGAATACAGTTCTCATGCGTGGAGTTCGGCACCAAAACATTCATTGAGGTTTCTCAATTCCATTCAGAGAAAGGCAATTCGTCTTTTTGGTGATTCTTCGCTCACAGACTCGCTCACTTCATTGGAACATCGTAGAAGGGTCGGAGCTTTGTCTCAATCAAATTGTTATCAATCGTTCCCCGCTTGGCAATATCTACACAGATGACTCGACGAGTACAGAATTCCCACCCCTTTGTTGTGAATTTGAAAACCTGTCGAACCTCTCTTGCTCAGGGAACTTTTTTCAGTAGAACAGCTGAGGTTTGGAGCTCCTTGCCAAGAGTGGTTTCTCCGGAGGCTTACAAACTTCAGAAATTCAAAGTAAATATTAATTCGTATCTCCTGTCCCTTGTTTCACACGGTGTTTTTTGAACATCACAGGACTTTCCTTTCCTGTGAATCTGCACTTTCGCCAAAATATGAAAATAAACTTGCAATTTTTAGATATCACGCTTTCTTGCAAAATTATCGGTAATTTTTATGCACTCGTGCAATTATAACCGAATATTTTCATCGTATGTTGAAAATCCCGTATGAAGCGGGACATTTTCGATCAATTACAGCGATAAATTCCCGGCGGGACATTTTCGGGCTGGTAAATACCTGGTAGGTATCGAAAAATACCCGCTCGGTCCGTGTATCTATAGTAACGATTGTTAAAATGTACATTTGTCATCTTGACAGGCATAAATACTGAATTTCAAACGTCGTTGTTTTGACTCCGGAAATATTCTACCGAATTACAATCGTGCATCAAAATAAACCTGATAATTTTCCATTTAAGCATGTTGTCAGTAGAAAAACTGTATTCGGTTATTTTCATATTTTGTTCAAAGAGCCCTCCTCCTTCGGAGTCGGGCTCTTTCGACAAAATATGAAAATAAACTAATGCAGTAAGTTCTTATTGATTTTTTTGCAAAATTTGAGTTATACGAGAAGTTGCTGACTGATTGGACTTGTTCTATCCAGCAAGAACTGTTTGTATAATATTATTTTTATTTTTTCAGATTGTGGTGGTTACAAACCCAGAAAACTACGGAAAAAATTTTGATCCACCACAAAATAATGACGTTCAAACAGTAACCATACCATATAGTGTGAAAAAATCAACTCTACAAATATAGCCAACAGATTCAATAACTTAGTACATTCGAAGTATCCTGATAAGAATGTGAACCTATATATTGTCCAATTAACGGACCAGATGAATTATCCGCAAGAATGGTCATCATTTCAGCTTTTCATCTGGGATAGTAGAAGGAAAGGGGTGTCACAAAGGCATACAGCGAAATTTTCAGTTATGTTGAATTGTATGGCAACAAACTCGAAATTTTTGCTAACATGCTTGAAAAAGTAAATTTTACAAATACTCTTCGACTGAAGAAAAATCATGCCGAATTGATTTGTTTGTGGCTACTTTTAATAAGTATAACAGCATACTCAAAAATCATATCACACGGGAGAAACTGAAAATTTACCTAAAAATAATGAAAATCAGAATAGGAGGCCATCACTCTGAATTTAAGAAGAAATTTTGATCCTGAACTTTTCCAAATAACATTTTATTGCATCTCTCTAAAAAGGTATACTTCATTCTTGGAAGAATAACTTGAAGCCATTCTGAGTACATTCGAAAAGGTTATCAAACATGCACTAGCTTAGGGCAGTACTCGAATTTTTATTGCGTAAGATGAAGAAAAATCGTTTGTTGCATTTGTTGTAGTGGACTAAACTGTACATAGCTAGCTCCATTGGATGGAGTAGTCGATAAAAGTAAGCATAAGTTAAAACTACGCGACTAAGTTTGTCTACAAAAATTCTCGAACAAGCATTTGCCTAAATTTTATTCACTCATACCATTGATAAATAATTAGAATAGTGGATGTGTCATAACAAAAAGTAAATTTCTTTTGATGACAATATCAACTCAAATCTTCTACTTGTTCAAATACTTTGGTACACTTTGAGAAACACTAATATTGCAATAGAGTTATTTTAATCGTTACCTTATATATAAATAAGATTGAAGTTCCAGGAAAAAGAAGCTGGAGGCATGTATAAGTGAAAGATTCTCTTCAAATCAGCTAACGGGGGACATTGTTTATAGAAATATATTTAGTCAATGCCTGTGTAACGAGGATTTGAAGCGTTTGTGTTACGCCATCCTCACTATAAGGTCGTTTAATTGACAATACACGACAAAGTTTCCTACTTTGAAGGAAAGAAAGTTAATGAATCTTCAAAATAGAGTTGACGATTAAAGTTAATGAAGTCAATGAAAGTTCAGGCACCAAAATTATCTTCAAAATATAACTCCAGTCTATGACGGTAAAAAAAGTATAAACTGTGTATTTATCCCATACAGCACCGATTCGTATGAAGATTTGGATATAGGTTCTACTTACCCTCTATTTCAAAATCTACCCTGTGCCGAGGGTGGCTTTTTTGGAGGAAGGGGGTAAAAACCACCCCTATTCGAAAAAAATATCAAAATTCTAGATTGGAGCATGTGATAAACTGAAATCATATTTACATCAGTAAAATGAATCAATTGATAATTTTTAATATAATTTATGGTTCAGTAATCAGTGTCAGCCCTCAACACTCCCCCTTATGACAAAATAACATCAGAAAATGACAATTGACATTTTATTTGGCAGTTTTTCAACTTATTCAGTATCTATTTGCATTTAATTTGAGATTTAGCTTCTATCTACCATCTACTTCAGAGTTGAGGTTGTGCCTGGGATTGATTCTTATTCATTAGACGTGAAAACTACTCCCATTCAAAAAAAAATACAAAATACTAGTTTTGAGCGTGCAGTCATCTATAAATACGTTGAATTAACCTTGATAGACAATTTCTGATCTATTAAACAGTTTCGACCCCTAAAAACCACCCTTATGATAGTTTCCATTGAGGAATTATATCAAAATTGTTATAAAAAAAATTATAACCGGGAAACTCAACTGTATGAAAATTCAGATTTGGACTCTAAAGTTACCTCTGTACTCGGGGTTGCTTTTGATTTTTAAAGGGTGGAAACTCCCCCATCAAAAAAAAGTTGTCTAGATTTGAATGTGTGATCGATTGAAATCATCTTCAAATGTATTTAAAATATTTTCCAACAACTGTTTATTAACTCCACTTTAGAATACAAGTAATAAAACATTTAGTAAAACAATTGTCTCATCGAATTTTCTCGGCACTCCATCTATATATATATATATATATATATATATATATATATATATATATATATATATATATATATATATATATATATATATATATATGGTTCCACTAGGCCCAAAATATAGTTACTATGTGTTGTATATATATATATATGGTTCCACTAGGCCCAAAATATAGTTACTATGTGTATTCTTCAATATACTAATGTACATATTCTAATTTCTACAAAAATTGTTTTTGGTTTTTTTCCATAACTCGCTTAGTCTTTGAGCAATCAAATCCACCAAAAAAGTATTTTGTAGCTTTCTTCAAGAGCTGTAAGCTCATTCACATGATTTTTTGTTTTAGATTATATTTTTGAAGGGATTCATGCTGAGAGGGCTCAAAAACGGTACTTTGTGCGAACCCTCACCATATTCAACTGGACATATCTTACTCTATTTTCATCCTGCAGAAAAAAATTGAACACCAAAATTTTCAGAGAAGAATAAACTTCAATTTTGTACTCCAGAAAATTTTGCATGAGATCTGTACTTTTCGAGTTATTTCGAAGAAATTGTGATTTTTCTCTGAATTATGTATATGATTTTTGCGCTTCAATCTCACTTTTTTCCAAAAATACGTAATTTCAATTGATGAAAAACTCAGAAGTCATTATAAGAACATGAATGAAGTGAATTATGTAGTAACAACGATTTTTTCCAAAGGGGGGGAAGAGAGGATGAGTTATTCACAATTTTTTTCAACGAAAAAATAAGATTCAATATTATTTCCTTCATACCTTGGTCAGTTTTGATGCTAGAAACTTTTATAAATAACAAAAATGAAGGGTTTTTGAAGGACTTCAAAAAAGGTTCCATGAGTTCTTCCCAAAAAATGCATTGGTTTTTGGTTATTGTACGTAGAAACTTAACATTTTGGCGTTTGAAAATACCAATCAACTTTTAACAAACAATTATTCAGTTTGTAGTGGGTTTGCATACATCACAAATAAACGATCGCCTTTATTTTTTCAAAAGCTATGATTCTGCTCTCCACAAGTTTTTCGATTAGATGCATATTTTTCCAGTTATTCGCGAAAAAGGATCTGAAAACGTGTTTTTTGCCTGAAAACCGACAATTTCACTCGCGAATAAGTCGAAAAGTATTGCTTTTCAGAAAAAACTTCATTGAACAAAAAGTGCTTAGAATCAGTCAATCTATCGATTTCCGCACTTATTTCCAATAAAATTTTTTTCACTCCCAAGAAGGGGTGGCATACACCCCCAGGGAGAAAGCAACCCTCGGCATAGGGTAGATTTTGAAAAAGAGGGTATGTAGATCCTGAATCCAGATTTTCATGCGAATCATGAAATGGTCATAGACTGGACTATATAAATGCAGTGAGACATTGACAAAAATTCCACTTCTGTTCCCAAATTGAGTGCCATCTTTTGGTATTATGTATAAGTAATCAAAAAGATGTGTGATTCAGGCTACGAAGTCCATAAAAACGAAAGAATAGACATGACTTGGCGACGAAATCACTAGTGCCATCTACCCGTGGTATACATCCCACATCCGTTCAAATGATAGTCTCATTAGGTTGACTAACTATATCTCTATGAACAATGCTAAAAGTATGCCGTTTCCTACCCAAGCCAAAAGTTTTGTGATGATGAATCGGATAAAAAATTACTGAAATAAGTCTCAATTTCTAGTATGCAAAGGATGTCATCTCAAATAAAAAATTGAGTTCTTACGTAGAACACCGGGACCATGAAAGTAATCAGAAACCATAAAAAATCACTAAACTAATATTCTTATGTAGTTACAGTGATTATTGAATAATTTTGAGTTTTCTTCCTTGCCCAACAAAAGTGTTTCTAATCGATTTTTATGAAACCATATCTCATTTGGTTATGAAATTTGCATTCGATTATGTGATACCAATATAAAATGTTAAAGTAAAAGTGGTACCAATTGGAATTATGGTATCAAAAACGGGACAAATAGCTATTGAAAGACTTCCTAATTCCCGAAATAATGTTTTTCCTTGAAAAACGCATACAAAAGTGGAGAGTTCTGTCCCTTCTCACTTACAACTGTGGAATAGTTGATATTTTTATTTCATATGATTCAATTGAGAATGCTTGTTACGAAAAACATGTGACAAATGGATTATGTCGAAGTAAAACCGCATGAAAATTGAGAATAAAGAGGATCTACCCACATTCCTATGTATACGTTCATCAATTCAATTATCGCATGCTTCCAAATATTCATGAACTAGTGGCATTAATGCCCACTTATTGTATTCACCCTTGTCACAGCAGGATCGCAAGCGAGTTCAATCCCCGCTCACGGCAGAAACTTTTCTGGTGGGAGTTATGCGATAGAATTCAATTCCCGGCCATAGAAAATTTTCTGGTGGTATTTAGGCGATGGGCAATTGCTGGTTGGTAGGTGAGGTCTCTTTATCGAATACACCAATCAACCCGGTAGTATTGAAAGGTTTATCCACAGTTGAAATAGGAAATGCACTAATGACATGGGGATATATGAAAGAAAAATGGTAAACGTCCAAAGGCGATGACCCTGCTGCTTTGTCAATAATTAATTGTCATTTGTCATTCTACTGTCCTCGGAATAGCTACAGACACAATAACTCTGAAAGTTGACAGAAGTTAGCGATGAAGATTGATGGTGTCGAGTTTTTTCTCCCAACGAAACAAATTGAGCATGATCTACTTGACATTTCAACAAGACCCTGTACCTCTTTAATTTTTTCAAGAACAATTGTGTCTGAATACATTTATTATTATATTCAATATTATTTTCATAAGAATTATTCAGTGGAACATGACTGAGGTCTTTCATTTTCTATGAGTGATGCAGGAAAAACTATTTCTGTGAACACTTTAAGCAATGAATATTCATATTATTATTATATTCGCCCCATGGCCGAAAATCCGCGTGCATTGAAAAACTGCAGAATAAATAAAAGAGCGTACATATAACTGTTAACGAACTTGTTGAAAATAACATCTCCGCTGTCTCACAATACTGGTATGGGAACAGATTTTTAGGTTTGTGTTACATTGTACGGCTCTTTTGCAAACAAAAACAATCGCTTTGAAACCAGTTTTCGATATCGATATAAAACGATACAGTAAGTAACCTGCTTATATCGACACAATCTAAAGTAACTGTGAAAGAAATGAACAATAAGTGTTTGTTGAGCCAATTTGCGTCTTATTAATGATCATTTATGGTAATTTCGATAATTATGTACCGTTGAAAGTGTTGCAAATATAAATGTGGCCGTGCATATTATACAGTGCGTAAAAAGGTTAACCCTTGAAACTTTTTCTATGGGAAACATACGGACAGCATCATTTTCAATACATTTTGTTATTCTTGACAACTTTCAGGAAATGAATTCGAAGAGTTTCAGCAAACAATCAAGAACACCTGAGAAGCTACAGTTAATATTGGAAATTAACATTATTCAAATTTACTAGTTGATGCGGAAAATAATTTCCATGCTTGGAATATACAGTGTGGCCGTCAAAATTTCGGCCCTCCAAATTTTAACTTTGTGATGGGACGAGATATTAGGGTCAAACGTGAAAAAACATCAATTTCAGTACTTTTAAGTGGAAACATCCATGCCGAGAAGGCGCTATAATTTTTTTTCTTATAGAAAAGGGAAATAAATTATCCATCTCATCAATGGAGGTTCATTTAAATTTTATTCTATTCTTATTTTAAGCGAATGGGTGGAACTTTGCCACGGAATAGCTGATTTATGAATGTTCGTAACATTTTGAAATATGAACTTTTTTTTTCAGAATGGAAATTGGATTGTACCTCCTCCTAGCACTGGCCACCTCCATTCCTCAAATCGATGGACACGGAAGACTCATAGAGCCTCCTAGTAGATCATCTGCCTGGCGATATGGTTTCAATACTCCCCACAATTACAACGATCACGAGCTGTTTTGTGGTGGGTTTACTAGACAATGGGTGAAGAATGAGGGCAAATGTGGAGTTTGTGGAGACCCTTGGGATTCGAAGTGAGTTCATTATAATTTTCTTCGAACCTCACACTGTAGATTGTAAATTGTATGGGGTCGATTAAGCATTAAGCCTTTCAGTACTGCGATTTGTGAGACCCAGGATGCTGAGGCTATAAAAAAAACATTGATGGAAATTGATAATCGTAACATACACCACAAAGAAGACATACAACCTACACAAAGTACACTTCCTGCAACAAACCTTATACCATGTGGCCCTCGGTTATCTGAAAAGATAAAACAGATCGGAAACAGGTATAATGTGAGAACTACATTCGAAACAACGAATACCTACTTCACTTTCAATCTTGAAACATACTGAACCAACTAACAAAACACGAAGAATTGCATTTGTTCCATTCCTTGTTCGTGGCTACAAAAATATATCGGTGAAAGGTCAAGGCATTTTGAAGTGCGAAAGAGTGAACATAAGACATACATCAAAAGTAGGGGTGGTGAAACACAACGAAAAAAAAAAATTTTGCTATTCCATGTCTCTCCCTCAAAGCTAGTCCATTTTTTGAAGTGTATGTTACCTAAAAGCTCGTAGTGAACATATTTCATTTCCTTGTATTTTTGAAAAGGCCGCTTCTATTTCAGTAACTAATTCTAATATTGATAATTTGTAGGAATCGTCGTGAAACATAACTGTGAGTTATGATATATGAGTCGTATGTCAGACACATTCATTAAAACAAAGCTGATTTAGATGTAAACATTTTCCAAATTCTCCGTTGGCGAGCAATATTGGGAAAAATATTACGAGAGTTGAATCTCGCGCTTCATTTCGATATTTGAAAAGAACAATGGTTGTTCCTTCCTTAAAAAAATGAGGACGATATTATATATATTCATAGATAAATTGAAGCTTTATTTAGTTCATCCATTTGCAATGTCTACTTTGGGCACAACATTTTTGGAAATTACCGTGCAAATAAAGTATTTCTTGTTCATTATATTATTTTTTCTGATTGGATGTGATTAAAATAGTAATACAAACCTCTGCAAAAGTAATGTTTCTCTTTCAAGAAATTGTCTTCCTCGGCTACAGTCCCGGTAAGCAATATTTTTTTACAGTTTTGGTACGTTTGGTGACCCAAAATTAATTCCTTCAGTGGTGGTATTGGTGGGATTGGGATCAATTTGATTGAAGAAAAATCATTGTTTTTTGCCAAGGTTTTGAATTTTTATAAATTCATCATCAGGGCTCTATAACAATTAGTTACGTGTTAAAATGGTAGGATATAAATAAAATAAGAGAATGCCAACAAACTATTGGAACATTTTCAGGGGTTCAAGATGTTGATTATTGAATTATTTTTTTGAAAAATACCAAAAAATCAGTTTTTCCGAGTAAAAATATTATAATTATGTATAAAACAGACATTTTAGATACACACTTTAGGTAAATACAATTTCACATTGAGCACGAGACAAACGAATACTGAAGTAAAATTCATAGAATGACTGTAGTTCTTATGAGTTGATAAGAAAAAAAAATGATTGTGGAAAACACCGTACAATGATAAAGAATCATTTCGGTAGCTGACTTATCAGATCGTAATGAGCCGTATTAAATCCTTCTATATCTCTTTTTGTATTAATGCTGTCTTACTGAAGAATTTGTGTCATTTCACTGAATAGCCTTTTTGACAGAGAAGATTTCTGATCAAGAATGATGGGTTTTGTAAAATCAAAAGTAGGTACGGCCATTTTTTCTAGTGTGTTCAACTAAGGCTGTGGGATTTTTGACATTCAGCTTTCGTGTCGTCGTCAATCGTGTTCAGAGATTCGTTTTTTTAAATATCGTTAAATATTTTTTCAAATGATTTTTTTTCTGCATCATTATGTAATGAACTATTATTGACATTCAACAGTAGATCAGAAATAAACAAATTTTAGAGGTAGACTAAATGTTATTCCGAACAGTATAATGATATTTAGGAAATCGTATTGTGCACTGTAGGATAATTGGTCATTTAAAACCTTTAGGCAGTTCTTTGCGCAACCGAATATGGGACGAATTTGAGTACAGAGTATAAGATTGGCTGAACTATATCCACAAGTTGTTTCAATAGGGAAGCCCATGCGGGGGTTTCGGGATTCACTAAAGCGCGGCAGATTAATATACAGGGGGATACCTTGTACCCGGTTCAGTACTTCCACCATATATGAGTCCTATATATGGTCTATATATTATGGCCGCCCTTCAAGGAAAAGGATCAGATTAGTAAAAAAAAATTGATCATCTGAAATTCTCGAGCGCGTCAGATTGAGGTAGAGTAGAACGAGTTAGTTACATCTTGAAACGTGTATATTCCACTTATCTTACAATTCGAGAGTAACCTAAAGAATGAGGAGGGCTACAAAGTTGTAAGAAAAAGTCATCTCGACATTCTCTAGCGTGGTAAATTTTTAAATTTTGAATGGAATAATTCAAGAATTACAAGAAATATATAATCCGACGATTTCCACAAGCCGAAATAATAATAATTCATCAATAAAGTTTAATGCGTGCAGCTACGTGATGCCTATATTCCCCTCTTCGCGTTTCTATTTCTCTCTCACTCTTTCTCTACCTATTGCTCTCTCACTCCGTCCCCTCTCTGGTTTCTGTTGCCATGACAGTTGATCACAGAGACTCGTTCGTGGTATGATATTGTTTACAACGAATATCCAACGTCTTAAAATTTAAAAAATTTAATTGCTTATAATATTATAATTCTTATAAATACAAGTATTCTACTGAAAAAAATATACACTTTTTTATTTGCATGATTTTTCCTGAGCTTTTCAATCAATTAAGTTCAATGATTTAAAAATAAAAAAAGAAAAATGACAGAATAGGCGAATCCCTCCAGTAAATCGTCAGATTATGAGACTGCAACGTCTAGGGCGTAAAGATGAACCATATATAGCTTAATCTGATGCGCTTGTGTATTTCAAAATTACGATTTTTTTTCACATTCTAATAACGGCTGCGAGTCTGCGTCACATCCAAACCGTCACATTATTATGTGAGAGCTTTTTTTAGGTTCACTTAACATCCCCTCAGAAAATCTGACGCGCTCGAGAATTTTTTTTTTCATTCTCAACCCTTACGTACGACCACCCCCACCATGGGAATAATCAGATTAACATTTTCAAAAATATCTAGGACATAGATGATATCAATATCGGACGCGCTCGAGTATGTCCATGCAATAGTTTTTTTTACATTTTTGAAAATCTATAGCCGCTCCCCCCACCGATGAAAAGGCATACATTATATAACATTTCTTTCCTTTTATCATCTATGCTTCGCAACCCAATAGCAATCTGGTCCATTTCAAATTGTCAAATATAGCTTCGAATTTATTTCTTCAGGATTCCTCGAGCTAACGAATACGGTGGTACCTACGGAAAAGGCATCATAGTGCGGAAGTACCCAGCCGGTAAAGCCGTTACCATACGGGTGGAACTAACGGCTTTCCACTGGGGATACTTTGAATTCGCCGTATGTCCCAACTACCAGAACACCACGCAGGAGTGTCTGGATCAAAACATCCTGCAGCTGGTGAAACCGCAGGAGAACGTCGAGGACAAAGGCGTCAGATACTTTCCCAAAGACGGGAACAAAGTCTACGAAATGAAGTACAGATTACCAAAGAAGAGCTGTGAGCATTGCGTCTTGCAGTGGAGGTATGTCGCAGGTGAGTTTTCGGCTGGATCTTTGAATATAATATTCAAAATAAATGAAATCACAGTTACAAATAGATTGATTGTCATCGGCATCAACAACAGTAATTTATCAATCTAAATCCTGGTATTGTGAAATGCAAGTTTATTAATCAGTCATCTCATGGTAATTCAATGTATCACACAAAAGCTCCAATGAATGATTGTCAATCAATCAATCTTTATTGACCCCAAGAAACATGAATGTTTATGAAGAAGGGATCTTAAAACTAAGTCACTATCACAATTCATGCATTAAAGAGAAGATTTCGATCATGAATCAATCCAATGTCAGATGGAAAAAGAGAAGTGTTACTGGATCAAATACTTTTAAAGTTTCTTTTGAAGCGTTTGTCAAAAAAGCTTCAGTTAGTTCCTTTGGTGGTTTGTTATATATCAACACTCCATTGTATAAAACTGTTTTTTTCCGTAGTTTGTTTTGATTCTACTGATTGTACTCAGATTTTTGGACTGCCTAGTTCCATATTTATGAATTGTTTCAATTATGTTGAAGGTTAGAGAAAAATGTTTATTTTTTAAGAAATGGATGAAAGAAAAAATTTTCAATTCATATAAAGAGGTGATATTTAAAAGCTCATTTTTCGCATATAAATCGAAAGTGGGATATCGAAAAGGTAATTTGAATATGCATTTGATTGTTTTATTTCGCAGATATTTCAGGGGAGGTATGATCGAAGCGTTAGCATGTCCCCATACAAGTATTGTAGTTTTGAATGGATAAAGCTATAATAAATCAATTTGACAACAAATATAGTTTCGAATTTTGTACAAAATACCAATTATTGGTGATATTTTTTTTCATTAACATTGATTGATATGCATTGCATCAAAAACCCAGAACATAATAGTGATAATGTTCCATATAAAAAGTGAAGAAGAGACGGTAACAAAGATACGTGAATTCCTTGAGAAAGAATCCGATATGATTTAAAGTTTTTGTCATAAGGGACATTAATAGAATCACAAAGAGTAATTAGTCTCTGAAGGAAAGCACCATATATACTTCAGTTATGCATGATTAAAAGAATGCTGCCACTTATCGATGCTATTACCCATATGGTCTGGAAGTTATAGAATAAAGATGGTATTCAACGGTTCAACTGGATACGGTTATGATTATTTATATAAATCATAATGAATGTTATGAGTTCATTGGTTCTCCATATGGTATATGCACATAATAATAATCGACTATAGTTCTGACATAATTCTTGCTGTCTTCACAATATTGACTTTAAAATTATATAATTTAGTTTCCTGTAAGGTTTCCATTACGATAAAAATCGCGACATGATAGTAGTTTGTACAACTGGATATGGTGGCCATATCGCACGATGCCGTAGGCTGAACGTGGCTGAACGTCCAAAGACGATGTGAATATATCAGAACTCCCAACCATCATATTGATAGTCAATTTGAGATATAGAGTATTTTTTCGATATTAATATTCATACTCGAGTATAGAGTGGACCTTCTCAGAGGAAAATCGCCTGAACCCAATTACGCCATTTGGACCATACAATTATTTTAAATAATGGGCGTGAAGAGTAAATGTAAGTCCTTCGATTCTGCAAAAAAAACTCGTAACAATTCAAACTTGAAGATAGTTGATTTGTGAAAATGTTTTCTTGAAAATTTTTTATAATCAGGTCGACAGATTAGAATTGTGACGTTTCTACAAGGTTGTCTCTGGTAACCACGATTTTGTTCTCTTTGATTGGTGAAATTCATATCCAACCTTGTGTGGATATGAAATCATAACGATTCAGTTGAGTGAAATCGCCTTCCTATCCGTTCAGTAAACTAAAAAGAAATGAGCATATTCACGGGTAGAGTAGAAAAATAATTTTAGTCGAAAAAACTAGTGAGTAGAATTTCATCAGGTAGTACGTAGAAAGAAGAAATCTGCGAATAAGCACAGCAAAATGAAAATTTCGATGAACTTTTACTTTTTTAGAGGTGGGTTTCTGATGAAATACAACTCTTGCAAATCGATTAGCCATTCACGAGTTATTATAGCAGCTTCATTTTACTTTGAAGATTCTTCAACTCTCACCTCAAGACTCACCTATTTTATATTAAAAAACAGTTTATAACTCCTGCTTGGCGACGACAGTGGCGTCAAACAAATATTATTCATATTGACTTTGTCCCATCTTCATATTCTGACCGTTTTAAAAGTGAAAAGAGGAAAACTTATTGTGACATCACTACAAATTACGGTTTTGTGAATTTAAACGATGGGAGTAAACGATGAGATTGGAACCTTTGGTGTAAAAGTTGAAACTTTTTGTAGAGATCAATTACCCTGAGGAGCGTGCTAAAAGGAATCTCTTTTACATTTTGCTATTTCTAGACTCTCACATGCATAGGTTGGCTTTTTTTGAGAATTTAATCAAGTGAATTTCTCACAGAAAAGGAATAATTACTTTTTAATTTTCATGATATTGAAATTATAATATTTATCGTAAATTTGAGGATTATTGCCCCACCATGAAATGTCACTGATAATAACCCTGAAACTACTTATTCGATTTTCGAAAATTAACAATTGTTACAAATTCCCTCTTCCATTTGGAAAAAAAAAATAACCATGAAACGTTATTTGTTTTTTTAGATCCATGATGCCCATTTTCGTAAACTTTGTCCGATCTTAATATTTTCTCCTGTTCAAAAGTTGAGGGGTAGGGGACATTCAATACAAGCAATCACAATGCGATATCGAATAAGAACATAGCTTTCCAAAATCAGTATAGGTTGATGAAATATATTTCGTATTTATGCATGAGTATTATTATTACCGAGTCAGTGACAACTTCAACTGTTCTGAACCCTTCATGTTTGTTTAATTTTCAATTGCTGCAAAAGTGGTTTTTCGTTCAGAAATATAGTCATTTGTGTAGAGAGAAGAATTTGAAAAACATATTTTTGGCTTTCCATCCTTCACGTAAATGAGAACATACGAAACATTCAATAAATAGTGACTTCGAAAAATTCAAAATACTTTCTGTTGATAATTGTATATTATTCATAGAAGTTTGAGACATTTAGAACGAGGAAGATTCTACAACAGCTTCTCCTCTTAACGCTATGGAGCGACGAATTTTGAATACAATTTTTTTTCTTTTGTTCAAATCGTTTATCTACACCCGTACTCTAATAATACACTTATATGCTCACCACCCGTTTTATAATGAAATCCATTACGATACAGATTTTTCATTACGAAACAGATTTTTAACCAATAGAAACCCATTATTTTTCAATCAAGCATGATGTGCACGTTCTGCATTTGACGTTTGTCAAATCAAAATCGGTATAGGTATTGAATTTTTGAAGAATTTATCCAAACTTCGATAATCATAACAAAATGTCTGATGCCAGCGATATGGGAGAATCACCTTCGACACCATCACCGGCAGAAATATAGTTAGAATTATAAAATTTTCCATTCGACAAATGCATGATTTATTTCTTTATTTTTTCAATCAAATTTTGTGAGCTCTCCGTAGGCGAGCGGTCTAAGACGCTGAGATTATATCAGCTAGTTGGAAGAGACATGGGTTCGAATCCGGTCTCGAGTAATCTTTTCTTTTTCAATTTTTGATCTTCTCTTCATTTCTCGTCGTTTTATTACTCGAAGTGATACCATCAATTACATTTTTTTTTCAAAAATTGCGTTTAATTAGTATTATGGTGTGCCATACAAATACGAATATAATATTTGTAGTTATTCACTATTTATCGGGTGTAGATAAAATAGTGTATGCAACTCTCATGTAATGGTTATTACATGATCGTTGCATAATATACTATTACCAAGCTTACGAAAGTTCAATCAAATAGATGGCATTTTCGATATATTTATAGATAAATTGAGCAAGAAGATTATGAGATTCAGCGCATTGTAGTAGCGGATGTTAATGAGTCAAATAAATGTCTATGAATGATATAGGTACAAATCAATAATGATATTTGCAATTTTTTATGTCATTTCTTTTTTGGATGTTTTGTATTCCTTTCAAAATCAGTTGAAAAGAAACAAATCTCATTTTTAGTTCATTTTATTCATTTAAAATAAGCCTATTTTTTCTCGAAGTTATTGGGTTCTTTACCTACCACAATCTGAAAATATAAGAATCAAAATTGGAATCTATACATACAAGTGTTGAAGGACAGATCTTTAATCTACCCTGATAAGTTGCTGCGTTAATTTTTAAAACAGTTCTCTTATATCTCATATTTGACTATCAATTAAATACAAGAACTAATACTTATTAAAATACTGATGGTTGACGTTTTGGAAACGAAATCCGCAAAATTGAGATATACGAGAAGTTGCTGACTAATAAAACGTGTCACATTCAGAAGGAACCGTTTTTAATTAACGCTGCAACTTATCGGGGTAGATTAAAAATCTGCTCTTCTACACTTGTAGAGATTCCAATATCAATTATTTTTTCGGATAAAGGTAGCTTGAGAGCCAAAAAAAAACGAAGAAAAATTCTACCCACCACAAAATGATGAGATGCAAAAACATTCTCATTCGATTCCATTTCTGCAGGTAACAACTGGGGCAATTGCCCCAACGGTACAGGAGCCGTCGGTTGCGGCCCCCAAGAGGAATTCAGAGCCTGCGCCGATATCACGATAGCCAGCAAGTCGGATCAACCCCTGGTACCCGAGCTGGAGGAACCCTCCACAACCGTTTCAACCCCCACGAGCATCACCCTACAGCCAACTGTACCAACTCCGGAGGAATCCTACAGCCCCATTTCTACGCTGTTCATCTCGCTCATTTCTTTTTTAGTGGCATTTTCGATTTTCTTCCTTCTCTATTTTCATTTCTACCAAATTGGTAACCAGGTCAAGAACTGGATCAAGGGCCCAAAAACGAAAGTAACCTTGAGCACACCTGCCCCGCAACCCCCGCCGAGGACTAGGAGGGCCAGAAGCCCCACGGGAAATAGGGATGGAATGCAAGATGTTGACTTAGGAAGAGAGAGTATGGCATGAAGTTGACTGTTCAAGTCCTGTTACCCGGAGTAACTCTTGCAATATTTCTATTTTGAAAATATTCTCGGATAGCTTCAAACTGTGGCGAACAAAAACTAGTCCGAAAAACATCGTTTGTCGAAATATCATATTAGAGTTGAAAGATTGCAATGTTTCAACGATCCTCACTGATTTGCTCCAGTGAATGTTAGTTGATATATTCTTTGAATGTACTGATTCTTCTCGTGTAGTAACGATTATGGTTGAATATTAAATGAATAATATTTATTCCACTTTCCAATATATGGGTGATTATTTAAGTGCAATGTGTATATGTAGTAATTAGTTTTTCTGGTATGAAAACCTTTTTTTAAATATAGATATGTTTTATTATAGAAGTTTTTATGCTCTGACAAAATTTCATGTTAAATTGTTGTTATATCTCGATATTATTCTGAGACATTTTCCATTCGAAAAATTCGAGGCCAGCAATGATAGGAAACCAGTTTTTCTATCGCCAATAATACTCACTTCTGGTTAATTAGGTTTCATGTTTCTATATCTTGCATCATTATTGAAGAATTTGAACAACGGTATCTTTTGAGAAGTGCAAATCATTTTAAATCAATGTGTCGCTAATATAAACACATTTCAGACAAAATGAAAAATATATATTCAGATCATTAGAAAGTAAGAATACCAACAATGCATTCAAAAATAACAGTGGAGGATTCAAGAAAAGGTAATGGGGGTTATTTTGAATTTTTCAAAAATATGTACAGCTTGTGTCAGTTATTCAAATGATCTTTTTTGCAACAGGAGTAAATGAATCAAGCCATCAAAATAAACGATGAGTTGAATCGATCAATCAGATTGATTTAATTTGCATACAGGTGAGAATATTTCAGGGGATAATCTCGAAAAATTTATTTTATTTATTTATTCATTTGTTTATTCATTCATTCAATATACAGCTTCCAGACAGAACAAGGTTCTGATATGAGGAAGACGAAAAACTAAATCATGAAATTATGTACTATAAACAATAAATTGGAGAATAATATTTATCTGATAATTTGGTGAACATCGTTATGCAAGCAACAATTTTTTTAATTTTTTTGAAAAAATATGAATGGATTTGTATGATTGTATTTTTTCTGGTAGTTTATTGAAAGTTATTAATGATGATGAAATCGGGTTATTTTTCCTTTATTGAAATGAATCATATTCGAATGAAAGTAGTTTGATATTCTAGTATTGTGGCCATGTTAAGCATAATTTTTTGGCAATTCTATATTACATTTCTGAATATTTTTTGTCAATTTATATATATTATTTATATATATATATATATATATATATATATATATATATATATATATATATATATATATATATATATATATATATGTATATATATATATATATATATATATATATATATATATATATATATATATATATATATATATATATATATATATATATATGTGAGAAGGTTAGACGACTGTCTAAGTTAAAGAAGAATCCTTTAAATATTCGGGTGTGAAGTCAACAAGGAATTGGAAAAAGTGAACTCTTTATTCTGTTCAAGCTTTCGAGTCTTCATTGGCTCTTCATCAGGAACTCTACAATGAATTAGGAAAATTGTGAGAATAGAAAAGTTTTTTAACATGTGCTTACTTACGAATGTGAGGTTAATAATCCTTTTTTAATGAAAACATGAAGGACAACATCCCAAATAGCACACGTACGTCCAGTGGACGTACTGCATATGTACGGTGAGGATGTATTGTACGTATTTAGGACGTACTTTTGTCTCCGACAGACGTACATAAGACCTCCCTGCGACTTACCGTTTCCGCATAGTCGGTAATCCCAGGTACGTACTTCTCTAGTCCACATTCAGGACCTAAAATGTACAGAAAGGGGAACTGTTTGGGACATTCCGAAAACGTACATTTTCCATTCTGTATGCGCTATCCCAAGTAGAACAAACATATTTGACCAATATTGGTTCAATATTACGGGAATATTAACCTTACATTGTAGATGATATCAATAGTGGCCACAAAAAAAATGTGAACATTCGGCGATATCAGATCAATATTCGAAAACAACGTAATGATATATCATTTTATATCACTTAATGAATCTAAGTTTTCATATTCGGGATTATTCATTTCTTTTTTACGGCGTGAAATCGTCAAGTTGGACAATTTTACTCATTCAAGTGTACTAACCGTCTAAACCGAATACTTGCCTTGGAAAAAGACCTGGCTGCTGCGGGGCTTGAACTCTCGACCTTTTCTATGGAGATATTATTGTCGACCACTGTTACGCTCTACGGCACGGAGATACTTGTTTTTAAGAAGGAGTTGGGTGCTATAGATGTGATGACTTGAGCAAGTTAGTCTTTTTGTTCGAGATAATATTAAAATTTTAGAAAGTTCAGTAACAATGAAAATATATTCGAAAAAAGACTAAAGGATCACTGTCTCATGTGATGGCGGTTTTGGAATATCAAACTTGCTGTGCAAAAAATTCTGTATGTAATTTTCTGGTATTTAAATTCACCACATGTCGATGTTTCAATTTTTCCAATTTTTTTTTAGAAATAATTCATTATGAATATTGCATTACCAATATTGAGATATGTTTGAATACACTAAGTGATCACTCTCAAAATCCCAATACCCCTGGAACCGAAAGGGACCCAATACGTACGTACTCGGGAGGTCCAAACAGTATGTACATACTAACAGAAATGTAGAAAATGAAAGGAACCCAATCGCGTACGTACTTGGGAGGTCCAAACAGTATGTACAAAAAAGTACGTCAACGAGACGTCCAGATAGTATGTACATACGATTTCCAAAAATGTACGTCATTACTATGTCCCGCAAACGTTTCGAAAGATACGTATCTGAAAGGGACTCAATATGTACGCACCTGGAAGGTCCAAATAGTACGAACATAGTTCTTCCAAACATGTACGTAAATGATACGTCTGAGCAGTACGTACATGGGATTCAGAAAAAAACACGTCATTGGTATGTCCCTAATTCATTCCGAAAAGTACGTACCTGAAGAAGAGTTAATGTAAACGTATCAGGGACACTCAATAAAGTACGTACATAGTACTTCCAAGCATGTACGTTTTTATTACATTCCGATTGGAACGGGACCAAGTATGTACCTACATGGGACGTCTAACCAGTACATACATGGTACATCCGGTAATGTACGTTCTTCGAATGTCTCCTATACGTCCCGGGACGTATCGACGTAACTGGGACATAAATGGTTCGTCTTCAGGACGTCGTGTGCTATTTGGGATATCACAAACACATCGACCTAATGGTACAAATATAATATGAAACTTTAATTAAAAGATATGAACAATCATACATGTAAAAGAATTGAAAAATGGGAGAAGTTGTTTCTCCTAAAAGGCATTGGAAACCATATTTGTAATTTTAACGGAAATGATGTGAAAAGTGAAAAGAAGGGAATGAAGTTGACAAGTGACGAATGATTACAGTTCCCTGTGACCTTGTTGCCAACACACAATGAAAATGAAAGTGAAATCATCAACTACACAGGAGTACCAAATGTAAAGTTGTTATTATTACTGCCCAGTAGGGGGACTGACACACTGAGAGCAAGGGATACAATAAACAACATTAGAATGATCTATTGTATCCCTTGCTCTCAGTGTGAAAAAAAAGTACATTGGACAAACCAAGAGGAAGTTGAAAGATAGAATTTGTTCACATAAAAGTGATATCAGAAATCTCAAAAAAACTTGCTCATTAGCACAACATTCAATCAGTTTTGATCATTTGCCCGATTATGATAATGTGACGATATTGGAGCATGAATCCAATCTTAAGAAAAGAACTTTTCTTGAAATGACACAAATTTTCAAAGAACCAAATTCCATAAATTCCAGGAAAGATATTGATAATCTCAGCATCATATATTCATATTTACTAAGTCGCCCCCTACTGGGCAGTAATAATAACAACTTTACATTTGGTACTCCTGGGTAGTTGGTGATTTCACTTTCATTTTCATTGTGTGTTGGCAACAAGGTCACAGGAAACTGTAATCATTCGTCACTTGTCAACTTCATTCCCTTCTTTTCACTTTTCACATCATTTCCGTTAAAATTACAAATATGGTTTCCAATGCCTTTTAGGAGAAACAACTTCTCCCATTTTTCAATTCTTTTACATGTATGATTGTTCATATCTTTTAATTAAAGTTTCATATTATATTTGTACCATTAGGTCGATGTGTTTGTGATATGTTGTCCTTCATGTTTTCATTAAAAAAGGATTATTAACCTCACATTCGTAAGTAAGCACATGTTAAAAAACTTTTCTATTCTCACAATTTTCCTAATTCATTGTAGAGTTCCTGATGAAGAGCCAATAAAGACTCGAAAGCTTGAACAGAATAAAGAGTTCACTTTTTCCAATTCCTTGTTGACTGCACACCCGAATATTTGAAGGATTCTTCTATATATATATATATATATATATATATATATATATATATATATATATATATATATATAAATATAAATATTTATACTTCAATTTTCCATAATCAATTAGGTGATCCAAAGTCATATGTCTGTTACTTTATATAAATCTACAGAAGGAGTATCCCCCGGTTTTCTAAATATAACCTTTATTGCTTTGTTCTTTAATATATTATATTTTTTTGTTTTTTAGAGAATGAAGACCAAACTGTAATGAGGTATCTGATATAAGAATATGAAAGTTTTTACTCTAAATGTGAATTCTTCTAATGGCCCCCAGGAAAGGAACAATATATTTTCTCATTTTGTTAATATGATTTTCGAAATTTAATTTTGTGTCAATTAATTTACCTAAATATTTATGATGAGAAACTTTGGCTATTGTTTAATTATCGCTCTCTTCAACTTTGATTTTATATTCTTCATGTTTTTTGTTTAAAATCATAAAAACATTTTTTTCCGAATTGACGGATAGGTTAATACTACACGTCCATTTTTTCTAAGATCAATGTCCATTTTTGAACCACGAGTCCGTAGAACAAGTGGTTATTATGCTGGTTGCCCTCATTGTTTTCCATAATAACAAACATTTCGTAACGAAAATAGTAATAACCGAAAAGAATTTGAGATCAATTAGTATTACTTTCGATAAAATTGATTTGAATTGAAATATTTTTCAATAACTCACATCGATGCAACAGGATGATGAATTTTTGGCTATACAATGAAATCAAATTGGGAGAAAATTTTGATAGGTGAAGCTCCTTTGGGGACATATAAAAACGTATATTCATGATTATAATACCTATTTTATTCAAATTATGTTTTTTTGTTTTTTTCGAATGAATATTCGAATATCTGCAGCCATGCATGCTACTAGTATATTTTTGTAAAGAGGATGAAGTTTGATGAATTATTTTTCTAGGCTTTCTTCTCCGAAAAAAATAAAATGGAAATTACAATTTCTACGAAAGAAATTAAATTTTACTTCTCCCATAGAAGTTACGTTAGTAGTTCAAAATTCAATAAAATGCCAATGTCAGTTTACTATTGATTTTTCGAGGGACAGTGGTTACTTAAATCATATACATTTGCAGAGCTGATGTTCATAATTTGGTAGTGGTCAATAACCGATTGCTGACTATGTAGATATCTTGAGTATGTTAATCGACAATATCGATTTCAAAATTTCCAACGGAAGTTACTGATGCGAAATTTCATTTGCTTAATTCTAGTTTAGTAGGTACATGCAGAGGTGGCGTTAAGGCAGGGCGCGGTTGGGCGACCACCCAGGGCGCCAGACGAAGGGGGCGGTGCAGGCGCCATTTTTATCATCCCTCATTCTTTGAGCGAGGTGTACTTACCCTAATACCATAGTATGTTTAGCGAAAGTTTCCTTGAAATTCTCGTCAAATTTACGTCATCTTTGGTTCCTTCCTTAATAAAGACAATTTTTACACAACTTGCTGTACAATTTGACGAAAATACAAAAAAAATGTTGTCAATTTGCCGGCAAATTTGTATATTAATTAATTGTTAATTTGACTTGAGAAGTTGTAACGTATTTTTGAATCGTCCAATTGCAGATATTTTTATTTTTCCATTCTGTGTACAAATTAATAAATTACCTTCTGACACACCCGACACGAAAAACGTCCGACATGAATGCAGATAAGAAGCGGATCAAAACATAAGCGAAGTAGTATGTACTGTGAGAACGAGAACATTGCGTCCTTTACCTCAAAGACTTTGATAATGCTTACCACAGCTGTAGGCGAAACATAGGAGAAAAAACTTGTGGACCACGACAAACGAACCTAAAAAACACTCCAGAATCAGTTACTTACCTTCGGCCGTGAAAGTTTACGTTCTTTGATCGAATTACCTTCTCTTATGATAAGAATGCCAAACTCCGTTGGGATCTCCATCAAATGAAATTTACTGTAGACTCTAAATCAGATATAGATGGTTGTATGTTGTGTGAGGAACTCCTAAGTCTGAAATATTTTTTGGCGAACCAGAATGTGGTTACTCCTGTATTTGTTTTGAATTTAATCAGAAATCTGAATTTACAAGAACTGTATCCGAATGTATGGAGAGCATTAGGGATTTTAGTGATTATATCTGTAACGGTTGGTAGTGGGAAGAGGAGTTTTTCTAAGCTTAAGTTGATAAAAAGGTATCTACGATCGACAGTTTTTCAATCTGGATTGACAAACTTGGCATCTTTGTCACTCGAAAATGAAATTGCTGAAAATATCGAGTTTGATATACTCATAAAAGAGTTTGCTGATAGAAAGGCTGGGAAAGTAATATTTTATTAGTTTTAATTATTTGGTTATAAATGATTATTTCTTTCAATGAATAGTAGTTTCATTATATACTTTGCTTTTGTCCGAATGGGTTCAAATTGCAGTTAGGGGTCGCCGCAGAAATCTCGCCCAGGGCGCTGATGAGGGTAAAACCGGTCCTGGGTATATGACACAAGTCCGGTAGGTTTTTGAAAGGCTCAATTATGTAACTTGCTTTATTAGATCAAAAAATAAATATGAAAGTGAGGATTTAAAAGAGTAAGCATTTCGGGTTGAAATCATCAATATACCTCCTATATTTCATGAGCACCCTACAATGCTTTCAACTGACATGGTAGGCTCTTTTTTCTTCTAGGCATTCTCAATTGCGTTCCACCAATTTTCAATTTTGCGCCAGAATTGAGAAAGACTAGAAGCGAAAAAGACCGGTCATTAAAGGCCACCCTTATCTTTATGTGGTCAATCCTTCATACACAATTTCACCCAGTCCATAAATTTAGCGACATCACAAAACACTGCATATTTCCCCGTTACTTCACAAATTCCATTTTTACTCGATGAAAGGGATGCCACCCCACGTAAATAGTAAACCCCGTCTATGGGAATGGTGAATCCTGCTCCAATATCTCCTATGCATGGCCCACTTCCTTTACCACCTAAAAATGAAAATGAACTAATATAAACACTGTTTTTCTACTCCCACTGGTTTTGAACGCATATTATGTATTTGACAGTTCTTAATGGCAGCCGCTTCCGGATTTTTTTTACAATAGGATATGTAACATTTGACCTGATATATTTGATCTCATGACTACATACAATGGCCCACAAAACCAAATTCAGCAAATTTTTATTCAGACTTTTTCCTAAAATTGAATTTATAATGTTAATTTTTAGAAATTTACTGTTTTGTGGATTGATACTCTATCTAGTTACATCCATAAAGCAAGCAATGTTTACCTACATGGTGTCATCCAGTGTCTCGTTGACCATTGAGTATAAGAGATAACGCAAAATTTCAGCATCGAATATGTCGAATTTACTAACAGTTGAATAAAATTAGTGCAACATCCATTTTTTCCATATTCAAATATGCATTTAATATTTTAGGATAATATGCTAAGAAGATTTTTCTCTCGAAATAAAAATCGCCGAGTACAAGTTTTTTTTAATTCAACTATAACAAATCGGATTTGTTTTGCTCTCATCGGACCACCATGCATCTGATTTTGGTACTGTGCATTTCAATTCCATTATCCGCATCTTGTGTCTTTTAGATCTCATGAGTTTTTGTTGCAAGTTTCAACATAGTAAGTTGTATGATTAGGCAATCCAGAGACCTGTTAAATCAAAACCAATAGGGCGTTCCTTGGTTCACGATGGATTTTCTCATTCCTACAAGCATACTTTTCACCAGCGTCTCTGTTTTTGAACATGAATATCTTTAGATAATTATCAGCAATATCCATTTAGATGTTACTAACCAACCTAACTCAAACTCTAAAAATAGTCAGAGATTCAATATTTACTACCAAGGACTAACAACCCTATGATACTAGTTTGTGTGCATTAACCGCATAAACGATGAGTTTTGGAACTTTTGGTGTAAAAGTTGAAACTTTTCCTAGATATCAATTACCGTAACACCAAACTGATATTTTCGCACTCGACGCGCGTTTCGCTAACAAGGTTAGCATCTTCAGGAGAAGAAAATTGATACTAAATCTAGAGCTGGGGTTAGTTATTTATATACCTAAAGTTTTCCGGTCCGATATGGACTTCGTTTGTTACTGTTGATTATTCTTATTAAGTTTTCGGTAATGAACTGACTACCTGCAAGTTCCATCATCTGTTAGTATTGATTTCTGATTAGTTTCTCAACAATAAATTGAAAACTCATATATAAAATACGGAAGGGTAGAAAAATCCAGTGTCGCCCAACACGCTCTACACAATGACCACAAAATTGGTGAAAGCAATCTGAAATAGATCAAGCATGTGCATGACACAAGACTACTCGCTGCATGTGATAGTCTAAAAATAACGAAATGTAAAAACAGCATGAATGGTGACAAGGGACCTATCCCCTTCAGCCCGCTTTTCAATTTATTGTTGAGAAACTAATCAGAAATCAATACTAACAGATGACGGAATCGCAGGTAGTCAGTTCATTACCGAAAAATTAATTAGAATAATTAACAGTAACAAACGAAGTCCATATCGGACCGGAAAACTTAAGGTATATACATAACTAACCCCAGCTCTAGATTTAGTATCAATTTTTTTCTCTCTAAGATGCTTACCTTGTTAGCGAAACGCGCGTCGAGTGCGAAAATATCAGTTTGGTGTTAGAGTAATTGATCTCTAGGAAAAGTTGCATTAACCGCCATTTTTTGTCACGTGATATGTATTTCCTAATCAATAAAAGTTCTTACCAATACCAAAATGAGATATACCTGCACAAAATGTCTTGTCCGAAGTGATAGTATTGAAGGCGATGCTAGATAGGAGGCAGTCGGCTTGTGATACTATAGGTACCTCCGCGTGTCTAGCCTTGATGACATGAAGATTCCCATCCTTTTGCGATTGTTCGTCTTGCCCGTAACCAGTTATGGTGCCCATTTTGTTGGTGATCGGGTACAAATCGCTGTCCCCTTTCCACAAACAAACCGGTCTGAGAACTTTGCTGAACCTCACCGGCACATCTGAAACGAAAAATGAAAATATTCATTCTCTATGCATAATAACAGGACAGAAATTGGGCAGGATGCCTCATTATATAAGTGTGCCATCTCTAACAAGATGGTTGAAAATTTAATTGACCAATAAAAGTGAAACTGGTCTGAAGCCTATTGGAATCTCTCTTTTTTTTTATCATCATAGTGGGAAAGCTATAAGTTTTCCGTTAATCCACTGATGAGCTCAGAGGATATTTTTCTCTGAACAAAACAAGCCAGTCTGGGTTAGAGAATGGAATGTTACCCCTATGACTTTTTTTTTGCAAGCTACTCTCTATTTATATAGAAATATTCAATAAACCGTACATGATCGATCAAGTTGAGTCTATGAAATGACATATGCACATGTCAGCAAGGGGTGTTTGCTAAATTTTTGATGTTACTCTAAAAGACGTTTTTTACTCTTTTACTATGACTAGGAGAAGAAATAGCCAATTATCACTTCCACGACACTTCTACTCGAATGGTCGTTTATTACAACAAACAAGTTGTGGAATTCTAACGAAGTCAACTTACAATACAAAAATATTTTTTCAGTGAATGAATCGCACTCCCTTCCTGTTTTAAGAGATTGAATGTTGAAAAACCACCAGAAATCTCTACTTTCAAATAAACATAGATCAGAATCTTTTTTCAATTCACTCTTTTTGATATTCCTTGTGAATTTCGCAGTTTCTATGAAATATTTTAAATTTATACGAAGCCTGATGCCTCTTGCAAGTAGAATTGAGCCTATTTCAATTTTTTCAACTTGCGACTCGAAATCAAGCTGATTCCGAGTTTTAAGTCGAAATTAGTGCTAATTTCGAGCCGTAACTCGGAATTAAGACAAAAAACTCACTAGTCCACTCTACGCTTTCATATGAGATGACAAATTATCGATTTGAAAGTTTCACAAACTCAATTTTCAGGCAAAATGAGCATTATATGAAAAACCCATTCCTTCGAGATATAAGCGTGTTAATTAACAAAAACTTTCATTTCCCCTTAGTTTTTTGGGTTCTTAACCTACCACAATCAGGAAAAATTAGGAAAAGAGAACTCCACGAAATAATGACTTTCCAACAGTACTAAAAACTTTCACTTTCAAAAATTTGTATTTCCGCTTCTGCACCATATCTTCCAACACACTTGTTCGCAAAACGATAAATTTCTGCCTTTTTTGACTCGATCACTTAACTCGAAACATTTCATGAAAAAATATCACAGAGTTAAATATTTGTTTTTGCCCAATTTACTTGAAAATTCATATATTTCTCAGGTCAATTATTTTTGACTTCCAATCGTTTTCCTCAATGGGAATATTCAATATTTTATAGAAATTTTTAAAGGCAATAACGGTCAAAAATATTTCGAAGAAGCGGAGATGAGAACTTTTGGAAATAGTAATTTTTGGTAAATTTTCTACATTCATTAATGTATGACTCGAAATGCGCACAATTTCAGAAAAGTGTCAGCGACTAATGAGTGTTTGTTTTCATCCAATCAAAGTGAAAAATACGTAATTTTCATATTGATTACTTATCACTCCATATTATCAATTCCTATCAAAAAGGGCAATATTTTATGGAAACACAGTTGCCGAATTCGCAAGCAAATTTAAATAAAAAAAGCTCTTTCAAGTACAATGCTCGGATATAATCAAAATATATTGATTTTTAGTTATTTATTGACCTTTGATTACTCATATCTCCGAAGAAGTAAGTTTTTTTCCAAAAAAAAATACAAGAGTAAAGTGATTTAACTTCATCAATTCATCTATATAACTATTATCTATGTTCTTTTACTCATCAAAATATTAATAACCATTCAGATAAAAAAACCTATTTTCCAATGACATTAATGAAAATAATCGATTCCTAGAGGTTTGAAACTAGCGCCCCTTTACGGTAGGTTAATGTAATTTTTACAGTCGATAGTGTTCTACATGAATCATGGAAAACAGTTTCCTTGATAACCCAGAACCGCTAGCTTGTTAGGTACTGAAATTGAACGTTAAAGAAAGTTGAGAAATTAATTGAGATAGAATAGGAGTATTTTTTTTCCAAAAACGCCAAAATAAGGGAGCTTATGAGATTTGAAAACATATTGATTAGATGACCTGAATTTTGAATGATTTCCATACCAATTTGTTGAACATACCCATTGTAATGACAGATACATCAGCATGTGCAGAAATTGGATTCTTCTTGAAGTCAGGGTGTGTCTCTACACGTCTTGCTTTCCTAGTCACAGCACCATTCGAAGACCACTGCTTCAAGTCACTGGTACCCATAACTAGTAATATATCCTCTGTCTTCAATACTTGGATCTTATAATATTGCACGCAACGGCCAGCTGAAAACACGATTTATTCATTTTTTTTTTATCGAATACAGGTGGGAATAGAAGAGTGTAAAAGAACTGGAGTACATATGATAATTAGGTCTTCCCGTGGTTCAATAATAAATACTTTGAATTGGTAACGGGAGTATGAGGCGAGACGTTCGTAATTGTTCTGCAGATCTTTTCTTGTGTATATACAAGTTTAATATATAGAGGCTCGCGGCGTTTGCGAGAAGTCTGACTTCTCTTTCCTGCTATATGAATACTTCAGTAGCATAGCAAGAAGCACCAAATGAATTCACAGCATAGCTAATGTGGGACTGGAAAATGAATCCCACTAACCTTCAGTCCTTGATTTCCAGTGATGAAACACAGGTAGTAAAACGACTCAGACCTAGACGCAAGGCCACTTCGTCTTGAGAATGGCTCCAAAATGGGAGCCGAGACGTCGACAAAGAAACAGTTCCAGACACGGATCAACCGGAAGATCCAGCTATCACATATCTGACGCGGAAGCCTATCCGAACAAATATATGGCTTATGAATAAACTGTCATGGATTCCATAAAGCCATATAGTGAGTTAATGCAATTTTTCTCCATAGGAATGATATGATCCATTTATATTGATTTCCAGTGAGTATAATTTGGGAACAACCCCTAAATTTTTTATTTACCAAGTTGTTTCATCCTTTGAATTCATTGAAATAAGTGCAAATATATTTATATTCAACATATGTTTTACTAATAAACGATGTTATTGGAACCGTTGCTTTAAAAGGATTAAGGTAACTGATCTTTACAAGTAGCTTTACAATTCTTTACTATTCACAGAATAATCATGGTATGTAGTAGGTTATGTTCTCTCATTGCACGTTCATGTAGGAATGGTGTTGAGAGTAGAAAACTTCCCCGTTCTGAGTTGGAGGCACACCTTGATGCTCGTTGGTTCGCACATGCCCCCCTGAACCGGTGGAATTAAAAAAGGACCACTGTCTCATTGGCGGATGGGTGTAAAGGATAGACCCCGGTCTAGGATTCGGTCCGTGTACGTTAGCAGCTTTGGAGGCCGACCTGGTATTCTGGCTGTAAACGTGACGAAAAACGATCCGTTGGATCTCAATATGCATGAGCATGCTTTGTTCGTCAGTCAGTTTCCTCACATGAGGCAGCAAACTCTTGAAAAAAGCCATATGTTCATCGGATTGCTCCTCCAGATTCGAACTGATCGAAGGCAGGCTATTCTCTTCTAATTCAAGCTGCCCTTGCTCATAGTCACTATGGACATTGTTAGGTTTCTTGCGGTTTTTTCGGGGGCGATCCTGATTTTTGTGCGATCCGGTTGAAGAAGTTTTTATTGGAGACACAGTTACAATAGAAGCTGCACTACTATCGCTTCCTCCATTATCTTCTTGCATGAGACCTTCGTCAGGGTATAGTATTGAATTATCCACCTGCTGTCCATTACTGTGTGCTTCCCTGGAAGTGAACTGATCGGTCAGAAAATGTAGGGCTTGAAAATGTTTCCAGGAAGAAGTTTTTCGGGAGTGTTCTTCGGTTCCATCTTTCCTATCATTATTGGTAGAATCTAGGACTCCCTCTCCTGATTCGAATGTTGATAACTTTTTTAGTTCAAACCTGAATGTATTCCGCAGATTTTTCCATTTAACGCGAGCATCTTCAACTGAAACAAACACAAAGTGAATGTTAAATCCGTATATTTTCTATACAGTATATATTAAAGAAATCTCCAACGGACAAGTAGTGTATCGTACTGATAATGGAAGGATCATTATTTGCAGGTTTCTGGTAACTTATCAACAATCGTTTATTACCAAGAAACTACTTTATTTATAGGGAATATATACAACACATAAGTAAATGAAGATAGCTCAGAACTTTTTTCTCTCGAAAACAAATAAAACTACTGCTTGAATTATTTCGGAAATTTTTTTTGAACTGACGAATATTTTGAAAATTATCCCGAGCCGAAGGCATTTGCTATTCAAACTGTAGAGACACCTATGAAAACCCATAGTGCTATCGGATCGGTTGATGCATTCGATCAAGATGTCCCACCTAAGAAGATTCAGTGGTTTGAGCTCTGTGATTTTTGTGAATAAAATCTCAACGTTAAAGCAGATGAAGCAGAAACTTATAAAAAGTTTGGCAAAGGAAAATATATAATGATTAAAAAAAACATCAAAAAAACAACACAAATGTAGATATGGAAGGAACAGTGGTAACTGATCGAAAACAAGTGAGATTGAACAATCAAGCAAACCATTACTGAACGGTATAACAACAAAGCTAACGATAACGAAACCATGATTGGGAAATCCTCCTAATCTCCAATATCAATAACAATCGATATTTTCTAAAAGACTACCATAAAAATTGATAGGAATTATTGATGAAAAAAAAATCTGAAGCGCAAAGAAAGATACGAAAATTATACTTACCAGTCAAATTTGTTTCTTTTGCAACTTCTGCCCACATTTTCTTCAATCGGTTGGGGTCGTTCTTTTCCCGTTCGTTCCATATTGGTTCACGTTTATGAATGGCACTTATCAAAGCTTCCATGATAAACAAACTCCTTCAGCATAACAATCAGGGCTGTTCCAATCAGTACTTTAGTACTAGATTCAGTACTATTTGAAGGTATTCGATACCAAAGTACTTTTTGATGAAAAATAGTACTATTTCAGTTTTGAGATTGGGTTCAATATTTCCGTCACAAAATCTCCCAATCGATGTAGAGACTCAAGAAAGAGACAAATCAAGCCTACTAAATAGATATAGAAGAGAAAGAATATTGAGAAGAAGAGGGTCTAAGGTGTCAAAGTCACATGGTCTTGTTCTAACTATTCTGTTGTTCTGTGACTGCTTTGTCAAAAGTTAAAACTGTTGAAAGTTGTGGTTTGACTTGACAACTTCCAGATTCCTATTCCAAGAAATCTTGGAAATGTACTTTTATTACAAATGAAGTTTTCACCTCTTCATCTCAAATTTTGTATTTTGATCAACTGTTCTGTGAATTTGGTTATCTCGTTCATTTTGTGGTTACTCAAATATTATTTTTGGGAAATTTCAAATTGTAATGTTAAGTTTTCTATCTTGTTGATTTTTTTTCAATAAAAAACGAACTCTGCCTCTTTGGCAATACCCAGTACCTAACTGGATTACTGAAAATTTGAAGAAAAATAAAATCCAGTACTAAATTCTCAATTCTAGTACTTTTTTGAAATAAAATCCGGTACTATTTTTTATCGGGCAGGAACAGCACTGATAACAATGGCGAAATGCACGAGAGAGCCCAGTCTAATGCAGCCACACTGTAGAACGAATATTGTTCCAGGCGAGTTTTTGTTGGTGCTCTTTTTTTGACAATTGAACTTCACAAACTATTACTTTATTTTGTTGAAATGTAAATGTGAGAATTAGGTTGACACAGATAATTGAATCAAATTTAACTATAATAGGGGTGGCAGGAGCGAGGCCCTGTAACCTCAAAATTAAAGCGAATGTGAATGTGTATAAACTGTCATAAAGTTCGAGAGGGAAACAAAAACACTCCTTTTTTTGATGTTGTTATTTATGCTGTGATGGAACTATAAGCATTTTTTTTATATTTCGCCAAAGCCTGCCGAATACCTCATTGTATTTCTTAAAATTTGGTGCCAACCATGTACTATAGAATTTTAGATCAGAATAGTAATTTACGTAACAAGTAAAAATTTAAAAATCAACATCCCAACCAATAAAATCAATAATTGAAGCCATTTGAACAGCAGACCCCCTCAACCTTCTAATAAAGTTGAGAATAATCGTTCGAAAGTACCATAGGGGATGCTGTACCAAACAGCGATGCGACTTTTCCCTGGGTAATACTTCGGTCGCTATGAGCAACTTTTTTTGAATTTTTTTGTGGAACTTACGTAATTTGGTCTCCTCTTCAAAAAATTCAAATGAAAATTTCGGCGGTCTCTTATAGTTTCGGAGATATTGGTCCATTTTGTTGTAAAACTTCACAATTTTTCACATCGAATTTCTGTCGTTTGTACTCACAGAATTCGTCTTTCCTTTCATAAAACACCACACACTTTCTCATTCACACGTTCTTAAAATTTTCAAATACTGCAAACACTTCCGACTGTCATTGCACTATGACATCACAACAACATGGTTCGAAAAGACACCAAATTTTTGAAGAAATAATTATTTTTCCTGCTTGAAAATGTTAAGAACGTGTGAATGAGAGAGTTTGGTGTTTTATCAGAAGAAGGACGAATTCTGTGTTTTCAAACGACAGAAATTTGATGTGAAAAAATGTGAAGTTTTACAACAAAATGGACTGATATCTACGAAACCATAAGAGACCGCCAAAAACTTTATGAGAATATTTTGTAGAAGGAGACCGAATTACGTAAGTTCCAACAAATAAAATTAAAAAAAAGGTGCTCATAGCGACCGAAGTATTACCTTTTCCTGAAAACTGTAAAAGTTAATGTTCACAGCAAAAAAATAATACGGAAATTGCCCTTTTTCCGATATTTTTTTTCATTTCAACTCACGAAAAAATTGAATTATTGTTTCCTAATATATAATAGCCATACACATTTCTAAGGAATGAATTATGATAATAAAATTGGAAAATGATATTCAAATGGTTGTCGACGGAGTATCGTCTAGAATTATTTCAATAAATGCAGGTGTTCTACATGGTTCACTTCTGGCGCCCACTTTGTTTCTGCTTCATATGAATGATTCGCAGGAGAAAAAAATCCCATTCAGTGCATAGTTGCGGACAACAGTACTCTTCATACTAGTTTCTCTTAAAGGGTCCCCATATCAGGACGAGAAACAAAACTTCAGAGAGGCAACAGCTTCAATAGTATTACCGCTGACTGGGCAGAAATATAGAATCGGGTAACATCAACTTAGTGGAATTCAATGCCGTGAAACCCCACCTATCTTTATCTTTCATTCACATGTCAGGAGTAACTATAAAGTCAAGTATCTCGATGTTGAGAATTACGATCAGTAATAATCTCTGATGGGAAACAATGTGAGATCGATCGCTGAAGATGATATTCAGAAGTTTGGAATTCTATTCCATGCGAAGAAATGAATTACTTCACTTCAGCTTCTAATAATCTACAAGGCAATATACGGCTTCTTTTACAATATAGAACTTGTATATGGAGCTCAGCACCAAAGCATTCATCAAAACTTCTCGATTCTATTAAAATAAATGCAATCCGTCTTGTTGGTGATTCTTCGCTCACGGACTCCCTCACTTCGTTGGAGTATCGTAGAAGGGTCGGTATCAATCGTTCCACCCTTGGCACTATCAACACGGATGACCTGACGAGTCAGGAATTCCCCCATTTGTTGTGAGCTTGGAGACCCGTCGGACCTCTCTTGATCAGGGATATTTCATCAATAGAACGGTTAAACTTCGGAACTTCTCTCCGAAGGAGGTTTTCCAGACTTTCACTCTTCAAAAATGATGTCGAAAACACGCTTCCAAAAAGCCAAAGACTATATATTATACCTATCGTACATTATCATTTTCTAGACCGTTTTAGAATAACCGTTTCTTCGATTCGAAGTGACGTGCGACTCAATGACAGTTATTCATAGAACAAGTGCAAAAAGAGTTTTTATTACATGCACCAGTTGTATACAATATTCTTCCACATTCGTCTAAAAACCAAAACTTCGTTTTTATATTGAACATCCGAAGATGAGCGCATGTCAGTAAATTTTGGGAAGAATTTATCAGTTGATAAATGAGACGAACGTTCCAACTGGACAGCTCTAAAGACAGCACAATTGGAGATCTTTTTTAGTATTATTCAGTTATTTATCACGTCCTCTGAAAAGAGTAAATTGTATAATAGATCCTTAGTGTCAATGTGACAGCTTCCAGCTAACAATCTCGAATTATTTTGGCAACAAAAATTTTGGCAACAACAGAATGTGTTGATGGCAAAATAACAGGGTGTCAAAAATAGTGAGATTCACTCTTTCATAAAATTTCTCCCTCGTCTGCGTGATAGATACCAGCGAATGAATGATACTGAGTTAATATAATAATTAGTTCTCCAGCTTCTTGAATCTCTCTCAATGTCAATGTGCATCTATCGCTGTGGTCGAATAATTCATGGGTTGAATTGAACTGGCCGATACTTGATGAAAATCCATATTCAATCAAAAATATCATAGTTTCCTCTATGATTCTCATCATAACAATGGGTTTACAAAACCGCGACACGTGTTTCGTTATAAAATATATGCCTGTAGCAGTTTAACCCATTGTTAGTGAAAATAGTACAGGAAACTGCAATTTTTTTGATAACTGGTGAGTGCGATACATTTTTTATCGTACCATCGCAATAAAAAACCAGTTATCTACTTCATATTATAGTTTTTCCTTCATGAACGTAGAACAATATTTTCTATATAGGACATGCTGCTTACCAGTTACTACATGTTTCTCTGAGATGAGAGTCGCCGAGCATTTGTAATCATAATTTCCTTGGTTGCTGAGAGCGAATACAGCTGTAAGCCATGGGAACTGCCCTGCTTCGTTATTTGTCCCTCCCAGAATAAGAGGCACTACTAGATTGTTTGATATTCCACATCTATAATCTGCGTTTGATTTCTCTGGAGGTTCAGTGACTGGATCGAGGAAACTGAAACATGAAACAGAAAAAGATTTTTGGTAAATGAAGGATACCAAGGACTTGAGGTATTTCCCATTTCTCCTTCATTCTTTCAGCTCTTTTTGTCATTGGACAGTTGGATTTTCTTGCAAGAAGACACGTTTTAGCACAATGACATTTCTTTCACTTTCGTGGCAATATAATCAAACGTTTTTCTATCAGAACTTTCTGTATACAATTATACTTCTGAATCAAATGGTTTATAATAATTCAAAGTATGTTTTATTCCTAATTATATGATTATGCGAAATGACAAAATTCAAGCTACGTGAAAGATATCCTGTAGCACGATTCATGTGAAAAAAAGTATCAGGTGAAATTTTCTTCCGAATTGAATTTTTCGAATGGTCCTGATGAATCAGTCGGAAGTAACGCCATATTCTCCATTTGTATCTTGTGATACCAACATACATTACTAATGTTTGAAAACGGTCCAGTAGAACGGCCTGCCATACGACCAGATTTTACTCCATTGGACTTGAATATAGGGTTGATGGGTATGAGGGAAAGAGTTTCCATTATAAACAAATTTTCACTACCATAATGGTACTGGGATTACAGCGAAAAGCATCATCAATGAGGAAATAACGTAGAGGAACACGAAATAAACAGATACAATCCCCATATTGGGACGTGGAAGACGTGGTTACAAAAATTCTGTCAAGTATCAAATCCGAGGCTTTCAGTACAGATAACTCAAACATAGATATTATAATTCTGTTCTGTCCATTCATCGTACCTTACATCACTCATATCATAAACGAATGTATTTCTGCATAATACTTTCCTGACGCATGGAAATTTGCCAATGTTATAGCTCTTCCTAAAATCAGTCATCCGACGGAAATGAGTCATTTAAGATCTATAAGTTTGATGCCAAATCGAAATCCAGATTAGAGATCACATGTCTAAGTTCATCCCCTTCCTTTGAAACAAGGATATAGTTGTGCAACTGCTCTTACAGACATTGTTGATGATCTGATAAAAGCGGAAGATCGAAACGAAATAAGCATACTGATATTGCTTGACTATACAAAAGCCTTCGACATGATTAATCATAGAATTCTGCTTTCTATATCCCATTATTTAGGATTTTCACTGAGTTCTACGCTTCTGGAATCCTTTCTCACAAACCGATGCCAGCAAGTCCAAATTGATAATGAACGGTCTTCAATAATCAATGTTAAATCAGGTGTACCGAAAGGAAGTATTTTGGGACCTTTGCTTTATACCATGTACACGTCAAATTTTCAAAACGTACTCACCTTCTGCAACTATCACTTTTACGCTGATGACCCCCAAATATATACCTCTTTCAAATATGTAAATATGCTGTAAATTCGATCAATATCGACCTGGAAGAATTATATAAAGCATCTTCAGATCATTTACTTCAGATCAATGCAAACAAATCGTATGCAATTTTATTCTGTGATAACTCAGTTCGACCCACTCTTCTAGAAAATTTAAATTAGAAAATAGGAGAAGATAATATTCCTTTCATAAATAATGCAAAAAGTCTTGGTCTTATTATTGACAATAAAATCAGATTCGAGAATCATGTAACAAAAAAATTACAAGTAGCCTATTCAACTCTCAAATTAATTTATGCGCAGAGACATTGTTTGGATTTAGACATCAAAAAGATGCTATGTAATCATCTTGTACTATCCCATTTTGATTATTGCGATAATGTTTATGGTCCCTGTTTAGATAATATTGATAAAAATCGTATATAAAAAGGTCAAAACTCATGTTTACATGTACGGCATTCGTCGAACTCAACAAGTTTCACATAAACTCAAAGAATGCAAATGGCTCAACAAGCACAATCGTCGGCAATTACATATGTCATGTTTATTTTTTTAAATTATTAAGTATAAGACACCACCTTACTTACATAACTTACTAACATAAATTGAAAAATCTTACTGACATTCATAACCTGAATATTCGGTGAAAAAATTTACTGACACTACCAACCCATCGGAAAGAAATTTTCAAAAGATCTTTTTCCTACAACATCGCTGCTAATCTCCAACAATTCAATGAAACTAAGTTTCTTTGACGTCAATATGAGCTCACATGCATTTAAGATGAAATATAGGCAGTATCTGTTGAATAGCTGAATTTTTTTTCTCTCATTTCATGTTAGAAACGAAAATGTGGACTTATGAAGGGAGTCAAAAGAATGCTTTGGTATAATGTTGGCAAATAATTTGATGATACTACAATTCTTTCTATATTTGATATTCAACAATTGACTACTGTAATTTGAAATTGACAGCTCTGAATTTTCATGGATACTTCCAATATTCAAAGTTGATTTGATTTCCGGAGAAAACTAAAGAAGGAAAAATATATCCCTGCATCAGAACGTATTCTTCAGCATTACCGATATGAATGAATAAAAAATGGGGAATAGCATGAGTGGTATATGTCCTCTTGGAAATGAATAATCACTGGATCATATCATATTATCAAGACTCGATCTTTTCAGAGAGAATTTTTCCACACTGCCAAAATGTATTGAGATTATACAAAAATATTCTTACTCAAGGTCCAGCAAAGAGTTGGCTGAAGGATATTCTGAAGAAACCTCTGTAACAGCAGACTGTTGCTCATTAAAATTCGGTTGAAGTACCGGAATAATTGGAGCCTTCACAGGCTGGCCAGTATTAAGATTCTGATCCGGTTCTGGATAAGCAGACGTTGGATTTTTTGGAATTTGATTCGGCTGCTGGATAGTTGGATGTTTGTAAGGCATTTGGGAGCCCGGGTCTTTCACCGGTATTTCAGCATCAGATATTCCTGGATCCTGATGAATCTGGTTCACAGTAGTAACCGGTTGTGTTCCTTTAGTATATTTATAGATGGTTGTATACCAAATATTGGTCACCCCTCCACCTCCTGGAATCACTGAAAAAATTCAGAAGGTGTTATTTGCATTTATCGCTCATGATGTTCCAATTTCAGAATGTCAAATTCGATAACCGACTGTATACTCCACTTGTTTGATATCTACAACTTTGGCAATGTGCCTCATAACTCATAACATATTTACAAAATTAGAATACTTTCCCACAAGAAGAAAACCTGTAAGAATTCGGAAAAGTGCATTATAGTACGAGAAATAAGACAAAAATTTTACCGAAAGTACTGTTACTGAAGCCTTATACTTTTCAAAAGTTATAAATAACTACTCGTCATGATAGGAGACGGTCTTAAGTATTGCATTTTTTCAAATTTTCAAATCTGTGGCCGTTTCACCACGAATGAATACAATTCACAAATGAATATTAGGTACTTCTTTTCCAGTCTATCCTAACCTAGGGGCCATTTGACCTTCTCACAAGATTTGTTATAAATGAGAGATTACAATTGATAATTTTAGAATTAATACTCACAGGGTTCAGGTGGTCCTTGACATAGAACATTTCCATTATATGTGATTTGTGTGATTTTGGGGATTATTTCCTGAGACGGGAAAAAAACATTGTAGGTCACTCTGTCAGCGTTCGGCAGTTCGTTCAGAGTAGTTACCAAAACCAACCTCAGTTCCTGAAAATCAGATGAATGCCTTTGAAGTATATGATCGGAGATATGGGAAAGAAAATGGAAATATCAAAAAATCCCCACAAAAGACACCTTTACTTCTTCAATGTATACTTTTGTTCCTAAATACTCTGATTCAGGCATTCAAATTTTCAAGTGAGGAGATGTGAGATGTCTGCTAAGGAAAAGTTCTACTTGCCATCAATATTGTAGAAATTTCTGAAAAAGTCATGGATTGTTGATTGAGTTTCCAGGACTTCAGATATAATGGCCACATGGAAAAGCCCTCATGGCAACATTTTTGCGTTTGTTCAGTCCGTGGGCATCTACAGAGTTACTATATTAATGCAAGGTCAGATCCATTGGGCTTGTGACCGGGCTCCACTTGAAGACTACCTCTCCTCAGTCAAAGGCTGTGAGTGGCATTAATAAAGCGAAGGCGGGATCATTTCTTGTTACTGATGATGATGATAATGGACGCACGATACTTAAGAGGCAAATTTTATGGATAAGTATGTGCTTTCAGCAAATTATTAGCTATGTCTACTCCAGTATGATGAAATAGTGTAGAGTGGAAAAAATTAATGTTTTAAACTTGGATTTATTTTTTCCTGCCAAAAAATACTTTACAGGCCATCAGCTCCTGACGATCTACTGGTCAGATCCGCCTGGCAATATACTATTCATCTTGCAGAGTTTGGCACAAAAATTCCGTACTGGAGCTGTTTGATTTCATTTTAGAACAAGTCAGAATCCTGGGGGCTTAATCTCTAATCCAACGTTTGTGTATTATGGAACTTTTTTCAATTGAGAGGAGTACGTACAATTCAATGCAAGGAAGTATGTTCTGGGGAAGGTTATTACTCTCTTTTATATATGATATTCAGATATGTTGAGTATATGAAAGAAAATTATGAAGTTTTCAGAAATATTTAGGAACTTTTTTTGCATTTAGCAGTTAAATCTCAAAATAATTTCGGTACATCATCTACATCGGCTTCAATCTTAGAAAGTGATTCAGTATAATATAATCCTCACCTACCGCTTTTTGGAAGAGTGCTGCTAAAGATGCATTGACACTGAACTGCAACGTGGTACTTCTGTCATAGGGGATGATCGCTTCTCCGTATAGTTGTCCATTTCTATCTTTGTAGTATGAGAATATTTGTGGGCAAGGATTTGGTGGAACTCTCACTGAAGAAACGAGTGCGATAATCAAGCACGCAAGCAGAATCACAATTTTACTATACATATTCGGCTGGAGCTGAAAAAACATTTTGTAATAGATGATGATAAATTGAAATTCAGTGAATTTTTTGAACGTGAGTTGTCGTGGAAATTAGTAACAAGAAAGTGAAGGCGAATGTCTGAATTCACTTCAGAAGTTTTGTAAATTAATTAGTAAATTCAGTAATCTCTGAATAAGAATGTGGCTCACAAATAGGTACTCTTTTCTTTTTTGTGTGAGCAATAATGAATTTGGGAAACCTGAAATAAATAATTACGTATCTATAGTATCTTCCGGAACACATTACAATTTAATATATGGAGTGGGCGCTATTGTATAAATAAACAAATTTAATCTGTATAGCAGATAATCGTCTGAAATAAAAATCAAGGAGGTGACCTGTTGTCCCGACATTTCATTATTTCGCCTAACCCATTGCTCACAATTGTTGTTATTCATGGCCATTTACATTCGAGAATATGCATGGAGATCTTGAGAACGGTAGGAGATAGAAAGTGGGTTGAATCGGGGCAAAGTTATCGAATTTTGTCTTTTGGCTGACAAAACCATCAACTCGAGCTCTTTTTGTTCCGGGCGAGAAACCAGAAATTCTAAATTATATTTTTGGCTGAATGTCTTCCTCATTCGCAGAAGTTTCAAAAATCTGGTCATACTTTGCCAAAGGCTCTCAGATTATATTCATACATTTTTTATGTAGGGTGCCGGCAGACCTAGGTTTGTGAATTTTCACATACAGGCTTGTATTTTTTGTTGATTTCCATTCAATTGACAGTAATCATTGTTCAAAATAATGAGACCTTTTGATATCCCATAGCGTAACAATTACTTATCGAACTCAATGTACATTTTCAACATGTATTTTATTTGTTCTGACACTTGGAAAATGGGTCAAAAAATACTTGTTGGTCAATTATTAGTACTTCACTTCAGAAAATCGTTAACAAGAGAGGTGGCTTTTCAGAGGTATCGACTGAGAATATGATCACTTGAAAGTGGAAAATTGAATGAAAATGGAATTTATGTAAACACTTATTCCCTAGTTGCCTCATGTAGTATTGTTGTAATTTATAACAAAACTTCTTGAAAATAACGACCATTTTATCAAAATCACAGTCCTGTCTTTCCAACTATTAGAAAATCGAGAACATCGTAATGTTTTTCTAGGCATGCTATCATTGAATTGAACTATTACAGAAATTCCAAACACGAAGTTTAATCACAGTTAACTTGATACCATGTAATTAAAGGCCATAAAACATTCAATTGAATGGAAATTTTATCTTTCAGTAAAGTCAATGAACCCATTGAAATTCTAATTACGAATGATAATGGATACTTGTAGAAACACAGACCCTTTTTCGGATCGGATTGAAGACCCCGAGACAAAGTGGCGATTGAGTATACAGGGTGTCCCTGGACTTCCTTTTTTCCTCTCGGGAATATATAAATGGGGCCAGCAATACTTTCATCAATTGCTTTGATGAGCTTTCATGCATGTGTCAGTTGTTTTGCTGCTCTTTTAACCCCCTATGGTCCACACTCCAAAAATTTTAAATGACAGATATATTTTTCGAATTTTCGATGATCTTCCCACAAATGTGAATATGGTTTCGCTATGCAATAGCTTCTTCAAGCAGGATACATCTTTACTGCTCGTACCCTAGGAAACTGTGATATTTTTATTAAAATAGATTTTGATCAAGTATCGGACAGTTCAATTGAAATTTAGCTTCTATTTGTTTCAATTTCATTATGGGTTGGTTATATCAATGATATCTAATTATTTTCAGTTATATTTCACGAGGTATGCTGCAAATTAGCAACATTTAAAATATTTATTGCAATAAAATCGACCTGGCCTTGAATGACAAGATAGCTGAATTATATAGTGATATTTTTGTAAACTAGTTTTTGCATTTATAAAAGAGGCTTGTGGTTTATAGGGGACCTATATCTTTCATGTCCGTTTGGTACTGAGAACGTGTCAGGGATAGCTCGTTTTCTGTAGCTGCGTTGATACATATACGTTAGCGGGTATCCAAACACTTCTTGAATTTAGATGATCAGAATGACGTTTCGAATAAAAGTAGAAGACGAAGACGGGAAAGTGCCAAGAGGTCGGCAGTGTTTTACTCTCTTCGTCTTTTTCTGAAGAATTGGTCATATTCCTACTTAAAATAGAGTAAGAATTAGGCATATTCTCAATTGTGAATGAAATGATTCACTGAAATATATACCAACCTTTTCCCCAATACCTTACGATATCAAATATCTGACAAAAAAATGTTATCTGATGTCTCCTGGAAATACTACCTAAGAATTACTGAAAGAGGAATGTATACTTCAGTGATTCTCATTTAAATATACATTTTTTATATTTCGATAACATATATATTTTGACATATTTTTTAGGAATAATGCATCTCTATATTATATCGTGAGGAGATTACAAAAAATATAAAATGACATCATGATATATTTCTTCAATAAATTCGTATCATGATAGACACAGAACAAGATTCCCTATGCTCTGTTTTTCTCCATTGAAATTTGGATACTACCAAAAATCAGCGCATGTTCGATTACCATATTTTACGTAATTATAATCGCTTTGAGTCAAGCAAAGGGCAGGTCCCAAAAATATTGATTCAGTTCAAGAATAAAGTACCACCATTTTCATAATTTTTTTGAAAAATTTTGAACTACTCCCATTTAAAATAATTATTATTCCCATTCAATATATTCAAGGTACCTACAATCAAATCAGTGTGGCATCCCTTCTTCCAAATGAAGTGAGTTGAAAAATAAATGAAATCCCAAAGTAGTCTACAACAAATATTCGGTAGATCATTCTTTGACCTGACACTAAAATTAGGGGCGATTGAAAAGTATAAATGAGGAAAATATAAGGCACCTCGTTAATTTCTCATTGGGAATCAAAAGTTTCCAAAAAGTCATTACTGATGGTAAATAATTGCTTGTTTTTGAATATAATTCATGTTGTGTAAACAAGCTGAACTTTAGTATCTGATTCTGACGAAATTGGGAAATTGGTACATTGAAAACAATTATTATCACTTTTGTCCGTGGTTTTATGGTTTTCTAACCTACCACAATCTGAAAAAATAAGAAGGAACTGTTTTTCAAATAACGTAGCAACTTCTCGAGGTAGATTAAAAATTTACCCTTCTACACTAGTACAGATTCCAATATCAACTCTTATTTTTTCAGATTGTGATTGGTTGAAAACCCAGGAAACCCACCACGAAAAAATTACGTTCAAACAGTGTTTATTATAACATTTACTACCTCCATTCTACCAAACAGTTGACTACTAAATATTGTTAATACGAAGGTTATTTCAATAACAAAATGTTTTATTTTCATCTTTATACCTTTCAACACTAGAGAGCTTCTTTAATCAATCCTCCAACATGTTAATCCTTCTGAAGCAATGCTAATGCAATAAAAAAAAATAACACATTAACATTCGATTCACTTGACGAGTTGTTATTGAACAAATAGTACTGTCACTCATGCACGATAATTAATCCAACGATTCACAAGTATGAGACAAATTGTAGCTTTCGATACGATGACGAATTTGAACAAACTGAACTGAAATCAATCGACTTCCCATTTGCTTAATGAGATACTGATGGCATAGTGAGCAGGTTTTTCCAAGTCACCAGCAGCAAGAATCTGGTTGCCGGAATGTTATCGTACTGTGAATTCTGTGTAATAAATTGAAGGCGTTTTGTACTGCCTGATTACATCGTTGGGTAATTACGACCTGTACTCAATGGTCGAAATGTAATAACGATTCAGGATGAGTATTGGTTCGGATTTCCATTGTCTAACCATATGATTAACTCTACTGCAAATAACATATTATAGAATCCGACAAATTAAAACAATAACTTAGGAATAATGGAATTAAATCACGCGGTGGAAAATAAAAACCGTTTTCGATAAATGAAATGCGTATTTTGTTTGGCGTTACCATGGCAACTCAGGTATATTATAGCGACTTATAGTGGAAATTTTTTGACATAAGCAGAGAATATTTTGTTTGACATAACATGTCACTCACCCACTTTGAGCAAAAGTTCGAAACATGTAACGTTGAAACTCGGCACCAGAGCAATTAGCAGACTAATGGAAATACACTATCAATCCACATCTTTATTTACGAGCCATGAACACTTCTCTATCACTAATATCCTGTTTGAAAAAGAATATGTATTTTCTGTTGCTTTGAGTGCGGATCTTGTGAGAACTTGTTGTTTCATTACTAGCATTTCAGGGCGTATTTTCCGGTGATACTCATTTTCAACAAATGTTTGCAGATAATTCGTTGATTTTAAAATCGGGTGAACCTGAAATGAATAGAAATTTGGGGTTATATTTACTGAAGGAGAAATCGGGATTACTGCTATGATTATTTTCAAGTGCTCATTGCTGAACTAAAAGATGTCCAAGACGTCCTTGTGATTGAATTTGAATGATAACAGTTGCAACTCTTTTTGCCGTCCATGTTTATTGAAATGTTTCACAAGAATACCAGGAGGTGGCAGGCGGCAATGGTCTTGCTTTTTTGCTAACGTAAGTAACATATTATGTTATTTATTAAATATATCGCATTGAAAATCTAGACCAAATTTCTATGCAACTAAAGTCAAGTACAATGAATAACTTCGGTAGTTTCTTGACCGAATCGATTCATTTTGTTAAAGCTCACCCAATAAACTAAATCAAATGTGACAGAACCAGGGAATTTCGATTCAATTGTTTAATCTGTAATCTAATCAAAAGCCTACCTAAAAGTATTTTTAGAGGCTGATACATGAATTTCACATAATTTGTTGAGGTTCAATAAGGTGTGAAATTTTCTTACCGAATACCTTGCATACTTGAATTATCTTTGTAAGTTTTTCAAGCACTAGTGGTATTACAAGTGAAAATCCGATCAAATGAACGGGTAAAAAAATGAATTCAATCGTCAGTCATCATCCGATGACGATTGCGGACACCAGCGATCGAAACGTCGTAAGTACATTCAACTTGAAACTTGGATTACAAATTTTATCATATTGATTTATATTTCTTCATCTGAATGATTTGTATGATTTTACATATTTCAATTTTTTGTCACAAAATAATTTTTTTATCAATTAAAATTATGATTTGTTTTCATTGGCCAAAAATTATTTCAATATTTTTATTTGGATTGTAGTGCCTTATTCGATATGATTTTTTTGATCCATTCTGCTCTTCATTTTCGAAATTTGAGAAGATTTAAGGCGGGTTTAAACAGCAAATAAAATTAAATGAGAAACTAAATAAAAAATAAATTAAGAATAAGGGCAAAGAACATGTTTATACAGATAACTAAAATGAAACAATGAAGTATCAGCTTTTTTGACAATGACTTTTGTAGTTTGTGCAAGTTCTGTGGATATCACCTTTTCTTTTTGACAGTGGCGAACCTCCAAATTTTGAATTTCGATTCCATAACATAAATCAATTATTGTCATTGAATTATATTTTTTTGTTGTTATTGTTAGGTATGGAGACTAAGGAGTTAGAATAATTTGAAACTCGGAACATTCAGAATAGAACATATATTTGTCATGTGCATTATCAGTTTCCAAACAAAATAAAATAATGTGAAACAAAATAGTGAAAGATGGAATATTTTTTGTTCTTCTTATTTTTTTATTTTATATTATTTCTTGTATGAACGCTTTCATAAAGATTTATGTTTAACTTTCTCATTTTGTTACTTATTTTATTAAATTCTCTGTTAAATTTGATTTTTTCATCTTATGAGTTTTTTGCAACAGGTTTCAATAAAATTAATTTTATAGGCAGTAGAAATGTGAACCAATAACACTCAACAGGGAACATTGCAACCACATATATTTAGTTTATATTTGAGTACATATATTGTGCTTCCCAGGTATTATCGATGGTGACGGGTATAATAATAAATAATGGAGGCAGATTCACATTTTGAACTTTTTTCAAGAAGCCAGCAAGAATCATCAAAATGATCAAGGGACAAAGTCATCAGTGATCAGAATTGCAAATGAAAAGGTTTGAGTTTCTCACTCATCTAACGATTTATGGTGGGTACGCGAGAAAATCTTTTCTGAATGATTCGTGGGTTAATCCGATGATTTTAGAAATTTTGCATTTTTTCGGATATTCACGGTCGACTAAAGTTTTTTATCAAACCTCTGAAAGGCAAGCACTGTAACTGAGAACCGAATATATCAATGAAAAAGTTATATTGAAATTATTCCGGGAAAATTATCAATATGGTGGGATTGTTTTCCTAAAACTCATATTGCATACGTTTCAAGATCTTCCGCTATCCTTCTTCAAGATATTGTTTTTTTCAACTTGTCACCCGGTATATCGCTCTTAGATGAAACAAGGACAAACATCATAGTGTCTAGATCACAAATTTAGGTGTAAAGGTCATCCTTGATTTATCGATGATGAATCTCTTGCAAAAAACAACTTAATCAAACATTCATATACTGGCCCACCAAATTTTGTGGGATGAGGAAATAAATCAATGTTGAGCATGATTTATTGACAGTGGCATTTTAATTCAATTAAAAGATTTTTTCTACTTCCACTCGCGAGCTTCAAAATGACGTACTACAAGACCCCCCTTTTCATTTTTTTTTTCAGGTGGCGCCCAGTCGCGATCTTGAAATTTTTATCTGTCAATTCAACTTCAAAATATAGGGTTTTATGCATCAATTTCATTACCCTAAGTTTGAAGTTTCAGAGGTGACCCGTTTAAAAAATAAAAAGGAAGGGGTTCAAAGAAAAGCACTTTATAATGGCTTCAATAAAAAAAATCTAGGAATTAATGCAATGTTTCTGTTCGAGAAAAAGGACTATGACTGATGTGGGCTTGAAGGGAGTAGATATAGGTAGTGAGATTTTCATTTGTGAATGATGAATATGGAATATTGAGGAATGTTGATGTGGTTGGTATTTGATATTCAACTTACAGTCCCACTTAATAGGCTGTCACTGCTTATTTATCACTATTGGTTGTATTTACTTGAAAGGGTTTTTTATATTGATTGAGAGAATACATATTTTTCCTCAAAACTATACGCTCTTCACTTTTTTTTACTATTTCGAAAAAGACTTGAATGAAATAGGTTGCTCGGTCATGGAGGTTGTTTGAACCAATGTTAGCAACTCTGACTTGAAATGTTAAGATGCCCTCATCGACATAATTTAGTCAATATTGTATTCGTTTGTCCACTCTTGCCGCAGACATTTTTATCCCAGTTTCGAGCGGTAGATCCAATGTAGCAAGTTTTGTGATTTTCGACTTGCAACTTAATGTTTTGGTAGTTTACAATTTTTAAATAATGAAGTTCTTGGTTTATTTTACAGTTCTACAGGACGAAGTGACTCGACTTAAGCTATTTTATTTTAGTCGAAATGTTCTCAATCATAATCATATCGATATTTTGTTGGTATAATAATGCCCTCAGAGGCTAGTTGGACCAAATGTACTGAGGTTGATTGATCATTGGGTTTACATTGTACTGATAGAAATATTAGGTATTATGTATATTAATAAATCGATCAATATTTTTTCACGTAGTCAAAAAATAATGTAATTATATGACAGTAACAATTGCACAAATCTATATGCGGTGTTTACAATCGTTAAGTTATTCTGAACTGACTTTTCCTTTTTGAGATATATTTCCCAAATGCTGTTTTTTATTCGAATAAATCATCTCATGATCTCATAATTGAAGAAATGTTCTATTCATCTTCAAACAAGTTTCCTATTGTAGATAATCTGTTGAGAGTTGTGTGACATGTTTTTCTATATATTTCGTTCTTACTGAAGATGTGTTCTGTACCTTTATTCTTATATAGGTCTTATATTATTCTTTGTGTTCCATATCATAAAATAAGTTTTCAAAATCTCTCTCAATTTATTGTCCCGGTTTCCCCTACCATCTGAATGGCATTCGCTCTCAAAATGTTAATTGGCCTAAATATAGTAGAGAATTTTATTTTCCCATTTTTTTCAGATGGAGCCTACCACCAAGATAGCTTATTAACATACTAATGAATTCATTCCATTTATTTTCGTTGTTTTGCTTCTTTTATATCGATTAGGAATAAATATCAAATGAGTTATATAAATGTTTCTCAGGTGAAAAAACACATTTCCGTAATGAAGAATTTCTCTGGAATGGTAAAACAATTTATTTTGACTTCTTTAAAATATTGGATTTGTTCTTTATGGAATTTATTTTCGTTATTATAACAATTGGTTTATTCCACAATATCTATTTAATCATTTTTATTGGAATTATAGGTAATTAAAAATCAATAAACAACAATAAAGGAATTCGTCGAGGAAACGTAGATGGGAGTTATCATGGAACAATCGCAAATTTCGTGAAAGTTGACATTGAATACTCAGACAAGGAATGCGGACAAGACTAGGCGACAAAATTGAAATATTTTTTTCCAAGGTCGAAACTAGTACGCCTAGCGGAAAAAAGGCGGATCAGCATTCCACATACCAGGAAATGCACTAAATTAATTTCGGGACCAGGATAGATTGAATGTGATGGGTACCGATAGAAACATTCAAGCTAAGAGTTGTTAAGCATACGATCTTGAGATGAATACACAAATGAGGAGTTCAGAAACTCTGCTTGCTTCCTTCCATTGCAAAATTTTCCGAATTATTTGTATTCCCACTCAGATCGAATAAGGGGACACTAAAAATATTAAGTCGCGCTGTGGCGCTACATCATCAGCGAATTGTCAGCTTGATATGCGTGAAAATTCGGCAATTCAAATTCTGTCAGCTTGAACCATTTCAATTCCTTCAATTTCGGGGATTCTTCGCATAGGTAATTTGATACAAGTTATCTACTTTCAGTACCTAACTGAGGTTGTTTGCAGATGAAACTTGTGTGAATGGTTTTTCTCGATCACCTGAAGAATTCCAATGTAGGTACTGTTCGAATGTTATTATTTTGTGGTGGTTCAATATTTGTTCCGCAGTTTTCTGGGTTTGTACCCTACCACAATCTGAAAAAATAAGAATTAATATTGGAATCTATACATTTTTGGAACATTTCAACAAACAAGAACCATTGAAATAAAGTTCACATTAGAAACAGAAAATAAGAATGAACTTCCATTTCTAGATGTAATAATAAACAAATCGACTCGCCATGTAGACACAAGTGTATATCGAAAGAAAACATACCAACAGATACCTTCACTACACCTCAAACCACCACACAAGTGTCAAGAAAGGTAAAGTAGCATGCCTTTATGATAGAACAAAAATTATATGTAACTCACAAGAAAAAGTTAATGAAGAGACAAACTTCATAAAATCGGTATTGAAAGAAAATGGTTATCCAGAAAAATTCATAGAAAAAACTTTGACCGAAATTGAAAATCCGAACACAGTCCACAATCAAGACCTACAAACTACATAAAATACACAACCTGTATCACACATTATACCTTATGTCCCTCGTTTGTCTGAAAAGATCAAACGGATCGGCAACAGGTATAATGTTAGAACTACATTTAAAACAACAAATACTTCACGGTCAATACTGACAAACCAAATAACACAAGGGAAAACACAAAAAATTGTATTTATCAAATTCCTTGTTCGTGCGGTCAAAAATATATAGGTAGGTGAAACGTCTCGATCATTGAAAGTGCTGAAGAGTGAACACAAGATGTACACCAGAAACAGACAGATAGGTGGTTCTGAATTATCAGAACATATTCTTACTGCCGATGGAGATCACAGAGTAGAATGGAACGACACTAAAATTATGACGGAAGAGAGCAATGGGAGGAAACGAAAATTGAAGGAATCTGCTTTCATCACGCTGTCTGGTGAAGAATGCATATCTATGAGTTCGCTTGATATGGATCGCGGATGGCTGGCCTCTCCTGCGGGGCAAAATGTTATGTCAGATTCGAAATATTTGACAAATGTCAGTTACGAAGATTGCCAACAAGATATATTTGCATTTGAACAGGAATTTATATATATATATATATATATATATATATATATATATAAATAAATATACTTCGCAAACGTTTCGGAAACTAAATCCGTTTCCGTTCTCAAAACTTGTACGCAAATTCCTGTTCAAATGCAAATATATCTTGTTGGCCCAGTCCCCACCAAGACATCCGACGGTCCTTTAGTAGCACCCGCTGCTATAAATACTACCCAACATCCCTCGATACCTCAGTTCGATCTGAGGAGTAGGCAGATTGAGACCTTAGAAAGAACTCGTGACGAGACCTGGGGAGTAGGCAGATTGAGGCCCCGGCGTCAAGTCACAAACCCTTGCCCCCTGTGACAACACCTGAGGAGTAGGCAGATTGAGACCTCAGCGTGAAGTCACATTTACCTCTTGAAAATGGCTCCAAAATCGGAGCCGAAACGTCGAGAACAAAACTCCAGACGCGGTTCAACCCGAACTCAACAACAACACACAACTGACCGCGGAAACCTATCCGAACATATATATATATATATATATATATATATATATATATATATATATATATATATATATATATAATATATATATATATATATATATATAATATATATATATATATATATTAGTTCTCATTATTTTTTTGATGGTCAAAATTTGAGTTATAACAGAAGTTGCTGACTTATTGGACTTGTTCTATCCAGAAAGAACTGTTTTTCAATAGACGCAGCAACTTTTCGGGGTAGATTGAAAATCTGCCCTTCTACACTTGTATAGATTCCAATATAAATTCTTATTTTTTTAGATTGTGGTAGGTGGCAAACCCAGAAAGCTACGGAACAAATTCCAATGTGTTACTGGAGGAGAGGTTGTTCTGCGAAAGATGACAGAAATTGTGATCTGAATCGTTCTGAAATTCTTCGTTTCCGTTAACCAGCTGGCGAACGTCCACTCTCAGAAGTCGAAACTTGTGCGAGCAATGGATCAACGAAGCCTCACCTTTTAACGTGCGATCACCCAAATAAATATTTTAGCTCTATCTGTTACTTCCTTCTGAATTTAATGAAGTACGTAGGGATTTGAGCATGACATCCAAATATAGATTCTGTCAGTTTGAACCATTTCAATTCAGTCAATACACTTACATTTAATTTGTGAACCGTTTCAAACAAGTATTTATTTGATTTCTGCTGAATTATATTACCACTTCACCTTGAAAAACTATAAAGGAGGTCACAACATAAAGACAAGAACTAACGGCGCCCAATTCAGACTCCATTGAATAGATACGAAAACACATTTCTTTGTGAAACTTTTCGGTCTTTTCTCATCGTATAAATGAAGGAGAAATACCAAATTTCCATAAGAGAAGTGAAAGAAATCAACGATGATAGCTACGTGTACATCAGCAAGACCTTGATTCGCTCAAAGAAAACTAAGGCTTCAGCTCCTCAGGAGGCATATGTCTGAATTATGAAACTATTCCACAAGATGTACAAAACACTTTTGAAAAATCTGATGCTTATCTGCTTTGAAATAATTGATTTTTCGATGACATTGATAGAAAAAATTTTTTTCTGGAAAGAATGAAGTTTCGAATTTTTTCATCCTGCTCCGATTCAGAATAACAGATGGCATCCTAATTTAATATCAAACATGTAACAATAAATCATTGATAATATACAGGGTGTCCCTGGACTTCCTCTTTTCCTTTCGGGAATGTATAGATGGGGTGAAAATATCACCAGTACTTCATATAACTTTTTTTCCTAAAATCCTTCGTTACCAAGTTACGGGCCCTCGAAGTTACAAAATGAAAAATGTTTTTCTTTGATAACTTTTCAAGTGAATATTCAAAATCATCCAAATTTTGGTAATTGACTAAACAAATGAATTCCTTCGAAGAGCTTTCATGCAGAAGTCAGTTGTTTTGCTACAAAGTCAGGAACGGACTACCCCCGATGGTCCACACCCCAAAACTTTGAAATGACAGATATTTTTCAATATTTTTCAACAAAATAAGGTTACTTGGACAATTTTATGAATAGAAGTACTCGTGTGGAAAGTCGATCGGAGCAACGAGTCTTGTTAAAAATGTAGTTTTACTCGACGACATCAAACCCGCTCGTCCACCATTATTTGAAATGAATAATTATCAAAGCAGAAATAATAATGATAACGTTAATTCAACAACATTTATAACAGGAATAATATAAAGTATGCTAAAATGAAGTCGTAAACAAAAAGTACAGTACCTATATGGAAGTTTAATTCACAATTGTGAAAGCAGATATTTTTTCAAAAGAAATATCAAGTTCTGTAGATTCGTGGTGTTTTTAAACTAACAAGCTACTCTACTATGAAATATCGAATTCATTCCATATTTTGTATGTATACGTGTGGAATAATCACGTTTCGTGTTGATCAGTTATCTGAATCTCATGAAACTCAACATTTGAATGTTTCAAATTCTTCTTCACAGCTAAACTGTTGAGGAGTTTCACTGATAATTATAATTTTATGGGAGAAATTCCTTAACACGAATCTAAATTTAGCTGAAAAAACGCACATCGGAAAAAATATTTACCTATACTAATAAAAAGCAAACGAATGAACTACAAAAACGGCTGCACATGATCAGGTGAAAAATATCCAGGGAATAATTATGTTCAATTTCTTTCACAGATGTTGACAAAAAAACCTTTTAGAAACTTTTGATAAAAAATGAGAAACTGGAATGCGATTTTGTTTTGTTGAGTGGTGCGTTGTCATATGACTATCATTGTATTGTCAATATTCTATAGGATATTTTGAATTTTTTGATATGGCCGAACAGTTTACATTCAATGAATATGCAGATATGCATGTATTTTATGGACGAGCATTTTGTAATGCTGCAGAAGCTCGTCGTCTGTATTCCGAGCATTTTCCCAATCGAACGGTACCGTCAAGAGAAACATTCGAGCGTGTCGATCGCAGCTTGAGGGAGACAGGTATGTGATGATTGTTATTTATTTTGAGCACGTTGTTTTATTTCGATATTATTGTAGGTTCAGTTTTGCCAAAACGAGGTGGTGAGGGCGCTCCTAGGACTGTACGTACCGTTGTATTGGAGGAAAATATTTTGGAAGCCGTCGCTGATGATCCTTCAATGAGCATCAGAAATCTATCAGAACAGTTCCATACATCCAAGTCCACTATTCATAGAATAATTAGGGAACAACTGCTCCACCCATTTCACATCCAGAAGGTACATGCCATGACACCTCAAGATTTTCCAGCACGACTGGAATATGCCAATTGGTTCATGGATAGGCAAAGAGAGGATATGACTTTTATTAATCGAGTTTTATTCACTGATGAAGCAGGTTTCAGTAGAGATGGAGTTATCAACTCTCATAATCTTCATATATGGGCCGAAGAAAATCCCCATGGGATATTGCAAACCAAACACCAACGGAAATTCAACGTGAATGTTTGGGCTGGTATCATAGGAAACCATCTTAAAGGACCATTTGTTCTACAGGACCGATTGAATGGAGAACGTTATTTGGAGTTCATTCAGAACGATTTGAATGGACTTTTGGAACATGTTCCATTGCAAACCCGAAGAGATATGTGATTTATGCATGATGGCGCTCCTCCTCATTTTAGTTTGATTGTGCGTGACCATCTGAACCATATTTTCCACAATAGATGGATTGGTAGAGGTGGGCCATATTCATAGCCATCGCGGTCTCCGGATTTAAATCCATTGGATTTCTTTCTGTGGGGGCATCTAAAAAGCCTTGTTTACGCTACACCTATTCACACAAGAGATGCATTGTTGAATAGAATAACATTACATTGTGAAGCCATACGAAACGACCCTGGAATGCTATTTCAAGTACAGAGAGGGTGTCTTCGCAGACTAAGAAAATGTCACGAGAGAGAAGGTGGTCATATCGAGCAGTTTCTGTAGCGGATTTTTCATTTCTGTTTGCTCTTGAGGCTCTTGAGTTTCGTTAGTTAAACGTGTTTGCATTATAAAAATTCGTTATGAACATTTTACCTATCATTTCCATTTTCCTTAAAAACTAATATTTTCGAATAATGGTAGACATCTCAGGATACATGTTGTTGAATTAACGTTATCATTATTATTTCTGCTTTGATAATTATTCATTTCAAATAATGGTGGACGAGCGGGTTTGATGTCGTCGAGTAAAACTACATTTTTATCAAGACTCGTTGCTCCGATCGACTTTCCACACGAGTACTTTTATTCATGAAATTGTCCAAGTAACCTTATTTTGTTGAAAAATATCTGTCATTTCAAAGTTTTGGGGTGTGGACCATCGGGGGTAGTCCGTTCCTGACTTTGGAGCAAAACAACTGACTCCTGCATGAAAGCTCATCGAAGGAATTCATTTGTTTAGTCAATTACCAAAATTTGGATGATTTTGAATATTCACTTGAAAAGTTATCAAAGAAAAACATTTTTCATTTTGTAACTTCGAGGGCCCGTAACTTGGTAACGAAGGATTTTAGGAAAAAAAGTTATATGAAGTACTGGTGATATTTTCACCCCATCTATACATTCCCGAAAGGAAAAGAGGAAGTCCAGGGACACCCTGTATAGGCGCTTTCTTTCTCTTGGAATCAAACATCTATGAATGATATACACGTACCTAACAACAAAGAGGATTTGTTAATTTTTCTGATGTTACTTTCATAGAAGTTAAGTTTGTAACCTTTCATTTTATTTGGAGGAGAAAATCAAAACAAGTAATTTCTCGAAACTTAAGTTATTCAACAAGTGAAATACATGTTTGAAAATATGATATAAGAGGTAAGTTTTTTATGGAAAAGCTAACAAGATATTTGTGAAAACTCTCAACATGTGTCAATTCCCCAAAAACTAACCCAAGTAGCACAAACATATTAGACCAATATTGGTTCGATATTACGGGAATATTAACCTTATATTGTAGATATCATATTGGCCACAAAAAAAATGTGAACATTCGGCGATATTAGATCAACATTCGAAAACAATGTAAGGATATATCGTTTCAACTACATTGGTACAATATTGTTAATGATATATCGACGAAAAGGAATATTCGATTGATGTCACCAATTATTTTTTTTATAATATTCGGGATTATACATATCTTTTTTGACGAATAGTCAACTTGAAAATTTCACTCATTCACATGAACTTACCGAATACTAACCTGGAAAAAACTCTGGCTGCTGCGGGGCTCGAACTCACGACCTTCAGAAGAGAAATATTATTGTCGACCACTATACACCCTACGGCCTACGGCACGGAGAGACTTGGTTTCAAGAAGGAGTTGGGTGGTATAGATGTGGTGACTTCAAGTTAGTTATGTTCGAGAAAACATTAAAATGTTAGAAACTTAAGTAACAATGAAATATATTCGAAAAAATACTGAAGGATCACTGTCGTATGTAATGGCGATTTGGAATATCAAACTTGCTGTGACAAATGTTCTGGACGTAATTTTCTGATGTTGAAATCAACCAAATGACGATATTTCAATTTTTCCAAATTTTGTTAGGAATAATTCGTGATGAATATTGCCTTACCGATATTGATATATGTTTGAATAAATTAAGTGATCACTTTCGAAATCCCGATACCCCTTTTGAGGCTGTGATTCTAAAATGACTATTTGAATATTTTCATTTTACTGTCGAAACAATATTCAAGCAATATCAGAATTCGCATATCTATATTGCAGTATCATGCCGATATGACATCTAATGTGATAATACAATATTTTAATCTACGCTCCCAAACAATGTCGAATATTCATTAGATTTCGATGTTGAAAATTGAGTATATACAAAATATGCAGACAATATTGAAATATCTATGTTGTTAAACTGATATTATTCATTATCACCTGATATGGTAATTCAGATATTGGTAATAAGTTATAAAACCCATATATTATCAATATTGAACCTTAAAAAATGCAGTTGAAATTTATTGTCAATATTGAGCCAATATTCATAATGAGATATCGTTTTCTCAATATTGATTAATATTAGTTCAACATCAATTTTTCACTTACGATGAATCTATATTGGACCAATCTGAACTCGGGGTTCAGCCAATATGATGTGTTACTTGGGAAAGTGACCATTCGACGTTTCGCTAAACAAGTTCGCATATTATCGGGAATGTTTGTGACAATCAGGATTATATAAGTAGTTAAAAAGACAAATACAAACCTTCTTCAAATTGCTCATCTACTCTAAAAAGACAATAATTCATTAAAACATACTTACAAAATAAACACCCAAAATCACTGAATATACTACATTCAAGGATGTTTGGGCAGAATGGCATCACTGACTACATTCCTTTCAATCCGAAAATCGCTTATTGATCATTCAAAGGCAAGTACTAGGCAAGAAAAGTAGTAATACTGAAAACCTCGGCCGTAAAAGCCTTAACCATTTTGTCATTCAAAGGCACTTCTCATATAATATATTCGATTCACTGGATGTGATGTATGCCGAAAACAGTTAAACGTGCATCAACCCTTGGCAATGAATATGAGTATATGTATGTCAATGTTGCGACCTGATTTGAGAAGAAGGTTTTTATTGAAGCCTGTATGACAATATCGTCAGGACACAAAGTTGAGACTGAACTCAAAGACTATGGTTAGGAATTTCGAATCACTACCTGCAAACTTCTTCCTGAGAAGATTGAGGATCTACTAATAAGGGACTTTTCTCCTATTCATCTTAATTCACTTTTTGATATAAGACTGAATGGGATTGGCTCTCCGTCACTATTTATAGAACTATTTTCAGCTCTTGAATGCATTGAGAAGCCTTAGTGCTTGAATATTTCACCGAATTTGACAAATTCACTATTCGTTTCACTCTTTAGAACAGTTTCGTATACTTATCTCCAATTTGCCAGATTTTCCATATTTACCTTTCGGGTCCTCAAGTGTGAGATTCATATGGAATCACTACACAAACCTTCGGGATTCTTTCTTTTTTTCAAAAAGTTGAAGACCAACGAAGAGTTCGCCTGAATTTGCATTTGTTTATTATCTTTTATCTGCTAGGTTCGGAGAAAAACCGTATACTACATGCACCTGAATTGAATTATGAAACACCTCGTAGGTAATATGTATGTATTCAAATAAATAATACTTTGCAGATCTAAATTGTCTCCAGGAATAAAAATGTTTTTCTAGTATCTGTATCCAAATCCGCTTGTGAATGCTCTTTAGGGCTAACTTCGAGTTAGGAAACTTCAAACTGGAAACAGCAGAATACACAAAAACAGCAGCAGAAACAATAAAAGTTCTATTCTGAGTAAAATTCCCAAGATAAGTTACCTGAATTGTGTTTCTGGATTCCTGGCAAAATTCAGAACTGGAAAAAGGCTACCAGCGTGAGAACTAGCAATTTATTACATATAGTTGATGGATAAGAAGTTATGTATCAAAAGCATGCTTACTACTGAAAGTCAGCTCACTTCAGATTTGCAAATGGATGGAAATTGATAATCAGCCTTATTTTCTACTTCACTAAATCTTGGGAAAACTAAACTGGAATCCTCGAAAGGTCCAAGACCTACTAGTCATCATTGTGTCTTTCATTCCTAAGACTCTTGAACATCTCTCCAGGATGGAAAAAATAGCCTGAAAACAAGGAATCTCCCTCTTTTATTTATTTCACTTTATTTTTCTATTCTTCTTATTGAACTCTCCAATGAGTGCCTGATAAGGCAAAACTTGTGTTGATAAGGGACAGTTAACGTCCCCTACTGAATTTTGAAATAAAACACTTGGGTGAAAGTCTGAATTCATTTAATAAACGATAATATCCATTTGGTAAATTTACTCGCATCGGTGAAAACAACGTAGTTACTCAGATCGCACGTCTTGGAGTGATGTGAAGAAATGGACATGGAAACAATTCCACGTAATGTCCACCTGCCTTGTTGTTGCATTATGAATCCACTACCACTGTCGCCATTGCAGGGACCACTACCATTCCGATGCCCTGCAAAATATGAAATGAGATACTTTTTAATGCATTTGAAAGTTTTGAAAGTACCCAGTGAAAGGTTTTCAATGGTGGAGTTGAGTATTCAGCTGAAGTGGCAGAAAAATTTGTAAAATTTCGCGAAATATTCAGTATTCTCCATAACTACCAATATTGCAAACACAAGGGAATCAAACCTTTTGCTACTCTGATAGAGATTTCATCGATCAAGCTTACGTTCAACTAACATTCTGTAAGTTGCAATAACGTTCGTTTGCCATTCTCGAACATAAGTTGATTTATCTTTCAAAATTCTTCGTTTTCGTAGATATAATCAGAGGATATTATTATGAAAGTACGAACGAATCACAGATCGAACTCAGCAAGTGAAATTGTGAAAACTGCATGATGGTCTTGTTAATAACACAAGTAAATTGTAGCTGAATTCACAACAAGTTTTTCTGTTGGATCCATTATAGGTGTATTGATTATTTAGGCGAATATTTTGCAAGTTCAACTAATCTTATTTGAAATTCCAGCAGCAAAAATGGATGGCTGGCTCTGTACTTTTATCCTAACACTATGCTATTTTTACTGCCTTTTTTTTATTTGAAACAGTTATTATAGGGTAGCACATATCGCCAATACTTCATAAGGTGCTATATGGTATTTCTTAACAACTTATGAGAACCGATTTTTCTACAGGTAGGCTCGAACGCTTATATCACAAATAATATGATTTGCTGTTAACGGATATTGGATCAGCAAACATTTTCTGTCAATATAGAGAACTCTATGTCTTTGATGAAGAAAATACTCTTCCCTTGAACACGAAATAAATAAAATTATTTTTATGTGCCTAAACAATCAATGATAGTAAGTTTGACTCCGATATTTAAAAATGGAGCAAGAATGTTTTGTTCGCTTTCCAATCAAATGAAATCATTGATGGAAATTGAAATATTCAAATAATCTGAAGCAATATTTGATTTGTAAAACCACAAGTCTTCTGCTCGTTTGACGATGCCATAATATAACATACACAATATAAATTAGCCAATTATCCACGTGGTGATATTAACAATTCTTTTGATCTGATAATTTTACTAAAAACTGAAGCGGATAGATTTTAACAAACGTGTTAGTGGAATTGTAGTTGAAATTGGATTTTGCTAAAAAGTAGTAAATTACTTGAATATAAGTAACAGTTATGTGTTTCATCATTGTATATGGTCTCTTCCTTCCTAAAATGTTGATAAGTTTGTCAGAACATCTAAAAGAAATATATTCTAAGATAAACCAAGGTTCTCGAATGGTAGTCTAGTAAAAGCAAAGAAAGAAAAGACTATTGGTTGAATGATCTTTCTTGAACGTTCGTCCCTCATAATACTTTTCATTTTTATTCACTTTTCTTACAATTTCACCGTACCATATTTAATCAATACCTTTCGAACATCTAAATCAATATTCTCATTGATATTTAACACTTACATTTTATATTTGCAATCTATTGCGTGTTTTAACGCGGTTTTGTAAACCCATTGTAAGTGGAAATCATACAGGAAACTGTAATATATTTTTGTTAATATGCATTTTCATCAAGTATCGGCCAGTTCAATTCAATTCTCAGAAAAATAATAACAAACACTCTGTATGTGTAGATCATCCAATAAAAAATAGGTATACAAAGTGGAAGAAAGAAAACAGCTATTCATCTGCCTTTGAACCAACTGTTTATGATTGATTCAAATACACCAGTGGATCGTATTGTGAATAACTTTGAGTTACTGCTTTTGTTCTGATATTCCAACAAATACAAATGAACTATAAACGCAAAACTGATTCAATAATAGTATAGCTTGGTTACAAATGTAGAAGTTTGTGTTTCATGTGTATGGGTAGTTATGAATTCGAGGAAACTTAATGAACTTACCGGCACAGAATGTTCTGTTTGATGTGATGTACTGGAATTGGTAGGAGCTCCTTAGACACATTTCCTGACTGACTATTGGTAACCGAGTCTGTTTGGGTTCATCAGTCATCAGAATGCCATTTTCGTCTTTACCCCATCCCACCACTGTTCCTTTTCCCCCTGAAAATTGAAAGGGAGAAATAATTTTCAAAGTAGAGTGAAAAGTCTTCATCTTGTCTTGCATGAAGTGATACATAAATAATTGATTTCTGTCTCATTCCCAGGACTTACCAATAATTCTTTCTAGTTCCGAGTTTCCTCTCCAAACACACAAGGGACTTATATATTTAGTAAATGCAATTCTTTCATTGAGAGTCAATATTCCTATGTCAGCATCACTAGTGAAATGTTTGTAGTCCGGATGGATATGAATGGACTCCACTTCAACCATCTTCTCTCCATCTGTAGGTACCCATTTCTGAATATTGAGTTTTCCTAGGACGATGAGCAGTTCATTAGGACGGAATGATTTATGTTCTGTTTTCATGCAGTGTGCAGCTGAAAAAAATGTTTTTTGTTGTTATCAGTATCCTATTTCTCTATTCATTCTGATTTTTATGCTCAACTGATGTACTTATACACTCTGTATTGAAAAAAAAGAAAATATTAAGATATGACTATTAAAAAAAATTACAACCGAGCAATAGCAGATGTCAGAACGAACATATGAAGACAATATATTTACAACTTTATGCAGAAATGAATATAATTGATGGTCTTAGATTGTGGTGTTGATAGAAATGTCTATAAGTTCTCGATAATGACTCCAGCATATGAGTCGAACATTTCAACATTTTTCACACGGATCAATTCCTCAAAGGACCATTTTCTATACTCATTCATTTGTTTTAATATAACTCAACGATGTCAACATTGCTTGTTAGTCCAGTAACTGAAGATCCGAAACTAGGAGAAGCTGTGAACAAGTCTATGCGTTCTTCACTTGTGGCTCAATTTGTAGGTCGTCCCAGATGTTTTCAAAGGACCCAAAACTTAACACGACTGCGTTCATGGCAATGGCCGAAAATGGCCCCCAAACCCAGAAAAATAGGTTTCCCGCCAAATATCTAGCTAAATATACGAATTAGATGATTTTCGTTCATACAAAAATTAAAGATCGTCTCATTATCTACAAAAATGATCCTTATAATTTTTTCCGAAAACTTGACAGTTTTCGAGATAAAGGAACCCAAAACTCTCCTCATTTCAGCTGCCGCTTTCTCTATGTTGAATTCTATGCATTCGCTTGAAGGCGGGCGGACGAATTGTTTCATAACTCAGACAAAAACTGACATTTTTCAATGATTCAAAGTTCAAGATGACGAGGAAACCCATAGCTATCATTCCATGTATTTCGAAGTTCGTTCTTATTTGGCAAAAAAATTTTATAAGCTGTGAAAGTTTTTTTCCGCACCATTTCGACACTGTTCCATTAATTTGTTTACATTTTTTTCAAAAATAGGCTTTTATCGGAAAATTTTCTTTATAATGGGTCCTTGGGGGGTCTTGTATGATCTCTGAATTTTTTTTGTACTTTCCCCGCGTTCTAATAAATGATCCATTTGTTTATTTACATTTTTCATGCGATTTCGGAGTTATGTAGAATCTGCGGAACAACCGCGAATTAAAAAATTATTAGCCATTTTATCGACTTGAGTTTTGGGTCCTTTGAAAACATCTGCGACGACCTACAAATTGAGCCACAAGTGAAGAACTCATAGACTTATTCACAGGTTCGTCCCTTCATTTACTGGACTATGTTGGTTTTGGAAATATAAACATGACGTACCTTGGATCATTCATTGATGGAATCAAAGATTGGATATGAAATATGAAATGATTGTTGAATTCTCAATATATTATGGCTATTATTTATTATATTTCTGTTATAGTTTTCAATACATTTACCTTTATATTATCTTCCAGTTTGAATAATATATGACTGATGTTCTGAACAATAAAAATCATGGAAATTACCTTTGCTAATATACAGAGAGAGATTTTAATAAATGACAAATATTTCAACGAATCATATGAAGATCATTCAGTATCTCGTAAAAATTATTGACATACAGTCCAATTTCTGAACGTTTAGATTGGCTAAGTGAAGAGTGACCTAGTCGTTATTAATTTCAATCTGTGAAATATATTCAAATATTCTGAGTTTTCAGATTGTAGTAGCTTAAGAACTCAAAAAAACTAGAAAAAATAATCTACCACCACAAAATAATGGCATTCAAAAAGTACTGATACCTTCTTCTGTTAAATTTTTATTGAAAACAATCTTACAAAGCCCCACAGATAAAAACATGTACCGATTCTATCCACTTTATAGAAATATTTTCAGTGTAAAAAAATTATGAGAAAATAGTATTCAACATGATCCCAGGAAAATTACTAACTCAGTAGGATAAATTTCCACAGTGCGTTTCGTCATCTGAGGAGCCAACTTCAGGGACTAATTTGTTCCCCTGCTGATGCCAACTTTGTTGTCGAACGCTTGTCGTGTGCAAGTCATTCCAATCTGGTGTTGGAGTGAATGAACACTGGTAAAAAACTCTCCACTTTGATGCCAAAGTTCTCAAACGTACACATGAACTATGAAAATCCTCACCTGTTACAACCTGTCGGTCAGATATCAAAGAGGCACTGCACATGTAACTCAGCCCGGTTGGTTTCACAGCAAAGATGGCCGCAATCCAAGGATACGCCCCTCTGGGAACCTCATTTCCATTGATTATCAACTGATTTGTTGACACTGGTTTTCCGCAAACGTTGTCGTATGGTCCACTGGTTGGAGCATTGTTACCTGGAGTGACTTTCGGTGAGAAATCGCTGTAAGAAATCGCCGGACCAATTTTGTCTCGCTGGGGTTCTAAGTAGGACGAGTCGTAGAAAGGAGATTGAGTGCTTGAGAGTTGAAATGGCTTGTTACCTGGTGAAAATGAAAAAATTAACAATGGTAGAGTATACCGGGTGTTTCAGAATTCCGTGTGTATGGAATATCTTGGTCATTGAAAAACTTGGAGATGTAGAACAAAAACGCATTGAATCATGTCACAGGCTTCCCTGTATTCGGTTTGGAAACCAGGTGTCCTCTCACAAAATATGTATTTTTTGTTGGGATTTCAACAGGCCTACAGAATAATTGAACTATTATACAGAAGCGAATCGGTAACCTAACACAATTGTCCCAAAAATATTTGACCTTGATCGAACTTTGACACTTTTATCGGCACCGATAAATCTGACAATATATATCAACAATAGAAAACTACACTCAGAAAATTCAAGTGGCTTGCGTCAAATTGATCAGCTGTCTTCATCTGACTCAGTGAAGCAAAAGCAATAGAATATTTTAATACGTTTTCATTGGTGCACTTTGGGAACGCGTTGCTTTTACTGAATTTTTCATTGGATTCGCTTCTGCGTATAGTTTTTTTATTATTCTGAGAAAGTTGAGGTGAGACTTCATACGTTTTGAATTGATTCCTAAATTACATATTCAACGCGTAACAATACGAAAGTTCGAAAAGCCTATAACATATTTGGCGAATATCCTTCAAATAAACTCTAAGGATGATTGATTAAACCTCTAGAAAACAGCTTGTTCTAATTCTTTCCAAGTCTTGCAGTTAAGAGTACTCAATCATTAGGTTTTGAATATTCTAAATACTTGCCAACAACTGAATATCATTCAATTTCGATAATGACCAGGAGTACTATTATCTGGTTTTTCACGAAATCAGTATTTTTCGACAAATCGATGAGAAGATGAAATATGGCAACGTGAGTCACTGAAGATGATAAATAATACATACAAATCTTTATTTCACAGCCATGCACATCGGAGGCAAAGAACCGGTTTGTAATTCATCATGAAACCTCTTATTATGTGTACCATTGTTACTTTTTAAACACTGTCCGATTCGAACCGTTAGAATGCAGGAAATTTTTGAAAATCCACTGATGAAATTGTGTCTTTATACCCGCGCTGGCTCTAAGGACACTATATTGTACCTGAACATGCCAACGTGGTTGCAGGCAGCAGGTACATGTGGCTCTATTCTGATGTTAAACTGATGGATATATATTCTAACTATTCACGAACATTTCAGCTATTTTTATATTCAAATACCTTGATCTCTAACTACGCCTACGGGACGATAGTTGTTTAGGGAAGGTGCTGCTAGAGTTTCTTTTCTCCTGTTACCATTTGGTGGTGGTTTAGCAGGCCTGAAGTTGTTGAAAACATTTGTCCTGAGAGGCGGTTCAGTTTTTTTGTCTTCTGGAAATAGTTCACGTATTTCATCTTCTGGTGGAATATATTATTATTAATTAGTAAGCTCACTAATTTTCAGTACTGGATATTTTAAAAACGAAGTGACCTAATGCAAATTTGTTCTTATCGAGTATATTTGGGATTCACAAAACAAATAACAAACTCAACACAAACAACTCATTCTTTGAAGGACATTACACCATGTATCCCTCGAGAGTATAAGAGGACAAAAACGAATTGGCAACACGTATAATGTTAGAACAGCATTCAAAACAAAAATCACTTGACGTCCAATACTGACACATAATAAACTAATATAACACATATCACAAAAACAATGTATTCATCAAATTCCTTGGTCATGTAGACAAAAATATATCCGTGAAACATCAAGGCCTCTTGAAGATTAGTGGTTCTGAATCATCAGAACACATTTTTACTGCCGACTGAGATCACAGTCAGAATGGACAAACAAAATGATGGCAAGGGAGAGCGATGGCAGAAAACGCAAGTGAATATCTTTCATCATGCTGTCCAAGGAAAATTGCATCCATATGGGATCATTTGATATGAATCGCAATAGTCTTGAAAAAGAAAAATGTTATGTAGAATCTCAGATTTTCGACAGATTTTCCAAAGCAGAGAAGAAAAATATTTATTCGTGAATTGGTTTTGAGAACGAAAGCTGATTTGGTTTCCAAAATGTAAAGGATGATTCTTTCATAAATATCAGTGATTAGTATTTTGTCTATGGACAAATTGAGTTATACGAGAAGTTTGTTGAGACTCAGTTCAGTTAAAAAGAAATGTTTTTTAAATCAAAGCAGAAACTTTTTGAAGAAGATTATAAGTCAGCCCTCCTTCACTTGTATTGATTTCAATATGAATTCCTGATTTTTTTTATTGTGTTGGGTTGAAAATCCAACTCACTGCGAAGAAAAAATCCTAGTATTTCGATGAGTACATCGGATATACTGTCTGAATGGGTAGTTTTGTAGATTTTTTGCTCTTCGTGTGAGGGTTTGACAAGGAAAGAATTTTAAAAAAAATAGGGAATATCTGATTCTGTAGAATCCTGAAGAACTATTTCTAAAATAATAGTTGAGTTTTTTGTAATTAGTTCAATAAATCTTATTGAGATTTTTGAATTTGTTGAACTATTCAATGTGGATAATGCTCGTACCGTTTTTTTAGACTTTTTCTGTTATAAGTAGGAGATAGCAACTAAATATCAATTGTGGAATTTGCAAATGTATACGAAACAGAGTACTTTTTTTTAAATGGTACTAATATTTTGTACGCGGTGCAGATGAAATGTGTTTGAAAAGGCATACATACCCCATTCTCTGAATACTCCTCCTGGTCGATATTCGTGCTCTGAAGGGGTTCCCAGAAGTGGATTAGTCCTGTTACCCTCTGGACGTGGACGACCTGGGTCGAAGTCAAAGAACAGATTTTTTCGCAGAGGTGGTTCAGTGCTAGAAGGTTTGACATCTGGATAATATGGTCTGTCGTCTGCTAATGGAATAATATGATTCGTTAATATCACGTTTCGATATCGTTCAATACATTCAACAGGGTTACAATTTCATGAACTGAGAAATTATTTCTAGAAAGGAATGATATCATTACACAGGCCATGAATGTTGTTTTCTCGTGGGAATGTTTGTGACCCGAATGTAACATGAAAAAACAATAACATTGTGAATTTATGATTATATTTCCAATGTTTTTATGATAAAATGAGGCTTCACAAGAGAACAATTAACTGTTTAGATTGAGTAAAGAAAAGTGAAGTTACACAGGACTTCATTTTCCTTCACTAATTTTTTCTTCGAATCCAGAAGCTGATTTTGATTAGTTACTAAACCCATCATTAGGATAATGATAATTATTGGATGAGTGTTACAATTTATTGGGAATTGGAATTATCAGGTACATAACTGTCAATAATCCTCAGATATGTTTTCTGTTAGTGTCTGATGTTCTATCAGTTGAAAACTCCAATAGTTATTTTCCATATGATTATTTTAGAATCCAAGAATATAAACAAACCAATTAAAATGCATACATTCAACAATGGCTTTGACGAAAAAAAAATACGAATTTCAACGAAGGTTGCAATATTTGTCTGGTGCCGAAACTATCAGACTAAATTCATTCTTCATTATTCGAATATTGTTTTGAAATACTATAAAGTTATCAAAACTTAGTCACATTTTGAAAAACAGGCGTTTTTTGTTTGATTTCTCATCATGAGTCCTGTGAAAACCACCCTTACTTTTGAAAAAAATACAGAAAGTGAGAGAAATTTAAAAGTTTTCTGGATAGAGGATCAAGTCAAGTCAAGATCACAAGAATACTTTTTTCACTGACAAGTATTAAAAATCATGTCATTTAAACTGAACTTTGTCCGGCCTTGACATTTTGTTTCATTCAAGAGTGAAAATATTTTACGGCCACACTGTAAAGAAGTCTGCCCCCTATTAAAATTGATTCTTCATTTTTTCGGAATGTGGTATCTTAAGATCCAAGAACAAATCATCAGAAATAAATGATTGCTTTTTTTGACTTCAAATCTTCGTTTATCAAGAAGGCTGTGTTTATATTGAAATTATTTGAAGTACCAAAAAAGTTTATGGTGATAGTAATGAGTTTTTTAATCAAAATTAAACCCACTGAAACGAAAAGAATGGAAATTCTCAAAATGAATAGTTGAGGAGACTAGAGAGGTATACATATTGTCCATCCCGAATTTCAATTGTTTGAAGTTACCGATACGGTTGCGTGAAGAATTAAAAGACGTTTCTAACGATACATTTGAAATGCCAAAAGGAATGGTTAAATAATTTTTTTTTCATTTGCACCATTTAGGGGAGTCAATTTTCAATACATATTTGTGAAAAAAGTTACCCACCTTCTATATTTGTCTAGTGCCGAAACTATCCGACTAAATTCAATCTTCATTATTCGAATATACACCGCGGGCATATCTGACAGACGACAGTAAATGACAGTTGTCAATCCAGCCTGCTGGACAAACAAACCTGATTAACCTATGCTAAGTGTGTGTTTATGTCATATTTTAAAATCTTTTTTCTCAATAAAGGCTCAATTTTGTGCGATTGTGAAATGTGGAAGTAATAGCGGCAGGCATAATGTTTCATTCCACCGATTCCCTTCTATTTTCGACAATAGAAAAAAAGATGAATCCTCTTGCTGAAAAGAGATGTGAATTGTGAATTCAGGCAACTGGAAGAGCAGATTCAACTTCTTATAAGTTGAAATGGGCAACGGTGTGTTGAAAACATTTCGCAGGAGATATTTTCAAAGAATCTAGGAAACATTATTTTATATTTTTTTCTCATTTCAGGCAAGCCAAGTGCACTCAAAGATGTTGAAAATATGGACTGGGTATCGAATCAATTACTTGGCTACAAAACGATTATCAATGCAGTTCAAAGTATTCAGAGATTGTATCGTAGGGAGCAGCGTGATAAAAATGAGATCGCAAATACTCCAGTTGATATGAATAAAATTGATTATGATTCTTTGTGTTCAAAACTTGAATATTATTGATGAGCAAAATCAAACTCTGAATGATATAAATCAACCAGTTGAAGAAGTGGAACATGCACAAAACTCTGGTGAACACCTATGTCCCGATATTGATTTCGAGTTGCAGAATTGTTATCGTGAAAACAATCATCTCCGGGAGCCTTGTATAACATACCCTAAATCTGTTCTTTCAAAATTATTATTTATCAAAGTACATTTTCAGTATTCTTTCCACGAGCTTCACTCCAATCCTTCTAATCCATTTAGATATGAACATATTGTATGAATCCAAACTTTTATAGCCTTTGAAGTCTTCTGTGCATGAACTCTTTTATACAAAATAGTTAATAATGTCATACAACCTGTCATGAAACTTTAGGAAAGTTTTTGCACAGCATTACTACAATCCCCAAATTTCAATAAATAAGGATCACATCCATCACCGCCCTTCAGTTTCTCTTTAATATCTCTTCTGGATATCCATAGACAAGGTGTTGAAATAATCACTTTTATCAGCCATTTCACATACAATTTCCTTGCATGAATATAGATTGCAATATATAGACATTTATATATGTCAGGTACACTAAGGGTAAGGGTATACCCAAAATTAGGGTAAACCCGTAATTTCTTCATAATTACGATCATAATCTCATTAAATTACCATGTTGCCTATGGAAGTACGGTTTGTTTGTCCAGCAGGCTGATTGACAGTTGTCTTGTGACGTCACATGCTCGCCGTCTATTGTTTTGAATTACTGTGAAGTTATCAAAACTTAGTCACATTTTGAAAAACAGGCGTTTTTGTTTAATTTCTCATGATGAGTCCTGTGAAAACCACCCTTACTTTGGAAAAAAATACAGAAAGTGAGAGAAATTTAAAACTTTTCTGGATAGAGGATCAAGTCAAGACAAGATCACAAAAAAATGTTTTCAATGACAAGTATTAAAAATCATGTCATTTAAACTGAACCATTTAGGGAAGTCAATTTTCAATACATATTTGTGAAAAAAGTTACCCACCTTCTTGTTGATATCCGTTTCCTTGGTGAAAATTCGTCGGATTATTTGGAATACTAGGGTCTAGTTGATACACATTATTTGAGTCCGCTTGGCCTGAATATGGCCGAAAACTGGAACCATGTACTTGTGGATTGAATTCGTATCCCTGTGGACTGATTCCATTCGACTGGGAACGTCTTGCAACGTTTCCAGTAGCAAAAATATTATTTTCCACAGACGGTTTGGGAAACGAAAGTGGCAGAACGTCTATCTTCAACGTATGGTGAAGATGTATCGTCGTTATGTAGGGCACCACATTCACTAAAAACAAAAACACGTATCTCAGCATGACGTTCAATTCACTGATGAATTCTATATAATATTAAACACTATTACGTCCACAAACATTAACGAACTAAGAACAGCAATTGAATTTGATTGATGATCAAAGGTGACTTCAATAGAAACATTCATCTACTATTTCCCCAAGTCTGAAGTGACAGGAAATAGACTGAGTCCAGTTCATCCATTCTGCTATCTACCTGAATTTGTTGATACCTTAAATAGGGGTGACTTACCCGGAATTCCTGGTCCACTACATATCAAGTTGCCATTGACAATTACTTTGGTGATTTTGGGAGGTATGTTAGTCCAAACTGGGAAAAATACTTTGTATAGTACTGGTCTGTTGTTTAGAATGTCTTTAATAATTTCTTCTCTAGGCTTCGCCAATTCTATATTTCCATTGTAGCCCTGAAAATTCAATGAGTTACAACAAAATCAGGTCGAAAAAATCATAGATCATTTTTATCAAAGTGGATAACCCATGAAAAAGTTGAAGGCCAGAGTGCTTTACAGAGTTTTACAGCGATTATTTGCACAAGACATGTTCAACCGATTGATGTGATCAAAATGAACCTGGATTATGGCTCACTTTTAAGAAACTTTTTTGTTCCTGTGTTCGATTTTGAAGTTTTCTAAGTTTAAATTTTACCTGGAAATAATCTCCACATATATCCCTCTCACACCAAGCTCAATCACCAAAATGGTTGCATTTCCATATAATTCAAGAGTTTGCTTTCAAGCAGATGCTTTCGTGTATAATTGATTTGATTCGACCTGCTGTCTCGGGATTTCACCAATTTATTATAAATCGAGTCATTTCCAAAGCAAAATTTCGAAAATCATGGATGTGCATAAGTGTCTCATATGTAAAAAAAATATAGTCAAACGAGTTTCATACAATATTTTTTCTACGATCGTAACTAATGAAACATATTACAAATTCACATAAGTTTTTGTTGAGATTTCCGATAAAAAATTTCAAAATAGCAACAATTGTAACTTTTGAATTAATAAACGTGTTACTTCATTATAGTTATGTTGAAAGTACAGTAATTTGGATTATATATCTTGAAAAAATGATACGTTGCGGTTTTTACACTCACCACTCATATAATATATTTTTTCAAAGTGTTCGAAAAAGTGATACTATCAACTAATCAATATGAATTTGAGAAGGTTAAGTTTTTAACGATCGTAAAAAAAGTGTGTAAGGGGGAAGTTGGATTGTTACATTTTGTATACATTGGAAGACGAATGCATAATATAGTTTCAAGCACCTTCATTTCCATTTCATATCCTGTTGGAGAAATAAAATTATTTTCATGAAGAAAAATTCATGAATCATGTGTAGGCGATGCATGTATGTTTTTCTTCTTTCAAAAGCAAGAGGGGGCGACCCCCTTCCTTGTTCGCGGATATGGGTGCCCTTGGTTACATAAGGTTTCTTCGATATCACAATTAAATAATATTTACCGGAAGTTAACAGAAGAGGATTGAATCGATGAGAGATTGGAAGCTTTGGTGTTAGTTCCAAAACTTTTTGTAAAGATCAATTAGCCTCACACCAAATTCATAATACCGGCATTCAGCATCTTCAAAGATTTACAGTTAGTTAGTTTTTATCTGCACTACCTCAGATCACGACATAGGTAAATTACTAACCCTAATCTTCAGATTAGTATAAATTTTCTTCTCCTGAAGATGCAAACCTTGTTAGCGATACGCGCATCGAGTACAAATAAAATCAATTTATTTTCAGGGGACTGATCTCTAAAAATAAGTTACGAGTTATAAAGTATGTATATATAATAGCAAAAACATAGGTATTCATATAACACACATAAATGTATAAATAGAATGAATATTATTTTTATATTGATCACAAAAATGTGATGACACAATTATAAGATGAAAAAAAATTGAGTTCGGCTAGCATTTCAATAGACAAAAATTGTTATGAATTCAGAATATGCAATCGAAAATTTTTCTGTGATGAAAAGAAGGGTATTTTTTTATATTCAGATGCACACAAAAAGTAAACCCTGTAATGTTCAAAGAACACCACGTGAATCAAGGGACAGGAGATACGAATTGACATTCACTTTGAATTTCTGAAGTTTGTGAGCCTCAGTAAAAACCTCTCTCGGCGAGTTCCAAAACCCAGCTGTACTATCGAAAAAAGATCACTGAGAAAGAGAGGTTCGACAGGTCTCCAAGTTCACAACAAAGGGGTGGGAATTCTGTAACAGTCGAGTCATCCGTGTAGGAATTGTCAATCATGGAACGATTAATAACAATTCAGAAGAGCACCGACCGTCAAAATATCTATAGGAGAGAGACAAGTCTTCGACCCTTCTACGATGCTCCAATGAAGTGAGCGAATCTGTGAGCGAAGAATCACCATGAGAACTATACTCCAAGATAGGTCTTATCTGAGCCTTGTAGATCATCAGAAGCCGACGAGAAGTGAAGTGTTTCTTCGCACGAAATAGAAATTCAAGTTTCTGGGAAGCACCTTCAGCTATCGATCTCACATGGTTTTCCAACAAATCTGGAACCTGATTCCGTATTTTGTACACTAAAGCTAAGTGGCGTCAGTGACACTCATATCCAAGAATTACTCAAGAAACGAGCAAAGCTTCTTTGTGCACTCTGCTGTTTTATTTATGGAAATATTGTCATGTTTCAGTGAATATTTCCCTCATATATGAAATGTTCCATAAGAGCAATGCAATTATCGAAAACTTACAGCGGTAATTGCATTGTATCGACAATATATCTCCTTGCTTAACAACCAATCAGTCTATTTCAAATTTTGAAATTCAGCCAATAGAATCCGAATTACAGTGAAAATATAGCTTGTCGCTGTATTTTCACGGTGATAAACCTGCTTAGTTTTTGTTTTACTAGCTGTCAAGTGAAAATAATGATTTAAATTATAAACGTCAAATCTATGTGTTTTGATTAGTTATATTTCTTAATCAATATGAGCGATCGTTGGGGACAAATGGCGATTGGTATCATAGATGAAGCAGTGGAAAAGAGTATTCCCTTGAATACGGCCAGAAATAAAGAATCAATTACCAGGCAATTCAACAATTTTTGCTCAAACAGGGGTTATATTGTCGTCCTAAATATAATTCGTGGTATGATTAATAACCTATAATTTTTTGGAATATCAATTCATTGGCAATCCCAATGCAAGAAAATACAACTCGTCCTGCGGACTCGTTGTATTTTCAGCTTTGGGATTGCAATTCATTAATATTCTAAAAAATTATCGGTAATAATCATACCACTTATTACCCCTGAAAACCTACAGCGGTAATTGCATTGTATCAAGTCACCATAACAACACATTTCAAACCGTATCGCTAGACGCCAGTAAAAAACAGAAATGAATGTCAGATAGACTTCAAAAATAGAAAAACATTTCGCTTTTAGGTGAGTACTCCACACAATCCATAGAGGAAAGTATAAATTAACAAAAAATAACATTTCCTTGAGAATTCCTTTATTCGTGAAATATTCCAATGAATTACATTCGTGTATAAAAATGACCAGATAATTTTGCATTCAAGCGTGATATCTTATACACATTGCATTCGGTTATTTTCATATTTTGTAAAAGAGCCCTCGTCCTCCGGACTCGGGCACTTTCGCCAAAATATAAAAATAAACTTGCAATTTTTAGATATCACGCTTTCTTGCAAAATTATCGGGTAATTTTTATGCACTCGTGCAATTATAAACGAAAACAGCTCTACTGGAGATGGCCACCATATAGTAATCTGAATAATATCTCAAAATTATAGAAAATCGGTAAATTCTGTTAACAATTGTTCTCGCTATTCTTTGATTCCTTTGTTATTTCAAACGAGCTTAGGGTCAAACGCCATTGGACATTCATTTTTATTACATCAATAATTCGACTACCCACCTTCTTCCACTACCATACGTTTCTTCGATTATATCTGGGAAAAACCAGAGTTCCTTTCAGGTATGATTATCTGATTACGATAGTCTTAAGCCTTTGAATTATTGCCTTATACTGTCAAGAGTTGCCCTTAACCAAAAAGTCCTGATTATGGGAAAGTCCAACGAGGGGGTAACTCTGATGAGGGTCAGTCATTGAATAACCGTAATGAATTTTTGGCAATTTGTCGATTGAAATGAACGCAAGTATTTAACAAATAAGCCAACTGTATTTGAATGAGAAAATGATTATTATTCAGATATATTATGAGAGTTCATTTGTACATATAGATTTATTGAATTTTTCGAAAAGAAAAAATGAGCATCTGTGATTGCCAATATCATTTCGATAATATTATTTCTGATATTCCATTCCCTCAAAACTATTTTCGAATGAGGATAATTTCCCAAATATATCTTTTGGGAAAGTATTAATTTGGTTTTATGGCGTGTGATTATAAATCTCAGGCATAAGTAAAACCTGATTACCTAACAGTTACTCCTCGACTACTTGGTCTATATAAAAGTTGTGAAATAGGGTTTTGAAAATCATTGAGGGAAACCGAAATCTAGCATTATTAGCTCTAGGCAACTACAAAATATTTTAGTGATCGAAATTTGCATTATCATATTTTCAGCTGTATTGGTTATAACGAATATAAACCACGTGTTGTAGTTTTGTAAACTTTCTAGTGAAAATTATACAATGAAGTTTGTTTTAATTACGTTATGATGGATTTCCATCAAGAAGAGAAATACAATCTCTGTTTGTGCCCCTGTTTCTTCCAATGACGTGTTACCCTCCTTTGTTGACAAAACATCAATATCAATCAAGGTCAAAGGTGTTATTTTTTTTTTAAATATGTTTATTTGCAAATTTATAATGATATTGATATTGAATTTGCCACATCTATCCCAGAAAAAAAGGATATAATCGTAGTGAATTTTTGTATTATCGAATTTGATTTTTTTGTCTGAGAATTTTACTGTTCGTTTCTCTGAATACAGTGAACTAATCTTCATCAAACGAAAGGTTAGCTATATTCTTCTCTTCAAAAGATGTAATTCTCTTCCCAACACCAACACCCTAAGCCAGGTCTGCTATGGGAAAATGTTCATCATAGTGCAGACAGACCTGATCAGTTCGTCATTTCACTCAAACAGTTTAAATGCTCAATTAAAATAGTCGTGAACATTATCTACATATTTTTTAATATCTACGTAATTCATAATACAATTTATTGATTGAATAATTATCATCAATTACGTATATCTTATGATTTATGACTTTGTCAAAGATTTGGGGGGAACTACACTCTCCTCGTCCTCATTCACGAATAGGAAAAAATGAAATGGAGAATAGAGAATACATCTTTTGTTGGAGATATGACTGGTAGAATAACTGACATCACGGACGAAAATATGGGAAACGAAATAGGTAGGCATTCTTAACGAAATCTCGTAACATCAAGATATATGTTATTGACTTTTTTGAAACTCAATTCGAATCTATTCATACTTATTATAATTGTTTCTTGTCGCTGGTAGGTTTTAACGGCTTGAGAGAACTGCATAAACCGTATTTGAAAAAATATATTTGTCAACACTTTCGCTCACAGTGTTGAATAAACTCTATCAAAGCCCATCTCTTCTGATTTTTCACTTTTTTTCAAAACAGTGCTTTGATAAAAATGGTAAATCCCTCAGTTCATCTATCAGATACAGTTGAATGAGCATATTTTTTTACTGGCGTCGATTGGCCTGTCAACCAGAAGTCGTATTTCTTGCATACCTAATTGAAGAAATAACAATAAAATGTATTGAATTTATGCAACTTTTAATGTAAAAGTACTCTGGACAGTTCAAATAATTCAATTTAAATTTGTTTACTATCTGTTAATATTTTATTATCGTTTTGAGGGGCAAGATATAATTTTTTGGTTTTCATAAATATTAAATCATAAAAAATGCATCCCTTCTCAGATACAACTTTTAGTATTTTTTTTAATTCATAATAGCTGTAAATAATATTTCACTTTAGATACAATTTGGTAGCGCCCTAGGATCTTACGAATGTTTCTGTATTTTATCAAAGTAATTCGGCAAATGTCTTATTTTGACCTCAAAAAACACATCCTGGGTATATTCAATATTCAAATGGAAAAAAATTTATTCACCTAGTTAAATGGTGCATTGTGATTCAATACATTTTCAATTTTATGCACTGAATATACTCCAAACCAAACAGTTTTTTTTTAAGTTTGACTCACCAAATTCGCAGAGACTTTGGGTTTGCTCTCCACTTACTCTAAGTCTAGTGCCAACTTTTTTGAAGGTTGAAATCGCCTAAGCATTTGTAGAAGTTGTACGTATGTTCCAACCATGAAAAATTCACGATAACAACACTTGCATGGACTGTCTGATGGAAAATGAATTTTCCAACTTCTTTATTCCGATACTGAGTGACGGTTTAACCAGTACATAAATTAACCTGGAAACAGCATTAGTCCGGAAGTAACTAGAAATGTTAGTTTAACGATTTGCATTTATACGTATTGTGATATATCATGATGGAATTATATTATTTCGAGAACAGATATTGTTTGCCATGTTTGATTCTTTAGTTGTAAAACAACCCTAACCAAGTGGGAACGAAATGCAGAAATCTATTCATCGAGTACCAGAATGAAATGTTGAAGAATTAGTGCTTATACAAAGACAATGACAAAAATTATGGTGTATCTGGGTGAAAATTATCCATCATGAGTTTTATACAGGTTTTACAGAGTTATTCTAGGTAAATGACGCCTTCATATTTCCGAAAAGAATAAATGATAAATTGAGTTTCTCAGAAACCAGTTCTCATTAGACCAGAACTGAGTATATTTTAATTCCCGAGATATACGGGTTTTTCTACTCTGATATACGAAATATTATCATTTTCCTGAAATTCAGAATCATTTTCCGAACCAAATGGAAAATGCGGCGGTAATTTTTTTTCAAGGTTTCTTTAACACATGCCCAATATAGAATTCAAATTGCGTGAAAGAAGTATTTGATTTCAATACGAGTTGACACTGATTCTAGAAAATGTGACTCACACTACACTAAGTTCACACTTAGACTCTCAAAACTTCCGACATCAAATTGCTATATGAATCCACCTTCGCTCGAAGGATCTTGTGACTCCCTATAAGGGAGAGAAATTATATGAGCAGTCTCCTCAAATCATTAGGAACACCCTGTAGTAGAGTGGTAATACTTCACAATGGGTCTTCATAACCTGAGACAACATTGGAAAACATATTGATCATCCACAGCCCCCAGAGTTAGTTTGTGATAAAGCTAGTTGCAATTTTATAGTTATTTTCATTTTCTTACGGTTGGGATTTTGACAATAGTGTATTATTCAGTGTAGATGCTCCTTGCCTTCTTTTTTGTTATATGTACCTAGGTACAGAACAGAATTGAAAATATTTGGTGGTTTACACTAAAAATTTCCGAAACCGATTCTTTGTAGCCAAACAATATAATATTATAGCAAAATCGAAGAAGTATTTGACAGCAGCGAATAATGACTCATTATTCATTAGTAAATAATGGGTATTATAGAGCTCGAGCAAACGGATGTATAAGTAAATTATACAATAGTCGTGGATAAACATCATTATCTATTGTCTAAATATTCCTATTTAGATATTCTAGTGAGCAGTTGATGCGGCCATGAATCGTGAGAAATATAATGAGTGATATGGTATGCTACGTAGCCCAACGTTCTTTTTTCACAAAACCACATAGGATTGTTTCGAAATCAATATTCCCCATAGTCGAACGATTCACCATTTCGCAAAATTGTGCAATATTATATTGGGATACTTATCATTCAGGCTTCCATAATATAGGAAATATTCAATGAAATCACCTAACATATACATGAATCCTCACAGAATCATCCATTTACTAAAGCATCTCATCCGATATTGAGGTGCTTGGGGACTAGCAAGGTGCTTTTTTCTGACTGTAATTTTTTTTCAGCAGCAGCAGCAGCTCTGACTTTCGATTCAAAAAATTTTTACTAAAGAAAGTCACTCACAAATGGCATATTCTATCATAAAAGAGAGAGCTATGATCCACAAATTGAAAAAAGATATACCGTGGTTGGCGAAATGACTAATGATATAAGATTTTTCAAACAGTAAACTGATTACGTATAATTTTTTCTCCGTTTGGTTCTGAAATTACTCTATCGGTATGTAAACGATACCTTGTTTCTGAAAACCTCCTTGATTCCGATTAAACACCTCCAACCTCTCCTCGATGAGCAATGACCATTTCTCAAAATGAAAAGATCTTAGAATATTTCCAAAACATTGTAAATAGCATGATTTTTCGATTTCTGAAAAAACTCACCTGAACAATATTTCCTACTGACAGCTCAATGTTCAGTTGCAACATCGTCTCGAAAAACCTTCTAGCAACTTGTATTTCTCCATAAAGGCCACCTCTTTGTTCATCGTTCAGGTAGATGAAGACTTTAGGACAAGGACTCGATTGGAACTCATATCCATATTGCAGAATCCGCCCCGGTAATATTAACATAAAAAACAATAAACTCAACTTATCACTACATTTTTCGAACATTTTGAACTATATCACAGGAAAAATCACTTCAACGAAAACACGTTTATTTCAATAAATATCATTGTATCTATAACGCGAAAATTAACAGAGTTGATGGGATCAAGTCTTTTATATCTTCTTTTATTCATTGTTGAATACATGCCTGATGACACCTGAAAAAAATTGATGCTGCATTGAAACGAAAATATTTTTTTGTTCTGTTTCGTGTTTATTATGATTCAGTATATACCGATTTTTGAAGAAAAGTTTCGTACGTCGCATTCCAACTTCATTTGTTTCAGATCAGTTTTTTTTCACCAATTTTGCTAACTAGTATCATTATGAATTCGGCCATATATTTTCTCACATAAAAAACATCAATATTCAAGATATGGTCATATAAAACTGTGTTCACAAAAAGTACCCAAATTTCCTTTTACTTTTATTACAAGTTCGTATACACATTGAGGAAAAATTGTATCGGAATAGAATATACTGTACTATTCAACTGAAGAAAACGAACAATAAAATAGAAAGAATTAAAATTTATTGAATTGAACATGCCAATACTTGATGAAAATCTGCATACAACTCAAATATCACTGTTTCCTGTCGATCCTCACTGACAACGTGTTTTAAAAACCGCGATTCGTGTTTCGATATACTTCCTATCTATCTATTGTTTCTTACAGTTATTTTTCAATATTTGGAAAGCTGAAGCGATACAAACCCTTCCTTTCAAGATTAAGGGATTTCAGGTTTTCAAATGTTGTTCAGAAGGAAGATGTTATTGTCAGATTATTTCAATTACGAGCATTTTTGGATGGAATATGAATGATAATTAGTAGGTTAGGCCATTTATCAAACTTTTGTTTTTTATGTTTCTGAATGTTATTTTAGGAGGTTGGGAAGTATTAAAATCCATTTTTTGTGTTTTCTCTCCCATAAAAAATGTGTGGAATTGCACTATTCCCTCATCTCAATAATACTTTTATGGGAAACTGTGAATAAAATTTCATTGATAATTATCGTAAACACCCAAAAGCGTGCTCGAGATACCTTGATGATATAGTCGTAATTTGGCATCACGGCGAATACTGATTTACGCACAGTTTACCATGAAATTCGAAAAAAAATCAACTTTTTTTTCTTGACGTTCTAGTTGAAGAAACAGTCAATGATTTTGAAACAAGATTTTCAGGAAAAGCACTCATGCAAATCGTGTTTTACATTTGAATTAAAACCATCAAATCGGTTCGAAATGGGGTATAATCAAAAGTCTATGTGACAGAGCAAATAATATCATATCATTAAATCCAGAAATTTGAGACAAAGGAATATAAACCATAAACAATGTACTCAGAGGAAATGCTTATCTAGTGAATATGTTAATAGAACCATCCTTTAGTTTGAAGGAGGTTCGTATGGAGCAAACTCCAGAATTCAAGAAATTCTTCAGATAAAAATGACCATTCCTTATATCCATGATTTATTAGGAATATTCAAACGTGTAGGTGATATATTCCATATAAGAACAATATCCAAAACGAATAACACGATCAGAATTATGTTGAACATAATTTAAAAAATTGTGTTTACGGTATTCCATTTATGTCAGTGTATAAACTAGCAAAACATCAAGACCATTAGGAATGAGAGAAGCTCAACATAAAAACAACTTGAGAAGACGAGAAATAGATGAGTCATAGTATACACATGGTGAAAAACAGTAATATTGGTTTTCTTATGACAGGACAGAATGGAATAAAAAGGAAACTCAAAGACGCTACTTGTATCTTGTCAAACGGAAATTAATAGATTGCTGTTTGCTCATTGATATATTCGATGCCTCTTCCAAAGAGCAAAGTTGAAATGGAAAGATTCAGTTCGAAGTAAGTTTTGTTGAAATCAACACTTGGTAGAACTATTTATGAGTTACTCATGTCAGTGTAACATTTTGACTAACTTACAAAACTAAAATATCTGAAATAATTTCCACCAATTTCTGCATTCACTGAGAAAACCCAAAAAATGTATTTTGTTTCGCACATTTTTTTTTCAATTTTAGATAAACACAAAAATATATGTTTTCGAGTAATCCAGTAAAACTGTTCCTTTGGAGATAGGCAACTTTCTAGGAAAATTCATGATCGAGAAATCAAAAAAAAATTCAATATAAAAAAACTAGGAAAAACTCATCAGGGATTGAGATATGCTGTGTGTTCGGTATCAACACCGAAGGCACTTGAGAATATTCTTAAAAATATCTTAATGACTTTTCAGTAGTTTCTCAAATATTACTCACATGTCTATGAGTATGGAGTTGAATTCCTTATCCATCCTCAAGAAGAAAGTCGTTAAAAAAGTCAACGTATCAACACCCGAAGTTATTGGAAGAATCACTTATTTTATTATGGATGTTTACACAGCACTTATTTGTCATCATTAAATTCTCCGAATAATTTAACACCTACTGGTACCTTGTTGTTTCGAAAGATACTGACATACACCAATCAAAATAGCAAAATAAGAACTAATTCAACTCATCTCCCAGGTATCGACAATTATATTGGATGCCATTACTACCTGGGCACCAATTTGAACATCTGGCTTGAGGGCAATGAATTAGAAATCACAGAAAATACTGAAAATCATCATTATTATGGATACCATGTGTTACAGACAAAGATTCGAATTGGATCCAGTTAATAAGCCTTGCCTTTAAAAATATCATAAAGTGAATGATATTGTTTCTGGGCTTTTTAAATAATGGGAATTTCCAAAAATCTGTGGGCGGTTTTTACTTTATTGATGGTCAACTTTTGTTAACACTCAACAATTAGTGTAACAGAGTTGAGTTAATAATGAACTGTGTGCAACTAGGGTCTGGAAATAATGATATAAAGAGATAAACATTTATTTCATATATCATATAACCTTTTTGAGTATAACCTTGGAAAAGGGGTGGTTCTTGGAAGGAAAATTTGAAAAACTCATTCTTAAGAAACCGGATAGCAGGTCAAAATCATGATTTTCTACACCAGAATGCAAAGCTTTTGCAAGCTAGATATATTTGCATTAATTTCTCTTCATGACGCCATGAGTACAGTAAAAAAAACATTAGAACATTGCAACACTGATTGAAATCCTCAACTCAATTCAAATTCATCTTTTTTTTCAAATTTTTTTTTGTCTTGATACCATTTTCGGAACACGCAACGATTTTTGTAAAAAAACACTTTGGCACAAGAATTTATGCTTGCTATTTGTATTCTTTTTATATCGGGAAAGAATAGAAGAACATAGTTTTCCGAAACTTCATTTTCTCGACAAAAATAATCATGTTTCTGAAAAGATTATAGAATATGAGTAACATAATATTGCTCTACAGTGGAAGACGGTATATCATAAAAAATTAACTGACGAAAACAATGCTGAACGTGGGTCATGCTTTATTTATAGATAATTTTAACGAGATAGGTATGGCCAACAAATTCACAAGGTTTATAATTGATGAAAGTCGTAGTTTTAACTTTGGAGGAGAATACGATCTTAAAAAACAACAAACGTAAAATTTAGGAAGGGATATTTCTGAATTAGTATACTTTGATAATTGTCAAATTTCTTCACAATCATCATCATAAATTACACATCGCTTTGATACAACTTATTTTGATTTTCAAAAAAAAATTATATAAAACCAACGGCATTGTGATATCATGCCACTTCAAAGACGAGAATTGGCCAAAGGTATAGATAAGCCTTTCACTCAGTAATTAATTATTATATCAAACAGATTTTGGTTAAAAAATAAAAATTTGGTGTAAAGAATTAAAAACCTGATTTTTTGTGTCTGTTAATTTGCAATTTAGGGAAAATGTTATCACACAAATAAATTCCTAACGAACTTGTTTACGAAATAGGGTCGGTACCAAAAATGATTTTTTTTTCTGGAAAACATTCATAATTGTGTAAAAATAACAGGTGGAAAACCCAGCTATTTCAAAATACTGCATTGATGCTAGGGTTGAATTTTCACGTAAGTATCAATTGAGGTTCATTTTTCATACGGCCTTCGATGTATATACATATTTTGTTTAATGCATATTATCTTCGCAATATGAAATAGTTGAAAATTGATCGTATCTGTGAGGTCCAGTTTTTCATAGGAAAAAATGAAAAATAACAAAAAGTATGTTCCTATCATTTGAACATTTTTCTCATGAAATTATGAATATTTTGAAAGTGAAACTTTCTCTGACAATGTACAGTACACGAAATTCAAAGTGTTGAAATTATGTCAAAAGTATTCAAAAAAAATGATACGTATTCGAAATGATTTTGAAATATGGTTCGTCGATATCAAAATTATGGGAAATTGTTATATTTATGAATACATGAAGCGATATACAGATGCGGCGAATTATTATCGATTCATGCAAAATCAATGCATTGTGAAAGAGGCAACAGTTTACCAGGTTACAATTAGAGGATTTGGTTGCGGTCTAATATTGACTATTAAATTGAACCACCGTGCCACCCCCACTAATTTTCGAATGATTGAAATAAGAGTAGTCAATCGCATAATTGATAATCCGTCACTACCAAATCTATAATTTTAAGCTGGCCAACTATGACTGCTGGCTTTTCATTGAAAGTCTCATGAAACGAGATTAATTTTCAACATATGTATACCCCACTTCGTATGTTGTCATGCCAAAAAAGTGTGTGTTACCGAAAAGAGCAGGGGTGTTTTTACGAATACCGAGAGAGAGTATATATATTTCGGTTTCTAGCCATTTTTTTCGAGACCTCTGAAATCATATTTCTACATCCGTACTATAATAATACATTTTTATCTACACCCGTACTCTAATAATATAATTATATGCCAACAACCCGTTTTATAATGAAATCCATTACGGTACACATTTTTCATTACGATATAGATTTCCAACCAATAGAAACCCATTATTTTTCAATCAGGCATGATGTGCAAGCTTTGCATTTCGACGTTTGTCAAGTCAAAATCAGTAGGTATTGAATTTTTGAAGAATTTAGTCAATTCTCGATAATCGTATGAAAATGTCTTATAGCAGTGACCTAGAAGAATTACCAGCGATTCCTCCACAGATGTCTCAGACAAGAGAAAAAAACAATCGAAAGGTTTATATTTTTCATTCGACAAATGCAACACAAATGTTTTTATTTTCAACCAAATTATATGAGCTCTCATGTCCGAGTGGTCAATGGCGCGAGCAGAGATCAATCACGTCCGGGTTCAATTCCTGACCTATGCAGAAACTTTTTTGATTTTTTTTCTTTACATATCTCATTGTTGTATTTTCCGTGGTTATACCATTAATCATAATTTTGTAGAATTTTTCAAAGAAATACGATTGATTACCTACTCTTATTGTGTTCAATATAAATACCTAATTATATAATATTTTTAGTTCTTCATTATTTATTGGGTGTAGTTAAATAGCGTATGCAACTCTCATGTAATGGTAATTAATGGTTATTAATACACTCGCATCAACCATACGAAACTCACCTTCGGCTCGTTTCGTATCCCGGTTTATGCTCATGTATCAATAACCATCATTACACGATCGTTGCATAATATATACTAATATATGCCCATAGCCTGTTTCATGATAGGATTCATTATGAAACGGATTGAAAATCTGTGTCGTAATGAAAAATATCTGTATCATAATGAGCTCATTATGATACAGATTTTCATTACGGTACAGTTTTTCTATCAATTGAAAATCCAATTCAGTGGCGGAAGGCTACATTCAAAATTCTATTCAGAATAAAATCAGCATTTTCAATACAATATTGAACTCTTTTGGGACTTGTAATTATGAAATAAAAAATGTTAATATTCTTTCCACTTCCGTATCAGTGGGACTCACAATAAAAATCAAATATAATATGTATAGTTCTCAATTATTTATTGAGTATAGAAAAAATTGCGTATGCAACTATCATGTAATGGTTAATAATACACTGGCGTAAACCAAACGAAACTTAACTTCGCCTCGTTTCGTATACCGGTTAATGCTCGTGTATTAATAACCATAATTATATTATGATCGTTGCATAATATAATAGTCGAGTGACCTAGTATTTTGCATTTCACATTTCCCTATAGCCTGAACAGGAGTAACTGAAAACTACAATACCTGAATTGAATGGTCACCGGATCCTTTTGTCCATCACCAATGAAATACGTGCAAACAACTCACAACACATACAAACGACACGCCAGTCAAATGTTTAATTTTTCCTTGACAGCAAAAACAAATGCCACACTCATAACTTACTGCGACAGACGACGACAGCAGATTAGTAATTATGTTCTTGCCATTTTTTACGCTACCGTAGAATGAAAAAGAGGGGAAATAATTGAGAAAATATGAAATTGCGTTCCAAACAATCTGGGCTCTGGGAAGTCCTTCCAAACAATCCACACCCACCCACCACAAAACAGTGGCGGGTAAATGAGTCGGTAGAAGTTGAAAACTCCAAGAGTCAATGTGTGAACATTTCTGAATTCATAGCATGCGGTGTCCTAGTACTATCGGATGTACGAATGACATTTTTTTATACTTTCAATATGGTAACAAACTAGTATCTCTGTCGGCAGTCGGCTGACTGACTGAGAAAACTTTACTTATCTATGGGCCAGGTGTACATACTTCAGTGAACTATGGATCGGGTGAACCGAGTTCATTATTTGTCAAGCAACAAACGATTCTATTGGCTAATGCTTAGCAACTGAACTCGGTTCACTTGAACAACAGTTCACAGGAGTAGGTATTCACAACTGGTCCTCATATGATAGATAACCTGCAGTTAGACTTTTTTCAAAAGCTTTGCATTTGGTCCCTTGAACTGCGTCATGTTTAACAGCTCACCGGGATAGTACCTATCCTAATTAAGCTTACCGGCCAGAGCATATGCATGTACACCAGCATTGCAATGGACTATTGAAGAACAATGTTTTGATCTCTCAGAGTATACTGGCAGTTATTCTCATTATGCCCACCACTCAACGACATAAATTGCCTTTGTTAATGGTCCCATTAGAAAAAATCGGTGCGATCGGCTTTAAATCACCCCCCACACGGATCGATAGGGAATATGCATGATTTTTTGTCTTGAATTGATCATTGAAATTTTCATAAGAATACATTTTTATAAAAAAATAGGAGTTTTTGCGCAATCATGTATAGGTAACGTGACCATTGATTTTTTTGCCAAAGCGGGACATCTCTGGAATTATTCAATAAAACAAAGTTCTAAGTGTTTTACAAGTTTCACGATGTAATGAAAAATTTTTTACAAGTTTTTCAATATAGAAGAAAAACACAAAATTTGAATATAACAAAATAGTTAAGTAGGCACGACTTACTAAGCCCCAGTGATGCCGTGACTTCTAAGTTGTATTTTTAAATTTGTCGAATGAACAAATCTGTTTCGAAATAAAGGTACACTTGCGTTTAGGTACTATTATTTATTATGCCATAAAATATTATAAAATTAAATATTCTGTGCGAGGTGCCATACCATGTCACACATTTCAAAGGAGAAAAATACATTTTCAATTAATTTTCGAAAGCGGAACTCTGGCGGCCTCGCTGGGGACAGCGGGACAAACTGCCTGAAAAAGGGACTATCTCGCCCAACTCAGGAATGATGGTCACGTTATGTATAGGTTGTTTTGGTATATTATAATGACTGCTGTCTGCATTTATGATATGAATTTTATTTATATTTTTGTGTTTGTTTTGCGAGTTTGAATTTCCCTCCCTAATTCTTCACTTCTATATAATATTTCATTGGTTTGAATAATAACTAAATAAAAAAATACATTTTGTTTATAATGTTACGATGAAAAAGAGAAGAGAGAAAATTTTTGAGACAAATTCAAGTTTTATGCATACTTCCTATTCCGGAAAGACTACTTTCTATATTTATCATCATCTTACCTGAACGAGCAGGATTTCTTCAAGAGCGACGTTAGACCTGATTGATCAATGATGTTTGGCCGATAGACTAATCAACTGTGGAATTCGAATTGTGACAGAATAATTCCAAAAACCAGAAATTCGAACGATGCAGTTGAAGTCAATATTGTGGTTTGGTTAGTCTGAATGTAGGAAGCTTCATTAATCATACTGTTTTTTTTTTTGAAAAACGGATTAATTTCCGAAAGGACTAATTCCTCGACCCAAATAATGTATCAAATCCTCCAAAATTCAGCATATATAATAATAATGATAAGGAAATTATTGCATAAGCAAGTTTTGACTCTGTGCGACACGATGAAAATAAAAAATATTTAGCTTCGTCGAGTTATATGTATATATATGTATATATATATATATATATATATATATATATATATATATATATATTTATATATATATAAATGGAACCCTACGGCAAGCGCGACACCTCTTTTGAAAGGTATCGAAAAAACCTTTCAATGATAATAATTTTGTTTGTATATCCCAGTTTTGGCAACATGCTTTTAAAAACGCGAAGCTGTGATAAATTAAAACAGTTACTACTAACTTCAGGACAGTTGACAAATAAGCTGACGTTTTTGTCAATCTCCCTAATTCGACGTTTTTGTACTTGTCTAAGGTTTTGATAAGAGGGGCAAGAGGACTTTTCAGACGCACTGTATATGAGAAGGTTCTCCCACCATGAAGGAAAATGTTTATATGAGAAAATATTTTATTCTGTTACCCTTTTGTCGTTTCCTCACGAATGGCAACCCTCAGATGTCGAAACTAGTGCGAACTAAAGATTAACGAGGTATTACATTTAACCGTGCGATTCTCAGCTCGAGCAGGAAACGGAGTTGAAGTCTGTCCAAGTCTGGTCACCAATTCAATGTGATTGAGCTTCACGAATAGCAATAGTGAAATTAGAAATCATGAGTTTTTTACTTATAGGGACCTGCCGAAGAAGTGATCCTAGTCCGTGTTGTATATCAGTCCGAAACAAAACTTATCAATCAGACAAAGATTGAATCCAAAATTTTTTATTTATACCTTTCGCAATATCTGTGTGAGAAGTCCCAATGAACTATATATACTGTATGATGTTTTACTCATGAAAGAAATATAGTTTGTTAGAATTTTGTTATTTTATTGCGAAGGGATGACTGGCGATATTCTATGATAGGCATTCTTTTTTCGAACCCTAGACTGCTGCACAAACTGGATTCTTTGTCTTGTATAACTATAACCTCAACACCAGAAAATAAAACTGACTCGGAAGGCCAACATTCATTTTATAAAAGACAAAATCCAATCGTAGAATTTACTGACATCGGTGAACACAACATAGTTTTTCAAATCACATGTCCTTTCGCCATTGTCAGATATCGATGTCGATACCACTCCTCTCAGCTTCCATTTTCCTTGCTGCTGCATGATGAACCCACTACCACTGTCTCCATTGCATGGTCCAGTACCGTTACGAAATCCTAGAAAAAAGTTTATATTTTACAAACTAAGACAAAAATGACAACAACGGTGAAACGCTTCGGATCCAACAGGTAAGGTTCACGACAAAAACAAAAACTCATAGGTATATGCCATATTTTCTGGCAGTTCTTCCAGATTGATTCAAGGTCCATGAGGATTATATTGATACTCTACAATTAAGAAAGCAAATGATCTACGGAAGATCTGTGTTAGATGCAGGGGGTATGTTGGAGAGTTAATAAATAGAGTCATACAGTTGATTTAATGAAAGTAGAAAAAAACTGTTTTTTCTTGGTTAGACTCGAATCAAATGCTATAAAGTGGATTGATTGATTGGGTTGTTTTACCGACTAGGCTATTTAGACTGTACGATTTCTATTAATAATCAATTATTGATGTGAAGAGTAGATGTAAGTTCTTCGATTCCACAAAAAAAAAATTTTGATATGCAGATTTAGACGAAAGGGAAGCCCTGTAATGTTCAAAGAACACCGCGTGAATCAAGCGACAGGAGATACGAATTAACATTCACTTTGAATTTTTGAAGTTTGTAAGCCCCAGGAAAGACCTCTTTCGGTTAGGAGTTCCAAAGTTCAGCTCCCTGGGCAAGAGAGGTTCGACAGGTCTCCAAATTCACAATAAAGGGGTGGGAATTCTGAATTCGATATTGCCAAGGGTGGAACGATTGATTACAATTCAGAAGAGCACCGGTCGTGAAAATATCCATAGAAGAGGGGCAAGTCTCCAACCCTTCTACGATGTTCCAAAGAAGTGAGTGAGTCTGTGAGCGAAGAATCACCAACAAGACGGATTGCCTTTCTCTGAATAGAATCGAGAAGCCCCAATGAATGATTTGGTGCCGAACTCCACACATGAGAACCTTATTTCAAGACTTGTCGTATCTGAGCCTTGTAGATCATTAGAAGCTGACGAGAAGTGAAGTATTTCTTCGCACGAAATAAATTGCAAGTTTCTGGGAAGCACCTTTAGCGATCGATCTCACATGGTTTTCCCATAAGAGATAATCACTGATTGTAATTCCTAGCATCGAGATACTTGACTTTGTAGGAATAGTTACCCTTGACATATGAATACTAGATGATGATAGATCGGCTTTCCTTGAGAAGAGACATGCCTACAAGATAATATTTCCGATATTAGTACATTTATTATGGATTTCGTGTTCGTAGGTAGGCAGATCACAATTGTGACGTTTCTACAGGGTTGGTCCAGGAAACAAAGTATTTTGTTCTCTGTATTTTTAAATTCTTGAGCATTCGAAATGGAGTGAATTGAAGATGGGTCTGATGGAAAACGAGGTGATGGTCTATCTTTATATAAAATAGTTAGCGATAGACACATATTTTTCGGAACAACTTTTTACACTATTCCTTTCGACCTGAAGCGTTAGAGGAGAAATGAAACAAAGAAAAACTCTTGGGAATGGTTTGTTGTAAATGGATCTGCGAAGCTCGGAAAATTACCTCCCAGGTCGAATACTCTTCCAACTTGGATACTCTTTACATTTGTACGCCACTGGTTTGAAGCTAAACGGAATATCAATCACAAAAAACCAAGAAATCAACATAAGTGGTGCCTGGTTTGAGTGATTCATCTTCATGTCTACGTTTATTCGCCATTTTAATATACAGAGCGGTCGTCAAAAGTAATCTTCCCCTTTATCTTTCGAATCAGATCAAGGCTATTGTTTATTTTTGAGGATCGAATTAGTTGATCCTGAGTCAACAGTTTTGATTTAGACTTTTCAAAATCACACCAGTCTTGGATAAAGAATTGGAAAGCCGACCAAATAATCACAAAATCCCAAATTGATGAAAACAAGTTGGTACAGCCCTCTTCGAAAATTGCGGAACTAGCCAAACGTTACACCCATACTCAATCCCTTAAGAGATGGGATGACACCAAAGGATGCAGTTTTGCCAGGATCACCCTGGGAAGCTGGATCCGAATAAATATTTGGCGATGACCAGGAAGAACCTACGTTTAACAGTGGGATTTCTGACTGGACACTAACAACTAAGGAAACACCTCCATATTATGGAGCTAGTGGCCACACCTCTATGCAGGATGTGTGAACAGGAAGATGAAACTGTCAGGCATGTCTTATGTGAATGTCTGGAGCTATCGTCGATAAGAGAGTTTGTGTTCGGTGAGTCTTGGCCTACACCTGCTGATATCATGGAGATGGCCCCTGGTGGCCTGTCCTCCTTCCTGGATAAGGCAGGACGGACAATGTCCTAGGCGCGACTGACTCACGTACATCTCAAACTCAATACTGATTCATTTAAAAAACAGCCATTTCATAACTCTTATCGATGTTCGTCGCATCATCTCCAACTATAATTATATGCCGATAAAGAATCTCGAAACAAAATACAATTATTCCAAATGAAATAAATAATATCTATACAACTTACCAGCACAAAATGTTCTATTCGACGTGATATAGAGGAATTGGTATGAGCTCCGCAGACATGTTTCTTGACTCACAATTGGTAACTGAATCTGTTTAGGTTCCTCAGTCATGAGATTCCCTTTTTCGTCCTTTCCCCATCCTACCACTGTTCCTTGCTTTCCTGTATAAAATGAATAATATAGTTTGTATTTTTCATCTCACGGTAGGCATCTCCTACATTTTCGCCTGAATCACTAGCCAAAAGATCTGACAGAAGGCAACATGTAGGGAAAGTGTACACAATGATAAAGAATAAATAAAAAGTGTTGCTAAATATCATCGATTGTGAATGAAACACTGGGATCGGTAAATAAAAGTAGCCAAGCTATATGTCTAAAGTCTAAAGGAATACTCGTAATGTACTCAAAATTTTTTATCCTGATCAGATCGTGTCAAAAGTTGATTTTAACAATAAAATATTGAGAAATTTGTTTTTTCTATCCATACTGGAAATTTGATTCGCCACAATGGCCCCATTCGAAAAAGCAGATGTCTCGTTCAAAATTATGAAATTATTCTGCAAGAAATGTGGTATTCAAGAGAAAACCAAACATCTTTGCCAGACGTCCTGATTTTATCCCGTGCGGGACAGGCTTAGTCCCTCTTTCATGGATACCAGGAGTTACTTTTGAAGTAGTGTCTTTCATATCAAGTATCCCAACATCGAACTGCTTTCCTGAACGCGTTTTTCCCAGATGAATTCAGAGTGATCGGGTGCCAGAAATAACTGCTCCATGAAATAAATGAAAGCAGAATCACTCATCCAGTTTAATCCAGAGCTATCCTGTGCAGAGTTCTTCATCTTCATCAAAGAGGAAAGGTAAACCCCAACAGAAGTTGAATCTTCACAAAAAAATCATGAAAAAGTAATTCTAATAAATTATTATCCTCTTATTGTGAATTACAATTTATAACACTAACTCAGACTATTATTTGACACACCAAATTTTTTTTTTTGTTTTTTTGATTTTTCATTTTTCAGAAGACTCATCTATCTGATGATAGGGTGAATCTAAATTATCAGTTTTTTATCAAAATTCATTTTCATGGCAATTTTTGCCATGTTGTTCCCAAACAAAATTAAGATTTAAGTAGTATGTGTTGAACCATCTTATCTTAAAGGCTTAACTGATATAGCATTTGACATTGTTAAATTGGTTCTGTTTGAGAAATGAGACTTCGATTCAATTGGCGAGAACCGGAATATTGTTTCGTCACTAGTGTTGCCAACCCTACCGATTTATCGGTAGATGACGTATGTATCACATATTGCATAAAACCGCACATTTTAAAAACCGATGACAATAATAGAGCACCAGTCACCCTATACGGGATCCCCTGAACTTTCTGCACTGAAAGTATATGTTAGTCACTATGGGAATATTCTCTCCAGATGGTATAAATACATTTCGACGGTTGGGTTGCTATTAATTTATCAACTCTTCCACACTTCTCGGCTAATGTAGATAAATTGCATGAAAACTAAACAAAGAAACTCATATGGTGTCACATGATCATTACCCGCTTAAAATGTATAGGTAATGATATGTGTTAAATTTTCCCATTGATAAAAAAAGAATGTCTCACATGACAAAATTTGTACAGTTCAACTGAAAACTAGATTCGGTACTCACTGACTTATTTCGAATTGTTTTATTTTTGTCATTTTATTTTTATACATTTTTTTCATAAAAAAAATATTTGTTGTTTTGTTTTTTAATTTAATTAATTTGTTTTCGACAATTGATGTCATTTATATCTCTATTTTCAAATCTACAGATTTTTTACGATTGGTTCTACCGACTTTATATCTTGAAGGTTGGCAACACGTCACTTGTTAGAGGCGCTCAGTGCTGGTTCAATGATGTAACTAATACGACAACTCACCAACAATTTTCTCTAGTTCCGTTTCGCCACTCCAAAGACACAAAGGCCTTATGTATATCGTGAATTCGATTTTCTCGCTGAGCACTAAGATCGCAACATCGGCATCACCCGACAATTCCGTGTAGTCTGGATGGATGTGAATGGACTTCGTTTCGACCATTTTTTCCCCGTTTGACGGCACCCATTTTTGGATATTCAGTTTTCCCAGTATTACGAGTAGATCACTGGGCTGGAGTACTTTATTTTCTTTTTTGGTGCAATGGGCAGCTGAAAATACAATGAAAACAATAGAATAGGTAACAAATTAAAAATATCTGGACGGTACGTTCAAGCTAGTCCAGGATACCCTCCCAGTAAATTGATGGGCTAACAAATACCATATTTCAACATTCGTTGCTATGTTCAACCCTTACAAAATCTGAGTCGAATGAAAAATCAAAAGTGATATTTTTATGATGAGAAACACTATCAGGAGTAACAGTTCCTCAGAACCTGGTGCACCGATTTTACAGATAGATCTAAGACTAAATGTGATACGGGAGTTGATTCTGTGCGAAATGGTAAGATCAACATTTTTGTGAATAAGTAGAAATTGTCAAGCTGTGTTGCACGCATCGATATACTTGGAGACATAAAGATTTTGTGTTTCACGGATAGCCTGACATCACTTAGGGCACTAAATAACTTCAGACTGGTGTGGGAATGCTGTAAAGAATATAATCTGGAAAATAATAGTAATTCGTTTCCTTTCACCTACGTTCTGTAAGTAATAGCATTGTTTATATAGATATAGTAAGTCCACCACACGCAGTCGAAAATATATAGTTCAGAACACAAGAGTTACATTCTTTATCTCTGCCTTTTATGCATCTATCTTGCCCAACCGGCTGAATATAATATATCATCGGTCGCCCTAGGCCTAGAGTTGGTTATTTACGTTAACACACATCAAAATTGACATTGCAACCATTATTTTAAGTTATTTTTATTTAATAATTTCTCTATGCTTGTCACCACTTTAGCTAAAATAACGCTCGTCGCCAGATTGTAACGGTTGCGAAGGGTATTGTATTCTGTATGAACTTCCTAGCATTTGAACTTCTCTTTATATGAACTTCTTCTTCACAAAAACAGATCAAAACTCAAAACGGATTACAATTACTTCTCACGTCACTAGATGTAATGATAGCAAAATGTTTTTATTTTATTTTCTTTTATTTGCTAGCTGCTGTCACCAGACGTAGATTTCTCCACGTCAAATTTTGGATGTCCAGGCAATTCCGAAAAAGCTTGTGTTCCGCCTCTTGTGCGAAGAAGAGATATTTAGTGAAAAACCTAGGATTTTTGAAATGATATCCGCAGATAATCTCAAGCAGTATACAAGCAACAAATAAATGATAGGAACTGAACAAAAATATATTAGGAAATGTAAGATAAAAAGTAGTATCCAGTGAAACAATTTATAACTCTGAAATCAACCATCGATTTGAACAAACTGATAAACTACGCAAGAAGTGTGAGCACAAAAATCTGAAGTGAGACCAACAGAGTCTTCTCATGAAAATTGAATCGAATAAATCTAAACAAGCCTCCAACTTATGTGCTTCAGAGCACCAGAGTCCAGTTTATCTCTAAACCAAAAAAATGGAAAAATAAAGTAAGACAAGCAAGGTCTTCTCGGTGAAAAACGAATCATATGAAAAATTACACTCGCAATCAAAAATATATAGTTCAGAACACAAGAGTTCAATTATTTACTTTCTTTTCTTTCTTGGTGCAATGGGCAGCTGAAAAAACAATAATAACCATGGAATAGTTGCAAATTGAAAAATTTTGACAATACGTTCAAGCTAGTCCCGGATTCCGATCCAATAGGTTGATGGGCTAACACATGACATATTTTAACATTCATTGCTATGTTTAACCCCTACAAAATCTGAGTCAAATGGAAAATTGAAAGTAATTATTTTTGCGGATGAGTGCAAATTGACAATCTTCACCCTCAGGTCCTAGAAAGAATCAGTTCCCAAAAATGACTAAAATGGTTATTTACGTTAACACACATCAAAATTGACATACCAACGTAGGTCCTCTATCTACGTTGCATGGTAGTGTCCTGTGCGACTCCCGTTCCATATTCTTTTAGTTTCCAAATGCGAGTATATTTGAAACCAAACGACACTTTGCACACGAGTTACTTATGTTCTTATTTTATCTGATTTTCTGTCTGTAAATAGATGTTACTCTCGTAACGGACGCGACCCCATGATTACGCGAGGAACAAACGTCCCCCGCGCTCAACGCGCGATTCTTGCACGAACCTTTACCGTTCGACTTCAGAGAGAGACTTTCCCCAACTCCACCGCCTCACTCCAAATAACTTATAAGAGAAGTTGCTGACTGTTTGGACTTCTCCAGAAGGAACTGTTTTTCAATTGACGCAGCAACTTTTCGGAGTAGATTAAAAATCTGTCCTTCCAGACTTGTATAGACTCCAATATTATTTCTCATTTCTTCAGATTGTGGTGGGTTAGAAACCCAGAAAACTACGGGGAAAATCTTCATACTAGTTTCTTTTCTAGAGCCCCCATACCAGCACGAGAAACAAAAATTCAATGAAGCATTAGTGTCGACTATATGGCGAAAATAATACAATAGATTAACATCAACTTGGTAGAATTCAATGCTGGTAAAACCCAGGTGCTACCCAGAAGATAGGATTTCTATTTCGTGCTGAGAAATACTATACTCTCCGTCAGCTTCTAATGATCTACAAGGCTCAGAAACCTGTCTTGGACTATAGTTCTCATATATGGAGCTCAGCACCAGAACATTCATTGAAGCTTCTCGATTCTATTCAGAGAAAGGCAATTCGTCTTGTTGGTGATTCTTCGCTCACAGACTCGCTCACTTCGTTGGAAACTTTGTAGAAGGGTCGGAGACTTATTCCTCTTCTATATTTATTTCCACGGTCGGTGCTCTTCTGACGTGTCAACCGTTCCACCCTTGGCAGTACCAACACGGATGACCCGACGGGTACAGAATTCCCACCCATTTGTTGAGAGCTTGAAGACCTCTCGAACCTCTCTTGATCAAGAACAGCTAAATTTGGAAATCTTTATCGAAAGAATTTTTTCCTGAGGCTTGAAAATTTCAAAAATTCAAAGTGAATGTCAAGTCGTATCTCCTGTTCCTCGATTCACGCGGTGTTCTTTGAACATTACAGGGCTTCCGTTTCGTGTAAATATGTATATATAAGAAAAATGTTCCTGCAATATCTCGATTCCTTCGAGACAACTCCAGGAAATTCGAGCAATAATGCTATTTAGAAGATGCCAGAAAGAAAAATTCGTTCAAAAGGTTGTTAGTATTAGTGTTTATTTAATTTTGAGTGCAAGCTTTATCTCTCGGACCTCACAAAATAGTGCTAGAAGAAACTGTAATCAAATTTTAGATACTCACCAGCATTAGTATCCTACATTTTGGTGCAGATTGTGATAACCGCAGATGCACAAGATGCCATCTACTGGATGACGAAAGACTCAAATTTCAGAAAAACCAAATGCCCAAGAGCTTCAATATTTGTTTTACTATTTATTCCTATTTTTCAGCCATGCTAAAATCACGTAGGTCTGAAGACTTTGAGAACTTGCTCTATTGAGGTTGGAACTGTTTGATTTTTGGATCATTTGAAGGATTAGTTTTAATTTGTTAGACGGAAAATTTTTTGCCATTGACGTACACGAAAATAGCAAATACGCTTCAGGGTAACTCACCTGTAATTACATGCCTGTCCGAAATGAGTGAACCGCCACACATGTAATTCAGTCCAGTAGGTTTCACCCAGAACAGGGCCGCTAGCCACGGATATGCTCCCCTTGGTACCTCATTTCCATGTATGACCAGAGCATTCGTGGATACTGACCTCCCACAAATATTTCTATAGGGTGTTCCTGTAGGACTCACACTCACTGGTGAAAGATCAGGGTCCCGTTGGGATGTTGAAGGTACATTAAGGGTAGACTCAGTAGTTTTCAATTCTGAAAAAGTATTGCTATCATAGGATAACTGAAATTCATTTAGACGGTCGTTTGCTTAAAAAAATCACTTTCAAAATGGTATACTGTGTATAAATATATACTACACTCATACACTCCATTGCAAATTAATTCGTAATAATTTTGATATAGTTATAAAAAACAAGATTTGAGGTTATTCTGCTTGCATCTAAGACGTTCGTTCCTGACTTCGTTTGTTTGTAAGAGATAATCTTCGAAAATTCTGATCCAATTGAATATTCGTTTTTTGTTTATACAAAAATGACATTGTTGTGACTAATCTTTCTAGCATGGGTATCTTTTCAATAGACAAGTAGGATTTTTTCATCAGCGTGCAACAAAATGCAAATACCTAGCTGCTTATTTTGTTCAATATTGAGACAACGTTGGATGTCTTCTCTGAAAAAAAAACAAAATGAGCTGGAAAGATTCAAAGCAGGTTCTTTGAAAATCAAGTCTGGTATACTATTGAAAAATTAGTCATACAGCACATTTTGAGACAACGAACCAAACATCAAATATCCACAGGACTCCAGAAATAATGCGGATTACTTTCGAACGTTACAGTGATTTCATAATTTTTTTTATTCAATTCATAAAAAACGTGGCACATAACTGAGAGAACCGCCAGACAAATTTGCTTTTTTATAATATCGCAGTTATGAATCAGTTATCTAGTTATAATTCAGGAATTTTAATATGTTTCTTTTTCTGATGAGGGAGAGCCCAATGAATGAACTCCATATAACAATATACTATTTCCCAAAATGTATCAAGAGCGAAGTGAACTTCAAGAAATACTGCACCTATTTTCGCGAATTGATCACTTCGAAAGTAACAAGATAGTGAAGAGAGATATGTTTCTCATCAAATATAAAGAGTAATAAAAAGATATACCTGTTGGGGGACCGGCTATAGATGTAAGGAAGAATGGATTGCCAGGATATGAGGGCGACTTCGAAGCTGAAAATGATATTCATTTGAAGAATCCAATTAGTTCCGTTTTCTTTTGGTTGGGTTCAGTGCTACTCACCTGTGGAAACATCTTCTTCAGACCGGTCTTTAGTAGGTTTGAAGAAGAAAGGATTATTCGGATTCAGCCTAAAAATTCCATCTGTAAATCAAATTCAATTACTGAGGAAATCAACAAACACTGTTGAGGGGATTGTTTTTTTTTATTTTCAGGTTCGAATGAAAGGTAAGCCCCTGTAAAAGCACACGAAATTTGAAACCCCAAGAGGGACATATGAAATACTATACTACCACTGTTTATAGAGATATTGTTAGTCAACCTTATGGAAATATAATTTGAAGGAATGGGCACTAGGGATAGATGGTACTAGTGATTCCGTTTCCAAGTCATATCTTTTCTTTCCTTTTCTCTTACGGACGTCGTAGCCTACATCACACATTTTTTTGATGAATTATACATAATACTAGAAGATGACAAGCAATTCAAAAGCAGAAGTGTATTTTTTTCAATGTCGTAGATCATTCGTATTTTGAAGATTATTTTGGTGTCTTTCATTTCCTTCATGAAATTTTATCGTCAACTCTATTTTGAGGCTTCATTATCTTTCTTCAAAAATTTCAGACAAGCTGACAGATAGAACTCAGCACCCATTATCCCTTCAGAGTAGGAAACTTTGTCAAGTAAACGGCATTATTGACATCATTACTGTAGATGGTGTAACAAAACTCTTCAAATCATTTTTACACAGGCATTGACTGAATCGTGTTGAGATCATTATTGGAAAATGTTTTATGACTACGGCAATGGAACCGAGGAACAATTGATATTATCAAAATTTGATTTTAGTATTTTGTTAATCTTGGGAAAACTTTTTTCAGTAAAACATCATAGCCTGACCATTCTGTCAAACAACGAATATTGATGGAAAAGTTCGAGATATCTTCACGTTCACATCAAATGAGTGGGAAGACTGGACAGCGACTTTGTAAGTAAGTATTGCAATATTGAAAAATAGCATTGTATGTATGTATGTATGTTGTTTCAAGAATATTAGCTGAAGTTTCACGTTTGAGATTGAAAGATGTTAATGTATATGTATATCTAACAATTTTTAGGCATATATCACCTGAATGATTTCCATCCAGTGAATATGTTTCTTGAAAGGAATCCCCGCCTTTGTCTGGTCTCTCCACAGGTCGTCCAGGGTTGTATTGTGGTCGAGGTCTACCTGGAGGTGGCCTAAGTGGGGCTGGCCTACCTGGGGGTGGTCCATCCAGAGGCGGGCCATCTGGAGGTGGTCTTCTTCGGGAAGTTCTTATATTATCCCCATTTTCACGTCGAGTGGCAAAGCTACCGAAATCCCTTGGAATCTCTTCTTCCGGATGGAATATACTGTTTCCCTCTGGACCGTTGGCGTACGAAAGTGGCAGGACGTCCACTTTCATAGTATGCTGAAGGTTTATGGTCGTTATGACGGGCACTAAATTCCCTAAAAGTAACAACACAGAAGCGATCATGACGTCTTTAGCACTGAGATTGGCAAACTAAAACTGATTTCATACGCTATTATGTGGGTTATTAATTAGGAACTAGAGGAACTCTGACTAGACACAAAAAACTTGATTGATCGGCCAGTAGCCGCGTATGAATCTTGAAAGTGATTTCCAATGTAGATAATCCATCTGCGATATCCTTGACAAACGAGAAGGCGTGAACAGTTTGATTTTGATACGGACAAATAGATTACTCACGTAAATTGAGATATACAGGTTGTTCCGTAAAATCAGTACTTAGGTATAACTGAGAATGATAATATACAGTAATTTCACTTGACTGACATTTATAGTCTAGCTCATGAGTTGGAGAATAGAAAATATAATTGAAATATGATCTAGGTCTCTTCAGATTCGAAATAAATATTCAGATAATAAATAAATGTACAAGAAAATCTCATGATGAAATTCAATAGTTATTAGCAAATTGACCTGTCAAAAAGACGGGGTTCAATAATCCGCGATTAACTAGCGAAATGTCAAAGTAAAGTGAATTCTTAAAACATATTCTGAAGGATGGATTTTTTAATAAAAATGTCTGCACCGTCGAAACTCAACCACTAGTAATTTCTGGTTGAAAATATAGCTCCGTAAATCACTTGCTTAATCGTTCCAACACTACGCAACTGATATTAACACGTAAAATAATTGTTTTGCCACAAGCGAATATCCATTCGAAAATTTTGAAAAAGATACTAATAAATAAATTATTATTTCATCCGTGAGGAGCAATGTACTATTGAAAAAAGAGATTATTGGTAATGAACATTTTTTTTTCAGTTTCTGTTGAAGTATAAAATGGGATATCTTGAACGGAAATCAAGACAATTATTGCTCTTGGAGACCTCACTAATAATAAAAAAAAAAATTATAAAAGTTATAACTATTGGAGTATTCGAAAATAGGAAACAATAACATGAATTTTAGGTTTTCGATGCAAGTCATTTGAGTACATTTCATAAACAAAAATATAAATTATTCAGTTCGGGAAAAATCCATCACCAATTATCGTTATACTTCAATATATGAGAAAAAACATCTTTATTATTTACACAACGTTGAATTTTGCTTCTCTACTGAGTTTTTATCAACTATCAGAGATTCATAATTATCCAAAACTTTTTTGTGAAGGATTGAAAACTCTTCAAAGTGAGTAGGTATATGTCACAGTAATGATTAATAATTGGGTTCGTGCATTAGTTTAAGGAAATTCATGATTGTCCTGATGATTGAAGAATCTATTGGTGGAAACTTTTGGAATATTCATGGAATTAACTATATAAGAGTGTATGCTATTTGGGTAGTACTGATCAGGTACCCACAAGGAGTGGAAACCGTACGCAGATTTTCGATCTCGATGAAACTACAGAAACTGACATAACTGACGACAGACAGCAACGACTTGAAAGTTCTGAATGAATGATCAATTCCTCATTCTCCATATTTCTACTATATATATTTCGAATATCACATCACATTCAATAACTCACTTTGAATCCTTGGTCCACTGCATATCAAATCACCATTAACACTTATTTTGGTGATTTGTGGGGGTATTCCTTCCCAATAAGGGAAAAATAATTTGTACTGAATCGGCCTGTAATTAATTACATCGTCTATAACTTCATCCTTAGGCTTTGAGAGTTCTATGTGTCCATTGTAACCCTGAAATGTTATCGTTTATTGGAGAGAAAAATTAACTGGACCAAATGACGTTTCTACAAAATGACTGGATGTATCGATATAGAAATTTCGCGGTGGCCATTTGTAAACGTAATATATGATTGGATTTTTTTTAGAAATACAGCGTTGCCGATGGTTCCAAATTTATTTGACTGCGTTCAGGAACTTTGAACATTATTCTTGGAAATCATTCGGAGTGTGCGGTGTTCTATCAGAAGAAGGTCGAATTTTGTGTGTTCAAACAACAGGAATTTGATGTGGAAAATTGTAAAGTTTCAAAACAAAATGGAGTTGTATCTCCTAAAGTATAGGAGACCGCCAAAAATTTCATTGGGATTTTTTATAGTGGAGACCGAATTACGTAAGTTCCACAAAAAAACAAAAAGAGGGGTCATAGTGACCGAAGTATTACCAAAACTGGAACCAATAGTTTCTTAGTATCATTCAGGAGTATTCTGAAACAGGGAATCTTCCACACGATCCCTATGCAGTGACTAGAGTTTGAATAGCCATGTATACGGTAGTCTGTATAGAAAAGCAGCATAAAAAAAATATTGAAACGGAGACAAGGTATTTGATGCAAAATATCCGAAATAATAGCAATAACACTATCTTGTAATTTGTTATTCACCTTGGACAAATTAAAAATAATTTAAATGTCAACTTCCGTCGTGAAATTGGCATTTGTTTCATTTCAGGTACTCTACAATCAGTCATGCTCATTTAATTAATGGTACTAATTTGTTAACAAATCGCTAATTCAAAATAGTTTGCAACTTCGTTAAAGGCGTATACAATTGAAATAATGCGATGGATATTGAATTTTATATTGAGATATAATAGTGCATCTAGGACGTCCTGAATACAAATAAATTTTCATGAATACTTAATTATTCTTGAAGATTCGAAATGTTTCCTGTGTTATTTGCAATTCGCAGATGTTTCCAAATATTTTTAATCATGGAGTCTATGCGTCTATTTCAGAACGATTTTCACCACATACCTACATAACATTGTACCAATAACCAACAGAATTTTACAAAAGAATTCCTGAGAACCATATTGGTTTCCAGTCATTATAAGATTTAATAATAGTAAATCACCTACCTGAAAATTGAATAAAAAAAAGAGGAATAATAAAATACAAAGTCAAGATAGTGACATCATGTTTGAGAAAACAGTGAATCGATCTGAGGAACAGAAATAAATCATTTCAAGAGAATTAATTCAAGGTTGAAACTGTAAAATCCTGGTTAGTTTTGGCGTTGGTAGTGTACGAATGTGATCAAATCGCATTTTCATCTGAAGTCAGTAATAATATTGAGTTCAGATTATAGCAAACTGTCATACATCAGGATATCCTGAAACCATTCAGATCACATAATTCCACTGCAAATATTGTAATATATGGTTATTTCGCAATTTCCATTTCAAATTAATATGAATACTCTCATTTGCATGATCAACAGCACAGAACAATCGAAAATATGAAATGAATATAATTTTGTGGTTGTGTAATGTCTTGTTGTGCATAAAGACATCTCAAACATGAGATAATGTTTATGAATTCTCAATATTGAACTAAGAATCGAGTGAAGAAAGAAACCGAAATATTTGAAAGCGATTAATCAGACAAATGGAAAGATTTTTACAAAACCCTACAAAGTTCTTGTCCCACTTACACGTTAGTATCACTTTCGTATTTTTTTTAATTGGTGATCCTCGAAATGAATGATCAACTTGAATTTCCTGAGGGTTTACTTCAAACGTGTCCATGTACAGTCTGTGTCATTTCGAACTTCCATTACAAGTTTGAAGTGAAGGTAGGAGTGAAATTATCGCAAGATGTTTCACCGTCACTACTAGCTTTTCAAGGCTATTCACCAATGGATGATTAAAAAGCTCTCGATTTTTTAAAACAGATATCTCCTGAAAAAATTTTGTAGAGGATTGTACAAATCGTAGGTGAAAAATTGAAAAAATTCAACAGCACCTTTTGCAATAAATTCTCAGTTGAACGATTCATTTTGTGACACGATATTTTGAAATGTTTGTCTTCTAAATACCCTGAATATTATTTTATATGTAACTTCCTTTAGCAGTCTTCTCCGTAGAAAATTAGGTTTATGTCTTTATTAACCACCCAATCATTGTTTTTATTTGTTTTTGAAGCTGCTTCAATATTGAATTAACGGCAAAGATTGATGAATATTCGTAAATATATTGACGTTCCTCTGTTCAAAAATGTTATGCGAGAAATATCTGATAGGCTGTTCTTATGTCAAGAAGTTCCAGTCAATCATTTCGAGTATCTTCTGATGCGAACTCAACTCATTTCCTCAAATTATGAAGTTAAAAGTCGATGTATTCAGGCAATTATTAAATGTTCCGCCATTTAGTAGTAGGTGAAGATATAAACTCAATATTCTAGGGTTGTACAGTATTCGTCAGCAGCTTCAAAAGGATGTATCCACAACACTCCCCTTATCATTTAATTGTTTTTCCGAGATGACGCAGAGTCTCCATCTTAAAACTTTCATGTGTCAATTCCTCCATTCCAAAATATAGTATTCGTGCATCAATTTGATTATCCCAACTTCCAATTTTTTGAGTTAAGCCGTTCAAAAAATGAAAGAGGGATATACATTGAAGAAAGCCACTGTACATAGTTTACAACAATAATTTTTTTGCGAAATATGAATGAATATTATTTATTAGGTATAAATCTTTGCTTTGAACATTTTTTTTCCTTTTAGTAAACTGTTGTTAAAAATTTTTGTAATCAAGACCGTACATTTTTTGTTTTTAACTTTTTTATTCGAGCTCTGAACGTTGCAGTCCTACAGCTTTTATGAAGATCCACTGACCTGCCCTTGATTCCGTGGTTAAATCTTACTGCGCTCCATTATATTATGACCTAAACTATTATATATTCTGCTATCTGCGAAGATGTTCGACGAAACTCTAGTGTCATCACTAACGTGGAATTTATTTCAAGTAGAAGTGAATTAATGAAAGTAGTAGGCTAGTAAATAGCATTCCAGAAAAGCAAATAAGTATAATTACTGTTTGAACGTCATTATTATTTTGTGGTGCATCAATATTTGTTCCGTAGTTTTCTGGGTTTGTAACCTACCACAATCTGAAAAAATAAGAATTAATATTGGTATCTATACAAGGGCAGATTTTTTATCTACCCCGAAAAGTTGCTGCGTCTATTGAAAAACAGTTCTTTCTAGAGAGAACAAGTCCAATTAGTCAGCAACTTCTGGTTATCTCAAATTTGCCTATCAAAACGAGATAACAAGAAGTTGCTGACTAATTGGACCTGTTCTTAGTAAAAAGAACTGTTTTTCAATAAACGTAGCGACTTTTCGGGGTAGTTTAAAAATCTCCCCTTCTATACTTGTATAGATTCCAATATTGATCCCTTTTTTTTTTCATATTGTGGTAGGTAAGAAAACCAGAAAACTACGGAACAAGTATAATTATTGTGATGATGGTGCCTATTTGGATGTCGCGTTGAGCACTTTTCTCTCACTTTTTCAGTCCTTCAATTTTACCTTAAGATTTCCAGTCGAGTTACCATCATCCGAATATTCTCAAAATGAAAGGGTTTCACTGATTTCGTCGGCTATACAATATTGATTATTTTCTAGACTTTTGAAACTATACACTCACCTGTACTCTGTTTCCTATTGACATCTCAATATTCAGCTGCACCCTAGTGTTATGATTGTTGAAAACTCTAATAACTCCGTAAAGCCCTCTTTGTTGATCGTATTGGTAGCTGAAAACTCGGGGACAGGGGCTCGAACCATATTGTGGAGACACTTTTGACACAACCAACAATAGTATGAAATGTATTACCAACACATCACTAGACGAGTCTATCATGTCGAACTCTATGGGTCTCTCCACAAATTGGTATTAGTACGATTCAAATTTTGTAATTGACAACTCTACACATATTTTTCTCTGGCAATCGTTTTTTTCCGGGATTTTATTATTGAACTGTTTCATTATAACTTCTTTCAATAAAACTGATACCTGAAACAAATTGTTTGATGATCTCATTCTAGAACCCAAGAAGGTATAAGTAAAACAACAAAATTTAATTATTTTGCAAAATTGAGTTTTCATAAAAGACAAAAAGCGATAGATACACGGAATATTTCAAAGTACTTAGGTAGTTGCGTTTAACATAAATTTAAAAAAAGATAGTCCAACTGATGATTTTATTAATTTTTTGGCTTATATCTTCTTCGTTTTTGATGAAGAATATGCCAAACAAATCAAATAGTCGTTTGTTTTGGCTGTTGTTTAATTTTCAGCAGTTTAATAAAACAATAGGATGCTACGTTTTCAATTGTTTTTCTTCTGACGTTAATGGATCATCAATCCTCCATTGTCGTAACAGGACAAGATACTGGTATCAAATAGATCAAATGCTTCATAGATGTCGATGACACTAATTTTTCTTAGCTTTCAAAGATTTCAAAGATTTTTTGACCATCTTGTTCAAACGAAGAGGTTGGAAGTATAACGTTCAAACATCGACTGTACTAAGCAGATACATTTACTTTACAATTTGAGGGATGTGAGACTTGAGAAACATCTCAATCTATTTCTTGAATATGTTTCGAAATTCTGAGATCCTTACTAACATCTGATATTTACTTGCGCCTGACTAGTCCAAAGATAGAATCCTTTTTTGAAAATGAAAAGTAGCCCACTCAAATTAAACAAACAAGCACTATACGATCATTACTTCACATACGTAAATAGCCACTGTATGAGACGCGTTTGTATGAAGATGTTCATGCATTAAACTTCATTTACAATACTAATTATCATCACTTGCTGCACCTTGTTCAACAATGAACTGACAGAAACCGATGAAAATCATTCAAATTATAGTCGATTAAAATTGCACCATCATCCGCATCGAACATAATCGACATCTAGCCAGCGGTGACATTCTTGTGATCCTTTATTAGTTATCAATCACAAAACGGAAGCGAAATATTGCGTCCACGGCCCACTTGGTTTGGGGATCCTCGACGTTTACTCACAACGACGAAGAGAGGAATAAATACTTCATCTTTTTTTTCATCCAATTCGCAAAACGTGAATTGATGTTTTATTCAACGATCCGGGTTTCTGGGAAATCCTTCGAAACAATTGACACCTACCAAGCAGTGGCGGATTATTGTGTTGGTGTTTGGGGAACTACCTGATGACATGAAATGAAAGGCAATTTGGTATGGTGGGACAAACTACAGCGGATGTTTATTCTAAAAACACATTGATGTTTCATCACTCAATTTTGGGATAGCCTTAAAGGTTCCTTCTGTTCTGACATTGTTGAAATCATGATATGAGTGAATTTGGTAATAGTTTATAAACAACAATGATATCAATCTGATTGTAAAGTATTTGTTATTGAAACATCTCAACAGAATCATCCATGCTCAGCAAAAACGGTTTGTAGAGATCAATCACCCTAACACCAAACTGACACTTGACGCGCGTTTTGCTGACATGGTTAGCATCTTCAGGAGAAGAAAATTGATAGTAGTATCAAGTTTCGTCTCCTTCTTAGCGAAACGTAAATAATATCAGTTTGGTGCTAGAGTCCTCGATCTCTACAAAAATTTTCAACTTTTACACTAAAGGTTTCGATCTCATCATTATTTCACAGCAGAATAGAAATTTATGGTGCAGATGCTATCAACTGCAAATGCATAACGCCAACTTATGGAGACCAAAGACCCAAACTCCAGGCACACCAAGTGCTGGAGATCTCGGGCAAATCGTAGAGATCCGCAGAAAAACCTCAACTTATTCAATTCATTCCCTATGTTAAAGGCCAAGTAGTGAAGATGACTGAGGTAGTGTATATCAGAAACTCTAGGATTGCGAGTCTCATCTTGAAGAAACCAGAATTCCGTTACCCAGCAAACACATATGTGACATTGACATCTCCGAGGTTTAATAATGAAGTCACAATTGTATCATCATTTGATTACATCACTGCGATATCTGTTAGATGTAATGGTTATCGTTACAATTGAGATATCAAGAGGGCATTCTATTTGGGATGTTTTAGGGACATTAACTATGTAACATCACGAATTCCAGCACCAAGTGAAGCATAACTATATATTCTCATACATTATTCGGTCGATTATAATAAACTAACTCAAGTTAGTTCCACTCTTCATATTTACTTATATTTAAGATGTGATTGGAATATGTTATCGAATAAATATTAAGTTGATGTAGGTATCTAGTAGTAGTAGCTAATTTGACAAGGAGACGAAAGATTTTAACCTAACTTTCTCAGTTTTTGAAGGACTTTATAGTGGGTACGAATGTGTTTATCTATACGCAATCATGTATCACGTTGTCGAGTCGACAGAGTAAGAGTGCTTATTCATGTTCTGAAAAGTAGGGAAGAGCAGGGAACTTTAGATGGTGTATGGTAGTCATATTTTCCAAAGTAGTTTATCCAAGTGAAGGTGAACATGTATTACTGATATATGACAATTTTCCACTTACTACCGTTTAAATTATTCTCAGGCGTTATTTGAGAAATCCATAGGACGAAATCTGATTAAACTACGATGAAGTTGTTCCAACGACAGTGTACCTACTTAAAAAACGATCCGAGACAAGCAATCTGGCTGAAGAGAAGAAAAAACGGTTTTCATGATTTCAAAGCGTTCAGTTTACAAATGGCCTATTTTAATTGTTAGAAACTCCTTTTCGGAACAATGAAATGTTATTATTTTTTAGTTAGGAAATGTAAATTGCTTGCTATTATTTGTTGAGGAATGTGGAACTTTTTAGGACGTGATTGCTTTTCAATCCTGTCATCTATTATTTCTTTAATATATGTTGACTCTTAACTTTCTTTCATTCACGACAATTGACAGCATATTTCATGCCGCTGCGATAACGCAAAGATCATATTGTCGTCACATCCGTTGCAGCATCGCAGAGACATCGAAAAACTTGTAACTTGAGAGTGGCAAAATTCCATCGCTGCTATGTAATTGATATCCTTTCGATTTGAAATGTGGCACCGCAAGTCACATCGTGACAACGTCGCGATATCTTGGCAATGTATTTGTGTTTGCTGGGTAAGTATCAGGATGAAAGGACACAAAAAGAACACAGACTGAGAAGAAACCAAATCGTCCAAAATAGCGAAACACGTTTGAATAAACCAACACAATATCAAATGGTGTGATGCCTGAAGTCATCCACAACCACACACATTGATTCGGAACAATATTTAAAAAAATTACTTTCAGTATATCACTTATTTATGATGATTTGAGTATAACAGTGAGATGTTCAAGGCTATCGACTACTTTCACAATATTAGTAGTTTTTGAACAGGTGTTAATCTTTAAACCTACCGTGTGGTACAATTGAACCTGACCAAAACGAATTGTTCCTGTATGCTCACCGACTATGTCGTGACAGATTGAATTACCATTGACTGATAATTTGGATTTGGTTTTTGAAAAAAAAAAACTCATATTCCACAAATAAAAATGTTTTTGGAAAATGTAAATAAGCATATGTAAAGCTATTGGAAGGCACACTGCAAAACATGCGATGTATTGACAATGTTTTGAAACAGTAACGAATTCGTTTGAGGGGTTAAGCCTTTCTTTTTCATCTACAGCTTTGATCAAGAGATATATTTATTTATTTATTTATAGAATTCCTCTGAATAGGAATGAGGTGGATCTAAAGATGGCTTCAATCAGATTTTTTTCATGCTTTTCCATTATCTGTACAATTTTCGTGTTTCTCATACTGTTTTTCATACTCCCCTAGATTTGTTTTTCCTCATTTCATTGAGTACCTTTCATGAATTTCAGTTTCCAACTACTTTACTCAATCCCAGAATTCTCTTTCCCGACAATGAATTGATTAATTTTTTGAATGTTAGAAATGTTCTCAATCTTTGCTGATTTTCTGGCAGTGATTACATAACCGGAACAATGTTTTGGGATAAAATAGGACAGGGAAATGGAAGATGCTCGTAAGAGAGATCTGAAGATTCAAAAATGTGTTTTCCACACGACAATTCTTGAATTTTTTTTTATATTTTTCGATTCTGTTCGCAGGAATCAATTATTTGAAGTTAGTTTCATGGCGGAAAGTTCTTGAGGTGAGTGAAATGAAAATATTCGGTAAATTTTTCCTGGGGTGAAGTCATCTATTATCCCACGAGCGGGTGGTAAAGTGCAATTTTTTCAATGAATTTCCGTGCAAAAGTAACATTTTTCGCGCTACTCTTTGGACTCTTCGGAGAATGTTTTCATTGGTTTGAAAAAATGAGAAACAAATGAGTTTTGTAATGAAATATCTAAAGATAAAATTAGTGAATGATAAAACTGAAAAATTGAATAGGAATATAATTGAAAAATGTGAAAGCGAAAATGTTAGAATTAGAAAATATTTCGGAAAAAAGTCAAACAAAACAGATAATAGTAGAAAATAAATAATCTAAAATAAAATAATCAAAATTAGAAAATTAATGAAAATTTCAAAAAAATGAAAAAAGTATAATGCTATAATGAAAATGAAAATGGCCAAATCGATAGTGTGTAATTTAAAAAAATGAATTCAATCAAATTGAAAATAATCAAACGCTGCTTCTCGTAATTCGGTTAACTGCCATGACATACGGAGAAATACTACATTTCGCACTTGTTAGATGAATAGAGATCATCAAACTCATTCACTATTGTGTTTTCTTTGCTAAGTTACAGAGTATATGCTACTTTGGACGTGAATAGCACTTTCATGTAACTTAACGCTTCAAGTTTGACAGAGTTTTCCTAGAAACGATGTACATATTGTCATAAACAGAAACGTTATATTATAATAGATGCGATTACGAACTTAATGACATAGCGATTACCTACGCACCACGGGTATTAATAGTTGGCGACTCACAAAATCTTTCTCTCACGGTATGAATAAATATCTTAATCATCTTTTTTTTTAATCTAATTTTTTTGTAAGGGCACTGAAAATATCTGATATATGCACTGAAAAAATAAGCAATTTTTGAGGTGAAGCAATACCAAATATAGCTTTGAATTCATAATATTTCCACAAATGCGTCAAATTATCTGAAATGTCAGATAAAGTCAATAAATGACAAAGTGTAGAGTATATAAAATGAGGGGGGAAAGTGAGGGCGGAAAGTAGAGGTGTGTAATATGACACTTCCCAACCTTCAATGACGTTAGTAATAACAGCATTACATATATAGTTGTAAATAAAATATATTTTGATTCATCAGTTTGCTATGATATATTTTGAATCATCAGTTTGGACTATGGTCACGTTAGATTAAGAAGGAATCAGGAATCAGTACTATACGGATCGCGTCTGCATTTATTGGAAATTGAACCTTCGTCCTCTCTTTCCAATTCATGATATCAAAGAAGTATTTGTTGTTTCTGTTCAGAATCCATCCAGGTGATGCACATAACAACTGTTCCCATAAACGAAAAAATTGGCACTGTATATGTCTTCGAATGCAAAATGGTCATATGATCCAATTTTCCCCTCCAACCCAACCCTTGGATATTCCATATCTATTTCTTGGTTTGAGGTGTTTTAGTGGAACACTTCATATTTCATAAGATGTAGAATAGACGTGATTCACCGTTGATTGAATTACGAGCACATTGAATATTTGTCGGCAATTGCCGTCAGTATCCTACAGACCACACTGTATGAGGCGTCTTATTGTCCCTAGCCACTGAAGCGAGTGTCTGCAAATGTGTTGATATTATCGGCAGAACAAAGATAACAATTTCAATTTTATCGAATCCTATTGACTTTCATCTCATTTCTCAAGTGTAGAATTTCACGTAAATAGTCGGTGGTTTTAACAGTATTTTTATTTCGAGACGTTCATGTAAAATGAGGATATTTTTGGTTTTCGCACTGAACAATGACATATGATTCATCTACTCAATTTGAATCACTTAGTGTCAATTCAAGTTTTTAATTGAAATAACTAACTTATGATGTTTCTTGACGATTTGCCTGAATGTGACCAACTACTAACCGGTATTAACCGGAAGTGTTGAAAACCTTGGTATAATGATTCAATACAGAAACAGTGTGTTTTTTGTTCCGTAGATTTCTGGGTTTGTAACCCACCACAATCTGAAAAAATAAGAATTAATATTGACAAAATGTTATGCCAGATTTTAAATATTTGACAAATATCAATTACGACGGTTGCCATTTGAACAGGAATTTGCATATAAGAGAACGGAAGCGGATTTAGATTTCGAAACGATAACGATAAGTATTATCATATATATAGTTCTTTCTGGATAGAACAAGTCCAAATAGTCAGCAACTTCTCGTATAACTCAAACTTTACCTATCAAAAAAATAATAAGAACTAATATATATATATATATATATATATATATATATATACATATATTAGTTCTTATTATTTTTTTGATAGGTAAAGTTTGAGTTATACGAGAAGTTGCTGACTATTTGGACTTGTTCTATCCAGAAAGAACTGTTCTTCAGTCGACGCAGCAAGTTTTTGGGGTTGATTAAAAATCTGCCCTTCTACACTTGTATAGATTCCAATATCGATTCTTATTTTTTCAGATTGATTGATCCACCACAAAATAATGACGTTCAAACAGTACTTAGAGTGATTTTATAATCATTAATGTAATTGAAGCATTTAGTTTGAGGAAGCTAAAGCTGACTCGTGTCTAGTTTGAAACCATACATCAATAATAAGCATTTTCCACCCATACAAGAATCAATAATTCAAATTTTAAGAAGAATTCAATCCTGATTATTGTCTCAAATTGATCTGTCAGTGAAATATTCGAAACTATATACCCGATAAATGAATAAACGAAAGGACATGGAGAATATCCTTGATCACAAATAATGACCTAAATATATAGCTATTGCTATTGCTGAATTCCAGATACAATAAAAAAATAACGATCTATTCATAGAAAACAACTGCTATTTTGTATGTGAATATATCATTTTGATTCAATTCTCCACTTCTGAGAATGATTATTGGCATACCCACTCATGAGTGTATTGTATCCAGTGATACTTTTGTGGTTCTGTAGAAGCGACTGCCTGAAATATGAAGTTATGAATTGCACAACTGCAGAATGTTCTCACTTCCATAGAAGTTCTATAAATAACATATGAAATTCGTCAAGTATTGCTGAATATTCGGTTTGGCTTTCTCCGATAACTGAGTTGATAACCAGTAAGATAAACTGGTGTGCTAGTATTGTTTTGAAGTTTAATGTATCTTTGCTTCAACTAGATTTTGTTGACAGTACTGATTTGTTTGAGGGGAGATCTTGAATGGTTCTTGTTGAACCAGGATTCAACATTCATATACTTTTTGGTCCCTTCCAAATAATAACAGTTATTTCTACTGCATATCATGAAATCAAATCAGATCACCTGAATATCAAATTGAAAACACTTGTATAGTCCATACGAAGTCAATTCGAACAGCTATCTAAAAGAAGAATGTACAGAGAAACTGCCGACGTTCGGTAACTATTTAGTTTTTAGGCCATTATATACTATACTCAACGAGCGTTTTGTCACCTCCCAAATACAAAACTGTTAATGTTTCTGCGTAAACAAAAATTCCAGCTTCACACACCGAAGGTGTTACAAAAAGACCATCGCACAAAACAGAACTGTAAGGAAGGAAACAACTTATGTACCAGTGAAATAACGGAATACGATTGCTCGTGTGTTTTTTCATTCAGGGGAAGTTGTGGTTAACTTCTATTATTTTATTTTTGGTAGAAAATCATGAGATATCAATCTGTAAGAATGAAACCTTCGGTGTGGATATGAAAACTTTTTATACAGATCAACTTTCGTAACACCAAACTGACATTACTCACACTCGACGCGCGTTTCGCTAACAAAGATAGCATCTTCTGGTGATATCAATTTGGTGCTAAGTAAGTAAGTTAGTAAGTTATTTATTATCCCAAGAAACATCAGATGTTTATAATTAGGGAATAACTATAAGCACAAAATCATGATGGGTTTTTAAAAAAAACATACATATGTATAAATGAACATACAGTTAAAAATGAAATTGTTCTATGCAAAGGTCAATTAAGCGAAGAAGAAATAAGAATAAATAAAGAAAAATTAAAATAAAAAAAAAACAAGTGTAAGAATTTTTTTTTAATAGCTATTAGCTGAATAAAAACTCTTTCAAACTCTGCTTGAATTTCATTCGTTGCCAACAAATTTTTCTGTCTTGTAGAGTGATTGTGAATATCACAAATTTCGTTGAAAATAAGATTAGATTTTATAGTATTATTTCTGATAGAATGGATAAACTGCTGATTTTGGGTTTATGAAAAGAATTTATGTCCAATAGTTTGTTTCGCTTGTATAAATTTGATGTCGATTCAGAATAAGATAATTTGTGAATACACTTTATTGTTTTGTAAAGTTTTGTGAGGTTTCATTGTAGATTTACTTGCAGTACCCCAGACAGAAATGAGATAATGTAGTTTTGAATAAATAAGACTAAAATAAATATTCTTCAAAATTTTTTTTCAGAGAAAGGAAGTGTCTTATTTTGAAAAGAATCCCAATAAGAGGAGATACTTTTTTCGAATTTTTTCAATGTGCTTATTCCACGATAATTTTTCATCAATATATAAACCTAAGAATCTAGTTGTTTCTGTATATTTGATAGAATTGTTATTGAGAATTATTGGATCGGATGGGGCGTTGACTACCCTCTTGGCTATGTTCATATATGAGGACTTATTGAAATTCAGCGTTAATTTATGTTGATGTAACCCAGGGGTTCCCAACCTTTTCTCAGTCCTGGACCACTTTTATATTATCCTTGTTAGCAGGGACCACTATGAATGACTTACATAGCGGTATATACATACGTACATTGTAGGTAATGAAGATAAACTGTAATATTCAAACCGTAACTTTAATTAGCAACTCAATAGGATATTACAAAACAAGAAATAATAATATTTTTAGGATAAACTTCTGTGATTTTGTATTAAAGTGATTTCTGAGTTTGCATCTTCTTCACGAGTTGCTCAAAGCTACAAGCAAATCATCACTTATTTCCAAACGATTGCTCGCCTTGTTCCTAATTACCAATAAAGCAGACAATTCTTGTTCACTTAATAAGTTGTTGAAGAAATCATAAAATAGCGCAAGGCGATTCCTCGAAGTTTAGTATAAGAAATTGCCTTTTTACACCAAAACGACTTAAGTGAATTCAATTCAAAAGCATCCTTGCAGTTTCTGTCATTTTGGAATTCAATGAGTTCTTCCTGTCTTTCTTCAGTAACTTCTCCATCGTCCGTACTAAAAGGGTTACGAATTAGTTTTTGATCAACTTTAGTTTCTTCGGTATATACTGGGAAGTAACGATTGAATTCATCTATCGACATTTGTAAATGAGTCCTGATATTTTCTTGTATATTTGCTTTAATAGTGTCATACTTTTTGTCTTCTACAAGTGCTTTTAACGTCGCAAACGTAGAATAATTATTTTCTTCACTTTTACCTAACCACAACTGAAGTTTACAAGTAAAAGCGCGAAGTTTATCTTCAAAAATATAAAATATATTTGTGCCGTTTTCTAATTGTTTATTTCCAGAACCTTGCAGTTGTATATTCGATTCAAGTGTGTGAAAATATCCACAGGATAAGCCAAATTAATTTGACATGCCAGATTAGTGAACTGTTTCAACAAATCAATCATTTTTTGTCAACCAGAAAAATCTCAACCTCTGCTCTCAGTTCATATAATCTTCCCAACATATTACCTTTCGATAGCCATCGAAATTCTGTGTGAAAGAGAAGTGTTTCATGGTCAGAGTCCATTTCAGTGAATAATTTGTTAAAAAGGCGTGTATTTAGTGCGCTGCTTTCGATACCATTAACAACTTTTATGGCCATTTTCTCAGTGTATCAGTACGGCATTCAGGAAGAGTCTTAGAAGCTAACGCCTTGCGATGTTTGATACAGTGCGTTGTTATCACCTTATGATTTTTCTGTTTTACTAACGTCGCCAGCCCGGAACGTGATCCCAACATTGCAGGAGCACCATCAGTACAGAGGGCAACGAGTTTATCCCACATGAGATTATGTTTCTCAAAATATTCCGATATTGAGTTCATGAAAAATGGCGCCCGCTAAATTTGAAATCATTCGCGGACCATATTTTGACTTCTGCGGACCACTGGTGGTCCAAGGACCACTGGTTGGGAACCACTGATGTAACCAAATGAGAATTCAATCCAAATCAGATTGCATATCAATTTTGATTTTTTCATAACTGTCCGAAAAATATAGGATGGTGGTGTCATCAGCAAATAATTTGATTATTCCATTCAACATCAAATTTGGTAGTGAGTTTATATAATAGGTTAATTGATATTTATAAAAAGTAATTCACTTATTTAACAAGGCTTAACTTTTCAAAAATTTGATGTTGTTTATTCCAATAACTTGAGGATTGAGAAATATTGAAATATGAAATGATAATGGTACGTCACAAAGTTGGAAAACCATTGCCGCGTTGATAAAGGTGACAAGCATAATAATCAGCCATTTGTTATAAAATGAACGAACGCATGACGATAACTGAAAAACAATTGGTAGAGAGATCACAATTTTTTGTGGATCTGAATTAATGTTGTGACAGGAAAACGCATTTGTTATGCAGTTTGCTTCAATGTTATTATGATGCCTGAAAACGGAGCTATTTTCAAAATAGAAAGAAAATTGAAATAAATACCAAAATATGTGTTACTCCGTTCAGAAGTCGGAAAATATATGTTTTATTGGAATTGAAAATAGTATATGAAAGTATAGGCTTTGAAATAAGGGCTATTATTCAGTTTACTGGGCAGCAGTTATTAAGAATTGAAGGTTATGTTCAAATTCAAAGTTGAGACCCCCTATTAAAATTTCTAATATTTTCCGGAAATTATTGAACTGATATTTTTCACTATAATTATGCAAAACATATTTGAAAAGGTAAGACGAAATCATTTCAATAAGAAACTTGGGTATTTTTGTGGAGAGGATGAAGTTTAATGAATAATTTTTTTGCTTTTTACCGTGAAATCAGTAAGACGACCTTCGCACCCAAGATAATTAGCCGACGCTTGAGTGCTCTCCAAAAAGTGTTTGATAAGGAGTAATATAAAATAAAAAAATTAATATAAAATTTCACAAATTCTTCTTGGGGCGAATAATTCACATAATACTAATTACGTGGATATACTGATTTAATGTACAAACTGTATATTAAATTACAAAAAGGCTTAAAATCAGAACAGAAACTTTTGCGAATAGCTATCAGAAGAACAAATGAGCGCTCGAGAAAATTGTAATGTGGCAATTCACTCTGTCGAAGAAAATATTTGCGAATTTTAAAATTATTTCAATTATACAACAAAACTCAAGTATACAATTACTTAAACAAATATAAACCAAAGTAAATTCAAAAAATATTCTTCAATTTGAAAAAAATGGCTTCTTTGAATGTATAGGGTAATAACCCTGAAAAAATATGGAAGTAGTTCTGAATTTTACATTCAAAAAAACCAATAGGTGGCCATGCCTTCAGATTTAAGCACAATACTCAATTCTAAATAGAGAGGGGGGCAGTGACAGATTTTTTGTATTGATTGGTCACAGTCTCCCTTTCAGAGAGTGAATATTTGAACCTGAAAAAACTCTTAATTCATAAAAAAATTGCGGGGTACTTGTAAAACCCAGAATTTTAGTTTTGTGGAAAATACGTTTTTTTATTGTTTGAAACATTATGAGCATGTAATTTGTGTAATTTGAGTGATAATTTGATGTGTAACAGATGCGAATTTGTCCATGAATTTCGGAACTCAAACGAAAATTATTGGATTTACATGAAGTAGGTACCCAACGAATCCGATTTGATTTTCCAAAAATGTTATTGCCGCCAGTCTGGAACAACTTTTCCCAAAGAAATGTTGATGTATCTTTTGAAATGGAGGTATTTCTATTCGTGAACAGATTTATATTTTGTGATCTGCCCAGCATGTTGGATACATTGGTTTGGACACATTTGGATACATCAAACAAATTGAATACAGACCAAACTTTTGGCGATATCGGAATCCTATTGTGCAACTAATGACTAATAGAAAAATCATATTTGTTGCAGATAAAACTAGCCATGCTGAATGAGCTTGGCCTGACAAGTACCATTCGCAGATAACTAAAACGAGCTCTAGAGCTTTAAGGGGATCCTTTCAACAACAATTTGGGAGAGGAAATTTTCCGCTGCATGACATATCTGAGTTTCACATTGCTCAAGACAATGTATAAAAATTTAAAACGCAAAAAAGTAATTCATCATGACGCCTGTTAATACCATTCGTAAATAACTAAAACGAGCTCTAGAGCTTCAAGGGGATCCTTTCAACAACAATTTGGGAGAGGAAGTTTTCCGCTGCATGACATATCTGAGTTTCACATTGCTTAAGACAATGTATACAAATATAAAACGCAAAAAAAGTAATTCATCGTGACGCCTGTTAATACTGAAACAAACACAATTATTGTTCTTTATTATTATAGACATCCAAATCTATGAATTCTAGAATAGGTAATTCATCACATCACTTGCACCAGAAACAGTCATTCCTACCAAACAATCCATAAGTCCTCAACAGTTCTTCGTAGCTTCCATCTTGTCGTCGGTTATATCGATGAAATCGAGATCGCTCTTCAACAGTTTCATGACGAACTCGTTGACACTTTCATTGTTGATCTCTATTCCGTATTCCATGACCGCAAATCTCCTTCCGGGTAAATCAACCGCCACCAAGAGAGGCATAGCGTCGTCCAACCCGAGGAGATCTCTGAGGATGTCCGACGTTTCGCTGTCCACGCCGATGAGGAACTGCAGGTGGGGATCCTCTTCTAGGTTCAAGAAGAAGTCTTCCTGTGCAGAACTGAAGTTTATGTTGCTGGTTTCGTAATAGTTTTCGGCCGCCGGCGATAGAACGGATTCAGCGAATTGCACTTCTGTATCTTCACCATCTGTAATACAAACATATAGAATATAATTTGTTCATCATGGAAAAACCCTTCTGTTGAGTTTTACAAGGTAATCATCGAACTAATCAAACAAGAATGGAATTGGAACAATTTATTTTAAAACAGTTCCTTAACTCAGGATGATGATTTTTTTTATACGCAGATTCTCACGGAAGGAATGCCCTGTGATGTTCAAAGAACACCGCATGAATCAAAAGACAGAAGATATGAATTAACATTAACTTTGAATTTTTGAAGTCTGTAAACCTCCTCCGACAAGGAGTTCCAAAGTTCAGCTGTTTTATTGAAAAAATATCATTGAGCAAGAGAGGTTCGACAGGTCTCCAAGCTCACAACACAGGGGTGGGAAGTCCACACTAGTCGGGTCATCCGTGTTGATCTTGCCAAGGGTGGAACGATTGTCAATTCATAAGAGCAATGGCTTTGGAAGTATCTATAGAAGAAAGAGAGGAGTCTCTGACCCTTCTACGATGCTCCAAGGAAGTGAGCGAGTTCGTGAGCGAAGAAGGCAACAAGGCGGATTGCTTTTCTCTGATAAGAATCAAGAAGTTCCGATGAATATTTTGGTGCTGAGCTCTATACATGAGAACCACATAAGCCGTATATGTGCCTTGTAGATCATTAGAAGCTGACGAGAAGTGAAGTGTTTTTTCTCACGAAATAGAAATTCAAGATTCTAGGAAGCACCTTACCAATTGTTATTGCTAGCATTGAGATACTCGACTCTGTAGGAATATTTACTCCTGACATCTGAATATCAGAAAAAGACAGATTGGGTTTCTTTGAGAGGAGACGTGCTTTGGTTTTACCAGCGGGAAATTCCAGTTTTTGTTTCTCGTATTGGTATGGGGACTCTGAAAGAGAAACTAGTATAAAAAAACTGTCGCCTGCAAAACTATGCACTGAAAAAGATGTTTTCTCCAGCAAATCTGTGATATGAAGCAGAAACAAAGTGGGCACCAAAACGGAACCCTGTGGAACACCTGCATTTATTGGGAGAAAATCAAACTATACTCCATCAACAACCACATATAGAGGCCTATCAGACAGGAAACTCTTCAACAGAGCACATATTTGAGGAGACAAACCATAATACGGCAGTTAAGAAAGGAGATGCCAAACTCATTTGAACGCTTTTGAAATTTCGAGTGCAACAGCTGACGTTTCTCTGAATTTTTGATGGAATGCTGTCAAATATGTGAAATGTAAGCCAATAACTCACTGATTGATCTTCGATGATGAACTCCGTTTTGTCGATCGTTAATTATTCCTGATATGTGATATTTGATGAGCTTCATATTTTTGCTTTTTCCATAACCTTGGACATGATAGAAAGCAATGTAATAATTGATCTTCAATTATACGTTCTCATGAGAGTAATGTTATTAAATCCAAAATTAAGTTTTCAAATTCATCAACTGAATTTAGTGCAATATTTAAAAGTAATGTATAGAGGAATGTAATAATTGATCTTCAATCACACGTTCTCATGAGAGTAATGTTATAAAATTCAAAACTATGTTTTCAAATTCATCAACTGAATGAAATGTAATATTTAAAAGAAATGTATAGAGGAAATTCTTCAACCCATTTTGAATGTAAATTTTTCCAAATATACTGGGAACCTCGATATAGCAAATAACCCTTTGATATTCTTTGAGGTCTGACCTATTGAAAGTCTAGAAAAATGCTTGTGTTACCGAGTTACACATTTCACTGTTTGAAGAATGATGGTTTTTAAATCTGTGACACCCTCTGAAATAATAATGAAAAAAGTAAGAGCAAAACAAATAATTTTTTGAGTGTTATTGGTTCGCTGAAAAGTGAAAAGTTTTTACATGATCCATTATAATTACCCTTATATCCAAGCGTGTTTCGATAATGGACAAGAAATTGAATTGGAATCAATTTCTTCTTTATTTCAGGACAGAAAATGAGTTATGATGCTCGGTGAAAGAAATATGGACACAAAAATAAGTCCAGAAACTTCTAAATGAGGAAAGTCGATTATATTGCAGTATTGTTGTTGGGGTCATGGAAACAAATATAATTCAACTAAAGCTCTGTGAATTTTTCACTGTTCAACTACAGAGAGTAATGTAGGTTTTTGCAAATAATAAAATCAATTTTCTATGCGAATCAGATGGTGCCAAAAATGTATTAACCTTGGCTAATTTTTACAAAAATACTCCAAAGATATTTTGTTCTGATGATCTTTAGGAAATTGATTCTGTACAATTTACACTCACTCACCTACAAATAGAACCACTGCTGGATAATCGTACAATCTTGTAAAATATCTTTCCGTCAAAATATTTACAGGCCTCGGTTTCCAAGGAAAGTACTGTAAAACAAAATTCAATAAAAGACTAATAGAACATCAGTGTTTTCAAAAAGGGCTACGATATCATTATAGTATTATTATTATCGTTGAATAATTTTATTTTGAACCCTATTAATAGAAGGTGTAGTTCTAATTGACTTAAACCAATTGATGCCGAAGAAGGTCAGTGGAACATTGAGTTAGTAAAGGATAGCAAATATGTAATTTTTCAATAGAGAGTTCTCAATGAATTGTGTATATTGTTTTACATGTGAGAAAAGACTACCATTCCTGGACAATTGTGAAGACTGCTACTTCGAGGCGCAAGCCTGGACACAGTGTCCAGAAATGTGGCTTTTCCTAAGATCCTAAGAGGTAAACATACTATTTTCCGCAAATCATTTAAAATTCGACATATATTAAATAATTCCGAAATTTAATTCACAAATAAAATGGTGCTTTGAAATTCGTAATAAAATTACTTGGGTTACTATGGACACTGTTTTCAATTATTCATATAGAATACTAACAACTGTGAGGAAATATCATTTCTTTACAGTAAGTAAATCTTGACTTTCAATTCGAGAAATTTTATCTGGAATGTCAAAATTTCCTTAGAGGGCCAGTCCATGTTTTATTGTTCTTGTGGCTTGTGAGCCGTGCTTTTAAGGTTTTTGAGCCCGATGTTTCGTCTGCATCTGCGGTAGAGGACGCTCCGACCAATGCCGCATGGCCTTTGAAAATGTCTGCTTCAGGCTCAAAAACCTACAGACCACGGCTCGAAAACCCGACAACACCTACCAATTAATTACATTATCATCAAGAGCTCCCGGTTTATTTATTAAATTTGGAGTATTTAGACCTTTCTCTAAAAAAGTTTTATCGTTTGTTATTATTATCATTTTAGTGTTAAAGAAACAAACGCTTCAGGAAAGTGGGTGATTGCTTTATAAACAACATAGAAAAACATTTTCACAATCAGGATTCGGTTTTCAATAGACGAGCATATCTTGGAATCAATCATATTATTCACCTGCGCCAAAGGATCTTCGGCCAATTCGGTTCTAGCATCCATAGTTATAATATGGCCGTTACTATCCAGTAGAAGCAAAGTGGGAATTCCTCTTATCCCGTACAGTTGGGCTAGTTCAGCTCGCACTGCAGTTTGCTGGAATGGTATCACAAGCCAAGGCATTGATTCGATATAGGCACTGTGAGAATCGGCACTTCTGTAAATAATAGAGAATTTGGTGAGGTTTTCACGGAAGTAAGCACGAATATTGGTTATAAAAAACATTGGTCAAACTTGGTGAGTAACTGAAACAAGTTTCAAAGATCATTATGGAGTTCAAGAAAATTCTCTCACCCCTGTTTATCTCTCATTTTAATAAAAAAATTTCTATCCATCATGATGAGTGTTTTTTATCGATATATTCTGCAGACTATCCAAACGTAGCGCACAAATACAAAGGAGCAAACATGACTGGGCTACCCTTCACAAAAACAGTGGAAATCGTTTCTTGTGATGAAAATGTTTCTCATAAAAGTCAATGTGATAAGAGGTTGTTTATTATTCCATGATAAGGCCGTATCAGGGTGCATAGAAGTAATAAATTGAATTGTAAATGTTAGACTAGACGACAGAAGGCAATGAATACTGAATTTGAGTGCTTCAGGAGTGCCAGATTATAATCATCTGTATAGTTTTTATTCCTAACGGACACGAAAAAAAACTCTTATAGTAGTAGGCATGTTTTGCTCTAGAAGAAATGGAACAAAATTAATCAATATGAGGTCATCTCATTGAATGAAACCAATCAGAACATGTGTACATGTATGTTTTAGAAAGTGGTACCTTTTGATCTCTCGAAATGAAGGAAAATCCTTGAGAGTCGAGCACTGAACCATCACTTAAAATATCATATATACAGCTCATCCAATCCATCTCAGCAATCTCTGTGAAGTATACTAAGACAAAAAACACCTATTATTTGTGTTCACTGTGTTGAAATTCATTCCTAGAAGGTGTTTTTTCTTTCGTCATGGTCTGCCCTAGTAGTGGGCAACTGGAAAATTATCTGAGTTTGTGTCAGGGTGTATTGGATGAGCTGTAACTCCGATTATTCACTTTCTCCTACGAACTTCAACCTATACTCTAGAAGAGATGATATACCCAATCGATTGTATGGAGTAGCTCTGTCTTTCTTCTTTACAAAACAATAATCATGTTCCTAGATTATTTGTTTCACCAAATAGTGTTTCACACCTATTCACATAACTCAATCCTTGACCCTAGATTGAATTTGTAAAAATTTTCCAAAATTAATTAACCGAGAAAGTTTTACACTCTACACGATGAGTTATCAAATTGGTAACATCAAATTACAAGTGTTCTACAATATTTTCCATTACAAATTAATCACATTATCAGCAAGTTGAAATAGAATTTCCTCAAGGGTCGCTACCCCTCTGTAACAGCTCAAGACTTAAAGTTAACTTTAGTTATTCTAATATCCCAGAGAGGCTAAATTTCCCATTACTCGCAAAGGGAACTTTAAACTGAATTTTGACGAAATTACAAGAGATTTCAGGGTTGTGCTTTCATGTCACATTCCTTATCTCTAAAATGGCCGGGTTTTCAGTTCTAATTAATGCTCCGAAGGGTGCCAAGCTCCTCGGTTCTTGCAGAGCTAGTAGCCGAGAAGTTGATTCAGTTTCAACTTCATTACACAGTCCGAAAGGACAAAATATCATCAATGTAGGTTATGAACGAAAAAAATGGACCATTTTTAATTACCGTAAATTTCACTGGTATAGATGAAATGGAGGTTAAATTTAACGGAAATGAAACTTTGTTATAAATAATTCAAACATATGTATGAATAGTCAAAAGGTATATATTATTGGATAAGCTTGGCTATCGTTTGTTCTGTTCAGTATACTCGTCAAGTGTATAAACCGAATATCAGGAAACATTATAATCTGTGAAGAGAAAAAAGAATACGAAAATCTTATGAAAGCCGTTACATCAAATATTAAGCAAACTTCCTCTGTTGATAGGTGCACATTTATTTATGATCAACTACCATCAACGTCCAACTGGCAAAAGATCATCGAGAAATCACATATTTTTCAAACAACACAATAAACTTTTGGTAATGTTAAAAAAGTGACTCATTTGAAAAATCTTTATTGCTCCAATGTTCTGCAAATATTGTGAATCGGTATTCAGAAGACTCAGGAGGGTGGGTTTTTAGAAAAACCCATGTAGAGCTAATGTGTTTATAATATTTCAGTGAAGAAACCTCACAAATGTGTAGGTGTAACATATGGAAAGTCATTGATTTCCAATGGATAACTGCCGAATACTCGTATTAAGCTTTTAGCCCAGTCGTCAGAGCAATAAAAGGGGCTCTACCTGAAAATAATTCAAGGAGTTTTGATTTCTGGGTATGGTGTGAGGTCAACAGAAACAACATATTCATTATGCGACCTCAAAATCCCTGTAGAAATTAAAAAAAAATCGTGTTTTGTAGAAAAAATTCATGATTGCCAAATATTTCGGTTCTCTTGCGTTTTATGAAAAATATGCACCCGTATAGAAATGAAGGGAACTGAATTCTCTTTAATTTATGTTTCAATGCAGCGGATCTGTAAATATAAGTACTTTTCATGCCAATTGCACAAATTCCTAATTCGTTTTTTTTTCTGTGGTTTCCCCATTGGGCCTAATCCATGAAGCGAATTTAATCGATTCTTCTTCGCTTTGTCTTTTTCGATGGTCCTGTTTTTTCAAGATTTTCAGGTTCTGATTCGTCACTTCTTTCCTCATTAAATTGAAATTCTTGGTCGTTATTCAATTCTTCTATTATTTGGCCCCTATAATGGTTATCGGAGCTGCATCTTCTTCATCATCATTTTCAGGAAGCAAGTCTTGCGCATTATCGTAGGAGTCACGGTTGATGCATCCATCATCATATGCTATTGCACTCTAATCCAGTTTTCCTGTAGCCGCAGGCCGGTCCAGCCTTCCTATTATTTACATGGAATGTACTCAACTATTCTGAAAGTTTCGGAAACATTCCCATTTGTTTGAAAATGTGGTTTATTACTTAATTGTTGGGATTTCAAGAAATAATTGGCACTTGTGTTCCATTTAATGGAGCCACTCCAGCCGAGAGATTTCCTTCTCTGAGAGCTTCTTTTAATGAAATCTCATCGCTATTAATTAATATAATCACAACACTTCTGCGCTGCATTCAGTGATTGGTATTCATAGTTCCACCTTTCATTCAACATGAAATTAATTTGCTCTTTTATAATAAAATCGGTAGTGTACTTGATTACCCAACATCATCATTCATGACTGAAAAGTCAGCTATATATGGTATAAGATTAAGTAGATAATCAAATTCTTTCAAAAAAAAGAACCAGCTACTTTCGTACGAATTCGAAATACGGCATTCCCATATTTTAGGGTGAGGTTAATAGATTTCGAATTATTCACCTATCCTTTTGCTAACTTTTTGTATTTCATAGCCTTTCTAGCCGACTGACATTAATTTAATACTAAAATCTTTGTTTCAATGAAAGAGGGGGTAGTATGATACCTTGTTGAAAAGGTTTATACCATTATGATAATTATGTACATTATTTTGAAATGCTATTGTTACTTTAAATTTCTCGAAGATCACAGTAACAAAGTTTTGAATGCGATTTTTTCTCGACTCCCAAAAAAAAACGTTGAAGTAATAAGATTATGAATTTAATTTTTCTGTTCCAGAAGAAATCATTAATTCACAACGAAATAGAAAAAGCTTTAGAGATTTTCATTTTATGAAACAAAAATAGAACTTCTCATTAAGATTTTTGGGAAAACTGAATTATATAAATAAGTAGTATTTTAAACCTAAAACGAAAATTCGTCTCAGTTCGTGAAACATTGAAATATTAATATTTTTAGTTTTCATCAGAATATGAACCTATATCTCCGTCTTTCTTTTCTTGATTCATCGACAGTGTTTCATCAATACTTCATAGTGCCGCCAGATTCGCTTCATAAAATCTGGCTCTAATACCACCATAAATAAAAGCCACTGGTGTTGTATATATTCAAAAAGAATGTTCCTTGTTGTATCAAATGGTTTGGATGAACAAATTTCTTCCAAAAGTCTGTTTGACTTTTGGTCAAACCGGAAGCGTTATGATTTTTTTTTTAATTTAGAAAATATCAGTATAACCGTAAAATTCGAACCTTTTTTGTGTAAGTGGAAACTTTGAATAATGAAATGTTCCTCCTCTGAAGCTTCTAACTTTGTTAGCGAAACTAACTTCGAGTGCGCGAGATATCAGTTTGAAAATCAATAATATCTGAACCTGAACTGCCTGTGATAAGACTTTCGAAAAACCTATGAAAGATAGAAGCGTAGGAAAAAGTCGAAGACTGGTCACTTATCTATAGATTTTTTCAAGGTCATTGCTCCTCCTGTGTATCATCAATTGTTACAACTCTGATAATTTTCTTGAGGTCGAACAAGCCCCACCCTCTTGTTGTGAGCATGGGGATCTGGCGAACCTCTTTTTTTCAAAGGTCGTTTTTCAACAGAGCGTACAAATTTGGACTTCTTCGCCCAAGGAAGTCTATCCTAAGTCTTTCAAAATTCATTAAATGCTTATTTGTATCTTTTTTTTCTCGGTCACGCGATGTTCTTCGGGCATTACAGGGTTTTGGCGTAAACCCGTGGATTGAACGAATCGCTATTACTGAGATTCCAGAAGTATCTCAAATCAATGTTCTTCAAAAAGTATAACAATGAACTATGTCATAGGTTACGTGCGTTACTCCTTCAAAACTGCCCTCTGGGGATAATAAATTTGCACCTTCGAAGGCATAAATTAAAACCAACACAAACTGACTCCGAATTGTCTACCATCTATCGTTCAGTGTATCGTCTAGCGAGTCCAATTTTCCACTCAAATGTCACGCACACTATGCAAACAATGTTCCAGCTTTGATATATCGCAGGAAGCCGTCAAATGGGGTTGTCCGCGATAAAGAAATACGCCCTAACGAAATTAAAGGGTTGGAATGTTTCAAGCATGAACTCATAATCCTTTAACTCCTTGATTGGTTGAGGGTTCGTTCCAGAATTGGCTTCACATTGCTTACCTTTCTCCATGATCAACTGACAACAAAGATTGTTGACCAAATGGATTATGAAAAACATGAACGATGAGCTTGGCTTTGTCTGAAATGATGAGACCTACAAGGTTCAATTGAAAAGTAATAATAATTCACTAATTTTGGAAGCCATTATCACAAAAAATATGACCATGTATCACAACATATTTATTTCTTGGTGTATCCACCGAAAAATCTTATGATAAGATTTTTTTGTTATCGCAGCACTCATACAAAGAGTGGAAAAAATACAGTGTCGGGGGTTATTGTAATAGTTATTAGTGTACAACGGTATAAAGTTGATATTTATGCCCTGAGAGCGACGATTCAACGAAGCCGATTGGCTCTGGCCTGAGGATTTGTAAGTCGCCCGAGGTAATATACCTATTGTTACGAACTGGACGAACAACATTTCTGCGAAACAATGAAACTTTTTCTCTACGCCTATGACGTTCTCTACGCCTATGGGATTCAAAGAAAACCACGCCCATCGACTGTCAACGCGATTTATCGAGAATATTCGATAGCAATAATAACCGCATTCGTTTAGAAAGAACTATCGCGTTTTTTGACAACCCCCTTCTGGGAATTGTTGATATTTTTTTTTACAGAATTTGCGAAAAAATAAATGACGTATATACATGTCTCCGGATGCCGAAATGGATAAAAAAGTGACTGAGTGTAAAAATGATAATGAGGATGTTATTCAATGAACGAAACGTTTTCTTGAAAATCAAATCGTAACAAACTTCGATAGCAAAAAAGTTCATTCAATTTACTATCATCTTTTCGAAAGATTTGTTGTAATCCTGAGATATCAATAGTGGATCAGCTGAAAAAAAAAGGAAAAGTAAGTTATGACAATGTTGGGAAATTAATCAAAAATATCAATTGACTAAAGGTCAATAATTCAATAAAAGGATAAATAAGTCATTTGTCAGATATATAGAGGAAATAAGAGGGTTCGCTGGCAGTGATAAGGATGAAAAATGTTATTTTATTTTTATCTGACATATATCTTGCATTGAACAAACGGTCCTAAATCCTGCACTACCTCAAGTTGAAAGATAACAACTAACCCTCGGCTTCAGATTAAGATTCAAATTTCTCCTCCTGGAGATGCTAACCTAGTAACCTTGGTGTTAGGTAATTGATCTCTAGAACAAGTATTACACCATTTGTCAAAACAACATCCTCAATTATGATTCTGGAATATTGAATCTTATATGCGTATATGCGAGAATAAATAATCAGAATTAGTCTAAGAGACAAGATTCAACTTACAAATACCTAGTATACTTTTACGAACTGACCTACTTGAAGATATTATGTTTATTGACAATAGTAATTTATGATATAAGTGCTAGAAGTGATATTTTATTTTCTGAGAAGGGAAGTTTGGGACACGACGCCGAAGGCCTCGAGATTATCAGTTTTGAATCCATTTTCATCTAATCTATTCATGAAACAAGTTGCCAAGGTGATCAAAAACAGAATTTAATAATAATAATAAACGTCTTTTTGCAGTTAGGTGAGTAACTGCTAAACTGTTCTTCCACTCAATCTGAAATTGTTTAATTTGTTGATTTGTCTTTGTTGACAACTAATGTCAATAAATCACGAATTATTCTTTTTCATTTCTTCGTTCCTCGATGGAAAGTGATCCAGAGAATGAATTTCTACCGCCGGAAATTGAAGAAGCTGCCAATAAAACTGCTTTTGAATCATTGCCTAGTTATTCAAAGCGACAGTACGAGTTTTCATACGATCGTTTCTTGAAATGGTGTGATCAGAAAAATGTCAGTAGCAAGGAGGCCAGTGAAAAAGTGCTTCTTGCATACTTTGAAGAAAATTCCAAAATACAGAAATCGTCAACGCTTTGGTCGAATTACTCTATGTGGAAGTCGATGATGAACATAAATAATCATGACATTAGCAGATATTACATGCTTGTGGCTTTTTTGAAGGGGCCATGGAGTTTCTTATCATAATTGTAGTTTTACTAATTGTACGTTTAACTGAATAAACACTACATTTTGAATTATGTTTTTATATTTTCTCTACAAATAAATCACTTTTAGCACTAGTGCTAAAAATGATTTACCTTAAACACCAGTGTCTTAAAATGGCATTTTAGACATGCGTCAAGAATTATACTTTTAGTGACGTTTGTATAAAAACAAAATTTTATCTCCACCCCAAAATATGGTAGATTTTAGGTGCAATGGAAAAGTTCCTTCCTCGAACATCTGCCTATATTGAAAGATATTTTCTTGTGAATGTGAATCTTTTCTTTGTAATCATCTTCAGTTGAAAAATAATGACACGAAAGCGCTGGAAAAGGCGTATAGCCTAACGTTGTTTCACAAGTAAAAAACTTCTACCTCAGGAAATCAAATTAAATGAGGAATACTGAGAAGTATCTCTTTCATCATGGAAATGTATCACATTCATGAATGGAGGGTGCAGTTTGGAAAACGTAATCTTAATTAAATGAGTGTTTGGGTAAAAACAGTTGAACGCCGATCCCCGACCAAAGCTCGACCCCTACACCGCGTTGTCATGGATACCCCACAATATTGTACCTATCATGCACGCGCACTGAAAATTTGAAGAGTGGAGATTTTTTGTTCCATTTTTGAACTGCATATCACTTGATATAATGGTTCATTCAGTGTTCCACAGGATGTTTCAGTTAAACTTGAAAAAAAAATTCATTTGAAAAATGAGTTTGGAATGGGTTTCCCAATTGGCGCAGGCTTACGAATGACAAACAGTCGACATTGATTTCAGGTAGGAATCAAAGAGATATAAACTCTTAACGTGCGATTTCCACTAGCAAATCAACTACTCCATCGGTTACAGGGATTGGTATCTGTGTAACCATGTTCAAACATTCCACATTTACGTGATTTGTTTTTATCACGTTCGTAGAAGCCGTTTGATTTGTTCTTCCCAAGTCTGCGGAAAGCACTCAAGCTGCTTGCGCTCATTGCGTTTTACTTCTGTGTATTCTATGACACCCGTTTCAGCAACCTTGTTTATTGTACAAGTTTGTACAGGTGGGTTGCTAGATGTGATATTCCTTTCGATTCAGAATTGGTTACCTATATATGTATGTGCTGCCTCCTCCGATTCAAAACCTCACGCTCGCAAAGTAGGTACGTATTTACATCCTCCTGTTGTCTTGCCTGCAGCTGAGGTCTTCGTTTTACCACCCTACAGGAAAAATACGAAGACTAGCCACAAAGGAGGAAGCGATTGCGTCCTATCTTAGGATAAGGGAATCAGGGAACTGGCGAGGAGAGAGGTACATAGGGCATATCGAGATCGCAATGCTATCAAAGTGATGAAGGCAGAGGAAAAAATCAGGTAGAAAAGGATGATCTCTCTAGAAATGCCGGATAAAAAGAGTGGAAATATAAACGGGTGACCATTCCCCCAGAAATCTTGGTCCGTTATACAGACAGGTTCGAACTGGACAAGCCGGAGCAGAACTTTACTTGGAAAACGGAGAGAGAAGCTATGCCTTCGCGCCAAGTTCCTCAACAACCCTTATCCAAGCAGAGGTGAGTAAGGCTAGGCCCAGAGAGACATGTATACGTCTGCTCTCATAGCCAGGTCGCAATTAGTGCTCTGAATGCAACCAAAACCAGATCAAGACTGGAAAGAACTCCGACTCCTAGTGGGACACGTGGCCTCAGGAGACACCTGACTCTCGTCAGAGTTGAGAGAGACCCACTATGCGCGGAATATGGAAAGAAAGAAGACTCCTCCTACCCCACCTTCACTTCGTCCTCAATTTCACTTCACAGCAATAACCTGTGGTCAAAGTCCATTATTTTCTTTCCCATTTGAAAATGTTTCCTCTCCATGTAAGTAATATATTAACTTAGTTATAACGCTCTTCTTTTATTGTAGAATGTTAATGTAAATTCAGCTGATGTTGAATCTTTATAGGTTCGAAACATGTACTAATCGATGGTTTTACCGTTCTGACATCTGATGGGATATTTAATTGTGGCCACGACTTAATATTAATGATAAAAGTCCTCTCTTCTTTGGACCATACGTATACTTTCTTTATTATTTTTCCGGTCTCCACTTTGAGAAAGAGAACTCAATGAACAATTAATCTGCCATTGGCTACTTTTACTTGACATTTATCAATTTCAATCTTTTATCGCGTAGTTTCACTTCTCTTCAAAACGATCAATCCTATATTTTATGGAATTGACTTGAGTGGTTCAATCCAATTTTTGTAAAAATGACTGATAAATGAGCGAATTATTACTACAATTTCTGAATAAATGCGGTTATAATTAGTAGCTTTTCAAGAACTAATTGGCACTTGTGTTCCATTCAGTGATGCCACTCGAGCCAGCAGAGATTGCCTTTTCTGCAAGCTTCCTCTAATGAATTAGTGAAATCTCGTCGCTAATAATTAATATGATCACATCGCTTCTAAGCTGTATTTATGAATTAGTATTCATAGTTCTACCATTCATTCGTGAAATTCATTTGCAAATCCAATTCATAGGAGTATTCGAGAGCAAGAGATACTAATTGAGCTGCTTTGTTTATGATAATTCAGATGATTATTCAAATATATATACGGGCATGGTCACTTCAAGCGTTTATTAGAAGCGATTATTTCCATAGCTTTTTCTTTCACAGCAAAAATTCATCTTCATCACTGATATTATTACTACAAATCATCATTGTGGATACTAGTATTTTCGAAAGCAGCTTAATGGAGCAAGTCCGCCTATCAAGCACGTTAAAAGGCAAGGCCTCGTTAAAAGATTGCTTGCCAGATCTCGACTTCTGAGGGTTAGCGTTCGTCAGCTGGTTAACGGAAAAACACTTTGTATTGAAGTTTTAGTCTTTTGCTTTGAAATTCACAAAATTTTATTACTTCAGTTTTTTATATCTACAATTGTTGGTAATTATTCATGATAATTTTATAGTCATACCTCCAGGACAGGCCACAAAAATTAATAATTCAGGGCGTAACGAGTAAATCTTTGAAAACTAAACGAGGTATTCCACAGGGCTCCATACTTGGACCACTCCTTTTTTCAATCTACGCCAATGACCTAATGCATTTCTCTCCTAATATTTCAAAGTACATGTAGTGGCACATGCAGATGATACTAACTTTATTATCATGGAACAAACTGAAGTAAGACTCGCTGAAACAACAGAGACCATATATGAAAAAGTCATCACATGAGCAGATAAAAATCACCTTTCACTGAATATCAGCAAATCTGCATGAATAAAATTCAATATGCATAACCCTAACGGGACATTCAAAATCAAAATCATCCCTACAATGTGGGGTTTTCTCCGATAAACAAACAAAAATGCTCGGTCTAACCTTAGATTCTAAACTCAACTGGAGTGCCCATATTGACAAACTAGGCGACAATTTGCGTGGAAACTGTTATGCACTAGAGTTTCATGTCACATCACTGTGGAAAGGGGGTTCTGATAAATCTGTATCATGCTACGATAGGCTGTCACCTACGAAATCGTATGCTGGGGTATGAGTCCTTCTGCTGAAAAGGTGTTCATTCTACAAAAGAACTCAGATTTATTGCCCAGCTGAAATGGCGTCAACAAAAATACCTTCAGAGAATTGAAAGTTCTAACAGTTGCTGGTCTGTATATATATGAACTGTGCATTTATGTTTTTAGAAATATTGACAAGTTAAAATATTGACGTTAAATCAGATAGACCATCCATACCTCACTAGAGCTAGAGGCCTGCTGATACCCAACCATCACCGAACCTCTCTCTACCATTAGAGTCATCTGAACCTTGGGCCCAAGCTATTAAAAAAATTAGATATTTCTATAAAGAATGCGCCCAATATCACAATATTTAAAACAAGACAAAAAAAATATCCTGATAGAAAGAAGCTGCTACACCGTTGATATTTATGATTGTGTGTGCTTATGTTCCTTATTTATTTATGCATTGACGTCTTCCCTGTTACTGTACAGATTACTTTTGTAAATTGGGTTTGTACTTTTTAACAGGTGAAATAAATCTTTTTCTATTTCTATATTTGCCCCGATACGTAACTGCAATATAAAAAAGATGCAAAATTGAGTGACTATTTTGTCAGTTACACATATTATCAACGAATGGTACACAATGGTCTGGTGGGATAACATCAATTAATAATGACAAAACAAAATGGAACAAAAATGAAACTCAGAGAGGCTACTAGCATTTTGTTAAGCAGAAATGAATGTTGGATGCCTCCTCTGAAGAGGAAAGTTGATCTGGGAGATGCAATTCGAAGTAGGTTGTGTCAAAATCAACACTAGGTATAGCGTGGTATAGCTGTTATGGATGAAAAGTCATGCCAGTGTAATATTTCGACAGTACGTACCACACGTTGCAATTCCATTGAATATTTCCCTCATATATAAAATGTCCCATAAGAGCAATGCAATTATCGAAAACTTACAACGGTAATTGCATTGTATCAAGTCACCATAACAACACATTCGAAACCGTATCGCTAGACATTAGTAAACAACACAAATAAATGTCAGATAGACTTCAAAAATAGAAAAACATTTCGCGTTCAGGTGAGTACTCCATACGTCAGATCCACGACGCTCGAGTAATTGTCGGCGTTTGTACTTCTCCAATTTTTTATTAAAAATAGTGAATTTTCCGTAATCAGTAACAACTAGTAAGGCATTGTGCATTTTGTGTTTTTGATGAATGAATATCCTGTTATCCTGTAAGTAGATTTTCCATTGACAATCGCATGAGAAGCAATTGCCAGAACCCAATTCTTACCTGTGTCCTATGATTCAGTCGCTGTTGAAGATATCTGTATATATTGGTTTAATGAAATTGGTTCAGCGTTAAATTATTTTGAAACCCAGCAATCTATAAGAAATACAGTCCACAATTATCGAAGTTTTCAAGTATAATCCCCGTGTTCGAGAAAGGGCAGTTAACCCAACCCGATCATTGAGCATATTACAAATAATAAACTTATTGATGACACATGGCTGCAGGCAACCCTTCCCGTGAATATGGGTGGACTGGGCATTCGACAAGCATCCTCTCTCGCACTTCCTGCATTTTTATCGTCTTTCAACAGTGTTCAACAGCACTTCAGTTCTATCCTTCCTCGTTCCTTTTTGAATATCACAGAACCATCCTATATGGAATGTGAGAACTTGTGGACCTCGGAAACGAATTCATCTCTACCCGATTCTAAGTATTCTCAGAAATCATGGGATATTCCTCTTCTCGAGATTTCCTTTCGCAAACTGTTCGATTCGTGTGAGAAATATTTGATTGAAAAGGCTCGTCTCAAAGCAGTTTGCACAAAGGAATCCGGAGCTTGGCTCAACGCACTTCCTGTTGCCAGTCTAGGCACATTACTTGATGATGAATCTTTTCGAATTTCAGTTGGTCTTCGTTTGGGTTGCGAAATTTGTGTAGAACATAAATGTAAATGTGGTTTCACTGTTGATGTGAAGGGTAGACATGGTCTCAGTTGCAAATTTAGTTCTGGTCGTTTCTCCCGACATTCAGCTGTCAATGATATCATCAAACGTTCTTTGTCAACTGCTAATATTCCTTCTGTCTTGGAACCTTCTGGTGTTTGTAGAGATGATGGAAAGCGTCCTGATGGAATGTCTTTAATTCCATGGAGCAGAGGGAAACCATTAGTATGGGATTTCACTTGTGTAGATACAATTGCCAAATCTCATCTTCAGACAACGTCTTGCAATGTAAGTGCAGCCGCGAATAGTGCTGAAATTGCAAAATTGCGAAAATATTCTACATTGAAAGATCGATATATATTTTATGCTGTAGGTATTGAAACATTTGGCGCTTTCGGCAGTTACGCATCTGAGTTTATTAAAATAATCGGCGATAAACTTATTAAATCTACTGGTGAACCTAGGGCAAGGTCATTCCTGATTCAACAAATCAGCATTGCAATTCAGAGGGGAAATGCTGCATCTGTCCTCGGTACTATTGCCAGTTCCCAACATCTTGATGAAATTTTCCTCCGCCCACAAAAATCTGCAGAAGTCAAGCACAACAAGCTGAGTCCAACTGAGTTTTCCAGATCCCTGATGGTTCATTCCGCTGTATTCCAAGGAAAGACATATGACGCATCTTCGTTGCTATCCAGTGTTCATGATACCACAAAATTACCAATATCTCCATCAGACTCTGTGTCGAACATTTTGAATTCTACTTTTTCATTGCACCGATCCAGTAACTGTGATGACCACCATAGTAAAGAACAAAGTGAAGCCAAACATACCAGTAACATCTCTTATTCCATCAGTCAGGTAACATCATGTAATGCCAATAGTCTAGGTCTCAATGGTTTGAAGAATATTGGTAACACGTGTTTTATGAACAGTGTCATCCAGTGTTTATCAAACACGAGATTTTTAATGGAATATCTCAGGAAGAACGTCTTCATGAAGTATATTGTTACTGACAACATTTCCAATGCGGACGGAACCCTTATAGAAACGTTCGCCAAACCAGTAAAGGAATTATGGTCAGATAATTTGACTAATAAAGTGGTGGATACAGGATTGCTGAAAACCCAAATCCAAAAACTCGTTCCCCGTTTCATTGGCTCCGACCAACAAGATGCTCAGGATCCTACGATATTTATTGAAGGGCTTGCATGAAAACGTAAATCAACGAAAAGAAAAACCTGGACAGATTTTAATCAAAATTGATGAAAATTCAATTGACGTTGAAAACACTCGAGTTTCGTGGTTGAGTGACAGCGAAAAAGCAAAAGAATCATGGTCGAGTTACCTGCGCATGGACAATTCGAATATAGTAGATAACTTCGTCGGCCAATTGAAATCAACGTTAAAATGTACTTATTGCGGGTACTGTTCCGTAACCTTCGACCCGTTTTGGGACCTGTCACTATCTATCCCACACAGAACCGATCAACTCAGATTATCTCACTGCTTGGATTATTTTACAAGAGAAGAGACCTTGGATGGAGATGAGCAGCCGACGTGTTCCAAGTGTAAGGAAAGGCGGAAGTGCACGAAGTCATTGTCGATATACAAGTTCCCCCGGGTTTTGGTGATCCATCTCAAACGTTTCTCTCCAACGGAATGGTTCAATGAAAAATTGAATATCATCATGGATTTCTCGTTGAAAAGTCTGGACATGAGCAACTACGCGGCAGCCAATGTCGTCCCTTGCCACTACAGCCTCTATGCGATCTCCAACCATAGCGGCACTACGTACAGCGGCCACTACACGGCTTACTGCCGACATCCTTACTTGGGAACGTGGCACGAATACAATGATTCCCATGTGTCACCGATTACCTCAAAAGCTCTCGTGAGTGGCGAGGCGTACATTCTGTTTTATGAACAGGAAGGCACTATTTGAGATTGTTTAATTTTTTTATTTTATTTCATTTTTTTATTCATTCCTTTTTAATTTGTTATATATTTAATTTTTTTATATTCTACACAGTTATTTATATTGTAATTGATTCCATACAATCTATAGAGGGAAGTATCAATGAACAAAAAATAACATTTCCTTGAGAATTTCTTTATTCGTGAAATAGTCCAATGAATTACATTCGTGCATAAAAATGACCAGATAATTTTGCATTCAAGCGTGATATCTTATACAAATTGCATTCGGTTATTTCCATATTTCGTAAAATATGAAGATAAACTCTTGCAATTTTTAGATATTACGCTTTCCTGCAAAATTATCGGTAATTTTTATGCACTCGTGCAATTATAACCGAGAATTTTGCACAATAGGTTCGAAAAAGGAGGCAGCGACTAGCTTCCGAAACGTCGCCAAAGGAATAAGCATTTTTTTAATAAATTTGTTAGCTAAATCTTCATATCATGAAAATACAATACATTACCTAGAAATACTCAATTCCGCATCTTTCTAATATTGAAGTTACGTATCAAAAATATACCAATTTAAAAAAAAATTAATACTATAAAAACTCAAAGCTTTTTCGTTCTCATTTCTATGGGAGAGAAAACCCAAAACATGAATTCCAGAACAATATATCTATCTTGAAATTCCCAGGCAAACCTGAAATTGGAAAGTTATTGTTTCATACAGCAGCATCGTTCTGAATATGATGTATGGTTGGCCATTTGACCCCCCTAAATTTGGGATATGGGCTTAAATTCTTGTAGTCCATAATGAAATCGACCGTTTTCATTAAAGCTACCCTCTGTATGTAGGTACTATCTATTTTCATATCCCTTCGATATCTTGAAGATAATTTCGAAAAAGTTTTCATACCATCAATATCATTCACTGGTTTTGTTCAGTTGAAAATAATATTCATATGACGTTTGCAGCCCATACTCATTTGAATAATTTAAATGAATCACAATAATCATTTGTTTCAGTAGTGTTTGGAAGCGCTTTCGAGATCATTCGATTAATCTAAGTTGGAAATTGTTTTAGTTGTTTAGTTTCGGTTCATCAATATCAGGTGAAGAGACATCGTGACTTAACAGTCAGGTACAGATTGAAAATGTTCATTGAAACTCATTCACTGTATTGTTGTTGATTTTCAGGTAAGGAATGATATCAGTGTGAAACACAAGGTCGTCGAAATATTGGTCACATTTTTGAAGAAGAGAAAACCGCAGTTCTATACCTGAAAACTTCAATTGTAAGTAATCAAGGTGAATACTATCCATAACGATTCAGACAATAATAGACCGGGCTGCAGAAATTATTTTTTTGTCTAATTTTCCAGTCTGCCTTCGAAAGAGTGTAATGTGTAAAACCTAAAAAATGGGTACCATCTTAAGTAGCCAAATATTTGAAATCCAGTAGACTCAAATGAATATCTTTGAAACCAAAGCAACAATAATAACAACAAACACAAAAATAGTGTAAGCCTCGATGATATTAATCATAGAATGAGTAATGACAAAATTGATATGGTTTCATCAATGGAGTATCCAGGCTTTCAATTAGAAGACACATTTTATGTTGAAATATACTTTTTATTTGAGTATAGGAGAATTTCAATGAAACTATTTTTCTTCTCTTACTTTCACAATCACTTCACACGCAAGAGAACTGTTTGATCAAGTCCAACAAACTTCCCAGTTCCATAACATCACGTTACTTCATGTAAAACCTAGAAGTTTGCGTTACTTGTAACATACTGTATTTCCAAACAGTATGCCACATACATGTTCGTCAATACAACAGTGAAACAAAAAATTTAAGTTTGAATGGACATAATGTAAAATTTGGTGTTCATTATATGTTTCGCGACATAGTTGTGCAAAGGGTAAGTCACCTTGTAGCATTAAAACGAGTATGTCTTCATAATTTTTTTAACTTGAGGAATGTTTGCATGTGTAACAAAATATTCAGAGCAAAGAGTATTTCATAAAAATCATTGTTGAACCTAGAAGCACAAATACTGGGATTTACAGAAAGCACGTATGTTTTTAGGATTTGTTTTAGCCTCAAGTAATTATTGCAAAGGCCACCAAAAATATGTCAGTGCTAACCGGTCCATAATTATGTTTAACTTCAACGCAATTGAATAAATATAAACAGTAATGATGATTTTTTCAAACAACCTGTAGTTATTGTGTAAGAAATGCGTGAAACTCAATTTTATGCACTAGTGGGGAATTTGCATCGTAAGACGTAGTCGTTTTGCAAACTGAACGATTGCTTGAAAGACTTCACGCATGTGTTGCACACTATACTTTTTTTACGACATAAAAAAACGTTTATTTTGACACAATTCCCAATAACGGTACATGAAGTACATACATGCTTCATAGTGAGGGTGACTTGAAATTTTTGGGAAAAGATTCGCTTTTGTGACGATTTCAGCAAGTTATAAATTTTTGGTGAGTGTTTTCATAAATTTAGAGCGATTTCTTAGGTAATAAAGATATACTTGCATTGTTGCTATTAGTAGCTTTCATTTCCGGAGAAGTATTACTTACAGAATCGACAATTCACTGATATTGAAATTATTGAATTTATATCATGCCAAACTTGTCGGTCGTCAGGGCTGTTCAGGAACATCTATTTGTACAGTTGTTCGATGCTAGTTATTCGAATACCTACAACATTTCGAGAAGGACTGAGTGCTTTATTTAAATTCCATGAGGGATTAAAACTACTGACCAAATCGTTGTTTTTTCTTCAATTGATTGTTAATAAAGCTAAATGAAGTTGAACATCTCAAAAAAATTACATGTTATTATCGAGGTAACCTTAAAAATGTTTATAACGATCTGTCATCAGAACTTACTCAATAGAATAATTTTGTTGGGGCAGATAATGATTCGTTTCAAAAAAAGAATCTTCTCAGTATCAATAACTCGATTGTAATATATCGCTAGCAGTCCCAGTAATCAAAAGTATCATGGCCCTTAATTAGTGTAGTGAATACCCTTGGTCTCCAAATAAAATTTCAGATCCTTCCCTGACAACTCAATGCATTATTTTTGCATCAGAAGATGAAGGAAGCAATTTTAATGGACCTGAATCGAAACTATGCATAGATATAATAAATCTTCTCACAAAGATGCTGTCGTGGTTGGCGAAGCGCATGTCCGGTGCAGATGATTTCAGTTTAGTATTAGAAGATATGTTGAAAAATGAAGATGAAATGGAGCGTTGCGAGTTGGAATTTATCCATTGGGATATTGCAGGGCAGGAAAATACACAGTTATGTTTAATCTTCATCCCTCTGACACAGTTGAATGATTAGATTAGACCAATCAGTATATCATCAACAGGAAGTGACAAGTGGCCTGTTGCGTAAAAACAGAAAACTGCAACTTAGTGGAAGAATGATTTTCTTAAACAGGATGACCATTTTGTTGACAGAGATTGGTCACAACATTATGAAGTAGAGGATTGTGCTTTCTTTCCTTTCAAAAATGGTAAATGGAAAGAACTCAGGAAAGAGTATTCCTAGAAATGAAATCCGCCATTACAGTGGTTCAATTAACAACTCAAAGGAAATTGATTTATGTTATATGTTCAGGGAAACAGCGTGTGAACACTTTCCACTTAATAGGTACATGTTTAACCACCGTCCCCTTCCTCAAATGAAACTTTGTTCTTGCTTCCATCTTCCATTGACCAGGAACAAGCGACACTCAGGCGCATTAGGCGCTACTTTGTAATGATCTGATTAAATGGAAGTGGCGTTTCCCCCAATATTGCGAAATATCCTTGGGCTATGGATACAGGACCGGATTAGCGGCAAATAGTTCGAGTGTGGATCCTGATAGACGGAGCTCATGACCAAAACAAAAAACATCATACTCCAGATCGCCTAAGAATCCTATATATGAGCTCACTTTATATCAATCGAAATCGGTCTGGATTATGCGATTTGATTCCTTTTTAATTCTCAATGAAAGATTGTTGCAACCGTAATTTTTACTTCCACTTTAACTGAAACGTTGCTATTTTCGCTAAAAATATTGCTATTCAGGCAATTCAGAATCTGAGCGTTCGCGTTAATCATTAATTTGATTGGATGAAAGCGAATGTTTTGAAATTATCTTTTTTCTTTAGGTGTGTCCTACAGTTCAAGTTCTATTGTCACTCGTTCTATAACTTGCGCAATAGCAGAAGTAAATTGCACTTTCACTACGAAGAGCTGGATTTTCTGAAGTTGAAGAAAAAATTTTGGTGCCCAAAATGATCTACTGAAAATGTGAGCTAATAATAATATTACAGTTTTCGCACTACTCTACCAATTTTGTTGAAACAAAAAAAAAATCGGGTTGAAAAAAATTGAATTGAGAAATGTAAAACACCTGGAAATTATGAGTTGGACACAACTTTGGACTGCCCCTATGAAACTGAGGTCATTTCTCAAGAATAACACTGTATTTACAGCTTGTGCAATTAGTTAACATATAATAATATATTGTAATGCTTCGAATCGGGTAGAGTTTTTCAGATGGAAATATTTTGTATCGTATAGTATGCAAATATCTTTTCAAAGTTGTTCCAGAGGTTTTAGATTATTTGTCATCGGGTGAAGTGATATTAATTATTCATACTAATCACCGAATTATTGTATCGTGTGAGATCTGATCTGGTAATTCAATTATTCAGAAGATATAGATCTACTTTTTCGAATTTTTGTTCGAACGTACAGCTTACAGAAAAAACATAGTTATGATTTGAGGAATTTATAATGTAAACATTATAAAATCATTTCATTAACAAATAATAACAAGCAACGTTTTTCATTTTTTTTTTCAAATCTTTAGCCAGTATTTGACATTCCGAGCCAGGAGATAGAGGCCAGGTCAGAGGGAAACGATTCAGTTAAGCTTATCTCGTTAAGAAAAGTTATGGGGGGAGCTCATATAGATGTGCCCAGTATACAGAATGTACAACTCTTTCGACAATGAACTCCTATCTGAACTGGAATGTTTTTATGAAATAGAAAAATCAAGAAACGAATATATGCATAAAAGAGTTGCTGTTTTTTTTGCAGAAAAACATTTGAAAAAAAAGTTTCAACTCTGGTTATTTTTTACTACTCCTATGAACTCAGTATCCTGTGTCCTTCATAGCTCCTTTGACTATGGAAAGAGGTGCTTATATAGATATTCCTTTAGTAAACGAACTCAATAAGTCCAAAAAACTTATAGACGATGAAATTGAAATCAAAAATAGAAAGACAAAATAGATCAGACAGAAATCATTTTATATAATGGATTATATGGAAAATTCCGTACTGAAGTCTTAATGAAAATTGATTGAAATAGATAATTGTCAATTTTTATTTTTTATTATTAGTATTATTCTTATATTTTCTATAATGGAACAGTCTGAATTCGATGGCATTTTTTCTTCAATGTATGTTTGAGGAACAGTACTTTTGCTTTTTCTCCTGCAAATGAAAAAAGAATTTTTGATTCGGAGAAACAAGCTAAAAAATAGTTTCTCAAACATCGTTTTCTCCACAAAAATACCCAAGTTCCTAAGTTTCAATGTATGTGTTTTAGTAGGTAATTTTTTTAAATGCGCTACCGTAAAAATTAGTAGGACGATACAGAGCGCTTCGGCACCAAGGATAATTAACCAACCCTTGCCCACACAAGGCCTTCTGGGCGCACTTGAAATAATGTTTGATGAAGGGAGGATATAAATGAAATGGATAAATGCCTTGGTGCCTCATCTGATATGCTTTTGTTTAGTGAATTCCTCTCGATGTGAGAAATCAAAGTGAGAGTTAACATTTTTTGACGGTAGGTTATGATGTAAATGCGATTTTCTGAAGCTGCGATTCCAATCAGGCGGCAGCTTACGAGTGAATTTCGACACTTCATTGACTTAATTCTGGCGGGATCTTTAGTTTACCAATAGAATCATTAGTTCACAAAATTAGTGTAGACAAGGCAGTCTTATAGAAACCCAGTCCTTTACAGTAAAGATCGACACTTCAATCTGGAATATTTGAAATCTGAATGCGTTCAAAAATTCCGATAATCTGAATTCTTAGTTTTGTTCTTCTTTCATTTCACGTTGTACTTCCTTTTCACGTTTTTATTGTTACTATTACTATTGGATCTGGTGCAGATGGTTTATATTTATATGCAGATTCACACGAAAGGGAAGCCCTGTAATGTTCAAAGAACACCGCGCGAATCAAGGGACAGGAGATACGAATTAACATTCACTTTGATTTTCTGAAGTTTGTAAGCCTCAGGAAAAACCTCTTTCGGCAGGGAGTTTCAAACCTCAGCTGTTCTACAGAAAAAAATCCCTGAGCAAGAGAGATTCGACAGGCCTCCAAATTCACAACAAAGGGGTGGGAATTCTGTACTCGTCGAGTCGTCCGTGTAGATATTGCCAAGCGGGACACGATTGATAACAATTCAGAAGAGCATCGACCGTGAAAGTATCTATAGAAGAGAGACAAGTCTCCGACCCTTCAACGATGTTCCAATGAAGTGAGCGAGTCTGTGAGCCAAGAATCACCAACAAGACGAATTGCCTTTCTCTGGATGACTAAAGACCCAAACTCCTACTAGTCCTACTACACCAAGTACCTAGAGAATATTTCTAACAACGGGCACATCGTACGGGAGAGCCGTAAGAAATGACCAGCCGCGAGCGAGAAGTACTTGTAGAGAAAGCTGCAACCCTCCTCAGGAATGAGAATTTACAAAAGGATCTGTTTTTCAATTAACACAGCAACTTGTCGGGGTGGATGGAAGTCTACCCTTCTACACTATAGATTCCAATATTAATACTCATTTTTTCAGATTGTGTTAGGTTAGAAACCGAGAAAAAGACGAAGAAAAGATTTATCCACCACAAAATAATAACTTTCACACAGTATTGGGAATATTTAGAATCAGGCATTCCAGATCACGTGATGTCTTGGTGGCAAACACCAGTGTTACTATGGAAATTACTCACATCACTTTAATGCGAAAAACAAACGAAAGTTTCTGGGGAGTTACCTTCGTCTCGTGACAAGTATCTGGAATGCCTACTATTGAATAGGGAAGAATATCGACCGATAAGGGCGCTGGTGGTGGTTAAACTTTATCCACCATTTTGAAATAGTTACCTTGTTTACATTTGTGAAATAACGCGCCAAACTGGAATCCAGTCATCAGTTGCCCCCGCTAGACAAGATTTTGGTGTTTTTTTGTTATATTTTCATTGTACGAAATTTTTCTCGTGAAGGTTAATATAACTGTGTTCATGATGCTTTGAATATCCGCACAATACCATTCATTGGATAAATTCATTGGATAAATGCATTGTGTTTTAAAATCTAATGATATTTGTTCCAGGACATTTTTTAGTTTCAATGTAGTGTTAGTGAACCAAAGAGGCTTTTATTACATGGATGATGAAATGCGCCATAACTTCGCCTAAAAATAGACAAACAGACACACCAGGTAAGAAGAAATCATCTCTCTTGAAATGCAAGTAACACACTGAAGCCGCTCTAGGTGGTGATTTATGCAGTTTCAGTTTAATATTCCAAGCCTTGTACCTGTCTATTCTCTCTTTCAATCCACTTTCCGTAATGTTTCCCACCAAAGATGTATTTATCTTTGGAAACGTGTGAAAAGACAACTTTGGATTTCGGTTCCTAGAGTTGCGGCAACTTTGCACCAAACACTTTATACGGCTCACTGAGCGATGTGCATCCATGATTGTTTGTTATTATTAATCAAAAAAAATTCAGATGAGATTTCCTGAATCAACACCAAAGAACTCAATAAATTCACACACATAAAATGGAAGCCGTTTGTTTGTGAATTTATTATAGTGCGTTATATTTCCGCCAGACGTCGCATAAAATTATGAACTTCCCAATTGAGTTTATCAAGATTGTAGAACGCATTCAAATTTCGAGTACTTCAGAATGAAGTGTCAAACTTGTCTGTAAAGGACTAGGTTTCAATGAGACAGCCTTGTCTACACGAACCGTTCCCCTGAATACAGCCCTGCCCTCCCGCCTTCCTCGTTATGCCTCATCTGGCACACGCTTCCAGATTAGATAAAAGGGGCTGGACGACTCCTTAGACGGGTGACCCCTTTTATCTAGGTGCTCACGGCATGGAATACGTAACGTCAACTTCATATTTGCCACCCCCGCCCCGAGATTATGGTTATGTCGTAATATGTTTTCATCGGCACGGTCGAGATTTTCAACGGGGGTTCGAGGTGCTGGGTAGGAAAATATGGCGGTCTCTTATTGAATTTCGGTACTTTGTTGGCTGTATATGAATGTCATGCATATGTGATGCGGGCGGACTCCCTGGAGGAAGAGTGAATTCTGTAGAAGTATTTCGAATATTGATGCGACAGTGATTTCGTTGTTTCTTTGTTTGCTTCGCTGTATTTCTCGATTCTGAGGGGGCATTCGAAATCATTGACAGAATCGTTGTCTAAACTTGAACGATATAAGGAACGACAGTTGAAGAAAACAAATGGACCAATAAATAGCTTTTTTTATATGCAGAATTACACGAAAGGGAAGCCCTGTGATGTTAAAAGAACACCGCGTGAATCAAGGGACAGGAGATACGAATTAACATTCACTTTGAATTTCTGAAGTTTGTTAGCCTCAGGAAAAACATCTTTTGGCAAGGAGTTCCGAAGCTCAGCTGTTCTATTGAAAAACAATTCCCTGAGCAAGAGAGGCTCGACAGGTTTCCAAATTCACAACAAAAGGGTGGGAATTCTGTACTCGTCGAGTCATCCGTGTTGATATTGCCAAGGGAGGAACGATTGATAACAATTCGGAAGAGCATCGACCGTGAAAGTACCTATAGAAGAGAGACAAGTCTCCGACCCTTCTACGATGTTCCAATGAAGTAAGCGAGTCTGTGAGCGAAGAATCACCAACAAGACGAATTGCCTTTTCTTAATAGAATCGAGAAGCCTCAATGAATGTTGTGGTGCCGAACTCCAGACATGAGAAATGTATTCCAAGACAGGTCGTATTTGAGCCTTATAGATCATTAGAAGCTGACGAGAAGTGAAGTATTTCTTCGCACGAAATAGAAATCCAAGTTTCTGGGAAGCACATTTAGCGATCGATCTCACATGGTTTTCCCATGAGAGATTATCATTTATCGTAATTCCTAGCATCGACATAATTGATTTTGTAGGAATAGTTACTCCTGACATCTGAATTTTAGATGATGTAGATCGGCTTTTCTTGAGAAGAGAAATGTCTGGGTTTTCGTAGCATTAAATTCCACCAAGTTCATGTTACCCCATTCTATTATTTTTACCAAGTCGTCGTAAATTTCATTGACGTGAATGTTTCTTTGAATTTTTGTTTCTCGAGCTCGCATGGGGATTCTGGAAGAGAAACTGGTGTGAAGAGTACTGTCGTCCGCAAAACTATGTTTTGAACAAGATGTTTTCTCGAGCAAATCATTGATATGAAGCAGAAACAAAGTGGGCGCCAGAACTGAACCCTGTAGGAACACCTGTATCAGACGATACTCCATCAACAAACACATACAGAGACCTATCAGACGAGAAACTCCTTAAGAAAGCACACAACTAAGTAGGCAAACCATAAGTCAGCAGTTTAAAAAGGATGCAAAACTCGATCAAACGCTTTTGAAATATCGAGTGAGTGCAACAGCAGTCGTTTCTCCGAGTATTTCGATTGAATGCTGCCAAATATGAGAAACATAAGCCAATAAGTCACTGGTTGATCTTCAGCTGATTCTAACAAACAGCATGTTCAAGACGTGAATTTCCTCCAAATTATATATAGTTATGTTGGTATTCCTCCTGGGAGCCATACTTTTTTCTACTCCCACTATTTTGAACCCTTCATTACGTATTCGGCAGCTGTCAGTTAATGGCTCATTTAGAATACACGTGTATTCTAAATTAATGACGCCCGATTCCGAAATTGTTTTTTTTTTAATGATAGGATACGTATCATTTTGCCTGATAAACTAGATCTCATGACTACATTCAATTGTCCAAAAACCAAGTCAGCGGATGTTCGTTTCAGATTCTTTGCAAAATTGACATTTACTTTATCTAGTCATGTCAATGGAGCAAGCAATTGTTTTACCAACTTGCTGTCATCCAGTGGTTCGTTGATCATTGAAAAAAAGTGGTAACGGGGAAATTTTTGCTACATCAGCAGAAATCACTTAACAAGCATGATGGAAGTAGAAAAAGTACAGAACGCAACTCGAGGATAAGGCTCTAGTTACATGCATTCGCGAATTGCCACACTCAGCTGAAGCCTAGTGCTCACAATTTTCGCTCATGCGTAATAGGCTACGTATCATCCTCGTTACATAATGTACTAATATGATAATAGTCTTGTTGTGGACTGTGAATACATTTTTGGTAGATTTCACCTTATTTGATTACACTTGATTAGATCTTTCTAGAAACTATAATTTATGGAAACTTATTGAAGAGATCAATTACTGCATCACCAAAGTGATATACTTTTAGACCGAATACTCCAATCTCACTGATTAAGTATTCTAAAAGTAACCAATATGTACCATTCAAAGAGTGCGAATGAATAAAAATTGAATGTAGCTGAAATTACTATGTATAATGCAATCATTCAGCAACACTTTCATTATTGTACATCAATTTTAGTAGTAAATGCCATTTATGGTATTTTCATACCAAACGTCATCGACTTCCAATGAAGTCTTTTAGCAAGTAGGTCTTATTCATTTTCGAATTCATTCAATCTTATATAATAGGTTGAATATGCCACATAAGCTACACATTTGAAGGATGGTATTCATCCAGAAGTCTTTATGAGTATCTCAATGAGAAAAATAAAGTTTTTTATTAATATGATTTATATAAAATCGAACTTTGAAAATTGGTTGTTTTTGGTTCCTATAAATACCTCCTCATGTTTTGGAAAAATTTCAGAGCTTTGTGAAAAGTCAGATGAATATTCTGATCAACTAACAGGACACTAGGAGTTCATATTATGATTATATGATGTAGAGCGTAAGGTGCACACAAGTAATATATTATAAATAAATAAAGATGATTTTACCCAAGCACAAATATACAAAATTTTTCAATTTACGAACAATGAAGACTTCTGACCTTGAATGAACTTTGAATAATCGCTTTCCGCAAACAGAATTAATAGTTATTTAGGTTATAAATAAGTGCAAGCAGTAAATTTTTATTGCGGAAGACGTGAATTTTTCAAAGGAGGCCTTCAATGCAATAGACACTTCTTGTACGAGTTTCATACAATATGTAAATACTGAAACTCTATTCAACCAGCGATAGTATTGGGTACGTTTTTTTTTATATGCAGATTCGCACGAAAGGGAAGTCCTGTAATGTTCAAAGAACAGCGCGTGACTCAAGGGACATGAGATACGAATTGACATTAAAGTTCAGCTGTTTTATTGAAAAAAGTTCCCTGAGCAAGAGTGGTTCGACAGGTCTCCAAGTTCACAACAAAGGGGTGGGAATTCTGTACTCGTCGAGCCATCCGTGTAGATATTGGCAAGGGGGGAACGATTGATGACAATTCAGAAGAACATCAACCGTGAAAGTATCTCCTTCGCTGTGTGCAACAGAATAGTGGGAGAACTGCCGAACGATCGTTCGCGCGGGGTGGGAAATGTGACTTCATTGAGTTCTACGGCTATCACTTCTCGTCCTTTCTTTGTTTCTGTCTTTGTCGTACGTTTTTTTCCCCGGGGGGCGCCGACTTTTTGTCCCCCCCTTTTCTTTTGTCCCTTTCCTCTTCCGTCTTCTCCCTTTCTCTCTCCTTCCTCTCCTCCCCTTTTTTTTTTGTTTTTTTCCCCTTTTTTCTTCCCCCCCCCCCCCCCCCCCCATAGAAGAGAGACAAGTCTCCGACCCTTCTACGATGTTCCAATGAAGTGAGCGAGTCTGTGAGTAAAGAATCACCAACAAGACGAATTGCCTTTCTCTGAATAAATTCGAGAATCCTCAATGGATGTTTTGGTGCCGAACTCCACACATGAGAACTGTATTCCATGATAGGTCTTATCTGAGCCTTGTAGATCATTAGAAGCTGACGAGAAGTGAAGTATTTCTTCGCACGAAGTAGAAATCCAAGTTTCTGAGAAGCACTTTTGACGATCGATCTCACATGGTTTACCAATGAAAGTTTATCACTGATCGTAATTCCTAGCATCGAGATACCTGATATTGTAGGAATAGTTAATCCTGACATCTGAATATTATATGATGATAGATCGGCTTTTCTTGAGAATGAGACATGCCTGAGTTTTCGTAGCATCAAATTCCACCAAGTTCTTGTTACCCCATTCTATCATTTTTACCAAGTCGACGTTAATTTTATTGACGTGAATTTTTCTTTGAATATATTTCAAAGACGAATGATTTTCATCTGCAATTCTTTTAATGATAATATATCCGCATGAAGTCGATACTGAAATATTTCCGAATTTATCGCATTCACACCCCCTGACTCGTTTCTTCGATATTGAAGGATTTTCCACAAAAGAAATGTTACATAAACTAATACTACGTCCTTTTTGACCACTCATTTTTCAACTTTTTTTGTCATCATGAACGAAGTCGCTGAAGGGCCACATATTTTTTCATTCAATCGACAATTAGGACTGTCAGTTATCTATAATTGATAGTTTGAACTGTCGTTTATGGCTGATCAACAGACGGAAGTGTCGGTTATAGAAAATCGAAGCGGCTGATTGTTTCACTAGAAAGATTAGCATCTTAAAAGAATATCAATGCTGTTCTAATTATTCTGAGGTAATGAGAGGTACTACCTGTATTCTTTTTCGTATTTTAGAGATCCTAGTTGATTTCTTAATATTAAACTAAATATTGCAAGGAATGAGAGAAGCTCTCTGTCGCCATCCATAATCCATATCATCAGTACGTTCTGCTACATCTACAAATTCGAATCCTCCTTTCATGAACATTTTTGATCAATCTCAGATTGTGTTTGGTAATTCTATGATCATCCAGAGCATTTTAGGTGACACAGGACTACTCAGTCCTTCCTAATATTGTGAGAAAATCATGTTCTTTGAAGCAAGTTTTAATATCTCGTCGATTTGGCCAACGTCCTTTTTGTTTCAATCTTGACAACTGATTGCCGTTCTACGTAATTCCAGTTTCCATCATACGGAAAATGATTCCGAAAAATGTATCCATGAACATGCAACTCACCCCAACTAAAATGATGTTCACTTACCTATCACTGCTCACAAAAATTATTTCGAAATTTGGCTCCTTTTTCCTAATCAACCTGTATACTTCAGACAGTTGCGGAGTGAATGCTCGACAGGGAGGGCACTAAAAAGATGATTTTATGATTCGTGTTATGTTATCGGATTGAATTTACTTACCCAGTTAGCAGAAAAATAGAATCCTCTTATCCCATCTGGTAGATCGCCATATCTTATGTCCGCTTTGGTGAAGTTTTTGTGATCTGCTGAGTAGGCCCCACCTGGTTGAAGAACTACATCCTTCAGCACCTGAAAATACGAATATAACATTGCGAGGTCCGAATTCTCCGAGGTCAAGTGAGAATACATGAACGACATGGAAAGCCGACTATAATATATTTTGAATTATAAAAAAAAGGGATTTCTCTACTACCCATTAGAAAACTTCACTTTCGAGAATTTTCCTGAGAAGTTGATATTACCATAAGAAAGATTTTTTACTTTTTATTTATCGAGAAGAGATAGAATGAAATCAATTATACCTCTTTAGCGAAATATTTTGGCAGGTCGTCTTCGTTATAACTCATTTTCGAAACTAAAGGCGGATTCAAGCAAGCCAACTTAACTTATTGATAACTCAACAATTCGTGACAGATAAAACATGGGATATTGCAAGTTAAGTACTAGCCTGAATGCCCTCATTTAATCCTGATGTTTTATGTTCCTAAGTTGATGAGTTAAGTTATTCATAAGTTGAGTTAGCTTGCTTGAATCCACCTTGAAAAGCAACTTCAAAGCTTGGGAGTAGGACTAGAGCCGTCTCTAGCTGCGCACTGGCCCAGCTCAAAGTAGACATTGTGATAAAAGCAGGTGTAAAATGTGGATTGAATGATCATTTGCTTTGACTGGCTCATATGACTCATAATATATATAAAAAGATCGGATTATACATCCCAGCAGTCTAAAGCTTGTCTTCCGTTATTTTTCTTCTATCAAACTACTACCAGAGATGTACTCCAGAAAGTCCAGATTTGAACTTACTTGGTCAACAGGTCGTGGTCTCCAAGGAAAACTAGTTCCGCAGGGATCCTCCAGAAGTCTGTCTTGAGCGGATACACTAATGGTTGTTCCTTCTCGTCCCAAAAGCACCAAAGTTGGTACTCCTGATTTTATTCTGTACCTTCTCGAAAGTCTCGTCTGGAATGAGAGAAAATAAAATGTGAAAAAGTTTCCGAAGGGTGTTATGATGTAAAATCAGAATGCAACGTAGAATATTATACAGGGCCTCTCAACGAAAACTTTCCACGTTAAATATTTTTGACAAGAGTGGAATATGAAAAGTTGCCAAGATGCGTAACAAAAGGTTTGTAGTAGGACACATTGCCACATTCTCTTCACATTTTGAAATATTGCCCATTATACTTGTAATGAAAACCGTTATGAAATACAACATTATTTGGTTCATCAAAGAATGAGACTGTACAATATCAATTCGTGGGATAAATTTTGTTTGCATCGATAGGATTTATTATATCACTTCAAATGGAATTCAGAGCCAAAATATTGATTCGGAGAGGGGAGATGACTCAAAATTTCTGAAGATCACTATCTGATGAGACTTTTCTAGGTAAGAGGGGAGCGGAGGGGAGTGAGTAATTTATGTCGCTCAAGAGTTGAAATGTGCTTACTTATCAACTTTTACTATTGCTTTCAGATACTTTCAATGTATTCATTCGTGTCAAAAATATTCAGGCTTCTCTTCCAATGAAATCAAACGCTGCCATTTTGATATGTGTTATTGAAATAGTCAAAAATTCTAGCAAAATATTCAACTCGATAAGAATATTTTCCCTTGCAAACTTTCAGATACGGGCCTCGGTCAGTGTTGGGTATTTTTAGTGGGAGGAGTTGTGATTTACGGTATTGAACTCAGGACCTGCAGGTCCAGGTACTTTTATATTTCCAAATATTTCGGGAGTATTCAGGGTGGGGAGTTTTCATTGAGGTGCTATGTATTTTATTTGAATCGGAAGTATACAAACATTGAATGGTGCGAAGTTGAAGTCCGTTTATGTTAATTGACACTATTTGAGCAAATATAAACTCACTTCATCAATTTATCTCTTACCGACAGCTACATGAAGTATTGCCGGTATATGGAATTGTATTCAGGCTTTCGTTTAATACTACACAAAAAAATGGAAAAAGACACACAACACATATATCGGATGAAAACCTAGGAAACCCAATTTTACAACGACAATTTATTCATAAACTCATCCAATGGAAAATTGGACTATGAAATCCCTAGTGGTTATGTGATGAAGTACAGAAAAGATAATTATCAGGGGTATATGGTCATGTTAGTCATGTATTATGCGAGGCAGATTCATTGCACTCGCCCTAATCCTGCTTATTTATTCATTTCATCTTTCTTTCTGAATTTTGAAATTTGCGATTAGCTCACTGAAAGGTATATAATTGAGTATGTTCTTCAACTGTTACGCACGAAAAAAAAAGTCGTGATCAAAGAACCAACAAGGATAAGTTGCGAAACTGTACCATATAGGTAATTGTGAAATATGACACATTAGATTCACAGAAATTAACAGACTAATCAAATAGTTACAACATGTGTGGCAAAGCGTAACCTACTCGGTATGGTTTCCATCTTGAGAAACACCCAATTTTGTTGCAACTTGCAACAAAATATATTTACCCATTTCATTTAAATTAGCTCGGCAAAACGCCCTATATACGCACAAACCTCGCACATCGAGGGCTCACCGTTTTTCTTGCTTCTATTAGAAAAACGCTGGCCGATGAGGGAATGCTCCAAGGCAACCGATTTCGTTTCAACTTTCGAAGATTTCATCCAGGCTTTGTGTCGGGTTTTGTTATCGTTATAACTCCGAAGTGCTTGAGGGTTTGTTTCACCAAGGTGTTGTACCTGCTTTCGTAGGTGAGTTTGTTTATGCCTTTGCGTCTTTTATTTATTCATATATTTGTTTTTACGTATATGTATATTTGTTGTGATTAAGGTTATGTTTACATGTTTTCTATTTTTCGTAGTTGTGCTGAATGATAAAACTTCATACTTATTGGAACCAAGCCGTTCTCCGGGTTTTTGTTCAAATCTCTCCCGAACCTTTCATCCTCGAACTGTGGCGGCGCTAATAGCCGGGCGCTCCGCTACATCTTTGGCGACCAACTAAGAGGCAGATTGGAAAATACAGGAGAGGCGGCAAATGGTTCTCACAAGATCGCCAAGGAACGAAGAAAAAACCAAAAATTCACCCCCTATGACGCGTAGCAGAGTAAATCGAGAGTCATCGGTAGGTGCACCAACCCCCCTAGGGGTTACGGGGGCAATTCCAAGAAGACAAAGAGGAATTTGCAGCAATTTGGACACTCAGGTCCTTACACCAGCAGCTGCAGAGTGCCCACCGGTACCCACTCCATCACCGTCACGTATGTCCTCCCCTTCTTCATCTGTCACCATGGACACTCAGGTATTTAGAAATTCATTTGTTGAAAATACTGATCAAGAAAATCCTGCTGAAGCTTATGTAACGGTACCAATCACTAGTGAAAAGACTTATCAGGAAAAAGTTTGTTTTGATAAAAGTGCTTTGCCACCCCATCTACATGGTGGGGTGATTTCAACTGATATGATTAATGTGTCGAATAAAAATAACCATGTAAATCATTATATACAGCATGTTCCTTCTCGAGATGGCATCCCAAATGTTAATTATCAAACACAGTTTTCCGGACCTGACATACAGGGTGATGCTTATTCATCAAGATCAGAAAATTTTAATCAGAATCAGCGCTTTGAATTTCAAAATCACAGAGTACAGGGCAAATCAAATGGTTTTAGTCGTTACCCACCTTCAGTACAGGATGGCCTAGTTTCATCAAAAACCAAAATTTCAGAGACAAATAACCAGATACAAACTAATTTGAATCATTTTACCAACCAAAATATACAGAGTGATTCTATTTCTTGTTATGGTCATATGGGATGTGAAAAAGTACAGAGTGTTCCTAATTTGTTTACCAAGGATTTGATTAACAGAGTAAAAAGTGGTAGTTCTTTTGTACCCAACATACAGGGTGTGCCAAATATTCCTAGTTGTATGACAACCTGTATACAGGGTGGTCCACGAATTTCGGAAAACTCTGTAGTGCAAAACTATTTGAATAGAAATACACAAGGTGAGACATTTTCATCAAATATTTTGAATTCGCGGAGCAGGCAGAAGCAGGCCAATAATTTTCCACCTGAAGGTATACATGGGGTATCAGTTCCTCAGTTTTTAAATCCTGTCGTTATGACTAGAGTTGATACTGCTCCTCGGACGCAAAATACACAGGGTGGACAACGTTATGAAGAGGAAAATGGACCATCTGATCGGATTTCACAAATACAAGCTGAATTCAGTTCGATCCCCCCGAGCACCAATAGACATATTACCCCCAATTTTCCTCATTATAACTTGAGTTGCCCTATGAATTTTCCAAATTTTGAAAAAATGTTACCAAAATTCAGTGATAAGGGTCCTATGCACCCAAAAGATTTTTTAGTTCAATTCGAAACTGTTATCGATGTTTTTAGTACCCCTTTTAATCGTATAAAATTGTTATTATATGAATGTTTTTCTGAAAACGCAAGGGTATGGGCAAATGCTTTACTAAATCAATTCAATGATTATAACCAGTTCAAATATGCATTTTTACAACAATTTTGGGGTCCGCTCAGACAGACCTTGAGCCGTTCGGAGTTAGAAACTAGCCGTTATAACCCCGCGGTCAGTAATTTTGTTGATTACTTTTTGAATTTAGTAGCAAAGGCTAGATATATCGAACCTCCATATGCTGAACAGGTTCTTGTAGCCATTATAAGTCGGGGCTATCCTTCTGAAATCGCCGTATCTTTGATAGGAGCTTCAACTATCAATGATGCTCTAGAAAGACTCAGGCAAGCGGATTTCGTGAGTAAAGTTCGCGGTTCGGGGAACCCATTTTCTGAACGGGTAGAAAATCGTACTGCTTTCAATTATGGTAACGTGCGGAACGCAAATAGATCACCAAGTCCTCGGCCCAGAGTATCTTTCAAGAATGAAAATTAACGTGTTTCGGAAAATTAAAACGCCTTCACTCAAGCAGCCCGAGGGTGGAGGTAATAAACTGTAGGGCTAACAACAAATTGGGTCAAAGATCAGAAGGTAATGATTTACCTATCAGTATCGAAAATGTGAATCCCAGTGAGGAGCTGTGTGACTTCTCCTGCGATTTTGATCACACCATGGAAAGTCGATGCCCTTTGGTATCAGTTCATATTCTGAACTGTGGATTTCCGGCGTTGCTGGATACTGGGAGTAACATTTGTTGCATATCAGGCTCTGTATGGGACCAGGTACATCACCTAGACCCAAACTTGCCTGTTTTCCCAGTTTCTGGAGTACGAGTATCGGGGGCATTTCGAGGAAAGCAACGGGTTGTTAGTTACCAAGTATCCCTTGAATTCTCCTTATCAGGGCATCAATTTCAGCATGAGTTCTTGGTTATCCCTGACTTGATCTACCCTGTCATCATTGGTTCGGATTGGTTGAGGCTTGTTCAAGCTAAATTTGACCTGCATAAAAGAGAGCTGTACCTGGGGCTCATCGGCAAAAGTGTATCCGAAATAACGCTGTATCATGATTTCAAATCCCCACCCATATCAGGACTACGTCTCCTTTCTCTGGACAAATCTCCCCTCAATGTGGAGAGCCATTTAGGGCGAGAGTCCTTGGAAAGTAGTTGTGATTTGATATCTATTTCCCAAAATTGTGATTTAGATGGTACTCAGAGAGATAAATTCTTGCATCTATTGCAAAAACACTCGAAAACTTTTTCAGACACACCGGGTCGGGTTACTGAATATCATCACGATATTCAGCTAACAGATCCCACTCCGTTTCAGGTCAAGCCTTACCCTATACCCGTTTCTCATCGCGCGGCTGTGCAACGCGAACTAGATCGAATGGAAAGATGGGGAGTTATAGAAAGAGCATCAACACCCTTTTGTAGCCCTTTGGTTACCGCCGTGAAAAGAGATGGAAGTGTACGTGTATGTTTGGATGCGCGGCGTCTGAATCGAGTCATGGTTGCCGAATCAGAGCGTCCACAAAAAATAGGAGAGATGGTTAGAGATCTCAGTGGTGCTCGATTTTTGTCCTCCATTGACCTAACTCACTCCTACTGGCAAATTCCGCTCCGCAAAGAAGCCAAAAAGTATACTGGGTTTGTGGTCGGAACGCGTTGTTATCAGTTCACTGTGTTACCATTCGGGATTAAGACAGCTGTTTCTTCTTTTACACGCTGCATAGATACAATTTTGGGAGCAGAATTCAGGTCTTTCGTAACGGCTTATATCGATGATTTGTTGGTTAAATCAGAAACATTCGAAGAACATCTTGACCATTTGGACAGAGTATTATCAAAATTGGGCCAGTCAGGATTTACCATTCGTTTGAAGAAATGTAAATTTTTTCGACAGGAGATGAAATTTGTTGGCTACATCCTCTCTTCAAATGGAATTCAGAGTGATCCAGAACGGGTTCAGGCCATTTCTGAGTTTCCTACCCCTCAAAATATAAAACAACTCCAAGCTTTCATAGGGATTTGCAATTATGACAGGAGCTTTTGTCCTAATTTTGCCACTATCTCGGAGCCATTAGTTGCCCTTTTGAGAAAAAAGGCAAAGTGGAGGTGGGGTACTTCACAGGAAAACGCTTTCAGCCGACTGAAAGAAGTAATATCTTCTGAGATTTTATTATACCATCCTGACTTTTCAGCTACTTTCTATGTCCAAACCGATGCCAGTGATTTTGGCCTCGGTGCCCAACTCTTTCAAAAAAGGGACGGCAAAAAACAGATTGTTTCCTTTGCCAGTAGACTTCTTCTTGATAGAGAGCGCAATTATAGTATTCCAGAAAAAAAAACTTTGGCTGTCGTTTGGGCCTTGCAACGTTGGAGAGAATACTTGCTTGGTAAACCTTTCATAGTACTTTCAGATCATCGTGCTTTGTCTTACCTCCAGTCCTGTAGGCTCCTTTCTGCGAGAATAACTCGTTGGGTGCTGGCCCTACAGGAATTTGATTACACCATTGAGTACATCCCAGGTAAACAAAATGTAGTTTCGGATATTCTCTCTAGGCATCCGCCGTTCCGTCTCCCAACACCGGAAGATAAATGTTTCAGGGTAATGGCTTGTAGCACAAAGAGAAATGATACACCAGACATCCAAAGACACCTTCAAGACCTCTTGAGAAATTTGGGGGCTGCACAGCAACAGGATAAAGACCTTCTCAGGATAATTCGGAATTTGTCTTCTCCAGAGCACTCTGACCATCGTCGTTTCATAGTCTTCAACGATATGTTATATATGCGAAAATCACAATTTGATCCCGCATTGCTGTGTTTACCCAAGTTCTTGGTGTCAGAAGTAATCCGATTATACCATTCGGCAATCGGTCATTTCGGAGTCTATAAGACATGGTGTGCGTTGCGCAGAGAGGTTTACTTCAAGAACATGCACCGTCTCATCAAAGGGGAGCTCCGTTCGTGTGAGACGTGCCAGATTACAAAGCACTGTGTGCTACCTGATCCTCCGCAGAAAGCGATCATACCTGAAGGGCCAAATGACCTCGTGGCCCTGGACCTTTTTGGACCACTCCCCACTTCTATTGGTGGTTTGACATATTTGTGTGTAGTGGTAGATGTTTTTACTAAGTATGTTACCTTGTACAGCTTGAAGCGTGCAACTACGGAAGCCATTCTAAATAGGCTTCTGAAAGACTATTTTCCAAAGTTTTCCACGCCCAAGCGTATATTAACCGACCATGGCACACAGTTTACTTCAGAACTATGGAATAAGACACTGAAAGATAGAAATATCCAAGTCATCCATTCTTCGGTACGGCATGCACAAGCTAACCCATCCGAGCGTTGGATGAGGGAATTGTCGAGATTGTTCAGGGTTTTTTGCAGTGAAAAGCATACCCGGTGGGCCTGCGAAGTACCCAAGTTGACACGCTTGTGTGAATAGTGTGGTTCATGAAACGACAGGATTTACTCCCATGGAACTACAGCTTGGGCAGTTACCAGACCCTCTCATTCCATCGATATTTAGTCCTCCATCTGATGGGGTCCAGTACGATGCCCATGTCAAATTATTTTTGGCTCGCGAAAGTTTTTTCGCGAAGGCCAAGCGCCGTGAAGCAGCTAATCCTGGAAGACCTTATCCGAGATACTCTTTAAATGATATGGTCCTATTACGTTCAAACCCTATATCTTCCGTATTATCGTCTCAAACAAAAAAATTCATGCTTTTGTTCGAGGGCCCATTTCGAATCAAGCGATTGGTAGATGAGTACGTAGACTCAGGTAAGGATCGCGGTTACTTTCATGCTAGCCACCTAAGACCGTTTATCACGAATACTGTTGTAAGTTCTCCTCCCTTAACCTAATTAGCTGGTCGAAGAACTTCGGGGGCAGTTGTGGCAAAACGTAACCTACTCGGTATGGTTTCCATCTTGAGAAACACCCAATTTTGTTGCAACTTGCAACAAAATATATTTACCCATTTCATTTAAATTAGCTCGGCGAAACGCCCTATATACGCACAAACCTCGCACATCGAGGGCTCACCGTTTTTCTTGCTTCTATTAGAAAAACGCTGGCCGATAAGGGAATGCTCCAAGGCAAGCGATTTCGTTTCAACTTTCGAAGATTTCATCCAGGCTTTGTGTCGGGTTTTGTTATCGTTATAACTCCGAAGTGCTTGAGGGTTTGTTTCACCAAGGTGTTGTACCTGCTTTCGTAAGTGAGTTTGTTTATGCCTTTGCGTCTTTTATTTATTTATATATTTGTATTTGCGACTATGTATATTTGTTGTGATTAAGGTTATGTTTACATGTTTTCTATTTTTCGTAGTTGTGCTGAATAATAAAACTTCATACTTATTGGAACCAAGCCGTTCTCCGGGTTTTTGTTCAAATCTCTCCCGAACCTTTCATCCTCGAACTGTGGCGGCGCTAATAGCCGGGCGCTCCGCTACACATGAGGTGGTATCGACAAAATATTCTGCGTCATATTTCATATATGAACAAGAATTAAGCATTTGTAATATTCATTTGAATCCGTTTTGTTTCAAACATTGCAAATAGACGAATTTTATGAAACTCCCAATAAATTTCATTATTCTCATTTTTTGGTAATGTCAACCACCTACGTGGAGGTTAATAGTAGATTATACCACGAGTCAATAATGATAGCTATCATTCCGAGAGAATAACAGTCATTATTGCGAGTAGTATACTCTACATTATTTACGACTAATTTATTTATCATAAATAAATGATTCTTCAGTTTCATTCATCCCAATACAAAACACAAACACTACCTACGCGTTTGACAGTGACACTTTGGAGTTTGGTTATATCGTTTCCATGATAACATTCAATTCGAGAAATTTTGTTATGGGACTAGAATAGGGAATAAAGACTATTACTATTAACCACTCGCCATCATTCTAAGGGAATACACCGCGGGCATGTGACGTCACAAGACAACTGTCAATCAGCCTGCTGGACAAACAAACCCTACTTCCATAAGCAACAATGGTAATTTAATGATATTATTATAGTAATTATGGAGAAATTACGGGTTTACCCTAATTTTGGGTATACCCTTAGTGTACCTGACATATATAAATGTATAAATTTTGCAATCTATATTCATTATTCTTGCTGCTTGCAAGGAAATTGTATGTGAAATGGCTGATAAAAGTGATTATTTCAACACCTTTTCTATGGATATCCAGAAGAGATATTTACAAAAACTGAAGAAAAGTAAGGGATGTGATCCTTATTTATTGAAATTTGGGGATTGTAGTAATGCTGTGAAATACTTTCCTGAAGTGACATGTTGTACGACATTATAAACTATTTTGTATATGAGAGTGCATGCACCGAAGACTTCAAGACTATAAAAATTTGGATCATACAATATGTTTATATCTAAATGGATTAGAAGGATTGGAATGAAGCTTGTGAAAAAAATACTGAAAATGTACTTTAATAAATAATAATTTTGAAAGAACAGATTTAGGATATGTTATATAAGGCTCTACAAAATTATAAACCACAACCATCCTTTCATATGGTAATCCTGTATAAAAAAGGCATTAAGATGAGTTATGCTTTAAACTTCCCAATGGGAATGATTGAGTCTACAAAGTTTCCCGGAGACGATGGATTTTACGATAACAATTCTGCAACTCGAAATCAATATGGAATATTTGCGATGTCATTTTTATCACGCTGCTCCCTACGATACAATCTCTCAATGCTTTGAACTGCATTGATATTTGTTTTGTAGCCAAGTAATTGATTCGGTACCCAGTCTATATTGTCAACATCTTTGAGTGCACTTGGCTTGTCTGAAATGAAAAAATAAAATTATGTTTCCTAGATTCTTTGAAAATATCTCTTACGAAAATGTTTTGAACACACCGTTGCCCATTTCAACTTATAAGAAGTTAAATCTGCTACTTCTAGTTGCCTGAATCCACAATTCACATCTCTTAAGTGCAGCAATGAGGCTTGATCTTTTTTCTATTCGTCGCCAAAATAGAAGGGAATCCTAAGATGAACATGAAACATTATGTCTGCCCCTATTACTTCCACATTTCACAAGTCGCACAAAATTGAGCCTTTACCAGTGTAGAAAAAATATTTTAAAATATGACATAAACACACACTCAGCATAGGTACAATCAGATTTGTATGTCCAGCAGGCTGGATTGACAACTGTCATTTACTGTCGAAACGTGTTAGATATGCCCGCGGTGTGTAACGCAACGGTACTGCAGAAACCAATTGTATAATATCATTCGGAATTCCATCAAATGGACAAACAATAATTATTCGTTAGATTTCATTTTGTGTTTCAAGTAGACATTGCACATAGACGAACTTCATGATGTTCCCACAAATGTAAATAAATATTATCAGTCTTGTGCCTAACCTAACCTGATGTAGACTTTAGCGGGGTTCTGAACACTTCCTGAAATTCGATAAGTAGAATGACGGTTCGAATAAAGGAGGACGAGATTAGAAAGTTCCAAAAGAAGTCGGAAAAGTTCTGTCCAGCCTCGCCTTCTTCTGCGCGAACAATTGCTCACAATCTAACCTAGCCTAACCTAACCTAAAGTAGGTTACAGGAAACAAGCACATCTTCGAATGATTGTGATTAAAATATGTTTACATTTTGGTTTCCTTTTAATGAATGCGTCTGGTTTAAAACCTTATTTTTATATTCGATAATCCACCAGAATATCACGTGACAATTGCAGTGATATTCATGCGTTCATTTTCCAAGCAAATTCAAATTTAAATACGGTGTTGTCATTAGCATTAAAACGATGAAATTTCTCGTGATTACATAGTGAAACATAAAATTTTTAGCCTAAACGCATTGCAGAGCAACAATTTTGTCTGTTTTTTTTTAATAATATGAAATTGAAACTAAGTTAAAATCGATGAAATCAAATAGAACTTGAAATGCACTCCAATGTCAGAACACATATAGATTTTTTAATTTAAATTTCTTGCGTGTTTTTTGTGACAGTCGGACTTGTATTTTCGATTTCATCGTGAATTATTGTCTGTCTTTGTGTTCTGCAATCATAAAATGCCTTGAGACGGGTTTATGGGAGCACTATCAAACAACCATCCGTAGACATTTTCATGGCGATGGAAATCATAAAGAATGAACGTTTCAGTGTCGCTGAATTTGGAAATGTAAAACCAACGGCGTCGACACTTCAGTTTCCATGTTGAAATTATTCCAAAAAACATTCATTCGAAATTGAGTCAATGTCCCATAACAGTTTTCATATTCAAAGAACAGTTCTAACATTCTTATATCATTTAAAGGTTATTTTTGAGTTGAAGTCACATCATAATTTGGAAATTCATATCCTTATTTCTCATGCAGTTGGAAAAAGATGACTTTTTGTGCTCTCAACAGTGCAAAAGTATGTCCAGAGCACAAAGTTCGGTCCAAAAATTATACTGTTCAACTTTCGTTGAGACAAAAAAGAAAGGTTTGTATGTCGTCTGTACACGTAACCATTATGCTGCTTCATCAGGTGCTTTAGCAGCTATTTTATATTCGTCATTCGTGCACAAACACTGTCAACACTGTCAACTATTAAATAATGACGCAACCAGTGACTCTGATATGAGTAGTGACGTATGCCACCCGTCATGTTGATACTGGCAGTTTAGGCGGCAAATTCATGAATTTGGATATGGAATAACTCGGCAAGGTTTTCTTTTGTTTTTCACGTACTGATTGTCTTTTGACCTGTGTGCCTTCATATTTTCTTCCAAAAAAATTGAAAACACCAATGTCACTGTACAATTATAAATAGAAAAAAAATTAAATATCTGAGAATAATCCTCGATCCACATCTACGATTGGATGAACATATTTTATATCTTGTCAGGAAGTTGCGTTCGTATTCTGTTCAGATTCAAACAGATCAAATCTTACCTCAATTACAAACAAAAAATTATCGTCTACCAAAGCTTGGTGGAAACGCACTTAAATTATGGAATAATCGGGTGGGGGGGTGTATCGCGAACTTACCTCGATATACTTGAAGTGTCTCAAAGAAAATTGCTTAGAATGATTGGTGATAAAGAACCAAGATACTCAAGTGACTCTCTCTACGCAGAAACAAATATACTAGATATTAGACAACCTTATTTCAAACAAGTCTGTATTAGACATCACCTCAATGGAATCGGAACGAATGTGCTGATTTACTCCCACTCCACCAGACAAAAAAATGAGTACATTGTTCCACGAATGAATGAGGCGATAGGACAAAAGGGCTATCATTACTTAGCTCCCAAAATCTATAATTTCACCCCAGGATTCTTGAAAACAATAGCGGTGCTAAAAAACTTCAAAAAAGAACTCACAAAATTCATGAGGACAACTTATAGAAAACAAATTCATAAACTCATTGAGTCTTAATAATACTGATCATAGCAGTTTTATATCGGTATTTGTTTTCACTTTTATGGAAAAAAATACTCTGTAGTGATAAACCATGGAGATCCGTCTGTGTTTGCAGATACTGCAGAATGAACTATGTTCATACTCAAAAACCAAATCGCTGGTGTAATAAAAAAAAGTCTTATTCGAAATGTATCATCTTTATATGTTTCAACGGATTATTTTTCTATTGTATACCTAATATTAATAATGTTTTATTCAATGACATCAATTTCATCAAACTGATCCGCTGAAAATTTTCTTACCATAACATTATCCTATCGTGTTCGTGAATGTAATCTTAGTGTGTATGTTAAATTATTTATTTGATTGTATTTGTTGTGTATTTTTTATTTCAACCACATTAATATTGAGAATGTTTTAATAAATGATATTGTTTTTATCAAACTAATCTGCTGAAAATTTTGTTACCGTAACATAATCCAATCGTGTTCGTGAATGTATTCTTACTATGTATGTAAAACTATTTATTTGATTGTATTTTTTATGTATTTTTTTATCTCAACCACACACAGGGGCATACTCCTCAGTGGTATTGTCATTTATTCATCACTCCTTTGAAAATGATATCCTCAACTATATTGTACAAGATGAATAAAGTATTATTATACAGTGTCACCGATAAAGTTCGCATCAAATGAGAAACTTTTTTATTTATCGTCTTATGTGAAATTCGATTTTGGCAGTAGATTTTGCTTAAGAAATGATGTCAAATGGCGTCTACAAAATAGGTCACGTGATTTCCTTAACCTGTCAAAATTGACATTTAAAAAAAGAAACATCAAAAATGACATTATTCTTCAAAATATCCAAAAATATCAAAGGATAAAAACATTTTCTTTTTAATTTTATACCCACCACCAAGTTTCAAACCCATAATGAGTATTTTATATTTTCACTATTTTTCCGCACTCCTCTTTTTCTACTTATCAAAATTTAAGCACACCTGTACTAAATCATTTATTTCAACTACTCGTCACCAATTTCTTTTTTTGTAATATAATAATATTTTAAGAGCCTCTTTGATTTAAAAACAAATTTTAAAAATAAAAGTTTCAAACTTGATCAAATTCATCTATTCAACGGGGCTTATATATAAAACTATACAATACACCGAAACGTATCCCGCCTAGCGTTACCGAAGAATACCAATGAAAAATAAGCTAGAAGGAAGCAATATCGTTCTAGCGTTACTTGCTCCATTCCGGACACAATGGAAGATGAGTCTGGCTGACAATAGCCGCGATGGGGATGAGACGTGTTCATACATGCTCGTCGAAGGGTGTCGAGAGGAGCATGTTATCGATCAACTCACGGTTGACAATACACGTCCATTTATTCTGATTATCTATCCATCTCGAGTGACAACCCGAGCTGCTCTTACCACACTCATTCCCCTAATTAACTCCGTTTCAATTGGCTCTCATCGGAAAATGGTGTGCATGACTGAAACTTCATTGGGGGGACGCGAGAATGTGGTTCGGGAGCAGATCATGCAGGAAGGAGGAGTATGTCTTCTCGCGAAGTGGAAGATCTTTGCATACCGAGGAGGAAAATGCATCGTTTATCTCGAGAGGAGAATATTTTTTACTGAGGCCATAGTGCCAGGTAAGCGATTTCTCGATAGGAAAATGTAACTTATGCCGAGGTTTGTGTATTAATTGATTCACAATCACTCGATAAAAACTATATAACAGCAAAAAATGAATATCTTCGAGGTTGATTAAGACATTTTGTGTTCTGAGTAGGCACTCTCAATGGACCAACTACATCAAGCTCTCGACCGTTTTCACTATTGTCATTTTTGTAAATGTCATTTCCCAACGTAGAGATTTTAATGAATGCCATTGACATCCCAATCATATCTCACTACCTATTTTTGACCAGATTTTCTAGAGATGAGCAAAATTAGAATTACTCGTTGATTTTTTTGCGGCATTTTTGACAATAAAATGAACTAGCTCTAAGCAGGAGAGATCGACGTCAAAAAGAATGAAATGTGTGAAAAAGTAGACTGGTAATGTATTTTATTGGAGAATAGTGTGAGGTTATAGTCATTGAGGAAATTTGAGTTTTTCAAGAAAGAAACTGAGTGCCAGGGTTAGCATTTGTTCAACTAATTTTATGTTGAGAATTTAGAGAGGGTCTTAACACTTCCTGAATTTTGATGAGAAGAATGACGTTCGAAACAGTAGTTTCCAACAGGATTTCCTCTTGATAGTCTCAAAATAGCTTCTACTTCGATTCATGATCCTCAAGAAATGGAATATTGAAATATGATTGAATATACGAAACAATTGTGAGGCGAAAAGTGAATCATTTCTCTCTAGAAAAAATATTGCTTACCGAGGTCATAAGGCCAAGGTGAGCAGATTTTAGAGAGATAAATTTAAACTGTGAGGCATGCTCATAAATGAATTTCATGACGCTCCCACGAATGTCAATATTGACATTTTCTGTAAATACCATTTTCCTACGTAGAGGGTATAATATTTCACAATTCACTTTTACTTCTGATAAACGCGTTCGTCATTCCAATCAATCTCATAAATTTCCGTTATGTTTCACGAGGGTTGCTGCAAATGAGATACGTTTGGATTACTTGCTGAAATATTATCGGCATTATCCTACTAATGGATAATTGTAGACTTCCCAGACTATGTCTGAACAGACAACTCGAACTCATGAAATGTGCCACAAAATACAACTGGGTACTTCAATTCAAGAATTTTCTCAACCTAATTGGCGCTCATGATACATGGAATAATTTAAGTTATAAAACTTTGAGTAATCATAAGAATGCTCTTCTCGCCGAATTTCGCAAAAAGCTTCATGAAGCAGACTGTGCTCTGATGCAGCATTCGAACTTCCTTTTTTTTTCCACAACCGCCAAGAACTATCTCCTTCTAAAACTTCAATCGAAATAAATGAATAAACGAACTATGCACCGTTTGCAACCTGAACCAGTTCGAAACGATTCATCACATGCTCTATGAAACCGCCTCGCCTGCAGCTGAATGTTTGTCCAACCTCGATAATTTTGCTCACTCTTTGGAACATATGTCAGAAAGCAATGTCATATTGCCAACTACCTGTGGGATATTTTGAAAATTCGATCTTTTATAACGAATGAGTAATAGATTTGTAGCTCTATCACATATAATAGTAGAATCTGAGTTCTGTTTTTATTTCGTAATTTATACTAACTGACACCCCTGTATTGAAATGTATTCTTGGAAACAATAAATGTATGCATGTATGTATTGATAATAAAAATGGACTGCCCTTGAGCGGCGAGAGCGCTGATGAACTTGAGCAAATGGCTAATAAAATGTTAAGGTGCTATTTTTGAATGTGTTTGTTATCGTAGGGTTTTGTGGTTCTTCAAGGGAGTATCTTAATACCTATATTCCTGCTGTATGTGACTCAGTGTCTTATTGGCGTATGTTTCTTATACTGGACAATTCAAAAGCGTTTGATCAAGTTTGGCATCTGGGTCTCCTTTCTAAATAGCCGTCTTATGGTTTGCCTCTTTAGTTGTGTGCTTTGTTAGGGAGTTTCTTGTCTGATAGGTCTCTGTATTTCGTTGGTGATGGAGTATCATCTGACATTCTCCCAATGAATGCAGGTGTTCCACAGGGTTCAGTTCTGGCGCCCACTTTGTTTCTGCTTCATATCAACGATTTGATCGAGAAAACATCCTGTTCAGTACATAGTTTTGCGGACGACAGTACTTTTCATACTAGTTTCTCTTCCAGAGTCCCTATACCAGCTCGAGAAACAAAAATTCAAAGAAACATTCACGTCAATAAAATTAACGATGACTTGGTAAAAATAATAGAATGGGGTATCATCAACTTGGTAGAATTAAATGATGGAAAAACCGAGACAATCTCTTCTCAAAGGCAGCCGATCTATAATTATCTAGTATCCAGATGTCAGGATTAACTATTCTCATGAGGAAACCATGTCAGATCGATTGCTGAAAGTGCTATCCAGAAGCTTAGACTTCTATTTCGTGAGAAGAAATACTTCACTTCTCGTCAACTTCTGATGATCTACAAGGCTCAGATACGACCTGTCATGGAAAATAGTTCTCATGTATGGAGTTCGGCACCAAAACATTCATTGAGGCTTCTCGATTCTATTCAGAGAAAGGCAGTTCGTCTTGTTGGTGATTCTTCACTCACAGACTCGCTCACTTCGTTGGAGCATCGTAGAAGGGTCGGAGACTTGTCTCTCTTCCATAGATATTTTCACGGTCGGTGATCTTCTGAACTGTCAACATTCGTTCCACTCTTGACACGGAAGACCCGACGATAACAGAATCCCCACCACTTTTTTGTGAGCTTGGAGACCTGTCGAACCTTTCTTACTCAGGGATCTTTTTTCAACAGAACAGTTGAACTATAGAACTTTTTGCCGAAAGAGGGGTGAATGTTAATTCGTATCTCCTGTCTTCACGCGGTGTTCTTTAAACAAACATTCTCAGTACCAGAAGGACAGAAAATTTACTCAGTACTCAGTCTCTTCCTTGAAAACCCCAAACCTCTCAATAACTACGACAAACTAGTCTTGTCAAGTACAAGATCCAGCTCTCTCCTTCGATTGAGGCCAGTCCACTTTCATCGTAAAAAATGTCGTAATATTTCAGTAAGAAGACTTGCTTATTTGCAGCAATCCTCGTGAAATATAACGGAAATTTGGAGATATGATTAGCATGGCAAATGCATTCATAAGCACGAATTTAAAATGTAAAACATATTTTAAGCCCCACATAGGCAAATGACATTTGCAAATTCATTTAAATTATCCTTGCAGAGATGTACTTATCGTTCATTCAATGATATTATTGCGAAAGATCGGGAATAAAATGGTAAAAACATCCTAGATGAAATTTATTTTTCTCTTTATATCGTGACCACTACTGAGATCGATAGAGAATATAAATTCACGCCGCAATAAAAATAATTGATGCGAATGTTTTCAAAGCTGGCATGAATAATTCCCCAATATTCTTATAATTCTATTCACATCCCCTCAACCAATTCGATTTCTCGGATTTTATACGCCACCGATTCAAACGCTTTCCACTGGCATCCATTCGAGGAAAGAATTCACAAAACAATATTCCGGAGCATGAAAGTTCAAGAGGGCTTTCCGAGCGCCGAAGCTGAAAAGAAAATTAGCAATAATTATGTCGATAAAACTTCGCGCAGGATGAGTTTTCCTCGATTTTTCTCGTCGCTTCGAATGCGAACATTTCCAGAATGCGGATTCGTTGGAAATTTATAGCCTATACTTGAAATATCACTCGGCCCGAATCTGAGGGAGGCCTGATGCAGAATTTTTCAGCATTTTTATCGGATAAAGTGAATCGCCTTTTTTTCTCGATTATCGAGTTGGGGAAGTTTTATGTCTTGAATTCCTCTCCAAATGTTCTCAAGTCATCAGAGAAACCTTTCTCGAGCAAGCGATATCTGGATTTCGAGTCGATTGAAAAATACATGGACAGTCATTTCTTTAGATTGAGTAGCAAATAATAATGTTCCAACATAGCTTTGAAACATGACTATTATTATGAAGAGAAGGATAAGCTCAAGGGATATTATCTCTTAGCGAAACAAGCTTGTCTTGGTTGGAGAATGAAATGTTATCCCGATGAATGCGTATCAGCGTGAAGAATCTACCAATCGGTTTGGTTACAAGAGGCTGTCCAGTGGGACACTACTCTAGAATATTGTTCTAAACAGCCTAATCCATAGCATCAACTATGTCGACGACAGCTCTACAAAATAGCTTACGCCTTACGTAGATGACCTTGTCATTCTGCTAACAATAAAGCATGAAAGCGCGCTCTGCGACAGAATGCAAATCGTTCTCAGTACTACTGAAACATGGTGCATAGAAAAGTCACTGTCTATAGATTAAAATAAGACAGAGAAGCTACCCTTCACGAAGAAAAAGAAGAAAGTAGGACTAAGGACGTCCAAACTTAGGGATCAATTACCCTAGCGAAACGTGCGTCGAGTACAAAAATATCAGTTTGATTTTTGGGTAATCGATCCCTAGGAAAATTCACATCTTTCACACCAAAGGTTCCAATCTCATCGTTTATAAGGATGTCCAGTCTCTTCAATTCCAAATTAAGCTTCGCTGAAGAAGTCAAATGCTTCGGCGTTACTCTCGACAGCAATCTAACAGAACTCACAATTTAACAACAGTTTCAAAAGAGCATACCTATTCTCTTCGTAGTATTCTGGGTTTATAACCTATCACAATCTGAAAATTAGGTATTATTGGAATCTATACAAGTGTAGAAAAGTAGACTAATTGGACTCGTTCTATCCAAAAGGAACTGTTTTTCGATTCACACAGCAGCTTGTCGGGGAAGGTAGAAGTCTACCGTTCTACACTTGTATAGATTCCAATATCAATACCAATTTTTTAAGATTGTAGTCGGTTAGAAACCCGGAAAACTTCGAAGTGAAGATTTATCCACTTCACAATACTTTCAAACAGTACTAAGCATACCTACATATCTTACGAACAATTCTATAACCCTCTAGGGGTGGGTACTTCACGACTGATTAGGAGTTCGTTAAAATAATCGGTGCTGAAAATGGACACCACATCATGTCATTTGCTAGAATGAAAGTACAGTCTAAGCACCTATTATTTCAACGGACTATTATTCAGGTAATAAGTACCCGCCCTAGGACGTATCTGGGGCTAATATATGGTAGTGTTGTTTGGTGGCCTGAAATCTACCAAATCAAATCAACCCAAAAACTAGACCAAAACCAGAGAACAGCATGCTTTCTCGTTACAGGAGCCATGAAAACCAAACCAACTAGTCCTCACTCTCCTTGACATTTACACGAAGGAGACAGCCTTGATGACAATGTTACGTCTCCGCACGTTTGCTATTGAACCCACTGTAAGAGCAGGCACCCGTAGAACTAGCTTGTGGAGGAAATTGACTGATGGCATACCCTTACTGCAGGCAAACATGGATGCTATTGCACCATGATTTGACATTGACAAACCATACAAAATATTAACTAAACGAAAAGCGGACCTCAGTGTAGTAAATGCACTGAGCATATATTAGGACTTTTCAAAAACAAAAAAGGTGCAGGATGTGGCATTTATATCACATTCGTGAGCCTGAAACTCAAATTGGCCATGGATAGCCAAAACAGTATAGTTCAACAATGAACTAACCGGCATAACCAGAGCTGAAAAAGAATAAACCAACATGAACATCACAGACAGGAATAAACGTATCTATACAGACTGCCGAAAAGAACTATTAGCCTTGGACAGACTACGAATCGATTCAAGTCTGATACTGGAATGCCACCAGGCCCTTAGAGAAACCTGGCCACCCTCAAGTACTCTACGCTACCAAAGTGGAAAAACACTATAATAAGAAATGCCCCCGATAAAATGTTTATTCGTATTCCAAACGATGCAACAGTTCGAGAATAAAGGTGAAAAATTATGATAAGGGATAATGTATCTCCAAAATCTTGTTTAAATTATGGGATGATCATTTCATCATGAGTGTACTAAATTCGTATACAGCTCATTGTGAATAAATCAGAAGTGAATTTTGCATCAGCAATTTAGCAGTGAAGAATCAGGTTGCAAACCAACCAATCAGTTTACGAACATATCGGAATAACGATTTGTAACGAATACCAATCTGTGTTATGGACTCAAATACATCAAATAATATGATGAAAACTTCGCAGCTTTCACTGCTTTGAGCTTTGCGTACGTAAAATCGAGATTTGTTGCAAAAAAGGCTGTCATCATAAATGTATTTATTTCCAGTGAATTGCCCAATTGTGCTTCAACAAAATCAGTTTCAGTCCTCGTCCTAGATTCACTACAAATCAACATTCCCACAAGAATGCAAAATTGTAATATTTTTCCTACAATTACAAGCACGACTAACACAATTTGGCTATTAATGCCGATAAATCCAATGTTGTATCGTCTGATATCACTTTTCGTTTCAACAAATGGTGACACGCTTTGTAGGTTTGAATTTTTCTACCTAATTCATTACTTCCGAGGTAATATTCTATGGTTTTAAATAATACCTGAATGAAATCTAATGGTGAATGATTGAACACTTTACCACCATTATGGTATATAGAGTCTCTAATTGAATCCGAAGTCGGGAAAGGAAGTCTAAAGGTATTAATGCTATTACGAGTAGCATATGGAGTAGAAACAAAGTTGAACTTCGATGTATGTTTATAGATAAGGCAAACCGTCTAAAGGATAAAAAGTGCGATGACTGTCAAAATTTTATTGGTAGTGAACAAATTCCTGCATGATACTCTGGGTTTGACTTTAAAAGGAAAGTTTAGTGCCCCCTTCTGTAATACCAATACAGAAGAGGAAAGGGGTGAGTTGCATGCTTCCCAAAACGGTATTCCATATGGTAGCTGAGATTCAATGGGAGCATGGTAAACGGTTATTACGATATGGGAACCCCACTCATTGGAAACCACTCTGGACACTTCTGAACATGATTCATGTTGTGTCATTTGACCCTCTGAAATTGGGTCGTCCATTATCGATGAGCAGAATGAGTATTGTCACATTCGTATGTTTAACACTATCCACAATGTGAATGAATACCCTTTACTGTATGTCAATTAGTGGAACTTAATGGCGAAGACCGCAAAGTATGCGCAATCACCGATATTTTCAACTATATGCATGTGGAACATCAAACAAACATGGTCAGTGGATTTCGCTTGGAAAATTTTACACTCGAAGAATTTTCAAAGTAAACACTTCTGTTTGTGAGGTGCCGACAAAAAAGGTTTTCAGTTTGTTTAGTTTTGTATCATCTGGTGCCTCTTGTTTATATTGAGTGAATACCCTCGACTTCCTAAATAAACCGAAGTCGTTGATGCAGTCTTTCAAGCTCTGGTTTTCTATATTTACTGGAAAGCGATGATATTTTTATCGATATATCATCAGAAATTTAAATTTTTTCTGTTCAAATTTGTCATTCTTGTGATCCGTTGCTGAAGAGATATATTCAAAAGAAGGAACCAAACTTCACTGAAAATATGTGTAAGGATAGAATCGGTGAAATAAGTGAAAAAAGGGTGAATATCATTTTTATTTCTGGCTTTGCTTATGAGTGACAGTATACCGAACTCAAAAAAAAATCTCTAAGGCTCTGCTTTCTAGGCATATCCTAGACACTTGACTTTGTAGGAATAGTTACTCCTGACATCTGAATACTAGATAAAGATGGATCGGCTTTCTTTGAGAAGAAAAATGTCTGGGTTTTCCCAGCATTGAATCGCGATTTAATGTAAATATAAAATAATAAAATGAAACAAAATGGAAAAGTTTGAAACAGAATGTAAAAATTGTAAAAATGAGGGGGTCGTATAACAACCAAATAAGGCTTCCAAATCCAAACAAAAAATTTGATATTTTCAAATAAGATTTATAACACAATAAAAAATGTGAAACTCAAGAACGGCTGGCTCGATTCAGAAAAATCAGGTATCGTTGAATGGAGAATTGATTGTCCTTTCAAATAAGGTAGGTAACACAAGCCCCCCTTTCCGTTTGAAAAAAAGTTGATACCCCCCTTCCCGCGACGAGTAATACGAATATTCATTTTTTTCAAGTAATATAATAATATCTCGGCAATAAAGTGAAAATTGGACTAGGATGGAAAGGCCCTTGGTCACCATTCAGGCTATCAAGATAGTTTTTGTAGAAAAGGAGTAGTAACAGACGAAATTCATATCGGTTCAAAAAACTTTGGAGGAAGGTTTCGCACTACCTCAGATTTTAAAGTATACAAATAGCTAACCCCAGTCTTTAGACTAAATATCAAACCACCACACAAGTGTCAAGAAAGGTATAGTGGAATGCCTTTATCATAGAACAAAAATTGTATGTAAGTCGCAAGAAAAAATCAATGAGGAGATAAACTTCATAAAATCAGTATTGAAAGAAAATGGATATCCAGAAAAAATTCATAGAAATAACATTTACAGAAATTGGAAATCCGAACACAGTCCACAATGAAGACGTACAACCTACACTAAATACACAACATGTATCAAACATTATACCTTATGTCCCTCGTTTGACTGAAAAGATAAAACGGGTCGGCAACAGGTATAATGTTAGAACAACATTCAAAATAACAAATACTCCAAGGTCAATACCGACACATACCAAATAACACAACGAAAAACACAAAAAATTGTATTTATCAAATTCCTTGTTCGTGCAGTAAAAAATATATCGGTGAAACGTCTCGACCATTGGAAGTGCGAAAGAGTGAACACAAAATGTACATCGGGAACAGACAGATAGGTGGTTTTCTAAATTATCAGAACACATTCTTACTGCCGATGGAGATCACACAGTAGAATGGAACGACACTGAAATTATGACGAAAGAGATCAATGGCAGGAAACGAAAATTAAAGGTATCTGCCTTCATCATGCTGCCTAGTGAAGAATGCATATCTATGAGTTCGCTTGATATGGATCGCGGATGGCTGCCCCTCCTGAAGAACAAAATGTTATATCAAATTTGAAATATTTGACAAATGTCATTTACAAAGAATGCCTACAAGAGATATTTGCATTTGAGCAGGAATTTGCGTATAAGTTTGGAGAACGGAAGAGGATTTAGTTTCCGAAACGTTAACGATAAGTATTTTCATATATTTATTAGTTCTTATTATTTTTTTGGTAGACAAAATTCGAGTTCTGCGAGAAGTTGATGATTAATTGGACTTGTTCTGTAAAAAAAACTGTTTTTCGATAGACGTAGCAACTTTTCGGGGAAGATTGAAAATCTGCTCTTCTACACTTGTATAGATTTCAATATTAATCCTAATTTTTTCAGATTGTGGTAGGTTACAAACCCAAAAAACTACGGAAGAAATATTGATCTACTACAAAATAATGAAGTTCAAACAGTAGTTAATATCAGTTCTCTTCTCCTGGGAATGCAGAGCTTATTAGCAAAACGCTTGTCGAGTGCAAATAATATCTGTTTGGTGTTATGGTAAATGATATCTTAAGAAAGTTTTCAATTTTCACATCGAAGGTTCCAATCTCATCATTTATTCTATTTTTTATATTCAAGATATTTTCAATGATATGTTGGGTTATGTTATAGGTGTTTAATATGTATGTTGAATCAATAATGAACCTACCTTCAAATCTATTTCACTGAAGGGCACCGCGAACCAAGGAAGTCCCATCAAGCTCTCCCTGTGACTGCTTTCAATGTCCCCGTAGTTATCGTTGTGGGCCCACATCACAACCTGAACGACTTCGAATTTCTTTTCATCACAGCAACTGTCACCTTTCAATCTGTCGTACAAATCCCGCAATTTTTCGATGAATTCATCGCTCTGTAGATTGATATTAGCGAAAGAAAAGTAGATTCCGGTAACGCTCGCTTTTTCTAGGACTTCGCTCGTACAAATCAATTCGTAGTTATTGGAGTTGTTGACAGAATCGCATTTTATTAGCCTTTTACCGAACAGGCGGTCATGCCACTTGGTTTTCTCCATTATTGAATTGTCGCGCCCTCAAAGTTGCTGCATCTCTGTAACAAAGGAAAAACGCCTTTCAGAACGTTTGATTGATGCAAGGTTATAAATTCAACAATTCTGATTAGAAATCATCACGGATTTTATTTATACGATTCAACCAATTTTACTCCTTGCCATTCGAAACACTGACCAGAAAAGGACAGCTTTTCTATAAAAAATAATTGATATTTGGTCATAACCCTCATACATTGGATATCAATATCGAGACTAGTTCATCAAAAACAGCTTCTCGATGCAAAGCTCATTTCCGAAATTATAGTGCCCAGATTTATATTCTTTGATACGTTGAATTTTACCCATGTGAACAAAAGAAAGACTTGGTCACAATAACACCAATATCTTTTTTATGACTCTGCTCACAAAATATCAAACGGAAAACATCAAAGTGAACTGCCACATCAGCCTCGATGAATGCTCTGGCTCCATTGAGGAGGTTGATGACTGAGCCCAGAAAAGAGCAGCTATTTGGACTAGCACTTTCCTGTGGACGAACAACAATATTTTTCATTTTCAAATTTCTGACGCTAATCAGATACGTATTTTTCAATAAATTCACGATATTAATTATAAAAACGGGAAGATATACTGTAGATCAGAAAAAATCCCCCATTATATCTGGTTGAATGCTTTAGTTCGATAATAACCAAATATATGAAGATGCAGAGAATAAGTGTATACATATATATATATATATCTACGAGTTTATTGGGTTCATATAAATTTTCTGTTGGTTCTCGAATTAAGTTATATATACATTTGTTCAGTTCATTTTGTAAGGTATACGAAGGTTCCACCGAGGTTTTTGTTGCCGCTTTTTCAAAATAAAATCAAATACTGGAGATTGGAATATATCAGAGAGAAAAAAAAAGAGTGTCAGATAATCCAGAATCCTCTGAAAGGGCGAAATAGTCAATACAAGGTATATATCAGGAACAGATACATTGGTGGTGCTAAATCATCAGAACACATTCTCACTACCTATGGAGATCATTGAGAATGAAATGACACTCAAATAATGGCAAGGAAGAGCAATGGCAGAAAGTTGCATCTCTTGATTTTTATATTTCTGTTTGATTTTTATATTTCTGTTCGTTACCACACTTTATACATGTGGACAGTTTCTTCAATGTGCTAAACATCTGTTTTCATCATACCATAAGTATATGTGTGTATATGAACTTGTGTATAATTTTAGAAGTTTTAAATTTTTTATGGAATCAGTATATATGCTTGTATACATTTTTTATTATTCACACACGCTTTGTCAATAAGATTCATTCTTCGGACAATAAAGCTTATTTATTATTATTATTATTATGAATTCATTTGATATGAATTTTACCTGGCTACCCCTTTTGAGAGACACAAGGAAGTGTTATCATGAAATTTCTTGTTCGAGGGTTCAATATATATGTTAAACATCAAGACCTCTGGAAGTGAGAGAGGCTGAACACAAGATGTACATTAGGAACAGACAGAGTGGTGAATAAGTTTTGAAAACGGAAGTTAAGTAAATTAGAGTTGCTGACTAATAGAAGTTCCATTCAGAAGGACTTGTTGTCAATTGATGCAGCAACTTTTCGGGAAGTTAAGAAGTCTACTCTAGTACACTTGTATAGATTCCAATATAGATTCTTCATATTTCCAAATTCTTGAAGCTTAAGAACCCAAAAAAAATTACCCTCAACCAGTTCTCTGATTGTACAGTGATGTTGTCGTCACAAGAACAAAGAAACGATTCCACTACTGACTATCCTTACCTCTGCATGCAAAGTTTCAACCACAAAAGATCATAGCCAGCTTCCACGCCACTCGAGGTATCTGTAATCAAGGCTAACTGAGTATTGTAAATCAACAAAGGATATTTGTCTGAAGAACCATTTCAACTTCTACTGGAATCAGTATAAAGGGTATAATTCTTCGGGGTATAATGTAAATGTATCGTTATTTTTTCTACAAAGTGAAAGTGAGATAGATCGATTTTTTGTTGTTGTATGCATTTGAATGGTTCTCAGATTTTTTTTTAACAATGAAGAACAAAATAGTATGCAAATGGTTGAAAAAATGGATGATCAAGATAACAAGTTCGACATTATACTTTATGTTCTCCGGTTGTCTTAAAAGATAAAACAGATTGGCAACAGGGGTATACCGTTAGAAAAATGCTCTAAACAACGAGTACTTTCAATATTGACACGAATCAAACTAACTAAAGTAACAGAAAGAAGTGGAAACTGTTATCATGCAATTTCTTGTTCGTGCGGTCAAAAATATATCTGTGAAACATCAAGACCTCTGGAATTGCGACAAAGTGAAAACAAGATGTACATCAGGAACAGACAAAGTGGTGGTTCTAAATTATCAGAACACATTCTTACTTCTGACTAGATCACATAGTAGAATGATGACATTCAAATGATAGCAAGAGAGAGCGATGGCACGAAGTTGCATCTAAAAGAGTCCATTTGATATAAATCGCACCTCTTGAATGACAAAATGTTATGTCAATCTCAGATCTTTGACAGATTATCAAAAACGAACATATGTGAGAAATACTTTTGAATAACTTCTGAAAATGGAAGCCAGTTTGGTTTCAGAAACTTCAACAAAGTTTGGTTTCAGAAACTTCAACAAAGATAAGTAAATTAGAGATACATGGAGTTGCTGACTATAATAGGACATGTGTCATTCACAAGGAACTGTTTTCAATTGATGAAGCAACTTTTCGGGTACTTCAGAAGTCTGCTCTAGTCCATTTGTATATATTCCAATATGATGATATCAAATTCAACATTATGCCGTATGTCCTCCGATTGTCTGAAAACATGAAATTTGATTGGCAACAGGAGTGTAATGTTAGAAAACTCTAAACAACGAATACTTCACTTTTGATAATAACACATATCAAACCAACTGAAATAACAGAAAGCACAAGGAAATGTTATCATGAAATTTTTTGTTTTTGTGACCAATATTTCTGTCAAACATGAAGACCTCTGGAAGTGAGAGAGACTGAACACAAGATGTACATCACGAACAGGGAAAGTTGTGGTTCTAAACCATCAGAATGCATTATCATATATTCCGACAAGATCACATAGTAGGATGATGACATTTAGATGATGGCAAGAGGGAACAATGGCACCAAGTTGCATCTAAAAGAGCCCATTAGATATAAATCGCACCTCTTAAATGACAAAATGTTATGTCAATCTCAGATCTTTGACAGATTTACAAAAAGGAACATATAAGAGGAATACTTATAAGTTTCGAAAACGGAAGCCAATTTGGTTAACAAAGGTAAGTAAATTAGAGATACATGGAGTTGCTGAATAATAGGAAATGTTTCATTCAGAAGGAACTGTTGTCAATTGATGCAGCACCTTTTCGGGTAGTTTAGAAGTCTGACCGAGTACACTTGTATATATTCCAATATAGATTCTTCATATTGCCAAATTGTGGAATGTGGAAGCTTAACAACACAAAAAAACTACGAAAAAATGATTCATCCAGCATAGAATATTGACTTCGAAACAGTTCTTTGAATGTACAGTGATTTTGTCGTCAAACGAACAAAGAAAGGGGCCCACTACTGACTATCCTTACCTCTGCATGCAGAGAATCAATCGCAAAACATCAAAGCCAGCTTCCACGACACCCGAGGTACTGGTAATCAAGGCTAACTGAGTATTGTCAATCAACAAATGATATTTATCTGAATAACAATTTCAACTTCTACTAGAATCAGTATGAAGGGTATAACTCTACGGGGAATGATGTGAATGTATCGTTATTTTTTCTACAAAGTGAAAGTAATTATTGTGTAATGTCACTACATCCAATGTCAAAAAATGATTTATTTTTGATAGATCAATTTTTTTTTTGGTGTATGCATTTGATACTCAGATATTTTTTTTATCCAAAAAATTGAAATAGAGTCCTCCAACGAAGAACAAAATAGTATGGAAATGGTTGAAAAAATGGATGATCAAGATATCAAGTTCAACATTATACCTTATGTCCTCCGATTGTCTTAAAAGATAAAACGGATTGGCAACAGGGGTATATAACGTTAGAAAAATGTTCTAAACAACGAATACTTTCAATATTGACACGTATAAAATCAACCAAAGTAACAGAAAGAACAGGAAACTGTTATCGTGCAATTTCTTGTTCGTGCAGTCAAAAATATATCTGTGAAACATCAAGACCTCTGGAATTGCGATAAAGTGAACACAAGATATACATCAGGAACAGACAAAGTGGTGGTACTAAATTATCAGAACACATTCTTACTTCCGACAAGATCACACAGTAGAATGATGACATTCATATGATGGCAAGAGAGAGCAATGGCACAAAGTTGCATCTGAAAAAATTCATTTGATATAAATCGCACCTCTTGAATGAAAAAAATGTTGTCAATCTCAGATCTTTGACAGATTTACAAAAAGGAACATATAAGAGAAATACTTATGAGTTTCGAAAACGGAAGCCAATTTGGTTAACAAAGGTAAGTAAATTAGAGATACATGGAGTTGCTGAATAATAGGTATACCTTATGTCCTCCGGCTGTCTTAAAAGATAAAACAGATTGGCAACAGGGGTATAACGTTAGAAAAATGCTCTAAACAACAAATACTTTCAATATTGACGTATCAAACCAACTAAAGTAACAGAAAGAACAGGAAACTGTTATCATGCAATTTCTTGTTCGTGCGGTCAAAAATATATCTGTGAAACATCAAGACCTCTGGAATTGCGATAAAGTGTACACAAGATGTACATCAGGAACAGACAAAGTGGTGGTTCTAAATAATCAGAACACATTCTCACTTCCGACAAGATCACATAGTAGAATGATGACATTCAAATGATGGCAAGAGAAAGCAATGGCACAAAGTTGCATCTAAAAGAGTGCACTTGATATAAATCGCAACTCTTGAATAACAAAATGTTAAGTCAATCTCAGATCTTGGACAAATTTTCGAAAATAAACATATCAGAGAAATACTTATAAGTTTTGAAAACGGAAGCCAATTTGGTTTCAGAAACGTTAACAAAGGTAAGTAAATTAGAGATACATGAAGTAGCTGACTAATAGGAGATGTTTCATTCAGAAGGAACTGTTGTCAATTGACGCAGCAACTTTTCGGGTAGTTTAGAAGTCTGACCGAATACACTTGTATAGATTCCAATATAGATTCATATTTCCAAATTGTGGAAGTTTAACAAACCCAAAAAAATACGAAAAAATGAATCATCCAGCATAGAATATTGACTTTCAAACAGTTCTTTGAATATACAGTGATGTTGTCGTCACAAGAACAAAGAAAAGACTCCACAAATGACTGTCCTTACCTTCAGTCCAACCTCTGCATGCAAAGTATCACTCGCAAAAAATCAAAGCCAGCTTCCACGACACACGAGGTACTAGTAATCAATGCTTACTGAATATTGTTAATCAACGAAGGATATTTATTTGAAGAATATCAAGTTCTACTGGAATCAGTATAAAGGGTATAATTCTTCGGGGTATAATGTGAATGTATCGTTATTTTTTGATTCGTTATTGATAGATCAAAATGCATTTGATTGATTCTCATATATTTTTTTCATCCAGAAAATTGATGTCTTTCAACAATGAACAAAAATGATATGCAAATAGTTGAAAAAAAAATTGATGATGATATCAAATTTATCATTATACCATATTATGTCCTCTGATTGTCTGAAAACATGAAATTTGATTGGCAAATGGAGTGTAATGATAGAAAAACGCTCCAAACAACAAATTCTTCACTTTTGATACTGACACATATCAAACCAACTGAAATAACAGAAAGCATAAGGAAGTGTTATCACGAAATTTTTTGTTCGTGTGGTCAATATATCTGTTAAACATGAAGAAGTGAGAGAGACTGAACACAAGATGTACCTCATCAGAACATCAGAACATAAAGTGGTGGTTCTGAACCTTCGGAATACATTATCACTACCGACAAGATCACTCAAATGGTGGCAAGAGAGAGTAATGGCTCAAAGTTCCATCTCAAAGAGTTCATTTGATATAAATCTCACCTCTTGAATGACAAAATGTTATGTCGATCTCACATCTTTGACAAATTCTCAAAAGGGAACGAACATATGAGAGAAATAATCATGAATAAGTTTTGAAAACGGAAGCCAATTTGGTTTCAGAAACGTTAACGAAGGTAAGTAAATTAGAGATACATGGAGATGCTGACTGCTGACTAATAGGATATGTTTCATTCAGCAGGAACTGTTGTCAATTGATGCAGCAACTTTTCGGGTAGTTTAGGAGTTTGCTCTAGCACACTTGTTTAGATTACAATATTGATTCTTTATATTTCCAAATTGTGGAAGGTTAACAACCCAAAAAACTACGAAAAAATTGATCATCCAGCATAGAATATTGACTTTCAAACAGTTCTCTGAATGTACAGTGGTGTTGTCGTCACACGAACAAAGAAAAGACTCCACTACTGACTGTCCTCACCTTCAGTACATGCAAAGTATCAACCGCAAAACATCAAAGCCAGCTTCGACGACACACGGGCACCGGTAATCGTCGTCGGTAGCCCGCCAAACCGGAAAGACAAAGACCGCCGATACGCGGGAAGGTACAATGACTTTCGCGTTACGTCCGCGATGTCTGCGAGTTGGTGGAGCGTCTGGAGCGTCGGGGTCAATAGCGAGGAAGCGTCGCGCCGGTACACCGTCGACTGAAACGTCGAACGGTGGCGCGAATCGAATGCCTTGATGCGCCACATGCGCCAGGCAGTGTCTCTTTCCACCTGGGTAAATCCAGGAATCGCACTAGGTAGTTCACGAAATAACTTTGGTGATACTTCGCTCGCTATGAGCACCTTTTTTTATTTTTCTGTGGAACTTTCGTAATTCGGTCTCCTCTACGAAAAATCAAATTGGAATTTTCGGCGGTCTCGTATATTTTAGGAGATACAGGTCCATTTTGTTGTGAAACTTCACAATTTTTCGCACAAAATTTCTGTTGCTTGAACACACAAAATTCGTCCTTCTTCTGATCAAACACCACTCACTCTCTTATTCACTCATTTTTAACACTTTTGAGCAGAAAAAACCATGTTTTCAAAAAAATCCAACTTTCTCCAAAAGACAACATTGATACATTCAGTTCTCAACAATGACAATGAGAGCGGCACCACTGCAAATACATCACTTTCGACTGTCATTGCACTATGACATCGTAACGAATTGGTTATGGTTTGAAAATAAATGCATTTTTTGAAAAACTAATGTTTTTTTCTGCTTAGAAATGTTAAAAACGAGTGAATAAGAGAGTGAGTGGTGTTTGATCAGAAGAAGGACGAATTTTGTGTGTTCAAACAACAGAAATTTGATGTGAAAAATCGTGAAGTTTCACAACGAAAGTGGACCTGTATCTCCGAACATTTACGAGACCGCCGAAAATTTAATTTTTTTGTAGAGGAGACCGAATTACGTACGTTCCACAAAAAAAAATCAAGAAAAAGGTGTTCATAGCGACCGAAGTTTTACCATAACTTTTTTCCACAACCACACTCCAAAACACGCTTTTCTGCATAGTTTTTAGTTCGCAAACATGATTATTTCTCCCAGAAATTGAAATTTTACATTAATGTGCCGCAAAGTGATAATTCTGTGCCGCAAAGTGACATTTCTGTGCCAAAATTCAAATACCCACATACACACTATCCATTGCTAGGCAACGGAGCAACTATCGAATCATTTGAATGTCAACAAACGTCAAAAAAAAATATTACTGTTCCATAATTTTCAAAATGAGATTGAACTAAAATGGATAGCGACAGTTCTGAAATTGAAAATAGTATGCCAGGATTAAGAGTACAAGTTAATTCATTGCAACTGAATTTACTACCTTCAACTTCAAGAGGAAAATATGAAACTGCATACAAACAGTTAATGGATTGAAAAAAAATATAAAAACGGACCGTTCTTTCTGAAAATGGAATTTTAGCATCTGTATCTGTAGAGTAGGAAGTGTGAGTGTACGGGACGTGTCACTACGTCGAATTCCCATTACGTCGAATTCCCACTATGTCGAATTCCCATTACGCCGAATTCCCACTATGTCGAATTCCCATTACGCCGAATTCCCACTACGTCGAAAAGCATCCCCACCACTTACGTCACCAAAACACGATCGTTATCGAAGCTGGATCCCATTCGACGTAATGGGAATTCGACGTAATGGGAATTCGGCGTAATGGGAATTCGGCGTAGTGCCACACCATGCACTTTCAATATCAACAGCACAGCGAAATTCATCCTTCTTTTAGGTTAGGTTAGTTAGGTTAAGTCAGATTGGGTTAACAGGAAATTGCAGAATATCCGGTAAATTTTCAACAGCACAGCGAAATTCATCCTTCTTTTAGGTTAGGTTAGTTAGGTTAAGTCAGATTGGGTTAACAGGAAATTGCAGAATATCCGGTAAATTTTGCGAGTGCGTATCACTACGTCGAATTCCCATTACGCCGAATTCCCATTACGTCGAATTCCCATTACGTCGAATGGGATCCAGCTTCGATAACGATCGTGTTTTGGTGACGTAAGTGGTGGGGATGCTTTTCGACGTAGTGGGAATTCGGCGTAATGGGAATTCGACGTAGTGATACGCACCCTGAGTGTAGACCCACAGCACTTAAAAAAAAAAGCAGTTTAATTCCAACAGGATGTACTCAATAACAGGAAACGCTCTGAAATACAATACACATAATTATATCGTAGTATACATAAAGGAATCAGAAAGAATTGCGAAGACATTATATATTATGTTGAATAATACAATTAATGATGCTTTGTATAGAATCATAGTGAATATCACACATTTTAAAAATTCTATGAAAATCATGACACATTATATATGTGGGTGATTTTAAAGCAATGTTTGTTCTAGGTGTATTTAGCTAAAATTTCAGCTGACTTCTTGATTCAAGTCGCGGTACAGCAAAATTAATATTATTACGTCCTAGCGCCGTCCCTGACGAAATCGTAAACGCAAGGCCAGGGATCGCGTCGTAGCGAACGTCATTTTCCAAGAACCCCTACAGCCGCCTGGAGAATTCGAGACACGTCATCGGGCATTCTCTAGAGGATTTTCGAAAGGCATGCAGATATAAATACGGGACAGGCTTCGCCGCACGGAGAGAAATGGTATTACAGAAAGTTAGTGATTCGGCAGTTTTATTCAGAGCTAAGTGACGAGAGTTATTGAGATCTAAGTGGAGAGTTTAGTACCGAGCATTGGAAAGTTATCGGAGCGAATTAAGTGATTGTGTTGTATTGTATTGTGATAGAAAGTTATAATAAAAGAAGTTTAGTGTTTTTGTTTGGTGTTTTAATCGACGAACCCAAGGAGTATCGTAACAGTGGTGTCAGAATTGAGATTTTCCAAGGGATATATCGTAACAATATTATTTAAGATGAATGTGTTGTCAATGTTGTTGTGTAACAGGTTGTATAAGAATTTTATGCTGAGTATTAGGGAGACTACATCGAATCTGCTCAGAAGTGCATCGTGATCAGTACCCCTAATGGGATAAATACCATCAATCTTGACCTTGAAACTCAAGAACATATAAAACTTCCTTTGTATATTCTCGATAGATTGTGTCTGATTGCATATATAGGTTGCCAAATTATAGTACCATATTCTAATTTAGAACGAACATATGAGTTAAATAACAGTTTCAAAGTAGATATATTCTTAAGATCTTTAGTATTTCTATACAGCGAGTTTACATTATGGAGTTTATGGTATAATCATAAAGGACTACATTAGTTTTTTTACTGAACGAAATGACGTTACATTTTTTAATATTTAGGTGTAATCTATTTTGTGAACACCAACTCTCCACTGCAGTAATGCTTGCTTGCAGTTGTTTACAGTCGTAAATAGTTTTGATTTTAGTATATAATTCATCTGCAAAGAACAGGTTCGAAACAGTTATATTATCGCACAGATCGTTTATGAATATCAAAAACAATAGTGGACCAAGGTTGGAACCTTGTGGGACTCCAGAGGTAACAATATATGCTATGTAGATGAAATTTGAAGCTCATGTTATTGGTTAAAAATCATTTCGCTATCATCTGTTGTAGTACTGCATTACTCGCATGGAATGTTATGATATGCAAACTTCGTACACTTGAGAAATGTCTCTCATTCCTTGCTCTTTTGACTTTATAACTGGGAAATTCTGCTTTTATCTGAGAAAACCTACTTCAACTACCTACCTAATTTTTTGAATTCCTTAACGGAATATATCACCTAAAAAATAAAAGGTGTAGACCTAAATGCTTCCGGTCCTACAGTCCTGCCCCCCCTGTAAATGTTAGCAAAGGCGCCCTTGTCACAAAGCACCCATGTGAGTCCGGTTCAGATGCTAATGGATTGGGAGATAAAATAGGAAAGACAATCTCTCTCACGGAAACCGAGGTGGAATGAATATATTCCTCGATGGAATTTATTCTTCCCCGAATTTAATGTTGTTGTTTCATCTCTGTTCATCTCTCTATAGAAACCGAATGAGTTTCATACGCTCTACCAACCGCCAAAACGTGAGAGTAATCCCAAATATTTACCCATAACATTTCAACAGCAGAATACTAAAAACTCAATGAATGAGTTAATTGGAATTCGGTCTACGAGTACCAGTTGAACGTTAGCTTTTGTTGCCTTTTCTGCAACATGAGCGCAATTCCACTATAACGGTTTCATGGACAATTGATAAGTTGCCTTCAGGATGTTTTTTTTTTATATGCAGATTCACACGAAAGGGAAGCCCTGTGATGTTCAAAGAACACCGCGTGAATCAAGGGACAGGAGATACGAATTAACATTTACTTTGAATTTCTGAAGTTTGTAAGCCTCAGGAAAAAAACCTCTTTTGGCAGGGAGTTCCAAACCTCAGCTGTTCTGTTGAAAAAAGATCCCTGAGCAAGAGAGGTTCGACAGGTTTCCGAATTCACAACAAAGGGGTGGGAATTCTGTACTCGTCGAGTCATCCGTGTAGATATTGCCAAGGGGGGAACGATTGATAACAATTCGGAAGAGCATAGACCGTGAAAGTATCTATAGAAGAGAGACAAGTCTCCGACCCTACTACGATGTTCCAATGAAGTGAGCGAGTCTGTGAGCGAAGAATCTCCAACAAGACGGATTGCCTTTTTCTGAATAGAATCGAGAAGCTTCCATGAATGTCTTGGTGCCGAACTGTATTCCATGACAGGTCGTATCTGAGCCTTGTAGATCATTAGAAGCTGACGAGAAATGAAGTATTTCTTCGCACGAAATAGAAATCCAAGTTTCTGGGAAGCAACTTCAGCGATCGATCTCACATTGTTTTCCCATGAGAGATGATCACTGATCGTAATACCTAGCATCAAGATATTTGATTTTGTAGGAATAGTTACTCCTGACATCTGAATATTTGATGATGATAGATCGGCTTCTCTTGAGAAGAGACATGCCTGGGTTTTCGTAGCATTAAATTCCACCAAATTCATGTTACCCCATTCTAATGTTTGTCCAAGTAATATAATATAGGGATTCGCTGTTTCAATAAAGGTAATAATAGATGTAGCTTACTATGGCAACCTTTCAGAAAAATCATCAATTCATAGCCATTTGTCGCTGTAACTCCAGAAAATGGCATGTATTCATGCAAGTTTTAAGAGTTGCATGAATCTTTTTGCGATAAGTTGCACTTCATTATTTATATGGCAAATTTGTTGCCGCAAACCACAAATATTTGGTGGCATCATTGTGAAGAATGGAAATTTTTAATATTTTAATTGACTTCAATTGACTGAAGGAATCAAGTAAAGTAACAAGGTGAAGAATTTATCACAATTAGAACTATTAGAAATGAATTGAATCATTTATCAGTTGTGATATTGTAGGCGTTTATCTTGGTAACAGTGCCAATTCTCAATGTTGGCAGTGAAAACTGACAGATTGATGACATTTCTTGCAGCGACTAAGTTGCCGCTGGAAATTGCAGTGACAAATTGCATCGTCGAAACAGGATGTTATTTGACCCTTTCTTGAATATTATTTCCACGATGCAATTTGTCGCTACAATTTCCAGCGGCAACTTAGTCGCTGCAAGAAATGTCATCAATCTGTCAGTTTTCATTGCCAATATTAAGAAATAGCACTGAATGTTTACAAGATGAACGCATACATTATCACAAGTAATATAGGATTTCATTCATTTTTTTTAATTAACACGCTTTTATTAGCTTGGGTTGTAACTATGTATGTAACGGAATCTTTGAGCATAATTTTCACCAATTTCCAGAAGTCTGATTAATTTGAAACTTTGCATACGTATCAAGGACCGATATCAATGCAATAATTTGATCATAGTTTTCCATTATTAATTATCAATTATTATTAATTAATTAATTATTATTAATTAATTAATTATTTTGCAGTAATTTATCTGGGCTCGCGATTGTTTGCTGCTGGACAAGCCTATGTAGCACTTAGTCGTGTAAGATCTTTAGACGGTATTCGGATTGAAGAACTTGATTGCTCTAAGTTAACAGGAAGTACCCCATGCAATAGTGAAGCTTTAAATGAAATGATGAGATTGCGGAATGATTCGTAAGAAATATCACATTTCCACTAGAAACTAATTGATAAATTGAACTAAAAAATGAAAAATAAATAATAGTTTAAAAAACTAAAAAAACACGCTTTTATAGCTAACCGAACTAAAAAATAGAAAATAATTATTAATTACAAAAAGTTTATATAACGGTAGTAGAAGGCTAAACAATCATTCATAGTCAATCAGCTCAAAATAAAATTATAATAGAATTTAAGTAATTAACAGAATGAAGTAATTCAGAGTAAAAAGCGTGGGGTGCATTTTACTACATTTCATAAGTCTCCTCTCAAAGATAATTACCGATAGAATGATTGTTATATATAATATATCAAGCACCCCACGATTTTACTCTGAATTACTTCATTCTGTTAATTACTTAAATTCTATTATAATTTTATTTTGAGCTGATTGACTATGAATGATTGTTTAGCCTACTACTACCGTAATATAAACTCTTTGTAATTAAAAATTATTTTCTATTTTTTAGTTCGGTTAGCTATAAAAGCGTGTTTTTTTAGTTTTTCAAACTATTATTTATTAATTTTTGTAATTGTAATAGTTTACCTCATTACATTTCTTATTGGTTCTTTCAATTTCGAAAAATACTTAAAATATTCAATATTACCATTCTTCACAACTATGCCACCACATATTTGTAGTGGCAATGTCGCAATGGCTAAGTCGCTGCAAATTATCGCACCATGTTCGTTTATATATATGTATGTTTTTTTTTAATCTTATCATGATTTTGTGCTTATAATTATTCAATAGTTATATTTAACTAACTAAATGATATGAAATATTTAGATAAATCCAAATCAAGTATAATTCTATTTCACCTAGATTTTATTCACTTCCGAAAGTCCACAAACCCATCCTCTCGATGCGTCCCATTATTTCTTCTATAAATTATTATATTATTGTGAATTATTGACAGACATCCTTACCAATGCATACAATTAGGCATTCCAGATACTTGTCAAAAATGTCAAATTAATCTAAATGAACCAATACGGCGCCATCTGCCCCCCAGAACTTTCGTTTGCTTTCTTTTTTATAAGTGTGTGATTGGTTGAAACTGGTATTTGCCCCCCAGACATAACCTGATCTGGAATGCCTAATAGTGACAATCCTTTCAATGTGAAAGATTTTTTTTCATCCAGTGAGTTTATCGATAATATTCACCTTCCACCAAATTATGTGATAAAATCCCAAAACATTGCAAACTAGATAAAAAACTGTTTTTAATATTCTGGATTCATTTTTGAATCAAATCGTTTAAATTTTCAAGGAAAATATAAAATATAATATACATTTTTTGGGACTCCAATATGGGTTCTAGTATTTCACCCATTTTATCAAGTTACGTACTCGATTAATCATTAGGAATTTCTGTAGCTAAACTGAGTTTCGAATTACCATTAATCAAAAGATATGTTGATGACTTGATTATTTCTGTTCTCAAAACTGGAACAGATGAAATACTGAGAATATTCAACAGTTATGATCTGAATATACAATTCGCAATAGGAAATATTATTATTAGCATCTCACGAAAATGAAATTCAACATGATTAACATGAAACAAAGAGTAATATTGAAGTTTCACATCCTTCTTTAAGAGTAGCGTGTCTAAAAAAACTGAGAGATCATGGAAAATTCTTATCCACGACATTTGATTAACAAATTAACTGTTCAATGGAAGGACTAATACACCTCAGGAAATATCAAATATTCCTCATGAAAACTCAAGCCCAATTGTACCGATCTTTACTGTAGTAAAGTAGTAGGTAGCTCAAAAAAACATTAAGACCGTTAGTCAATTTTTTTCAAAATTAAAAACCACCCAAAATTATAATGTTGTTCATAAAAGTCCTTGTAATGACTGTGATAAGGTATACATTGGTCAAACGTCTAGACTCCTGAAAGGCAGGATAATTTAACATGAAAGTGATTGTAAAAGAAATATGAATTTCTGTGCATTGGCACAAATGTTAATCAATTGGACCATGGAATGGGTTTCGATAATGTAAGAGTACTTGAAATAGAAAATAACATGCATAGGCAAATTTGAGTTATACGAGAAGTGGCTCACTAATCGGACTTGTTTTAAATCAACGCGGCAACTTTTCGGGGTAGAATAAAATCTGCCCTTATACACTCAAATAGATTCCAATGTTAATTCATATTTCTTCAAATATTGTAATTTCATGTTTTCAGATGATTTTGTAACAAAATATATCTAGGTTAGTGTAACATATAAAGTAGTGAGAACTCATGGTCCGTATCACAGAATTTGCGTAATAATTAGTACTGAATGTTTTAACATGATATGAGAGTCTGTTTCAAGTCACATAAGGACAGTAAATTTTTGAATATTTTATTCCAACGAAGTTCTCAAGGATTTGCTAAGAAGCGATTCGATATGACTTTCGAATGAAAGTTTTTCATCTAAAATGACCCCCAGTTCGTTATTTCATTCATTCACAATGAACCCTGAGGTATCCCCGCACCAATAGAAGTATTTTCTAATTCGTGACTGTTGAGCACAACAAAGTGGTCAAAATCAATGAAATAAATGTATTGAAATAACTCATATAAAATCATTATTTTATCATTTCTATAGCTTTTCTTATCCAGAAACATTAATAAAAAATCGGACGTGAATATGAGTATACAAAAAAATCAAATCTCGTATTTTGGGTTGAGGGGGGTTGGGTTGGGTTCGGTATGTAGGGTCAAAATCGACTTCTAAGCAACTTTTTCAAGTACCTTATATCGGTATCTCCAACGCGAAGCAAAATATCGAGAATTTGCCCTTTTCACGGGATCGCAGTAGGCTGGGTTCATGGCTGTCACTCAGACTAAGTATTGTAAAAAGTGCGGCCCATGAAGGTCTACGCCTATACCAAAAATCAAATCTCCACTTCGTAAAATACCGGTATAATGATCGACAATATGGATTTCGCCATAAAAGATCAACCAGTGACTTATATTGGAGTATGTTTCTCATATTTGGCGGCATCCAATCGAGAAATTCGGAGAAACGATAGCTGTTGCACTCGATATTTCAAAAGCGTTTGATCGAGTTTGGCGTCGGGTCTCCTTCCTAAACTGCCGTCTTATGGTTTGTTTCTGCTTCATATCAATGATATGCTGGAGAAAACAGCTTGTTCGGTGCATAGTTTTGCGAACAACAGTACTCTTCATGCTAGTTTCTCCTCCAGAGTCCCTTATCAGAACAACAAGAGAGAAACAAAATCCAGGGAACCATTCAGAGGTCAATAGAATTAATGATGACTTGTCAAAAATAATAGAATGGGGTAACATGAACTTGGTGGAATTTAACGCTGGGAAAACCCAGGAATGTCTCTTCTCTGAGAAAGCCGGATCTTTCATCATCTGGTACTCAGATGTCAGGAGTAACTAACCTACAAAGTCAAGTATCTCGATGCTAGGAAATAAGATCAATAATAATCTCTTACGGGAAAACCCTGTTAGATCGATCGCTGAAGGTGCTTCCCTGATTTCTATTTCGTGCAGAGGAATACTTCACTTCTCGTTAGCTTCTAATGATCTACAAGGCTCAGATAAGACCTGTCTTGGAATATAGATCTCGTGTATGGAGCTATCGGTACCAAAACATTCATTGAAGCTACTTGAATCTATTCAGAGAAAGGCAATCCGTCTGATTCTTCGCTCACAGACTCGATCACTTCATTGGCGCATCGTTAAAGGGTCGGCGACTTCTCTCTTGTCTCGATATTTTCACGGTCGGTGCTCTTCTTAATTGTTGTCAATATCGTTCCACCCTTGGCGGTATCTACACGGGTGACCCGACGAGTACAGAATTCCCTCCCCTGTGTTGTCAGCTTGGAGACCTGTCGAACCTCTCTTGCTCAGGGATCTTTTTTCAAGTGAAAAGCTGAACGTTGGAACTCCTTGCCGAGAGAGATTTTCCAGAGGACTAAAAACTTCAAAGTGAATGTTAATTCGTATCTCCTGTCCCTCGATTCACGTGGTGTTCTTTGAACATTACAGTGTGAATCCGCATATATAAAAAAACAAAAAGTTACACTCTATATACTCTGTAAAAAATGTTAGAATCACAGTGTGGTAGATACACACTATTTTCAACATTTCACATAATTAATGATTTTTCTCCAATGTAGCTAAAAAAAATTACAAAAAATACGTTTCACCACGGGTTATATTCAACTTGATCTTGGGGATTTCCAAGTAACAGGTAAAGAATACTAATGAAACTGTACCTGCACAGACGAATAATTCACCGAAAGACAGGAAATCAATACAAAAGTTGGATTTTCCACATTGAAAAACTGGATGAGTAAATCAGTGGCATCTTTTGGTAAATAGGAGAACAAATAGTTCCGAGGTCAATAAATCTGTACCGTATGAAAAACTATTATATGTGTAGACCGTGTGGCCTAATGGATAAGGCGTCGGACTTCGGATCCGAAGATTGCAGGTTCGAGTCCTGTCACGGTCGCTTGTTTTTTTTGTGAGTAGCTCTTATTGCCTCATGGAAAATCTCCGGTCCCGCCTTACCGACGCACCACAGTTTTCCTTTTGAAACGTGGGTTTCTTGTTTGAAATATCTTTGTGGAAGTGTATTTCATTGATGTATTTGCATCTATTTACACAAACTCCAAACTGCATGACTCGGTGATAAATCAGAAATCTATAGAAATAGGTAATAATCGATCGTACCAGCAGTTGTTAAGAAAGTTCCCCATCCGTCATGCATTCAACTCAAACGGAATTAAATAAAATGAGAGATTTTTTTGCATCCTCATTTTCACTATCTAACCCTCTCCGCTGTCGCTTTTCGTTTTGTCTCATGTTACAGCATTAATTTCGAATGGGGTTATTCAGATTGTGAGAGAATAGTGATCTGCGAGAGAATAGTAAGAACTTGCGAAGTTTGGTGGGGGGCTCGCCCCCCCCCCTGGGTGCGCCAGGGTCCGATATTACATAAATCAAACTGAAACCGAATGAGAAGCAGTGGCGGATTTACCAACAGGCTGAGTAGGCTGGAGCCTAGGGCGGCAAATATTAAGGGGCGGCAAATTTTGTTCATAATTTTTTTATTTCCAACATCTCTATATGAACAATTGCTAAACGCTTTATTGATTATACATTAATGATCATGAATTCTAAGAATGTCGCAAAAGCGATTCGATATTATATAGTCGACAGTTAGTTATTTTGCATATTTTCTCCACTGATAACTGCTCTTTCTCCGTGTACCTGATAATTAAAATAAAAAGATTTGATGAAACACCCGATGAAGATATTGAAATATCACGGATTTATCGAATAATTTTCGTTTCTTACCAAAATGAGTAATTTGTTACCATCAGTTCTGACAAAAAAAAACAGTTCATTAGAAAAATTGTATCCTAATGATATGGAAACAGACTTAGTTCAGAAATGCGTACACTTTTAAAGCAACCTTTCATCGGGAAGAATTTCAATAAAACCAATTTCTGGATTATTAAAAAGTCTGTCTTCATACTTGCGAGAACAGAATCTAGGAAACATTTATCAAAACTTGCATATAGTACTTCGTATTGCTCTTAGCGACAAATTATTCAGGTGAAACTTCTCCTGCTTGAAGAGAGTAAAGGACTACCTACGATCGACTAAGTCAAGAATATCTAAAACCCTTAGCTCTCTTGTGCATAGAGTCGGAGCCAATGAACGACGATATAATAAATGATTTTGCGAATTCAAACTCTCGCAAAAAAAGTATTGTAATGCTTTTATAATTCAACTAAAATTATAATACTAACAAATAATTGGAAAAGATATATTTATTGTTTGTATTTAAACAGAGTGTAATAATAAATATTTATCAACGTTCGGCAAATGTATATTTTTTATGCCTTATTCATATTGTGTGAGTAGTATATGGTTTTAAGGCATACATACGTTACTTCAAAAGTACTAAATGAATGAGATATTTTTTGCTTGAAATAATATTTTTTGATAATTCTTTGCTGTAAATAGTAATCAAGGATCTAACACGGTACCATAATTCTCAATGATACTAACCATACGGGAAAAGTTTATGTATCGAGGATGATGGAGCACAAATCATGAAGTTTCAATTTCATTGATAGAAAATTTTTATGATTGTGGACTAAATAGGTATCAAAATTTAAAGGCGGCAAAATTTGAATAGCCTACGGGCGGCAAATCTGTAAATCCGCCACTGATGAGAAGCGGTGTTCTTCTTTTAAAAAAGTCATCGACTTCACCAACTGTACGTAGCAGGGATCATTTCCAAAGGCAGAAATAAAAGTTGAATCAATATGACATCTTTTTTTTTTTACTGCAGATTAAGATGCCTAGGTAACCCTGGTGTATCTACTTATACCTGAATAATTTTCGGATAAACTTGGCGAAAACTGATTGCTTGATTTCTGAAATCGCAATTGCTTCAGATCGCTATTGTAAATGGCGATCAGTCATATACCATATGAAGCTTAATTTTCAGTAGAGAGGAATGTGCAACCGAGTATTCTACCACTGTTTATTATTTGCCTACTGAGATTTTGACAGCCCTGACAGCCAATCAAATGCGTTTCAGAAAACGTGCATGTAACGTGGAAACCAACCGTTAACAACCTGTGAATACTGTCACTGTTACCTCTACAAGTTTTTAGTGTGTTTTGTGTTTATATCAGTTTGTAAGAGTAGACTTTGATTCCGAGAAAATTTACTCTGCCCATTCACCTGAGAATTTACGACAAAGTTCATGCTAGTGTATTGAAAGTGATAGACTGTCTTGGAATTGGGGATACACACATCAGTTATGCAACGGTTCAAAATACGTATCACATCGATACCTATTTCCTTTATTTGAACAAAACTTTGTTTTCAATATCTCATTGATAAGAGCTACAGATGTTTCCTCCTCGATATAAGACTTTCGCTCAAGCTAAAACGAATAAAATTAGCTACAACGCTACATTCATGTTATTATTTTGGGCCGAATTGTTTTGTACTTACCTTTGGTGCTGAATAAAGAAGAATATTTGGATTCCCAGATTTTGACTGACCACACAAAATACGAAATCTTCTGCACATCGTGAAAAAGTACTTGTAATAACTTCTAAATTTATTCTACTTATATAGACTTTCATACACTGTTGAATGCGAAGAAATAATTTCAGAGTTTTCATTGAGAACAATAAACCTCAGAGTTACGTCAATTTGTCAAAACCGACATTTGACAGATTTTCGAAAATGCTCATATAACGCCCCTATACAAAAATTAGAAAGCTTTTGTAATCGTCGATTGTTTTTCGCCAAGAAATTCTAAACAATATCGAATCACTAGATACACCAGGGTTTCCTAGGCATCTTAAAAGTCCATGTATATGCAAAAGTTTATTTTGCAAATTATACAGGGTGTTTATTAAACATGAGGCAAAAATTTAAGGAACTATTCCTTAGACTATTATAAGGATATTTTGTCCTTTGATGACTTTTGATAGGGCGCTGTGTTTCGAAGATACGGTGCGAAAAAGTAATTCCACAATAACAATTCATTACCAAAAATTACATGTAATGTTTGTTAATCTACAAGAATATTGTTAAAAATGGCTACCTCCCGGCCGGATGCAAGAATCCAATCTTCTTCTCATCTACTCTCAAACTCTTTCAAAAACACCATGCAGGATCTTCTTTGATTGCGTCACACCCAGAAATTATCCGATTTTTCGAATCTTCCACTGGGGTAGTATTTTTTATAACTTGGTAGGTCCAGTGTATAACGCGATACTTTTATTTTGGCTACGTTAATAATTCTAAAATTACCAAAATTGTTATTATCAAAATTTATTTTCGCCCCGTATTTTCGAAGCAAAACGTCCAATCGAAAATCATCAGAGGTCAAAATATCCTAAGAATAGTCCAAGGAATAGTCCTTTAAATTTTTTGCCGCATATCACCACAGAATACTTAATTATCATATACAAGCCATACGGTAACCTAACAATGTCCCTAAAATATTTGTCCCTTATCGATCTTTGGCACCTTCGACACTGAGAAATCTGACAATATATATATATATATATATATATATATATATATATATATATATATATATATATATATATATATATATATATATATATATATATGACTTTTACCGAGTATGTCATTGGATTCGCTTCTGTTTAGTGGTTTAATTATTCCGTGATCACTTCAATGTGCATCCTGTCTCATTCTATTGTATTCCGCATCACGTTATATGGAAAACTTTAATGAAGGGCAGTACATTTGTTGAAATGTATATTGTTAGAACTCCCGAATCTCACAGCTCTGTCTATCGCGAGCAATATCGGACATCCCTGCCGTTTCGACTTCAGAAGTGGGATACAGGGAAAAAGGAGAATCTGCATTAGTCGATAGATGGAGCACACGTAAAAATTAGTGAAGTATTTAATAACTACTAAGGCTGGATTCAGACAGGTTCAAAATCCGATCGTACGACGATCCGATAGCTTTCTGATTGGTTTAAATTTTAATTTAAACCAATCAGAAAGCTATCGGATCTTCGTACGATCGGATCTGTCTGAATCCAGCCTAAAACATAAGTGAACATGGCATCCACGAAGATATCATCTGTTATGTTGAAAAATGGACCCTGAAAGAGAGACCTTCTAAAGGTCTCGAGGCTTCGAAAAATAGGATGAGAGGGCTGTTACAGTACTCTTCAGTTCAACAGCAAAGGAGCTGAAAAAGCCTGAAGATGCTCGGTCGCCATCTACCTGTCAAATGCCGAACACTACCAGGCGTTCCGAACAAGGTAGAGCGCTATTAGAACCCGTCCCTAACGCAAATGGCTAGGATTTTGGTTACATTTCATCGTTTTCTCAATAGAAAATTACACTCACATCGTTATTCAAAGAGAAATAAGACAATCGGCCGTTATGGCATCCTGATTCGACAGAAATGGGATGGACATGTAGATGTCGCCACTTAGCAAGGCCCCAGTCATGTTGGTCCTTATTTTCCAATGTATGAAGATGACTATTTCATATTGGTTCTTTCCTACCGTTCTTCACAATGCTGCCTAATGTTCGTATAAATCTCCAAAAACTGGACAATTTCAACAATTTTTACAAAAAATTCCGGATCGTGTATTTCGGATATTTTGATGAACTGTTATTAATCATTAGTAAATAAAAGGCCGAGTATTTTTTATAAGATCAATTTATTTTTTGTTGATTACAAAACTGCAAAAATATGTTCGTAGTTTTGTTTCACGGTATATAATATCGAAATTGATTTTTTTTTCATTATTCACAAAAAAAATGTGATTAAGCAGAAAATAATTGAAGGATTGCCTGATCTTTTCAAAAGGGGAATACAACTTTAATCAAAAGTATAATGACCTACGATCTCTTTCATCATAATAGAAAGTTTGTGTGTGTGTGTGTATCTTGAATGGGCAGCAAAATACGATTGATTTTGGAAAATTCAAATACTGTCAGTTTGTTTCCATATGTTTTAGTATTATTTTAAATGTACTTGGTCCATTTGCGTTTCATTGTCAATGTCATGAAAACCATGACAGGATAAACGCTTTATTATTTCTATCTGTCAATATAATTCTAAATGTTAATTTGTAGTTTTTTTATACGCAGATTCAGACGAAAGGGAAGTCATGTAATGTTCAAAGAACACGCGTGAATCAAGGGATAGCAAATAGAAATTAACATTCACTTTGAATTTATGAAGTTTGTAATCCTCAGGAAAGACCTCTCTCGGAAAGGAGTTCCAAAGTTTAGCTGTTCTATTGAAAGAAGATCCCTGAGCAAGAGAGATTAGACAGGTCTCTGAGCTCACAAGAGATGGGAAATTCTGTACTCGTTGGGTAATCTGTGTAGATACTGCCAAGAGTGGAACAACTGATGGCAATTCAGAAGAGCAGCGACCGTGAAAATATGTATAGTAGAGAGACAAGTCTCCTACCCTTCTACAATGCTCCAATGAAGTGAGCGAGTCTGTGAGCGAAGAATCACCAACAAGACCGACTTCCTTTCTCTGAATAGAATCAAGAAGCATCAATGAATGTTTTGTTGCCGAGCTCCATACATGAGAACTATATTCCAAGACAGGTCGTACCTGAGCCTTGTAGATCATAAGAAGCTGGCAAGAAGTGAAGTATTTCTTAGCACAAAGTGGGAAGCACCTATAGCGATCGATCTCACATGATTTTCCCATGAGAGATTATTACTGACTTTTTAGGAATAGTTACTCCTGACATCTTAATATTGGGTAGAGATAGATCGGCTTTCTTTGAGAAGAGTCATGCCTGGGTTTTTCCATCATTGAATTCCACCAAGTTCATTCTATTATTTTTCATGTCATTGTTGATTCTATTGACGTAAATGTTTCGCTGAATTTTTGTTTCTCGTGCTGGTATGGGGACTCTGGAAGAGAAACTAGTATGAAGAGTACTGTCGTCCGCAAAACTATGCAGTGGCCTATGAGCAGTGTCGGAGGAGAGTGGGACGCACATGGGGTCTCTCGCCCCGTGTAGTCACCTGGATCTACGCTGCAATAATAAGACCTATACTAACGTACGGAGCCATTGCATGGGGACCGAAAACTCTACAAGCGACTGCCATCCAAAAACTATATCAAATACAGCGAATGACTTGTCTGAACATCACAGGAGCCATGAGAACAAAACAAACCGCGGCAATGTGGAGGGAGGCACTCACTGCGGTGCCTCTGCTACAGGCAGCCAGTGACGCAATTGAACCCAAGTTTGTGTTTAATAAACCCTACAAAATACAAATAAAACAGAACACTGAGGCAGATGCTGCAAATGCAATACTCATATACACAGACGGCTCAAAAACCAAGGAAGAATCAGGATGTGGAGTTTACTCCAGATCACTTAGCCCAAGGATTAAGTGGGGAATGGGAAAAAATACCAGCGTGGTTCAAACAGAACTGGCTGGTATCTCAATCGCCACAAGAGAGCTAACCAGACAAGAAATTTCTGGCAAAAACATAATAATCTGCACTGATAATAGACAAGCTCTACTAACCTTGAATAGACAACGTATTATCTCAGGGTTAGCACTAGAGTGCCATCAAGATTTAGCTAACGCCTCGGTAGATAATAATATCGTACTAAGGTGGGTGAAAGGGCACGACAGGAGCAAAAGTAACCGCATTGCTGACTCTTTGGCCAGGATGGCGGCTGGAATGAACATTTTGGGACCAGGTGACACCCATGGCTTGACGACTTCGACAATTGCGGAACTAGCCAAACGTTACACCCATACTCAAACCCTCAAAAGATGGGATGAAACCAAATGATGCAGTTTTGCCAGGATCACCCTGGGCGACCCTGAGAAGCTGGATCCAAATAAATATTTAGCGATGACCAGGAAGAACCTACGTTTAACAGTGGGATTTCTGACTGGACACTGTCAACTAATGAAACACCTCCATATTATGGGGCTAGTGGACACACCTCTATGCAGGATGTGTGAACAGGAAGATGAAACTGTCAGGCATGTCTTATGCGAATGTCTGGAGCTATCGTCGATAAGAGAGTGTGTGTTCGGTGAGTCTTGGCCTACACCTGCCGATATTAAGGAGATGTCCCCTGGTGACCTGTCATCCTTCCTGGATAAGGCAGGATGGACAATGTCCTAGGAGGGCGACTCCTTGGGAGGATGTACAATGGGCCATATTGTGGCCTAAGTGCTGTGGGTCTATACTCACCCTCCCTACTCTACAGTAAAGATACTGATAATAGACAAGCCCTACTAACCTTGAATAGACAACGTATTATCTCAGGGTTAGCACTAGAGTGCCACTAAGATTTAGCTAACGCCTCGGTAGATAATAATATCGTACTAAGGTGGGTGAAAGGGCACGACAGGAGCAAAGGTAACCGCATTGCTGATTCTTTGGCCAGGATGGCGGCTGGACTGAAAATTTTGGGACCAGGTGACACCCACGGTTTGACGACTTCGACAATTGCGGAACTAGCCAAACGTTACACCCATACTCAATCCCTTAAGAGATGGGATGAAACCAAAGGATGCAGCTTTGCCAGGATCACCTTGGGCGACCCTGAGAAGCTGGATCCGAATAAATATTTGGCGATGACCAGGAAGAATCTACGTTTAACAGTGGGATTTCTAACTGGACACTGTCAACTAAGGAAATACCTCCATATTATGGGGCTAGTGGACACACCTCTATGCAGGATGTGTGAACAGGAAGATGAAACTGTCAGGCATGTCTTATGTGAATGTCTGGAGCTATCGTCGATAAGAGAGTGTGTGTTCGGTGAGTCTTGGCCTACACCTGCCTATATTAACCTTGGGGTTGAGTTGAAAAACAGCAACTGCTGACACTCCGCCTTTTCATGAATGAATAAAGTCGATTTATTATTATTATTATGTCCCCTGGTGACCTGTCCTCCTTCCTGGATAAGGCAGGATGGACAATGTCCTAGGAGGGCGACACCTCGGGAGGATGTACAATGGGTCATATTGTGGCCTAAGTGCTGTGGGTCTACACTCACCCTCCCTACTCTACAGATACAGAACTATGCAGTGAACAAGATGTTTTCTCCGGCATTGATATGAAGCAGAAACAAAGTGGGCACCAGAAGTGAACCCTGTGGAACATCTGAATTTATTATGGGAGAATACTAGTCGATACTCCATTGACAACCACATGCAGAGACCTATCAGGCAGGACAGATTCTATTTCAATATGGGCATATTTTCATGAAGGGGCCGATCATCAATGCTTGATGGCTTTGGCGACAGTTCTCCTACACACACTGACCAATTTTATTTCTCTTCAAACATTCATAAACATACGGACATTATATCCAAGACATTGATAAAAAAAGGGAAAACTGACTATATAAAATGGTTTTAATCGAAGTGAACAATTTGAAAATGATTGAAAAAATTAATTAAACAGCGAATTCCATCAAGGCATCCTTCAGTATCTCATCTCTGGCTTCCTTAAGGTCCTCTTCTCGAACGTGATCATTTATCAAATGAGATCTAAGCTGATATTCACGACAAAAGAGCTGAGAGCATTCTCCACACTGATATTTCTTTGGTCTGGCAGCATGTCCAGCCATATGTGCATCCAATTCATCCTGATTATCCATAATTTTCCAACATTCACCACACCTAAAAAGTTTTTTCAAAGGTTCCAATTAAAATCGACAGATAAATATCAAATAATTGTCCTGAACAGAGGAAAACAAACCTGAATTTGTATTTTGGATCCTTATGGAGTTTTTCGTGCCTCATTCTGTTACTGTAACAAGAATAAGTAATATCGCAATATCTGCATTTATACCTCAACAGAGGCATATGTGTTTCGAGATGCCTTCTGTAATGAGCTAAACCTTTTACGGTCTTCAAACAATGTTTGCAGGTGATCGGTGCTAAAAAAAATAATGCAGTTGTATTTTCACCGATTAAAAATCCATAGTCAAACGTATTTTCCAAAACTATAATTATTATTTATATTCAGAGGGGTCAAGCTGATAATATTGTATGAAACATTGTGCAATTATACAGTGGGAAACAGCAAACGTGCAGAGGGCCGGTAGAAGAGACAAAAACATAAAATAATTTCTCTACAAATTGCACTTTCTCGGGTAATAGATGGTGGCATTAAATTTTCCTCTGAATCATTTTTTTTAATTCATTTTTTTATTATTTCTCGTTATAATTTATGCAACTGTATTAATATTCATAATCAAATATTACTTTTCTTTTGGTGCCTGTAGCAATTAGAAAGCACCATCAATTATTATAATGACTTAAATTTGATAGAACGTCAACGTTGACAACGAAATGTCAATGACAAATAGTCATAAATTCTGACGTTGGGGGAAATGGTTCTTCATGCAACGAGGTCGTCAGGCCGAATTTAACAACACGTCGAATGCAATAGACGAGTTCCTCACAAGTTGCCAACTTATAAAATTCGTCGAAAAGGTCTGCCTCTCCAATTTTGATTATTTTAAGATAGTTGTGTAGAGAATCAAAAATTATATACGCTGGTTCGTTTACTTTGAGTCAGAAAGCCTTTATAAAGTTTTTATATCACTTATGTCAATCATAGATTTTTTGTCTAAAAATAGGAACTGTTGGTAACGCAATTCCATGACAAAAACATATCGGAACGATCCAATTTACTGTGCAGTACTGGTCAGCAATATCGGAACATGCCAATGGTGCTTCTTGTAACATAACCTGATATTTTTGTGTTTATTTTTTTTTTGCAATATTAAGTAATTTGTGCTTGAATGTTTACGAATTTTCCCTGATTATCCACATTCGTCATGCATATTGTTTATATGATGCTCTTGTTGAATGAGAATGTAGGTAGGTAGATTGAATTATTGTTTTCTTTACAATACCTAATGTGTTTTTAGGTATGAGACGAGGTTGTTTTTAAGATATGAGTATTTTAACATTCAGACACGACAAGGCATTCCTTTCACCAATAAAGAACATATCAACATTGCTAAATCTTTGGAATTAATACACTGCATTGTTTGTTGTACCTACTTGTGCAAGAGCTAGAGAAATTTTGATGGATGCTGTTCATGTAATAACAACTTGAAAAAAATCATTTTGTATAATGAACGTGATTCCTGTGGGACGAGGAGAAAAACTATGAAACTGTTCGAAAGGAATCCGGGTTTATACAATGCTACAGAAAAGATGATTGAACAGTCTCTACATTTTATTCTTGGAGCTATCAAAAATGTATGATTAATGGTTGTGGAAAAGGTGAAATGAGAGAATGAGATATGCTTGTCTTTTTGAAAAGGGAAAATGAAGCAGAGATTTTCACCATTAATGTATCACCATTCAGTGTTCAGCATGGAAGTCGACTGGGACTGCAGACAGTAAACATATCCCTACCTAATACCAATTTTTAATGGCCTTAAATTAAGGTGTTCGAAATGACAAGCAGGGGAAGTTTATCTGCAACAATTCAAAATTTTTATGATGCAAAGATTGTTGGAGTGGTACATACTCTTAGAAAGGCAGAAAGAAAATTTCACCTCAAGATATAGGCGAAAGAAGATTATGAAGTTACTATGCCAACTATTTAATCAAGACAAAGTGTATTCACATTCATCTTAATAATTAAGATGTGTGAGATTTGTATTATAAGACTACAGTACATAGAAATAACCATGACCACTGGGAGATCTGCGTACTGCACACCAAGGGTCTGCGTTAGAGAGAAAAAGCAGGGTTCTAAATATAATATATAAAAAAACATGTTTTTATACTAACAGGTTCATTGGCAAAAATTAATAGAAAAATAATTAGTAAACTCTTCTTATTCAGCATCCTAAAGATCAATAGCCATAGCTTATATTTTCAACAATGTCTTCCCAGAAGAACTTTGTTGAGACACAAACATGAAAAATCGCTTATTTCCAATCTCTATTTTCATCGATACATATCTAACACTCTTGAGGTCTGAACCCCCATTTTATATTTCATAATTCCTGAAATAAGACGACTCATTATTATGATTGATCTTGAAGCCTCCATCTACTTAGGTTTTATTGTGGTTTCATTCGGTTTTTACACCAAGATGATTGTGATTGACATTATTGACTAGTATTGATCGTCAGTAGGAATTTCACGTGGAAAAAATTCGGGGAAAAAGTTTCTATCCCCATAACAATAATAAATAACCTCACTTTCTAGTTCAATCTCGAATTTATTTTGAATCAATCGCCAGTTACGGAAAATGAAAATGTTTTGTCATGGAATTGCGTTACCAACAGTTCCTATTTTTAGACAAAAAATCTATGATTGACATAAGTGATATAAAAACTTAATAAAGGCTTTCTGACTCAAAGTAAACAATCTACCGTATATAATTTTTGATTCTCTACACAACTATCTTAAAATAATGAAAATTGGAGAGGCAGACCTTTTCGACGAATTTTATAAGTTGGCAACTTGTGAGGAACTCGTCTATTGAGGCTCTTTGCACGAGTTTCATATATTTTTTTCATGTTCATGTAAAAACCAGCACTTCAATTTAAATAGCAATGTATGAATGCAATTTTCCGATTCCTTGCAGAAAAAAATTGAATACAGAAATTAATTTGGAAATGTAATAGCAGCCATCTCATGCGAAGTTTGGAAGCTTACAATCGACAACCACAGAAGGCACAATTATGAGCATTGTTTATGGAGAAATAGGATACCTTGTCAACGCCTGTGCAAAAAGAAAGACAGAAAGCAAATGATGCCTCAAAATAACATTGTCAATAATAGTTCATACAAGAAATGGAAGTTTGAGCTTTAAAATGAGCATCAAATTATGAATGATCTACGAGAATGATATGAAATTCGACTGAATTGCCATCTTGTATAAGTGATCAAGACAATTTACAATTCTATCTACAAACTTTGTAGTGAAAATGTAAGGTAAGACATGTCTTGGAAACGAAATAACTAATGACATCTATTTGGAGTATCCATCCCCTAAATTATATTTTTGTAAGGTTTGAAAACTATGTCTCTATGCTATGAGTGAAGATACTGGAACGCAGACATCTATGATGGTGTCAGTTGACAATTACATCAAACTGACATGCAATGGGATTTTGACTATTGTGAAGCATAAAATTCGAATTCATTTCGAAAATAGTTTTCTGTGAGTTATTTCATTTCAATAATGGATGAGGATCATATTCTTTCTTCAAAAAATAGGCGGAAATGTCATCGTTTTTTTTTCCAAAAATAACCCAGTGATTTTCCACACTTGGATATAATGGATCAAACCACCGAACTATTAAAATCTTTCTTGGAATTTCAGACCCATATTTTGTGTAAGAAGAACATTTTTATTCTGAATTCATGGTCCCATTGCTCAAAGAGGACTAATAGTTTTCTTATCCTTGTTGTATTGTCATTTATTTTCAAATAAGATTTTCTGAGGTTCTAAATTTTCTGAACAAACCCAGAATCCATTTTATTCTGATGAATTCAACATTGATATTTTTACAAAACAAAAATTTCGATTCATTGGGTACGGTTCAACGTGTTTTAATTTGATTCCGTTGATAAAATGGGCTACCCGAGTAGCAGACATAATAACTTTATTTATTTTCCCAAGAAACTACAAAGTTTATAGAAGGGAAAAATATTAACTCGAAGAATATTATACATTAAAGGAAAAAAAGGGAATAAAATCAGACTGTTTCATTGTAGATAATGAAAAAAAAAATGGCAATAAAAAATAAATAAAAACTTGCCATTTATCTATTTCATTAAATGTTTTTTTAAGTTGGCTTTGGAACGGAGTTTTCTATATTTCTTCATTGCATCTGGTAATCTATTATAAAAAATGATTCCTGTGTGATAAATTGACTGTCGTCTTATGTTAGATTTGGATTTCATCGTTGATAATTTTTTGGAAGATCTGGTTGAATGACTGTGCTGATCAGTATCAATTTTGAAGATAAGATTTGAATGTTTTAGTTTGAATGATGATATATCCAAAAGATTATTAGGTTTATATTGCTGGTTCCCGATAATCAAGTTTTTATATACATTTAATCAATTTATTTTGTAGGGTTTTCACAGGTTTTCCTAGGGTTTTTGTTGCCGCTCCCCAAACTGAAATAAAATACTGGAGTTTGGAACATACTAGAGAAAAATAAATGAGTTTTAAATATTTCATAGGTATAAAATTTCTCAATTTGAAAAGGACACCAATCATTGGAGATATTTGTTTTCTCAACATTCCTATAAGTTTGGTCTACGTTAATCTTTCATCCACATGTAGTCCTAAAAATTCGACAGCAGAGGAATATTCAATAATTCCATTTTTTTTTATTGAATGGGATCTTCTGATAGGAATGAATTTGATTTTTTACAAATATACATAAAAGATCACTTTTTGAAGTTCAATGTTAATTTGTGACTATTCAACCAGGATAATATTGTCTGAAGATCCATTATCATGTTAATTTTTATTTCCTGTTTATTATTTCCCCTATATATTATAGACGTATCGTCTGCAAACATTTTAATTTTTCCTTTGAGTTTCAAATCAGAAAGAGAATTCACATATATGAGGAAAAGAACCGGTCCAAGAATAATCCTTGAGGAACTCCACATATAACAGTTTTTGATGAACTGACTCCTTTCCCCATATAGACGAATTGCTCTCTTTTTGAAAGATAATTTTGTGTATTATGTATACAATGATAGATAAGATGTTTGTAAATTCCTCCCGAAGGTACTTTGCATTTTAGACAACGTCACTTCCGAAACTTTTTTCAGAGATCAATTATCCTAACACCAAACTGATTATAGATTCCAATATTATTTCTTATTTTTTCAGATTGTGGCAGGTTGAAAACCTAAAAAACTAAGTGACATTATTTACAGTAGACGTCCGTTTCGCTAACAAGGTTAGCATCTTCAGGAGAAGAGAACTGATACTGAAACTAAGGAGTAGGCTGATTCATTTATATACTTAGCAATTTTCAGGTAGGGCATCCACTACCTGCAGAGTTTTTTGGTACAATATGGACTTCTGTTACTACTGATTAGTCTGAATAATTTCTCAACAATAAACTAAAAATCGGGCTAAAAGGGATAGGTCCTTCGTCACCATTCATGCCCTGTGCAAATAACATCAAGTTGGGGTCGAGGTAATAAATTGATCCCTCCAAAAATTTTCAACTTTCACACTAAAGGTTCCAAATCTCATCCAGACTGAAATGAAAAGACACTTCAATGAAAGTAACATAATACATTTGAAATCTCTTCAGTCCATGGAAATTGGGAAATATTCACAGAGTTCCGACTTTAATGAAGCCTTCAATGATATTCTGCTCTATTACTTCAAATTTTCCACCATAAAAATCACAAAGAATATAATAGGAGGTGGGTAGGCAATTCAGTCATACATTCAGGTAAATCACTAAACGATTTCGTTTTGAAAAACACATGTTCACAACTTATACAAATATACAAAAGAAGGGAAAAGGAATCATCAAACCTTGATGGTGATGATGATTGAAGAAAAAAGAAAAACATCAAGATAAGATATATAATGTCCTTGATAGAAATCGGGACTCATAGAATAAAATACAAATAAAAAATATAATGATGATTAATGAATCATTCATTGTCATTTATGATGTGCCTTTCGCCACTAGAACCCGATGAAGATGGAATTTCGCGACTGGAAGTAATCAAAATGATTCACACAATTGCCAGAGCCCTGTTATTTTGCCATCAAATCACTGACATCCACAGTTTGATTCATGAACAAGTTCAAATACCAGAAAACTGTTATATGAATGATATCTTGATGCGTTGTATGCCAATTGAGCCAAGAAAAGATAATTGAGACACAACATTGATGTGGCAGGAATACTCCCAAATAATGAAAAGGTATCAGTCAACTTCTTCTCTTGTGCTGCTTTCAGAGCCATTTTGAACCTTCATCAAGTTCATCAACTGATAGTTTCCTCTAGGGATTCAGAGAATGGTTATCGCTATTTCAATATGTTCTGTGGTTCTATTCGAATAAGATGTATAAAAAAACAACTTACCATCAGGTTCCTTGATTCGAAATTTGTACTTTCTCACAAAGGTTTCATCACTTCGAGGACGTCTTGGATTATTGCTCTTATTTTTATAGTAGTTATTACGCCTTTTTCTATTTCTTGTCTCGTCTGCATGCGATTTAGCGTGTTGTTTGAGAAATGCGATTCTTGTAAAAGTGGCTTCACATTCTGCACAGTTGAACTCAGTCTCATCAGGATGCTCTGAGCTGAAATGTCAGAAATAATCAACTAGATTATGTTTATTTACTTAACAGAATGCCAGGAGTACAAACTATGTATACCATAGACGTGAAAAAATATATTCAAAGGATTCTAGGAAAATATTCAGATTTTTATTCATTCTCATTCATAAATCGTTTTCATTACATAACTTTCCCAGAGTATTATTGTTATACATTTAAAATGATTTTTGCTGCTATTGGTTTTTGTTGCAATACAATCAATAATATTCTTGAAGAATTAGAGAAAAATATTGCATATTTTATTCTAGTCTAGTTTGACAATATCCATTTCATTGTCATATGATAGAGTATTTTATATACTTTGCAATTGAATGCAGAACAAGCAGTACGAAACGAATAAAAAAATACACAATACTTTTGTCTATGAGAGTATCAAAATTGAGATTATAAATCAATGAAAACACCTAGAATGTTCAGTGAAACATAAACTAGAGCTCAAGTTTAGATAAATATCCTTTTGATTTGCTGAATGCTACAGTATTTTATGTATACTGCAATTAAATGCAAGTCACAGATTGGAAAATAAATTATACAATAAATATAACATAATATATCAAAGCTAATTTTTGTGACGTGCTTCCTTGCTTCCTGCAGATTGTTCAATAATTTAGTGATTTAATGTTTTTCAATTTTGCTTTCGTGAACTCAGAAATCAAAAAAATTAACAATTGAAGCAAATATATCTAGTTGACGAATAAGTCGTTGGAACATTTTTGCATAACAGATTTTTGTTGAGCAGAATTTTGAAATGTGAAATTTTAGTGTATGTACATTATTATAACCAAAGACAGAAATATTACATAACCTTTACCATTTTAAAATTGTCATCGAACAATTACTTCCATCTTGAATACGATATGTGAGTACACACATAACAATTTGTCAACAAGTTATCATTAACTTTAACATTCAAGTGGACTTCATAAACAATGAATTGAACAACTCGCAAGTATAGAAATTTTGGACCTTTTTGCAATATTCATACATTTACAGCTTGGCCAATATATTCAGTTATGACAATTATAATTATAATATTCATTTGATAATTTGGTGAACATCATTATGCAAGCAAATATTTTTTAAGTTCTTTTGAAAAAATATGAATGGATTTGGATGATTTCATTTTTTCTGGTAGTTCATTGAAAGTTATTAATGCTGATGAAATGGGGTGTTTTTTTCCTTTATTGGAATGAATCATATTTAAAGTTATTTGACATTCTGGTATCGTGGCCATGTAAATCATGATTTTTTGACAGTTTTATATTACATTTCTGAAGATTTTTTTTAATTTATATATATATATATATATATATATATATATATATATATATATATATATATATATACTTAGATTTTTCATAATCAATTAGATGATCCAAAGTCATATTATCTGTTGCTTTATATAAATCTGCAGAAGGAGCATCCCACGGTTTTCTGAATATAACCTTTATTGCATTGTTCATTAAACGATATATTATATCGAACAATAGATTTCTTTATTTTTTCAATATGATTTTCAAAATTTAATTTTGTGTCAATTAATAAACCTAAATATTTATGATTAGGAACTTCGGCTATCAGTTCATTATCTATCTTCAAGTTTAATTTTATATTTTTCATGTTTTTTTGTTTAAAAATCATAAAAACAGTTTTTTCCGAATTGACGGTTAGGTTAATGCTGCACGTCCATTTTTCAATAAGGTCAATATCATGTTTCAATGAATTTTCCAAAATGTCAATATCTTTCCCGAAGTGAAATAATGTTATATCATCTGCGAAAGAAAAGTGCATTCCATATAAATTTAGTCTTTTAATATTGTCAATATAGATTAAAAAAAGAATTGGAGCCAAAACTGAGCCTTGAGGGACGCCAATTTTAGAAAGTTTCTCATTACTTTTATATTTGTTGATTTGTACATACTGTTTGCGATTTTGAAAATAGTTTTGGAATAAATTGAATGCATGACCTCCTTTACCATAACTATATAATATATATATTAAAATATAATTAATTCCATGAAAATTTGCTGTAAGAATTGTCTCCGATGAACTTGATATATTTTCGGCAAGGCTAGCATACCTTGCACTGATAGAGTACCATATATGATATGGCATTGCTTTTTGGGGATTCTGTAGTCAACAACCCATAATCGAGTCTTTATGCTACAGAAAAGATCACTGCAGTATATACGCAGGGCAAGTTGTAGCTCCCTTTTCATTCAACAGAATCCTTACTGCATTTAGTAAACTTATTCTTGAGGTGGTATGCTTATTCCATAAGAAACATGTTACCAATTCCCCAAAACAGAGACCTTTCAGTACTAGGCAGAACCAACTTATTCGTCTACCGATCCCAAGATCAGCCTCAACAAAACATTCTAATATGTATGAAGGAAAAATAATGTATAACCCTTTGCCAAAAGTTTATAGAGATACCGTGGATTAGAAAAAAAATCAAAAAATCATTGAAGATTTGCTTATTGAGAAAGCTTACTATCCCTGCAGGAATATCATTGTGACAAACAGTAAATTTCGAGTGGGTGTGGATGAATCTTCTGTTAACTAAAAAAAATTCAGAAGTAACAAAATATATGTGTGTATATATATATATATATATATATATATATATATATATATATATACATATATATATATATATATATATACATATATATATATATATACACACACACACACACATATATATATATATATATATGATCGGCTAGGCTTCCGCGGTCAGAAATGTGCTGGCTGGAACTTCCGGTTGATCCGCGTCTGGAAAGATTTACTTGTCTACGTTTCGACTCCCATTTCGGAGCCATTTTCAAGACTTAGTGACCTTGCGTCTAGGTCTGAGTTGTCTCACTAGCTGGCTATCATCACTGGAGAACCAGTATATATATATATATATATATATATATATATATATATATATATATATATATATATATATATATATATATATATATATATATATATATATATATATATATATATATATATATATATATGATGATACATTTTTTATCTGTGACAAATGTGCTCATGCACATCAATTTAAATTTATTCGTATTATTGATATGGATGTGATTCATAAAATAATATAAATGGAACTCGCGTTGGATTGAAGCAGCTATTGAGTTGTTAAACACATGCGGATTAGAACACCTTCTGGTAATTAAAATCTTACGAGGTAACTGTATAAGTATTCAACTTACCCATAATGGTTTTCTATATTGTGTTCGTTACAATATTTGCCACATCTCTCGCAGACAATTCTGGTAAACATATGGTGTAGCTTTACATGCCTTGACAAATGAGACTTATGGAAATATGACTTGGGACACAAGGAGCATTTGACGTTTTTCAATTTATTTTCATGATGAGTGGCTAAATGTTGACTTAAAATATTAACAAGTTTTCCTGAAAATCAAAAATAGGCAACAAATATTTTAAAAATATTATAATTTTGTGTTTCAAATGCACTGTACAAACGGGCAAGGAATGAGAGTCATTTCTCACGAGTATGAATTTTGCAGCATGCGCCGTAGGCGAACACTGCAAGTAAATCATAAGTGTGGGAAAATAGCATTCCACGATATTTTTCATTATATCTACCTGAAAACCACAGACTGTTACGAAACATTGATTAAAATGGTTAAGGCTTTCGCGGCCGAGGTTATTAGTATAACTACTTTTCTTCGGGCTTGAAGGCCGTCGTTCTTTGGAATTTCTTCCTAACGTTTCGCTAGCGCGAGTGGCCAGCTTCTTCAGAGGTTTCAAGCCCGAAGAAAAGTAGTTATACTAATAACCTCGGCCGCGAAAGCCTTAACCATTTTGTCAAAAACCTCTACGGGGAGAAAATATGGAGACTATACAACCAACTTGATAAAGGTAGGAAACGGAAAGCACACTTACTGGAGACGTTGACAGTCATCGGAAATGAGTAAGCCTCTGAAGAAGCTGGCCACTCGCGCTAGCGAAACGTTAGGAAGAAATTCCCAAAGAACGACGGCCTTCAAGCCCGAAGAAAAGTAGTTATACTAAACATGGATTATTCCACTAAAAATATTCAAATAATGTCACAAAACAACCGTTATTTAGCACGTTGCATTTGTGAGGAAATATATTAACAATTTGCGATTTCTGGAGAACTCTTATCAACATACTATTTCATTTTGAAATGTGAGTAGGCAGCTAATGACACTAGCGCACCTTAAAATTTTCTGTGCGGGCGCCCCGAAAAAGCCCACTTTCGGTGAAAATACATTTTCAGAAAGGTGTAATGAAAAATATTTCCTCTTTTAGGACTAAGAGCTAATTTGATACTAATGAAAACTTTCTTACCACATATAGGACACAGTGTTTCATTCTTCTGACTATGATGATAATGTTCATGTTTTCCCACTGCGTTTCTGCTGTGAAATATCTTTCCACAAATCGTACATGGAAATTGGTGAATTTTGACGTGATTTATGTACTCACTCACACTGAATCTATGAACAATAGATCAACAATTACACATTGGAAAAATTGAAATCACATGAATGAATATTTTTTATTTTTTCACTATAATGTACTGAAAATGATGACTTTGTTTGACCTAAACCTTATGTACCGTTAAAAGTTAAGAGAGAGGGCAACTTTTTTTTCCGGACTATATAATTATAACATCGAACTAATTTTGTAAGAACTTATCGGTGGCCAACTGAATATTTTTCAATATCATCAATGTACTTTGGAATCCTCAATTAGATTCCAATAATTGAAGTCATTTTTCATTTCATGGATAACTACAGAATTACACCAACAAAGTCTCGTCATAAGGCCACTCTTGGCTCTGAATTTTTTTTCTTCTCCACCTACTGATATGTGGAATTTTAGTTCAGTCAGATAACCAAAAGTAGATTTTCTGCCTAATGAATTAAAGAAATGATAGCGGCATTCACACAAATTAGAATTCAAGAAAAAAAGACTTCCTCAATCGGGATTCGAACCCACGTCCTCCATTAACTAGATGGATGCTCTAACCACGAGCTATCGAGGACATCGAGTTCTCCATAGCATTTTCGGAAGTCGTTCCAATCAAATTCTAGTATTAGTAGTTATCATTTAATCGAGAAACTTCGGTGGTTTTCGACTGACGGGGGTGTCAGGTGGAAAGAATACTCATTCACTATCAACTGGTCTTATTATCGAATTGTAACTTTCAACCGAACCATCGTCGAATATGTCGACATCAGCTGGGTGTAGATACCAACCAGATGATTACGGACTTAGGAAAAGTCTATTCGATATCTCAGTGGTAAGAGCATCCATTTAGTAATTGAAGACGTAGGTTTGAATCCCGCTTGAGGAAGATTATTTTTCTTGCATTCTGATTCGTTTGAATGCCGCCATCATTCCATGATTTGTTAATTATTAACCCATTGCTTGAAAGGTAAAATTTGGTACTAAGATCAGTTGATGAGGAATGAGTATCCTTCCCATCTAACACCTCCGTCAGACGAAAGCCGCTGAAGGTTGTCGATTGAATAATAACAACGAACACAACTTCCGAAAATGCGATGGAGAACTCAGTGAAGTTAATATATCTTGAATTCTGATTCGTCTGGATGCCGCTATCATTGCAATTATTTATTAATTATACAGACACTGATACATCGATCGTTTCTGCCTGAAGTTGCTCGAATAAATTATTTTCGAAAAATCACCAAAGCACAATTTCATACCTTTCTCTGCACTCAGGGCATCGTTTCCTATTATCTTCGATCTTTTTACAGCGGATACTGTGAAGGCGGAAGCTGTTCTTGTCCACAAAATCTGCGCCACATGTTTCACAGATGAGAAGACTACACGAATGCGACTGATAACCTGTATAGCTAGACATTTCCTGTTTGCATCTGAAACACTTGAAAGGCCTGCTATCATAATGTACTTCCTTAGTATGGTTCCGTAACATAACAGCATCGAATAACTCATCACAGTATGGGCACGGAAAAACGTGGCAAATATTCAAATGATTTTTTTTTGAAGCACTAGTCAAACATTTTCTGCCACAAGCTTCACAAGTATTCGAAGAACCAGGCTTATATTGATAACAGTGAGCTTCCATCAGATGAGCTTTAGACAATCCATGGACTTCGATCATGTGGTCTTGCATTTTAGCTTCTGTATTGAAAAGTTCCTCGCACAAAAGGCATTTTATTTCTGTGACGCCCCCAAGTAATAAAACCCGTTTATTTCTGAAAATATTTTCATCAAATTTGGAACAGTACTGTAATAAACCGATTTTCTCTTGTTGCAGTGACAACATGAAATTGGGTTCTAAATTCCTGATGGAAACAATAGTATCATGATCGGAGACTTTAGCGTGTTCCAAAGGCAAAAAATTCAAGTGCTTTATTTCACAGTCATTCAGATCTGATTGTTTGGGGTCGTTGCTGGTTGTTGTTCCTCCACATCCTTTCAATAAATTGGTAATACCATTCAAAATATAATCCTGCTCCTCAACGTTAGGATCAAACTCAAAGGCCCAATCATCTTCTTCATCACGATGATCAAATTCATCAGGACTGATACTATCATCACTTCCACATTCATCAAGGTAGTTGTGATCATCTGAATTTAATGGATTATCAGAAATCGGATTCGTTGATTCCTGATCATCTTCAACAGTAACAAACTCCGGTTCCTCAAAAGCTGTGGAATTATAAATTATTGGGTAAAATTCCGTTAATCGGGCTCCGCCTCGAAAATAAAATATTTTTGGTGGAACTTGCGTATTTTGGCCTCCTGAACAAAAAATTCAAATGAAATTTTTGGGGCTCTCAACTCGTTTCGGAGATACGGCCCCCTAAAGACAGGAAATCGGGGTTTTACGCCTATGTTTGTTTCTCAGCCAATGCCGCTCGAAATTCCTCCTTTCTATCAGCACAATAAACACATTCTTTATCACCTTCTTCATCACTTTCCAACCGAATTATCAGCATTTTTCCATTTTTCACTACAAAACTCTAAAATGTAAATCGTCAACAGAATTCGAAGTCCTATGACATTTTATAGTTTTTTAGTGAAAAATGCTTATACCTAATTCGGTTATAAAGTGATGAAGAAGGTGGTATATATTGTGTATAATGTGCTGATAGAAAGGAGGAATTTCGAGCGGAATTGGCTGAGAAACAAACAAAGGCGTTAAACCCCGATTTCCTATCTTTGGGGTGCCGTATCTCCGAAACGAGTTGTGAGCCCCAAAAATTTCAATTGGATTTTTTGTTCGGGAGGCAAAAATACGTAAGTTCCACCAAAAATTTTTCATTTTTGAGGCGGAGCCCGATTAACGGAATTTTACCAATTATTGTATATCAATATTGAACCCTTTTCAAAATATGGTTAAAATTATTACATTACTAACCGTTTATTCATCATTGATACAATAGCAAAAATTTGATGCTTTTCTTTAATGTCCCCACCTTTCATTTTTTGAAAAGGTTAACTAAGATAATTGAAACTTGCGATAATAAAATTGATGCATAAATACTATATTTTGAGGCGTTTTCTGGCGCTCATGTATTGAAAACGTATTCCTCTGTCTCCTTCTCTGTCGCATAAGGCTAACCTTATAGTGAGGGTGAGATGGAGAGACGAATAAGTTTCGAATACAAGAGCGCTAGAAAACACCTCTAGAGTGAAACTGACACATGACAATTTCAAGATGGCGACTGGGCGCCATCTGGAAAAAATGGAAAAGGGGGTCTTGTGATACACCAATTTGAAGCTTCTGATGAATTCTTTACAATAGAACAACTAAGGTTTGGAACTCCTTGCCAAGAAAGGTTTTTCCTGAGGCTTAGAAGCTTCAGAAATTCAAAGTGAATGTTAATTCGTATCTCCTGTCCCTTGATTTACGCGGTGTTCTTTGAACATCACAGGGCTTCCTTTTCGTATGAATCTGCATATAAAAAAAATTAAAATTTGAAGTCATTAGCTGTGGGTAACCAGTGCTTAAAGCCACTTCACAAAACTTGACATTTCACCATAGAAAATTGTCAAATTATGTGAAGCGGCTTTAAGCGCTGTAAGCTGTTAGACGCGGCCAATATCTTCACCTACTACAAAATGGCGGAACATTTAATAATTGTCTGAATACATCGACGTTTATCACAAAACCCCTCTTTCCATTCAATAATTTTATTTATGGCGCCCAGTCACCATCCTGAAATTTCTTCATCGTTCAATATAAATTCTTAGACCTTCGTGAAAAATACTATTTCATTGAGAATTTATCCCAACTGTTATCATATAAATGTAACTGGTCCTACAAAAATTGACTGAACATTGGTACTAACATCACAGTGAAAAAGATCACTTACGCTTAAGATGAAAAACAGGGATCTAGGTGTTCTTTACCTGGATCATCGGTTCTTCGGCATTTTCCCACGTAGAAAATAATTCTTGTAAAATTATGTATTTTGTCTAACTGGTAAATAAAGACCTATATCTATCTTATTTGGTATATTAGCTGGTACTTTTCATTTCACAATTGGTATATTTGAGCTTAGGATAGTTAAACAAAATCATTTTTCTGTATAATTCAAGATCTTTTCTGAACAAAATGTATTTCATTATCATTATCAACAGAATCAAACTTGGGTGACATTTCGCCATAACAATTGAGGATGTGACAATAAATCAAAAACTCACCATCATCAGCTTTATTTTTCAGGTCCTTTGTTATGACTCGTTCCGTTTCTAGACATCTTTTCAGGAACCTCAAAGTATCTCTCAGCAGCAAAAAACATTCAGAACATACGAAATGATCATCAAGAAGTGTTGATTTCTGAAAGGAATTACACATCAAATTATTTGAGACATTTTTAAACATCACATTATCCACCAATTATTTATTAATACCCCGGAAAACCCCATTTCTATGCAATACAGCATATAAACTGTTAAAAGGCATTGACACATTCAACGTACTGAATCTAAAATTGGTTTACCAATAAACAATAGCATTGAATCAAAAAACACAGAATTATTCACGACCAAAACAGATCCAGTAAAGATAAGGATCCACAATAAAATTGAACCTCTCAATTGATCCACCAAACACATCAAATTTATTTATTTATTCATTAATTATTTTCTGAGATCCATCAATCGGAGAGTTTTGTCATTACTACTTCTGAGGAGGCAATTGGGAACGCTAAAATTAATTGAAGCAATTAAATCTGGACAACTGATCATCCCCTTGAAGAGTTTAAATATTATTGTCAGATCATTAAGTGCTCTTCTATCTTCCAAGGTTTCTAAGTTCATGAAATATAGAATCGGTAATTGGGATTTTGTAAAATTATATTACGCTTATATGAACAATAGGTATCTAAGATGTCTAAGAAGAAATTTATTCTGAACCTTTCCTAACGTTTTGATATGAACATTATACATTGGAGACCAGATAATCGATCCATATTCTAGTTTTGACCTTACCAGAGAAACGTATATGATTTTGATGGATCCTAGTGATAAGTCTTGGCAATTTGAGCACAAATCCCAATATTTTTGATGATCCTTCTGATACATGGTTAACATGATTTCAAAGGGTCAGTTCATCAAATGTTATACCCAAATCTTTGACATGTGACATATTTAAGATCCTCATTGTTCAACGTAAATTGACAAAACAAACTCTAAGCTTCATGTTATTCTAGCAATTTTTGTTTTTTGTATATGTCATAACGCCTATATAAAAGTAAAAAATGACTTACATTTGGCTTGGCTTGGTTTGAATGAGTATGTTCATACGTTAGTTATGTTTCACGATAATTTGATTTATTTTCAACGGTAAAAGACGTCTTGTACACCAAATGTCTTGCTACTACAATATATTTCGAAACGTGGACAGGTCCTGAGAGTGGGAGAGCTTTGACCCACAAAAAGCGATTAATACCGTTATCATCAAATTTGATATCGAGAAATATGTAATATCTTATCAGGGTTAACTTAATGTGTATATCTACTTTCTTCGGTACAAGCTAGCAGGTATCCCAGTTTTTGAATTTTGATGTACGGAATGTTGAATGGAATAAAGATGAATAGAAAGTTGGGCAAGTAGATCTTGAGGGAGTGATTTTTGTTTTTTTTTACTCCATGTCAATACAAAAGAAAAGAAGCTTCCATGAAAGAAATGACATCAAATATCTGACAAACAGTCTCTGTTGATATGTGTACATCATTCAGACTTTCGGCTCATTCACAAAAAGGGCATACGAGTATAAAACAGATACTTCCCAACTTAAATAGCGTGACGTGCTAAGCACATGGAATTCCCTGTTTCTTGCTCAATTCACCTACCAAGCACTCGAATCTTGAATCGAACATATATCTATTTATTTTAGTAGTTTAAACGGGATACCTCTGTTTTACAATGTTGTAATACAATCGTATATATTTGATAACTTACACAGCAAAAACAAACTCAAGACTAATATATAATCTAACTACATGGTAAATACTTGATCCTTGACTTCATGTTTGAATACTTCCAAAGAGTTCTATCTTAAAATTTTTGATAGTGGACTAATGTGTCTGTAGTTTGTCACATGCTTGTTCTTCATGAAGACAGATTTATCATCCCTTGTTTCGCTTTGATATACGTTCAAATTAATCAAACTGAGTGATTGGGGACAAAAAAGTGCCCAGATAATATTTTATGTAAAAAAAGTTAATCAATTTGAATGCGCCTATTTTCCAAAGGAGTTAAATGAAGCATAGATCGAACATCACTGTTATGGTAGAGACCTACTTGCATTCCTAATTTATAAGCAGCAGTTTCGGAAAATTTGTTCTGAACTCTTTCTAGTGATAACTTGAGCACAGAATAAAAAGGATTCCATACAATAGAGTCGTATTCCAAATTCGATCTAACTAAGGAACAAAACAGAATTTTCAAAGTATTAGCCAAAAAGTCCTCACTTAACCTGGATGCATAACCTAGAAGTTTGAAAGATTTCAGTGTGATTTTAGTAATATGCGAAGAAAATGATAGTTTGGTATCGAATGAAACACCAAGACCTTTGACTTCATTTACATTTGTTGAGTGGGAGGGAGTTAATAAAAGTATTTGTAGGAAACAGGTGCCTGAGAGCAGATGAAACAAATGAACTGACACTTACTGAGATTGAGATCCAAACAATAGTTCTTACACCATTCATACAAATGATTCCAAACATCTTGAAGTCTTGGACAACCATCTACAGTTTGAATTGAGCGATATAACTTGAAATCATCAGCAAACGGTAGTCCTTTAGAGTCGGTTATTTAGTCAATTAGATCATTGACAAAAATATTGAAGAACAATAGTCCACAATGACTGCCTTGATGAACCCCAGACGAAACATTTATTGTTTGAGAAATATAATTGTTATCCTTTATTAATCATTTCTGAATGAATAGAGATATCAGATATCAAACCTAGATAGAGAGAGTTTTGAGTGTTTGTTAAACGGCAAAAAAGTTACTTCCATGGTACTTAGCACCTGTCGCGCCACATAGGCAGGAGTAGCTTTTGAGACAAACTCTTTCTTCCTTCTGTGAATTAACTGAACCTCTATCAATGATATACGCTTTTTAACAGACAGTTTTTGCTAAACATATGATGTTACTTCTTCTATAGAAGGTTGGTATCCCTTTGCATTGAAAATAAAATCTCTAAAATCACTTTCTCCAAACTTCCTTTTTTTATGCAGATTCACACAAAAGGGAAGCCCTGTAATGTTGAAAGAACACCGCTTGAATCAAGTGATAGGTAGGTCTGAATTGTACTTTGCCCTCTCTTCTTTTTGATGAGAGCAATAAGTCACTTTACAACCTTAAAAGGACAGGAGATAAGCATATTTTCGAATGCTTTTGGATAAAATACTTTGTTGAATACATTTAAACCACCAGTCATGAACAAAAATTGCATGCACGACAGATTTTTGAAATTTGAAACGGTAACTACTAACTTCTGCTTATTACAGAATGAAATTTTTTCAAGAGACGTGAAAGTAAAAACGGATATGTACGCTGTAATTCTTACCATCTCCGGTAATAGTTGCACCAAACCCTCTCTCACACTTTTCTCTTCGTAACAGATCATAGAAATGGAGGTTCGTTCCAGTAGATCCGGAACAGGCTCCAGGCACGTACGACACTTATGTTCACTTTGCGCCATCGATTGATCTGTATGAGTCACATTTTGAATCAAGCAACTAGATCCACTAGAATTATCAGTGGATGAATTACTGATGGCCGTAGCTGTGGAGATACTGCTTTGAGGAATCATGCCTGCAACTTGCCGAACGAAAATATTATTCGGAGTGGCACCAGGAGCCTGTGGAATAATGATGACAGGTGTCGTGACAGCTTTTTTTGAATCACTCGGTATTAGCGGCAAGTGAACTAGAGTCTGAGAAGCACCTTGTGAAGGCACTGGGAGTATACAAACTTTTTGTAGAGGTCTCACGGTTTGAACCACATTGATCGATGGCGTTTGCGAAGCGTTCATACTGTTTGGTGGTGGTTCTATATTTTCAATTGAACTCTCAGCGTTTTCAAATAACGAGTTCCTGCTGTTTGAAGGTTTTGTACTTTGACTGGGCCATGCTGAGGTCCTTAATATCTTATGTTTTGGAATGGCTTCATTCGGATCTGACATGGTAGTCCTGAAAATGAAAAAAAAATATAAATGAATGATGGTGAAAACTCCTGAATGATTAGAAAACAGCTGTATCACGAAAGTCATAATTTGAAAAAACACTTCATTACAACTACTTCAAATGGTACAAGAACATTAGAAGAATATATATATATATATATATATATATATATATATATATGTAAGATAAATTTTCTGGGTTTTTTATCCGTTAGGTAACTTCTGATGTGTTCGACGTTTCGAATTCCATTTTGAATTCATTCTCAAGAACTGTGAGACGAATATCTGTCCATACCGTCCTGGTCAATCACTCCCCTTACGAAGCAACCAAGCAAGAGCAAGCAAAGACTTCAATTGTCTGTTCTCCACGGAAACTGGTATTTATAATGATTCTCTCCAGTTATTATCCGACTAGGTCCGATATTATTGATGATTATATCGTCAGCCGCTCTCTAAGGTTGTATCCTGCCCATCCAGGTATTATGTAGAAATTGATGTTTTCACGGATCTTCGATATGCAAGATAAATTTTCTGGGTTTTTTATCCGTTAGGTAACTTCTGATGTGTTCGACGTTTCGAATTCCATTTTGAATTCATTCTCAAGAACTGTGAGACGAATATCTGTCCATACCGTCCTGGTCAATCACTCCCCTTACGAAGCAACCAAGCAAGAGCAAGCAAAGACTTCAATTGTCTGTTCTCCACGGAAACTGGTATTTATAATGATTCTCTCCAGTTATTATCCGACTAGGTCCGATATTATTGATGATTATATCGTCAGCCGCTCTCTAAGGTTGTATCCTGCCCATCCAGGTATTATGTAGAAATTGATGTTTTCACGGATCTTCGATATGCAAGATAAATTTTCTGGGTTTTTTATCCGTTAGGTAACTTCTGATGTGTTCGACGTTTCGAATTCCATTTTGAATTCATTCTCAAGAACTGTGAGACGAATATCTGTCCATACCGTCCTGGTCAATCACTCCCCTTACGAAGCAACCAAGCAAGAGCAAGCAAAGACTTCAATTGTCTGTTCTCCACGGAAACTGGTATTTATAATGATTCTCTCCAGTTATCATCCGACTAGGTCCGATATTATTGATGATATACTGACGATATAATCATCAATAATATCGGACCTAGTCGGATGATAACTGGAGAGAATCATTATAAATACCAGTTTCCGTGGAGAACAGACAATTGAAGTCTTTGCTTGCTCTTGCTTGGTTGCTTCGTAAGGGGAGTGATTGACCAGGACGGTATGGACAGATATTCGTCTCACAGTTCTTGAGAATGAATTCAAAATGGAATTCGAAACGTCGAACACATCAGAAGTTACCTAACGGATAAAAAACCCAGAAAATTTATCTTGCATATCGAAGATCCGTGAAAACATCAATTTCTACATAATACCTGGATGGGCAGGATACAACCTTAGAGAGCGGCTGACGATATAATCATCAATAATATCGGACCTAGTCGGATAATAACTGGAGAGAATCATTATAAATACCAGTTTCCGTGGAGAACAGACAATTGAAGTCTTTGCTTGCTCTTGCTTGGTTACTTCGTAAGGGGAGTGATTGACCAGGACGGTATGGACAGATATTCGTCTCACAGTTCTTGAGAATGAATTCAAAATGGAATTCGAAACGTCGAACACATCAGAAGATACCTAACGGATAAAAAACCCAGAAAATTCATGTTACATATCTATAGATACGTGAAAACATACAATTTATATATATATATACATATATATATATATAATATATATATATATATATATATATATATATATATATATATATATATGTAGAAATTGATGTTTTCACGGATGTAAGATGAATTTTTCTGGGTTTTTATCCGTTAGGTGTCTTCTGATCTGTTCGACGTTTCGAATTCCATTTCGAATTCATTCTCAAGAACTGTGAGACGAATATTTGTCCATACCGTCCTGGTCAATCACTCCCCTTACGAAGCAACCAAGCAAGAGCAAGCAAAGACTTCAATTGTCTGTTCTCCACGGAAACTGGTAATTATAATGACTCTCCTCAGTCATTATCCGACTGAGTCCGATATTGAGGCTGCATCCTGCCCATCCAGGTTTTATGTAGAAATTGATGTTTTCACGGATCTTCGATATGCAAGATGAATTTTTCTGGGTTTTTATCCGTTAGGTGTCTTCTGATCTGTTCGACGTTTCGAATTCCATTTTGAATTCATTCTCAAGAACTGTGAGACGAATATTTGTCCATACCGTCCTGGTCAATCACTCCCCTTACGAAGCAACCAAGCAAGAGCAAGCAAAGACTTCAATTGTCTGTTCTCCACGGAAACTGGTATTTATAATGACTCTCCACGGAAACTGGTATTTATAATGACTCTCCTCAGTCATTATCCGACTGAGTCCGATATTGAGGCTGCATCCTGCCCATCCAGGTATTATGTAGAAATTGATGTTTTCACGGATCTTCGATATGCAAGATGAATTTTTCTGGGTTTTTATCCGTTAGGTGTCTTCTGATCTGTTCGACGTTTCGAATTCCATTTTGAATTCATTCTCAAGAACTGTGAGACGAATATTTGTCCATACCGTCCTGGTCAATCACTCCCCTTACGAAGCAACCAAGCAAGAGCAAGCAAAGACTTCAATTGTCTGTTCTCCACGGAAACTGGTATTTATAATGACTCTCCTCAGTCATTATCCGACTGAGTCCGATATTGAGGCTGCATCCTGCCCATCCAGGTATTATGTAGAAATTGTATATATATATATATATAAATTTATTTGTTCCGTAGTTTTCTGGGTTTGTAACCTACCACAAGCTGAAAAAATAAAAATTAATATTGGAATCTATACAAGTGTAAAAGAGCAGATTTTTAATCTACCCCAAAAAGTTGCTGCATCTATTGAAAAACAGTTCTTTCTGAATAGAACAAGTCTAATTAGTCAGTAGCTTCTCATATCACCCATATTTTGCCTATCAAAAAAATTATAAGAAGTAATATAATAGTTATCGAGAGTAGTTATCGTTAATGTTCCGGAAACTAAATCCGCTTCCGTTCTCAAAACTCGTACACAAATTCCTGTTCAAATGCAAATATCTCTTGTTGGCAATCTTCCTAATAATAATAACATATAACGAGCATCACGGTCTTTTTACTTTTTTGGATTTGGGAACCTGCTGAACATTCGTTGTCAAATTCCAGGGATTTAGGAAAACAGTACCTGATCCATCTATCTACCTATTTATATTTTCCTGAATCCCTGGAATTTGAAAACAAATGTTCAGCACTTCAGCAGGTTCATGACTCTGAAAATTCAGAATGTTATGGTTGTGGTATGTTCAGTGTCTTTTTTGCATTCTTCTCCTCCAAATAAAAAGAAGACAAAACTTCCACATGAGAAGCAATATCAAAATATAAGCAAACAAATTATGTCAACTTATGTTTTATGAGTATATTGTCAGATGATTATTCATAAAAAAGGACAACTCATCTGGCTGAATGGGTACGCTGGGCGTTGAGCCACAAAAAAGTAACTTTTTTTTGTATAGCAAACAAACGTAAATAGAAGGAAATACATATTAAGTGGGTATTACAAAATATAATTCAAGTATATACTTATATCAACAGCGAGTTTCCAAAAGTTTTATTTTCGACTATGCAATTTGTCGCTGCAATTTCTCGTGGCAACTTGTCGCTGCGTTATCTATCTGTCAGTTTGTATTGCCAACATTAATAAACCAAGATGTAATCAATGTTACCAAGAAAAACGCCTACATTATCATAACCGATATATGATTTAATACATTTCTAATAGTTCTATTTGTGATGAATTCACCTTCTTACTATACTTGATTCCTTCGATTTCAAACTTGATTGGAATATTCAAAATTACCATTCTTCACAATGATGTCATAATTTTACCATAGAAATAACTGAGTCGCTGCAACTTATCGCACTCAAAAAAATATTCATGCAACTCGAAAAATTTGCATGAACACAGGCAATTGTCTGGAGTTGCAGCGACAAATTGCATCGTCGAAACAGGCTATAAGAAATCCAAAAAAATTGAATAATGACTATGTTCTTTCACTTACTAATCTGGCCTCATGCTGTTTTCGAGGAATTACTAACGAGGTCTAATTGCTGAAGGACTTCGGTTGAAGTCGATAGCGTTTGGTACAAAAATACCATAAATAACATATACTATTACGGAAAATTAGTTGAAATTGAGAATTGAAGGAAACGTTAAGCTCACAAATACATTTGGAAATTTCAAAAGCTGATGGTTTCGAACATGCGAAGATGAAGAAATGTGAGGGGGGGGGGATGATTACTGAAATGAAATTGAGTAAAGAAATGAAATAAAGTCAATAGCAAGTATGGAGATCATCTGAATATAAGAAAACCAATAGAGTTTACACAGAATGGAAAACAAATATAATATGAAAATGAAATATATGGGAGCTAATAATGTCTCAAAGAGTTATTTACATCACACGTCCAATGAAACTGACTACCAAGTAAGGCCTTCTGTCTTCCTTGGATTCCTGTATCCCATATATGACTCCTATCACGAATTTTTCTCCTTAGTTATACAAATTTGATTATTGTAAACAAAAATTAAAACAACGCACTGTTTCGTTTATTCTAACCACCAAATCGTTTCGGGAATTTTGATTTGAGTTTTATAGTAAAAAATGCTTATTATTCAGAACAGTGTTAAAGGTGTTGTTAACGGCACCTGACGAAGAAAAATGTATGTGTTCCGATCGTTTTTTTGGTGCAATAATTTTTGAATGAAGTGAGAACGCGAGCGGTTCAAAATAAGTAAGTACCAACATTTTTTCGAAAGTATATAGGTGCTGTGCTGTTTCGAGCCCGTTTCACTCTATCGATATTTTTCGCGAAAAAGAGCTTTTCCATGGTTTCTGCGCCAAATTAGCTGTTTCTCATGTACTTTAGGTCATTTTGAGCGTTTTCCAATGTTGTGAAAATCCGGCGACATCCGACATTCTTTACTCATTCCCGCGCTCCCTGGTTATACGAAATGAAAATTCAGTTTAGAAAATTCCTTATAATCGTACTTCACAATATGCCAACCATAATATTAACCAACCTGACAGACTTCTGATTAATCGGAGCACGTACAGAAGATTTCCGTAGATGCAGTCGAGGAACGGCGTTGGGTCTGAGTTTGAGCTTATTATTTACCAAGAACTTATCTTCCTCTAGAAAGTGCACGCTACATACGTTATTCTTGTGACTCAAGTGTTCTATAGTGGGATCTCTTCCCAAAGCTCTCATCCAAGAATCATGTCTAACTGAACTGAGCCTGAAAAACATAAAATTCATCATATTCGGATCTGAAGAGAAGCGATACGCCCTCCGTTTAAAAGTGGTGCCAAACTACTTGTAGTCCTGGTCTTTAAATTAGACTAAAATCAGCTGAAATGAGGCATATCACAACTAGGATGACTAAAACCACGGTCCTCTTATAGTATTGACGTTACAACTAATGGACTGACCGTCATGACAGTTTTCCATGTAGCAAGATGCGAGAGAGAAAGAAAAAAAGGAATGTTTTTGAATCATACACCGTATTTTTTGCTAATAATGGCCAAGTTGACACCAAATAAAAGGACGTGACAACACCGACAAGTGCATTGAAAATATTCAGGAATATAGTAATCAAAATAGACTCGTCCTTAACCTATCAGAAACTGAAACAATAATATTCGAAATCTGTTGATACTAATGACATTAAAAACTTAGGTATCGAACACACAGTTAATACTATATTACTAGGTGTCCTTATAGATTCTAAATTATCTTGGGATACACAAAACGATTACGTCTTAAGAATAAACACTGTCGTTATGTTATCTGGCAGTTGTGATCTATAGTTCAACCTGGAACTAATTGATATCATATTACCATGCACATGTAAATTCAACATTCCCGAACTTTATTGTAGGCTTTATTTGAATAATTCAAATAATGTAAAACGTTAACAGATTCATGTGGAAACTATTCAAGGAGCTGTGAATTCTATGAGTAATATCAACTCACATACTGCAATGTATGTTAAAAAAGACCTTAAGTTTTCATCCACAAAAAAACTTGTAGGAAACTAGTCTGATGAAGACTTCCGCTACATAAGCATGCCTCTGCTGCAAATAGTAGTAATATTTCACACACTCAAGATATACAATTGTTCACAGCTAGCCTAAAAGATCTAGAGGATATCTACATATTCAAAAAAACAAATCACTGTTACTACAGCATAGCCTATACAGCATAGAGGAGTTCTTTCATCTTGAAATTTTATAGAGATGTGTCTGAAATTTGAAAGCTGTCGGTGACTGGCTTCTCTCCAGCAAAAAATATATTTCCAATTAAGTGCTCTGCGATTGTATGTTTTTCAATTCTACCCATCCTGTAGAATTGATGTGATGACGAAACAAATATCTCTGATGACTAAATGGTGAATTGAATAAATAAATAAATAACTATTTTATGTTGCTCATTCCGCAGTGTTCTCCCTCTCAGGGCCAGTCCATTGTTTATTAATATAATGACGATGTTTTATGCCTGTAAAAGCTTAGGATACTTGACAAAAAATGATTGGTTGATTTCTGAGATGAATTAGGCCAGATGGCACTGTATGCTTTTCAATATATAATACGTTATTTCATTGGGTAGTGGTACCAGAATCATCGTTGACCATGTTTTTATAGTCACTGACTCCTATGATTTGACGGAATATTTGACAGATATTTAAGAAACAGAAATATGTTTTGCTATAAACGCAAAATTGTGAACGTTCGCCTTGTCTCAGTTATGTTAGTGTTATGAGTTTCATACTTAGTTAACAGACTTCAAAAGGTAAAGGGTACAAGATACAGGGTGTCAACATTTGAAGAAATAGTTATTTCCGAAATATCTTGATAATCCTTTTGCCGATTTTGTTAAAAGTTGGCAGTATTATTTTTTAATCGCATGAAGCAACTGAACCTACAACTTCTTCATTGAAGCAATTTTGTCGTAACATGCTGTATTTTTGACTTTAATGCATGTCTCTGGATCATGATAAAAATTGATGACATTTTTTTTTAAAAATAAAGCAAAATACTGGGTATGAAAAAAATTGAAGTTTCAGTTGCCTAATGCAAAAAAATACTTGAAAAAACATTGGCGCATATTTAAAGAGGTAACGTAATTTTACCACACTAGTGCGGGAAGAACTACTCTCCGCAAAATCAGTGAACAGTACTTTTATTCCTTTTCCTCGAAATAAATAGAAGCAAATATTAAAACCATAATAATTACATGCTGACTCCTATGTAAGTGAAACTTAAAAAAAATTATATAGATTCTATATATTTATATATATATATATATATATATATATATATATATATATATATATATATATATATATGTATGTATGTATGTATGTATGTATAAAACTTCAAGATAATACTTACGGGAAATAGGACAAACCCGGAATTTTGCCTTTATTCTCACAAAACAACACCATACATTTCATTCTGTCACCACATACCTTCAGCTATTAGTAAATAAAAGCAAGCATGTCCTTGAATGGCTTAGAACAATTTATACACCACATAAAGTGAGGTCATCATTATTATTTTCACTATTTTTATGAGAATGAAAGTTTAGTTCAAATTGTATTTTTTTACATGTGCAATGCATACTGACAATGTCTGTAGTGTTTAGTAAAAAGTTCATGACAAAATCCATGTAGGTAGCTTGTGAGGTCGCTTAACCTTGAGCTTTAGATCTTTTGGGAATTTTTTTGGGAATTTTCATGTGCTGTTTAATCAGACAATGAACCAAGGTTGATCATCCAAACACTGAAGTAAATGTCAAAAACTGAAGTAAACCTAGGTAGTTGAAGCACAGAATAGATTGTTTACTTAATCTGAGCCAGGCTTTGTTGCTATGGATTTGCCAATCAGCTTCCTTGTTCCTTAACGATTGAGCCAAGCTTAGTTGAATCTCTGTTGAGTTGAATCAGTGCAATTGGCCCATCTCTGTTGAGTTGAAGCAGTGCAATTGTCCCTTACAGTTAATTGAGACAATAAACAATTAATCTGACATTGGCCACTTTCACCTGAAATTTTCCAATTTCAATTCTTTTCCAGACGATCAGTTGGTCCAATCCTATATTTTAAGGAATTGACTTCAATGTTTCAATCCAATATGAAAACTGTGTATGTCGATTAGGTGGATCAGATCCAACCAAGTCAAACCAATTTTAAGCAGATCCAAAGTTGTGAGATAAATGTAGTCTTTGGAGGGCTACAATTTACGAACAAAAGGAGAGCGCCGCGTTTTGATTTTGGATTTGTGTTCAGCAGCAAACTATGTTAGTTGTGCCAAACATTTTTTCAAAACTAAGTTATGTATCTCAAACAAACTTTTACCAACATTTTTAAACGTGTGACCGTTGCCCCCTTTAAATGGGGCAACTCCCATTGTTAGTTCGAACATATTCATGATTCATAGGGCTGACCCGAATGAAAATAATCAGAACAGACCCTCCCAAATTTTCTTTTAATGGGAAATCAACCCCATTTAGAGCCTCAACACATAAGCTTCTTCGTTTACGATAGTTGAAATTAGCATTATAAAGGTATATATGTATTTGAATACGTTTGAATTCTCAAACATTACACGAAAATCCTTAAGGAGACAATCTGGGCTCTATTGACCTCCTGAATTCCAGAGTTTTGTGATAACAATTATCACCAATCTACTGAACACATTATAGGCATCATCACAATAACACACACATTAAAAAATACAAATTGAACTCGAAATAACTAAGAAAAATATACCACAGTTTACCAATTAACCTTACTTTATAATTAGGCATTCCAGATACTTGTCAAAAATGTCAACTCTAAATGAACCAGAACCAATTAGGCATTCCAGATCAGGTTATGTCGGGGGGCAACCACGGACAATAGAGTATACGGTCGTTCAATGCTACGTCATTGACTTGTACATGTCACTGGGTAACCAATCAGAAAACATGATTGTCAGCCGGTGTCATTTTTAAACTTCAGCCCTGCTCAAATCATGTTTTCTGATTGGTTACCCAGTGACATGTACAAGTCAATGACGTGGCATTGAACGACCGTAGCTAAGTTCGATTATTCATGGAGCGGGTAGAGCGAGTAGAGACTGAGCTGGGATCAGCTGATCACTGAGCGCATGGAGCTTAAGATATAAAAACGAACGGGTTTTGAGCTTTTGGAGCGTGTAACATAACCTCAACCTCATATTTTTGTATTTATTTTATCTTTTTCGAGCAATTTGTGTTTGAACGTTTACAAATTTTCCTTTGAATATCCATATTTTCCATGCAGATTTTTCATATGAAGATCGTGTTGAAGGAAAATGTAGGTAGATAGGTTGAATTTTTGTGTTTTCTTTACAATGATGAGTTTATAGGTATAAGATGAAGTTGATTCAATACTTTCACAAACTTGGCCTGGCATTCCTTTCTCCAATGATGACCATATCAACATTGCTGCATTGTTGCTAGTCCGTTGTACCTACTTGGGCAGATGCTAGAGAAATTGGAATAGTTGCTATTCATGTTATAACCAGTTGGGAAAAATTTCATTTTGTATAAGTAATGAACATGATTCCTGCGGTATGAGAAGAAAAACTATGGAAGTGTTTGAAAGGAGTCCAAGTTTCCCAATGCTACACAGAAAAAATTGAACACGCTCTACATTATATCCTTGGAGTATTAAAAAATGTATTATGAATGCCTGTCGATAAGGTAAAACATGAGAATGAGATATGTTGTTTTGATAAGGAAAAACCGAGGGAAAAACAAACTGAAAATTGTCAACACTAATGTATCACCATTCAGTGTTTAGAATGGAAGTCGACAGTGATTGCACATATACTGACCTAAGAACAAGTTTTAAAGGATCTGAAGGCGTTCCGAATGATAACAATCAAGTGAGGTTTTTTAAAATGTTATTAGGATGCAATGGTTGCTGGAGTGGAACAGCTTGTAGAAAGGCAGAGAGAAATCTTCACTTCAAGATATTGAGGTGTTCTAAACGTTTTATGTGAAAGTTGACCTTTGTTTTTTTGTACTAGGTAAAATGTTATTATCATACTCCATGAAGTTAGTAAATAGGTACATGTGCATGAACTAATAGAATAAAAAAATATGTCTAGTCAATTGTAATATTTGTGATTGTTCTCACAAGATGACGAAGTACATGAATTATTTCAGCGAGAATGAATCTCTCAATACAAAAATAAGAAAATAGCAATGCAATAAGAATGTGTGAATGCTAGCCACATATGGCATTTTCTGAGAATAGGGAAATAAATACAATATATGTACTAATAGAATTAAGACAATTCGAATTGATAATACAGTTTATTTATTCCAAAAATAATACAGGTGGGTGCATGGCAAAGAACTGTCCTGAAAGCTCTTTATAATCGTCCCCATTACAATCTTCAAAAATCCATATGCTGTCACAAATTTCAATCTTCCATTACATTTATTTATGTATGTAATGGAATCAATGAACTTTGCAGTTATTGAATTTCTCATGATATCATGAGAGTTATTCCATTACCTTGAAGACAAATAAAATATACTTTAAGGCATGACTAACCCTGGAGTTGTAGAGCCTTGTTATCGAGTATATTGCATATGTCATGATATACCTTCCGGCAAATTTTCATTTCGAAAGTCTTGTTAGAAGGGCACTTGGTTACATTTTTTTGTCTACGTTACAAAATAATAGTTTTTCATTAATCCCTTACAAATTTGGTAATATCGCTGATGATGTAAATGGCTCATCATCTAATAGCTTGATTTATATTGTGAGCTTTCAAAACCCGAACAACTCCTGTGTAATTACAGATAATTGAAGATATCTGATAGGATAATTAATTAAAAAATTGATATTTTGGTGGATCACATTCCTCATTCTGCAACATAAGGATCAATAGCCATACTGATATTTTCAACAATTTCTTTCGAGGTGAACTTTGAGACTCGAGTAATCTTTATAGAGATTGTCGAGGAGATTACCCATTTTCAGAACATTTACAGCAATACATAGCTAACACTCTTGAGGTCTGAACTTCCATCATATACTTAGTTCATGGTTCCTGGAACAAGATGAGCCGTTATTATGATCTTGAGGCCTATTTAGGTTGCATTCACTTCTTAGATGATTTTGATTGGTATACTACCTCAGTGTTTGACAATAAACCTAGGTCTATGTTTTTCAACCAATAAATTCTTCAAAATTTCAAGAATATTTTTGAAACTAGCTAAAATAGAGGCTATAGGTAGGTAGGTATTTTGAGAGGTTCGTTTTCAAAATCCTTTACTAAACAGGTATAGTTCGTCAATATGACTTTCACATGTGAAAAATTACAACTGTAATAATTTTGAAAAAAGGTTTTTTTTCCATAACGATAACAAATAACCTCACTTTAATGTTCAATGTCAAATTTATTCTTCATCATACGTCACATCTTCTCGCTCGATTTTCTCTTTAACGAAGCTCCGCGCTAAATGAGCTGCTCAATATGCACGCTCTGTGAATAAAAGGACACCAAAGTTATCGCTCTGCGCGCTCGATATCCTCGATTTGGGATAAACGAACGATTTTGAGTGGATTGAGCTCAGCCGAGCTGAGAGAGCTTGCTCGATTCGCTCGCTCAGTGAATAAATGGACACCTATGTACAAGCTCGGAGAGCTCGATTGTAATAAACGAACGGCATCGAGCAAAGTGAGCGCTCAGAGCTTAATAATCGAACTCAGCTCGTATACTCTATTATCCGTGGGCAAATACCACTTTTAACCAAACACACACTTATAAAAAAGAAAACAAACGAAAGTTCCTGGGGGGCAGATACCGCCGTATTGGTTGATTTAGATGAATTTGACATTTTTGACAAGTATCTGGAATGCCTAATACGGCGGTATCTGCCCCCAGGAACTTTCGTTTGTTTTCTTTTTTCTAAGTGTGTGATTGGTTGAAACTGGTATTTGCCCCCCAGACATAACCTGATCTGGAATGCCTAATTCAAAGGCGTTTTCTGGCGCTCTTGTATTCAAAACGTATTCGTCTCTCCATCTCTCTCTCACTATTTGGCTGGCCGTGAGAGAGAAGGAGACAGACGAATACGTTTTGAATACATGAGCGCCATTGACCTAATAGTATGGACTGGGCATTAGAGTGAGAGGATTGATCCCCACGCCTAAAACGGCATGAACATTTTAAACTAAGGGCAACTGCGTCACCACTTACGAGTGACGTCACAATGTATCACTTGTTGCATATTTGCATAGCCAAAAATCCGTTTTACAGTGAGGGAGTTGTTGATCTGTTGATTTGTGTTTGCGATTTTTTGAAGCCCTTTTCACCCATTTATTCTCAATGTGCGATATAATACTTCTTGAAGGAATGTCAAATCTTATACCTAAGACAACAATGATGTCCAAATTTTTTCAATGGCAATTTTTGAATCTATTGCTTCAGTTGAAGTGAATGGAAAATTGCTATGGTCATTGAATGAAAACAGGATTTTTTTAGAGTCGAAATCATAAGAGTGGATTTTTCAATGCAAGATATATCTATAATTAAAAAAAAACATTTTCAAATCACATACTGAAAACTATATGAATTGAACATTTCATTACAGTGAATGTCGTGAAAAAATGGCCAATATCGATAAAAATCTATATATGAGGAACAAGGAATACTTATACGAATCATATGCTTTTAGTGAATCTTGAATAACTTTAAATATTGGTTATTGAAAATAACTGTTATAGAAGAAAATAATGAGGCACCACTGATATTTCTGAAATTTCTTGTAGGTACCTAGTGGTTTATTGAAATATATTATTAAATACCCGAAAATATTGACTATTGAAAATTTTCAATATGCACCATAATTTCATTTGGTCCCATTCTTGAATATTTTTCAATAATCTAGTAAATATTCAAGAATCAATAGGATACCAGAAAAGAACTGATTACCTACGGAATCAAAGTATGCAACACATATTATTGATGACGTAACAAATTATGACGATGACGACTATGACGCAGATGCCCTTAGTTGGTTCGGGCCACAAGAACTTGTATTTGAGGGTTAAGCGACAGCCAGTCCATGTTATATTACGTCAATGATGAGCGCCAGAAAACGCCTCAAGATTCAAGGACAGGTTGCACATTGTTTTTGCAGCAAATGTCAAAAGTCTCTCTCTCTCTCTAGTATTTCTTGGCCTTGGCTTCCGTACGGCGCATTTAGCCAGCTCAATTCGAGAGGTTACAGCGTTGTCTGATCGATGATCATGCTGTAAAGGTGGATTCAGACAGATCCGCAATCCGATCGTACGACGGACCGACAGCTTTCTGATTGGTCTAAATTCAAATTTTCATTCGACGGGAAGAAATTATCCGAAAGTTTGAACTTTTTCCGATGTCGGATGAAAGAAATGGATTATGTCATATGCAATGCCCAATACTAACGATGTAATAATAATAATAATAATAATAATAATAAAGTGTCTTTATTTCAGGCGGAGTTCAGTCAGAGACTGCTCTTACACTCAACTGACTGGTGTATTATTTTTGGCGTTAATCACCTGACTGAAATGTTGTTCTGCTATCCGATGTTGGATAGAGTTGAAATAAATTTCTTTGACCGACAAATGTACCCACGGAACACAAAGGACACATATATTCTGACAAGAACCTAACGTTGGTTAGGGAGTACCCTAGTATCACTAGACACAAAGTGGTGAAAACCGATAGAATCTTATAAAAATTTTGATACTATACTTGACTATAATATTTTTTTATTTCAAATTGAAGAAAAAGGCCATTCTGAGGGGGGAAAACAATAGATTTTCACAATTTATTGCAGAATATACAACTTCCATCATAACGAAAATATATCTGTATGAGGAGTCTGCAGAAACTTCACCCAAATATTGCTCAAGGTAGTAATAGCTATAGGGGGGCGAGTAGGAATATTTTCTCGTTTTAAAATCACTAAAGAACTATGTGACCTCAAATTAGAACATATTTGAATAAAAACTGCATCTCTTCGTTATAAATATTCGTTGTTTCCGTACCCATGATGTTACCTCATAGTATCACTATGAATCATCAATTATCATTATCTAGTTATATTAGGTGTTCAGGTAGGAAAGTATCTTCCTTGATGAAACATTCAGTTTTGCATAGCACATGGAACTCATTTGTATTCAAGTCGTGTCTGTTATGGATTTAGAATTTCATCTACTGATAACTGTAAGAGGTCTCCTCTGTCTTGGGCAGTGAGAGTTTGAGACTTTGGTCGTCACCCAGCAGATGGCGTCGCCTCTTGGAGGTTTACACCGCATGTATCAGTTTTCAGAGACTTTACTTCGTAAGGAGTAGATACATCGAAATGTTTGTGTTCACAATCCGGCCAAGTGTCACTGATGAGACCTGGTAGGTCGAAACAGCTGTCTGACATTGGATTGTGAATGCAATGATTTCGAACATAGAAATTCTAATTTCTGTGAAGGGCTGCAGCTTTCTAAAAGTTGACCGAAGTCGATTCTCGATCGCGGCGGGCTATTTGTTGCGGCTTCGCCGTACAATGGCCCGCTGTAAGAGGTCTCCTCTGTCTTGGGCAGTGAGAGTTTGAGACTGGTCGTCACCCAGTAGATGGCGTTGCCTCTAGGAGGTTTACACCGTCTGCATCAGTTCTCAGTTTACTGATAACTCGACAATAACAATTACTTTTCTTCAAGTTTTTATACTGAAGCCTGATATGGCATCATTTTCTGGGGTGGTAGTATTCTGAATGGAATAAAAAAAAGCAATTTGCATCTACGATACAATGTATTTTCATATCCACATTACTTTGAAAACTTTGAGAAGAAGGTTCCCATAATTACTGCCCTGGAATTATTCAACAGCAGTTCTCAATCATCATTTCAATAAACAGCTCGTACAAAAATTCTGTGATATTGAGCCATATAATAGACTATTTCAGCACTAGTTCAAATGTTTCGAAAGATACTATTCCTCTTTATAATCTATATCAAACTCTATTTCTTGAGTAGCTTGTACATAGTTATATGACTAACCATCACTCCTCAGGGGATTATATGAATTGTGCCCGCAAATGACTATCGAATTCAGCAAGGGGATTATTTTGACCAGAGCGAACGCATACTGTGTTTATAAAAGATACACAATGATCAACAAAAAAATACAATATCAAAATCAGCTCAGTATAATAGTTAAACTTTATTTCAATAAATAATATGTAGTCATTTTGCACCTTGGCCATATCTTCGTCAAGTTATGAGTCTGTCGCCCTCTAATGAAAACATTTCCACTGTGCCCTTGGTATCTTATCTGATACCACTTGTTCACACAAAAAATTGTTGATTAATCACTGCCATTGGAAATTTTCACTATTCCGCCAAACCAATCTTCGTTGTCAGAGAGTTAGTTAAGGACATTTAACTAATGAACGGCTTCATTATGATATTTTGCACCTCTTCACTTTTGACTACGTACAAATCTTAAAGCTCAGTTTACTTCGAATATAGGAAGTAATCTTCACTCATCACATATTATTCAATTCATTCAACCCTAAAAATGCACGACGGTTAAATACAAAACACTTGACATTTTGGTTTACTGTGTATACCTGGCTGAAAGACAATTTTGTTTCCTTACTAAAGGATGCATATTATTAGATGAAGCACATTTGCCACGATCTCACTCATCAACGAAAAAAATAATCAACAACATGTTTGGTTACGTTTTTGCGAAAGGCGAAACTTTGCCAATGGAATTTTGCGAATATTATGTTCATAAACGGTTGAGAGTTGACATCTTCGATGATCGACGTAACCTTCAAGTAAATAACTACACAGAAGTTTTATGGTGGATTCATGTAGCAATCGTAAAACTAAAAAACAGCTGATTGAAACTTTTTGAAATCTCTCAGATCACTTCAAATATCAGTATACCTATGTCATATCTCATGCCTTCTAAATTGACATGAAGAATGAAAAGAATCAATTGAACTTGTCAATAGGTACTAGGCAGCAACCAAATGATTCCCAAGATTGTTATATATTCAGAGCACCAAAATCATTCAATATATTTACTTACTCCTCTACTTCATCTAGATTCCGTTGAGATGTTGATGGCTGGGACTCCGGCATAATAGGTTTAATCCTACAATAAAATGTATTACAGTATTTGTATATTTTATTCACCAATTTCATTAAAAACTTACTTACCTCATTAACAACTGTGGCGGTGTTAACTTTAAAATTGGTATTGCATGTGCTTTCAATGTTCTGAGCCTTCCACGTAGAGGTATAAAACTATCGGGAGTAAAGTGTTCAGAACATATTCTCCTTGAAGAATGTGGAAGGGTATCTGATGGTCTTCTGATGGCTTTCAACCATTCACTGTATCTATCTTCAGGTATCCTAGAATAATGCAATAATAATTACATAGTCTGGACTTATATATTACTATGTAGAATTTGAGTTTTACCATTCTATGAACCCCTATTCAGTTAGTAAACTATTTGGAACTAATGGAAATTTTCAAGCTAGTATAGATATGTGAATACAAAGTTGTGAATAATTCAAAGGACTTTAACCTATAAATTGTGAAAAAACTGTATGGGATATCAATGTTTTTAGAATTATAACTAACTTACTTATGGAATGTAACACCTTCCGGGTGATTCAACGAAGAATTCCTACACCAAAGTACAAAACACCTCATTTTTGCAAGAATAACCGAATAACTATCACAATCACAAACCAATAACAAGCCATGGTCGTAGTGCGTGCGTTGTGCGTAGCCTTGTGTCAACGTCTGAAACATTGACGTAATATAACATGGACTGGCTGTCGCTTAACCCTCAAATACAAGTTCTTGCGGCCCGAACCAACTAAGGGCATCTGCGTCATAGTCGTCATCGTCATAATTTGTTACGTCATCAATAATATGTGTTGCATACTTTGATTCCGTAGGTAATCAGTTCTTTTCTGGTATCCTATTGATTCTTGAATATTTACTAGATTATTGAAAAATATTCAAGAATGGGACCAAATGAAATTATGGTGCATATTGAAAATTTTCAATAGTCAATATTTTCGGGTATTTAATAATATATTTCAATAAACCACTAGGTACCTACAAGAAATTTCAGAAATATCAGTGGTGCCTCATTATTTTCTTCTATAACAGTTATTTTCAATAACCAATATTTAGTGCTATTCAAGATTCACTAAGCATATGATTCGTATAAGTATTCCTTGTTCCTCATATATAGATTTTTATCGATATTGGCCATTTTTTCACGACATTCACTGTAATGAAATGTTCAATTCATATAGTTTTCAGTATGTGATTTGAAAATGTTTTTTTTTAATTATAGATATATCTTGCATTGAAAAATCCACTCTTATGATTTCGACTCTAAAAAAATCCTGTTTTCATTCAATGACCATAGCAATTTTCCATTCACTTCAACTGAAGCAATAGATTCAAAAATTGCCATTGAAAAAATTTGGACATCATTGTTGTCTTAGGTATAAGATTTGACATTCCTTCAAGAAGTATTATATCGCACATTGAGAATAAATGGGTGAAAAGGGCTTCAAAAAATCGCAAACACAAATCAACAGATCAACAACTCCCTCACTGTAAAACGGATTTTTGGCTATGCAAATATGCAACAAGTGATACATTGTGACGTCACTCGTAAGTGGTGACGCAGTTGCCCTTAGTTTAATATGTTCATGCCGTTTTAGGCGTGAGGATCAATCCTCTCACTCTAATGCCCAGTCCATACTATTAGGTCAATGGTCTGAAATGACAGTCTTTGAGACTTCTGCACATTGCGCAGACACACATTCAATTTGGATGAATTTTTCAATTTTTCCATTAACAGGATTATGACAAAGCAGTCTAGGTTTAAGGTTATGTCGATGGTCGTAACTCGTAAAGACGGGTTTCCAGTGTTTCATTATACATTGGATAATTTCAAACTGAAAAATTTTACCGCCAAGAACGACTAAAATCAGCCTTTTCCTTTTGTGACTACTTTCAACTACCAACTTTTTTTTACTGAATTTAGTGTATTATCAAAAGTCCCAAGAAATTTTTGGTAACTATAAACTGACAATGGGAACCTTAGCATATCTTTTTAGCCGATTTTTATATCCTCTTCTGATTTTCCGCCTAGTAGAAACCAGTCTTCAGAGTTGAAACAACAAGACAATTTTCCTTACGAATTTTGACTAACGATAGCTGCATGAACGAGCTTATCGAAAGTCATTGACTGAACTTCTTACGACTTGCGATTTCCGACTTCCGAGCTAGGATTACTGCATGAATCCACCATTAATGACTTCTATTATCTTCACAAAGTTCCCAGCATGATACAGATACATATTGGTTGAGGACAGCACTTACCTGTAGTTGAGGAACATTCTCACGAGTTTTCTTCTTTTTTGGGGGACCCGCTGAGACCTTCACTGTCTGAAATTAGTTTGTTTTGAAATCCGTCAGTTCACTTGGAATATTAGTATACCTATATGTCATATCTCCTGCCTTATAAATTATCTATTAAATAGTTTCAAGAGCTACTTGACATATGGAACGAAAAATAAAAAATTGAAATTTTCGATAGGTACTAGACAGGAACCAAAATGATTTCCAAGATTCTTATACATTCAAAGCACAGAAATCATTCAAAATATTTACCTACTTCTCTAATTCATCTAGCTTCTCTCGATGAGGTGTTGAATAAAAGAAATCAAAGAAATCACTGTATATATCTTTTTGAAGCCAAAGGATGGGTGAAGTCATAGCTTTTTGGTGAAAATATCCTTCATGCCTTGACTCATGATTTTGCAAAACATACCCATATGGAATTATTCTTTGTTTAATTCATAATATACCTCCATTGGAAAGCATGGTTAGATCTGTGATGATAATGGCTCCCAAATAACTGATTCAACAGAGTCATACTTGGGAAAGGGCTGGAACTAAAAACAAGCAAAGTAATTCGTCATCACGCAATCTGCCCATAGACAAGTCAAATCCGAAATGCCCAATTTCTTGTATGAGGAAAAATGAAAATTCTCAAGATAGTCGGTGAGCACCCTTTGGAATAATCAGACTGGCCTGAACAGTTTGTTCAGGCCAGTCGCAACCCATCTGCACAGTAAGTTAATGCACTAATGCCTGTCAGGAAACAACTGCTCCCCTGGATTGACTAGGTATAGCTGTCGAAGTGCACAAAGAACACTTATTACATATATACATATCACCTCATTGATATCTCAGCAAACGATTCATATAAACAATGGCCATTCTAACAGTATTATTTGCCTTTTTTTCAATACACACGATTCTGATGATATACCCTGATGAAATATTATAAATTTGTACTTACATAGATTGACTGTGCATAAGACCTTGTTCTGTTGATATCAGTGTTTCCTCTTCTACAGAATCAGTATCATGTTGCACAGGTTCAGGCATTTCAGCCAGTGGATGAATTATTTCTCGCCAGGTATATTCTACAGAATTTATTGGTTTGTTGGCAGAAACTTGCACTGCATCTCCACTGCTATAATCAATATCCTCACTCTCCATACTACGAGCCGCTGGAAAAGACAAGTGTTGGAGTTCATCGCACTTGAAGCAACTGCATAAAACATACTTGATTTCAGTTAAAATCATCATTATTTCAAATCAATATCAGATATTGTTACCTGCTAAAAATAATGTTGGATAAGCAACTTTTGAAAGGCCTCTGTGGCTAACTACTTTAAACTCATCTTCAAAATGAGCATGGCAAACAAAATGACTTTTATGAATCTGTTCTTTCGTTTTATTCTTCAGGAACGGATTATTGATTTTCTCCAACCACATTTCGAAAAGTTCAGGCTCAAGTTCTGGTTTAGGAAACCGATGTCGTTTACTGTGCAAATCACTACAGTTTGGCACACAGCACTTCCTGGGACGAAAACTATCAATCTCCATTTTACAATGAAATACAGGAAAGAAAATAGGGAAATGAATGATTTCAAATCAAAGACAAGAGTTAGAGTTATGTACTGATTACTGATTCAAAATTCAAATACAAATTATTCAAAATATTGACAAACTTCAACTGGTTAAGGCTGGATTCAGACAGATCCGAAATCCGATCGAACGACGATGATGATTGGTCTGAATTTAAATTTAGACCAATCGGAAAATTTTGGGGTTCCCTGGGGGGGGTGGGGGGGGGGGGGGGGTTTTTGGGTAACTCCCATCTTGGTTAATTGATGATAAAAATCTTGATAGGGGTTTGCAGTAATAGGGCACTCAAAAAAAATATGATTAAGAGATTCAATTTGGCTACAGTCACAGTAAGGTGAATCTGTCACACCTATTTTGTATAAATGCTCTTTTGTAATGCAATGCTCCGTCTTCATGCGGATAATTGTGGTGATATGTCTCCTATCGATATATGGAAAAGAAAAATACCAGACAGTCAGAGGATATTCTGGGTGGATTTTAGCGTACGAACGACCGCTAGAAGCGACAAGGTGCTTCCAGTTTTCACGGTATATAGTTAAAATGTTAGATTTGATGTAAGGTAATATAGCGGTTTTGTCCACACGAATATTCATTGGAATATTGAGAGAAGTTCCCAATTTTGCAAGGGTATCAGCTTTTTCGTTACCTTGTATATTGGAATGGCCTGGTATCCATGCGAATAAAAATGAAATCCCATTATTGGCAGCAAGGTAGACAGCTAATTTAATATTCAACGTAATGAAATCCAAGTCCGAAGAACAAGAAATAGTGGTTAATTTGTCGATAGCGCTTTTTGAGTCAGAAAAAATGATACAGTTTTGTAAATTGTTTTCCAAGCATACCATGACTGCCTTGTGAATAGCAATAAGCTCAGCATCACAAATATTGACGACATCGTGCAATCTGGATGAGAAAGCGAAATCAATAGCTGGAATTACTACGCCAAACCCTACTTTGTTATTCAGTTTTGAAGCATCGGTAAAGATGAAAGTATACTTATCTTTGTACTTGTCTGTTGCGACCTGAAAGGTTAAATTAGAGAAAGGATTATATTTTTTCATGTTCAAATCAATGACTGTAAGATGGTGTGTATATACTTCGTACTCAACCCGAAAGCAAGGAAGTATTGCATGAGTATGTATATAATCAACATAAGGAACATGATCAGTCCATGCCTGAACTAAATACGGCAGTGTTCGATTTCTCCAGTAGCTAGTGGTTTGGCAACAAACAACAAGAGTTGAAATCAACTCCAGTATAGGAGGGTTATGATCCATTCGTTTGTTGATAAACTTATTAGCTAACCAGCGTCGGCGATATTCCAGTTGCACTTCACCTGTTTCTGCCAGAAGAGCAGGAATCGGGGTAGATTTCATACAACCAGTAATGACACGTAATGCCGAATACTGTACCCTATCAAGTTTTTTTTTATTTTTATCTGTGAGAGGTTGGAGAACAATAGATCTAGTCAATACTCTCCCCCCACAAAGCAATCTGATCGTCGTACGATCAAATTTCGGATCTGTCTAAATCCAGCCTAACGATTGTACCTGTCAATTGTCAATGGCTGCGTCTAACAGCTTACGCCGCTTTACAAAATTACCATAAAAATTGTCACGCTAACTTGACGCGGCATACTCTTACAACCTCCCAATTTGACAGGTCACCATGGTGAAATGTCAACTTTTGTGAAGCGGCTTCAACCGCTGCATTCGGGGCATGTCCCAGCTCTTCAGGTTGACTGACAGTCATTCGATATCTGAAGTCAAGCAACGCCGAGCGCGGTTAGTACTTGGATGGGTGACCATACAGGAAAATACCGGGTCGAAAAGCCAGTACAGCTGCAGCGAAGTAGCATATCATAGCTCGCAGACAATATATCAATGAGCACAAGATATATTGAGGATATGCCGCCCTTTGTAGGGGACGTTAACCACTCGCTAACCGTCGTAGCAACTCTGATAATAACTTGTCATAATGACGGTGGTAAGCGGTTTTTCCTTAACAAGATATCTAAAGCAGTTGCCTGTGAACCACTACTCACAGCAACTGGTCACTATAGTAGCAACTCAACTTGAAAAGTGAATACCAATTTTGCGCTTAGCAACTGACCTCGAACATAACGACAATTTTTAGGCGCTATCCATAACAACTCTGCTTAGTGAATAGCCCTGCCTACCTCTGGTTGGAATACCAAAGAGTTCGGCAAAATTTCCGGTTGGGGGAAGTGTGCTCACCAGCATCGGTGATTGGCCTTGGTAGCGGAAATAGGCCGACGTTAAACAAAAAATAAAATAAAAAACCGCTGCATTGTTAGACGCAGCCATTATTTTGTACAGAGTACAGTCCAATTATCTTTCGTAAAAAGTCTATCATATATTCTACAACAGAATTGAATGCTATCTTCTGGTATCATAAGTAATTAAAAAAATGTGTGATTCAGGCCACGACGTCAGTAAGAAAACGAAATACTCGAAATAGACACGACTTGGAAAGGAAATCACTAGTGCCATCTACCCGTAGTATCGATCCCTTTAGATGATTTTTCCATATGGTTGACTAATATCCTGCAAATCTCTATAAACAATGCTACCACTATTGTTTATGGATATTATATAAATCTAATCTATATAATAACTAATCTGCACCCAGGGGCGCCGGAACCATGGGGTCAATGGGGGCTCGAGCCCCCATAGAGAATTGGCTATGGGGGCTGAGCCCCCATAGTGAAGTTCTGGTTTGCTCTCATAGCAAAAATTTTTCTTTTAGAACAAATTATGTATCGGTCTCATTGGTGTCGAGTTATAAAGATTTTTATTATCACGCTGGCAACAGTGTCAGTGACATAACCGCCGCAGTTACTCAAGAGAAAAAATTTGAAATTTGGGAATGAAAAATTTTGAGGAAAAGGGGGGGGAGGGAGGGGGGGGTGGGGGGTTGGTGGGGTTTGGGGTTTTTGGGGGTTTTTGGTTTTGGGTTTTGGGTTTGATTTGAAAAAAAAAAACAAAAAAAGGAAGTGAGGGGGGGGGGGGAGGGGGGAGGGGGGGAGTGGGAAGGGGGGGGGTGGTGGGGGGGGGGTGTGGGTGGGGAGTGGGGGGAGAGAGGGGGGAAAAAAAGGGGGGAGGGGGGGAAGGTTGGGGGAAAAGAAAAAAGGGAAAAAAAAAAAAAGAAAAAAAAAAAAAAAAAAAAAGGAGACTAAACCAAAAAAACCCCCCCCCCCCCCCCCCCCCAGCACTACCTTCCAAGCTCAAGTGTTTTCGTATAAATGAAATTGTATAAAATTTATTTTATTCATAACAAAACAATATTTTGATCAATAAGAAATAATAACATCCTGATCCTATTAAAGGTGCTTATCTCAGACTTTTTGTTTCGAATAACATTTTTGTTCAGGAGTCAATACGCTCAGGATCCGTGCAAAATCCTATTAATCCACGGTTATTTCGCAGCGATGAACATGCTCACAAATGGAGTAATTAGTCTGCTAGCTTAACCTCACCAAACAAAACAGTATCCACACTTTAAATACTAACCTACCCTCTAAATAAAACAAATCTGAACAATATTCAAAACTATGTAGAATATAAAAACTAATTGAAACAACAAATTTAAATAAAAGGACAAAAGTTCAACTAATTTTAAAGAAATCCAAGAGCCTAGGCACAATCGACCTTATAGATATAGATATTCAAAATGGCTACGAAATTAACGAAATATTATTCGCTTTGCTGCTTTGAAGTTGAAAAATTTTAACTTCTGAAGGTCACTGCTCTAGCAGTGAAATCTGTCAAAAGCTACTGTACTTGCAGTAGTTAAGGGCCATGAATATACACCTAAAGCCGTAGTCACTATTAACAAAGGTGCGTACGTATACCGTATATATAATGAAAAATAAAAAGATGTGATATCTGATATATCAAATCAAAAACGTATTCACGGTCCACGATGACACAGCAAAGACTGAACGATTGTGCTATTTTGAACTTCTACAGAGCTCCTTTTTAAAGAAGTTAGTAATCACGAGATAGCAAATATTTTCATTTTAAAAAATAACCAAAGACGGCAGACCTTCTAGCATGAGTAAAATTATAATTTTAATCCTATTCGTTACATATATATTATATAGTTCATGCATATATTGGATATTTGTTTCTTTAACAATTTTAAACAACAACAATTTTGTAGTATTCGGACTCGCCATTTGAGGTTTGAAACTGGCTGTGATTATCAGTTTTTTTTTTGTTTTTTCTATACTCCACCGAAGAGTTTGGAAATTATTTTTATTATTTTAAAAATGTACTCTCTCTCCTATATATATATATATAGAGCCCCCATAGTAATTTTGAAGTTCCGGCGCCTATGTCTGCACCACTTTGATAACTATTGGGAAGTTCATCATCCAGATACGCCTCTATGGGAAAATATTTGAACTATTTCATCACGTAAAACAAAAACAAACTTCTGAATGTGAAATTATTCCTTCTCTACCTTCCCCTTTTCTCCTTTTTTTCCTCTTTCCAAATCGAAAAACAAAACACAAAACCACCCCCCCCCCCCCATAAGTAATACTTTTATTCATATTCCAAAATAATGTCGCAATGCCACTTCGACCAAGACTGGAAATATCATTTGGAAGGATAGATACTGCGGGTAGATGGCACTAGTGATATCGTTTCCAAGTCACGTCTATTTCATTTTTCTTGGGGACGTCGCAGCTTCAATCACAAATTTTCTTGATTACTTACACATGATACCGGAAGATGGCAAATAATTCAGAAACAGAAGTTGGATTTTTCGTCAATATTGTATATTATTTTCATAGACAAGAGTTCTATACTATTATTTTTGTCTAAAATTGTATTTCATTCATGTACTCTTATCGTCAACGTTATTTCGAAGCTTCTTTATCTTTTTTTCAACATTTCAGTATTACTGTCAGAACTGTGAATCAATTTTTCCCTTCAGAGTAGGGAACTTTGTCTTGCATTGCCAAGTAAAAGGAAATATTGATACTACACTAGTGAGACTAGACCTTTGTGAAAAATCCGTAGAGGTCGCCAAAAGATTCAGTAGAATACAGAATTCGATTACAGATATACAGGTTAAACTGCATTGTAATCAAAAGTGTGGACTTTTGTCTCTGGATTTGTGTAAAGCTTTTGATACGGTTGATCATTCAATTCTTCTCAATATAATGTTCAAAATGGGTTTGAGAGGTAATATTCATGGATGGTTCACAAGTTATTCAGATAAGAGAAAGCAGTTTGTATATATGGGAGATTGTTTTGGTTCATGAAAAGAAATGAAATTTGTACCACGAGGATCAGTTCTTGGACCAACATTGTTTCTTATATACATAAACTCAATATCCAAACTAGATCTATGTGGCCGAATTAAATTATTTGCGGATGATACGACAATTGTATATTTTTCTGAAAACATTAATGATATCAAGTCAAAAATTGAAAGTGATCTTCAAATTGACCCGTGGTTGGCTAGACATAAATTAACGTTGAATATTCAGAAATCTTCCGTCATGTTTGTTTCAAAAAGACCTATAATAATCGATAATAGATTATCAAGAATCAAGTTCAAAAAATATGAGATAAATTATACAAATTAGATTCTACACTTTCATGGTCAACTCATATTGGTCATTTGAAAAAACAACTTTTACCACTAAGTGGTGTATTGTATCGAATTAGAAACTATTTAGCACTGAGACATTTGCCAAAGATTTATTTCGGATTGATACATTCAAAACTGCAATATTTAATTTCAGCTTGGGAAATGCAAACAAATCAATATGGAGGCCTTTGAAGACCTTACAAAATAGAATAGTAAAATGTATTTTCAAATTAGATGTCTCGGAGCCTACTGTAAATTTATACAAGCCAAGGAAGTTACTGAATTTGGATCAAATATTCAGGATGAAAATATGCTTATTTGTTCATTTTGCCTTAAAAAATATCAAACACTCTATTCTGAAATTTACAGTTAATTCTGATATTTATAAATATGCTACTAGAAAAACTAATGAGCTCATTTTGATCAAAGTCATAACAGAATTTGCAAAGAAATCCCTTCTTCATAATGGTGTTGAAATTTACAACAATTTACCTCCTCATTTGAAAAAAATTAAAGATGCTGTTAAATTCAAAAGATACCTCAGATTTTCACTGATAACTGAAAAAAATGATCTTTGATGTTTGTGTCTTTTTTTTTATTTTCTACTTACTACTCTAAAGCTTCTGGAAAACATTTCTTTTGTCAGTATTGATTAATCTTAACAACAATTTGAACTGATCTATCTGTTTTCTTTTTATGTTGTATTAAATTATTTATTTTAGTATGTCCCTGTTATAAACATTAATGTTTCTTGGGGTAAATAGAGATATATAAGTCATTAAACAATACCAATCGTGAATTGCTATGATGTTACTTGAATGACGGAACTCGAGGATATCTCGGGGGCACACATTTTGAGAACAATCACAGGATTTCCTCCCAATAGTTGATAGGAATCGAATGAAATTTATCGCCATTTACCAAGCAAAATTCGAACACTGTAATGTGTTCTGAACAAGGTAGGCCACTTGCGTCTTCGTCGCAAGTAGCTGCAAATTTAGATAACTTCACTCACGAGAAAACAGAATAACAGACAATAATCACTAGTTTCGATCATCGTGAGCCTCGAAAAGTAGTAGCGGGAAGACATACACCAAGGGGAAGAGAAAATAATACAAACTTGTTTCATAGAATCGAACAATTCCAAAATGATTCATAAACATTTATTCAACAGCAAATTCCATCAAGGCATCTTTGAGTAACTCATCTCTGGCTTCCTCGATGTCTTTTTCTCGGACGTGTTCATTTATCAGATGAGATCGAAGCTGATATTCACGACAAAATTGCTGAGAGCATTCTTCACACTGATATTTCTTTGGTTTGGCAGCGTGTCTCGCCATATGCGCATCCAATTCATGCTGATTATCCATAATTTTCCAACATTCGCCGCACCTAAAAAGCAAGTTAGAGATGGATTTAGCCGATACTTGATTATAATAATAATAATAATGATTTATTTCCCAAGAAACATATACATGCTTATTGTAGGGAAAATTAAACTGATGCCATACAATAAAAGTAGAATAGAATACAAAAAAATGATTAATTGAATCAGATCTTTATATGGCAATAAAAAAAATTATGAAAAGTATCAAATGTTTTTTAAAATTATTTTTTAAACGAAATTTTCCATATTCAATTAATTCGGTAGACCATTGTATAGTTTTATTCCGTTGTGGTAAACAGATTGCTGTCCTATATTTGTTTTAATTTTCATCAACGCCAAATTTTCTGAAAACCTTGTTGAGTGATTGTGTTGATCACTATTCATTTTGAACATCAAATTTGAATGCTCGAATTTATTTTTGACCAGGTGAATAAATGTGCAAATTTTAAACGTGTATAATGAAGGAATGTCTGAAAGTTTTCTTTGTTTGTATAAATTAGCTGTAGGTTCTTTTCGATCAAGTTTGTGAATACACTTTATAATTTTATTCTGTAATGTTTTCAATGGTTTCATTACGGTTTTTGGAGCTGCCCCCCAAATCGAAATCAAGTATTGAATTTTGGAATATACTAAAGAATAATAAATTAATAATAATAATAGTTATTTATTCCCAAGAAACTACAGTTTACAGTTATTCAAATAATACATTTATTAAAAAGCTCAATCAGAATTGTTTTTAACTCGAAAATAAAAAAAAATAAAATAATTAAAAAAAATTATTCTAAAAAATAACGCTCCATAGCAAATTTAAATTTGGTCATTTGAGAAAAACATTTTATTCCAGTGGGTAATCCATTATGTTTTAACACCTTTATAGAGGATAGATTTTCTGGAAAATTCCGTCTTGAAATTTTTTGCTAACAAATTATTGAACTGCCTTGTTTTGTGATTATGTACACTGTTAGATTTAGAAAATTTCATAATAGAATTATTCTCATTAGTCACAATAGAATGCAAAATAGTACTTATTTTCAGTATATAGTACTACAACATAAACTATTGTATATTATAACAAGTGTAGCAGTTTCAACTGTTTGTTAAAAATCACCCAGTGTTACAGCCTGTTTCGACGATGCAATTTGTCGCTGCAATTCATACATCATATATCTGGTAGAGGTCTCGGTAGTGTAGCGGTTAGCATGTCCGCCTTTCACGCGGAAGACTGCGGTTCAAATCCCCGCCAGGCCACCGTGCTGGGTAATCGCACGTTGAAAGGTGAGGCCTCGTTAGTCCATTGCTCGCACAAGTTTAGACTTTCAGTGTCGACAATCATCAGCTGGTTAACGGAACGAACACTTTTTTTTTGCAGAACAATGTCAGTTTGCATTGCCAATATTAAAAAATAGCACTGAATATTACCAAGATAAACGCCTACAATATCACAACTGATTTATGATTTCATTCATTTCTAACAATTGTAATTAAAAAGACAAAGGCATACATCATCACAACTGATTTATGATTTCATTCATTTCTAATAATTGTAACTGTGAAAAATTCAACTCATTACTTCACTTGATAGAGCAAGAGCCCGCGTCCGCCAGACCTTCGTTATTTTATAAAAGCTGAAAGTTTCTCTGCGTATTCCCCTAACACAGGTGAGAACGATCAGCGACTATGAAGTATGGATGATAGTTACTTCTTCAGATACCAGGTAGCAAAGGCGTATAAAATAATACTTCACTTTCGTCAAAGTATAAAGCTCAGCTTTTTCATATCTTCTTCGGAATGATATTAGAAATCACATCATCCACTGCCAGACACTTACTCTGGTTTCAACCCCCTGCCAGACACCCCTCGACTTCATTAAATCATAATTATACTTACGTTTGACAGTATTTGAAGGGTTTTTGTGACGCCATCTTGCCTATAATGTCGATATTTCTGTTTACTTGTCAATGTAAGAGAAATTTATTTCTTCTGAAGGGTAAAGTAGGTGCAGATATCTATTTGTCAGTTTGATAAAATGGTTTGACTGAAATATTGGCAGAAAGATGATGAAGCTTCACAGGAGTGTTGACAATAGAAGTTTATATGGAAAATAATAGTTCAATCCTGAAAGTACTTATAAAAATATGAATGATCTAAGATATTGATGAAATTATTTCACATCTGTTGCTGAATTGCTTGCCATCTTTTGACGTTATGTATAAGTAATCAAGAAAATGTGCGCTTGAAGCTACGACATTCGTAAGAAATATATAAGAAAACACATGACTTGGATAAGAATCTTTGCTGTCTGTTTCCTGGCCAAGCAACCAAGATCCAAACTCCACAGTCGCTGATTGTTTTCACCTTTGTTGGGGACACGCGCAGATGACCTTTCAGCTTTTATAAAATAACGAAAGTCTGGCGATCGCCGGCTCTTAGGCTATGAATTCTGCAGTGTCGAAAAATAATTGAATATTCGAAATCGCCATTCTTCACATATTTGCAGTTTGCGACAACAAATTCGCAATTTTCTGGAGTTGCAGCGACAAATTGCATCGTCGAAACAGGCTCTGTTATTCAACTACAGCAGCTATAACAGTTACTATTTTGATGGTTCCATTAAAAAGTGATTGGAATAGATCGAGAAAAATGTCCACAACAGTGAAAAACAAACCTGAATTTGTATTTTGGGTCCTCATGTTGTTTTTCGTGCCTCCTTCTATTACCATAACAAGAATAAGTCAAATCGCAATATCTACACTTATGCCTCAACAGAGTCAGATGTGTTTCGAGATGTATTCTGTAATTAGTTAAACCTTTGATGGTTTTCAAACAATGTTTGCAGGTTATTGGTGCTGAAAAAGAATGCGGTTATTTTTCAATAATTATAACAATATGTGGCCTAAGCATAGACATTACAACTATTGGACTGGTCCTAAGAGAGAGAAGACTGCGGAATGGGCAAGGATAGAATATTTTAAGTATAATCTATAAGCGCATGCCTCCTTCAATTGCTAACAGGGTTGGGCTGATTAAAATCGAGTGATTAAAATCACGATTAAAATTATGATTTAAATCGCTTGATTTTTGAAATCAAAATCATGATTTAAATCAATTTTTGTTTATTTTTATTCAGGACCAGATAACAACATAATATAAAAGTTTTCTCGAAGATCAGGAGTATCTGCTTTTAGCAGAAACAACAAAAAAGAAGTACATAATTCCAAACTCTTAAACTAAACGTAACAACTAAATTTTATTACTGTATATTTTCAGTCTATTCATTTTCGTTATACAATTCAAACAAAAACACGAGTTTTCCTCCTTCTTTTATGCCTAATTTGTTTCTAATATCCGAGTGTACAACTAGCGAAATGGGTGAAATTGAAGCACAACAAACGCGTTCGTGCCTCACTCGGCACTGTATAGCGAGTGTATAGGACAGAAGGAAAACAAATCGCGACAAGAATTTTCTTGCAAGAAGCGCGACAAATGCGTTGTCAAGTTTTTGAGCCGCAAATTGTATTAAAATTTTTAGACTTATACATTAAAATAATCAACAATAATTTCAAAGAATCAAAATGTTCAAATTTTATATTTAATTTTAAAAAATCAAATAAATCGTGATTTTCTACAAAAATCAATGATTTTTAATTTTTTTAATAAAAATCAGATTTTGCCCCACCCTGATTGCTAAGTTTGGATATTTGTTCCGATACTGGAGTGGAGCTGCATGCCAATCATTCCAGAGTTTCGAAGGAACAATAAACTAACAAAAATAGGAGTTCATTGGTGAGGCACCAAGGCAAAACGCGGCGCTTGAGGGGATTCTGAAGTATCGCCTTTCAAAGTTGGGACGAAGGGCATATTTCACCACTTCTTCAACCTTCGTTGATCTTCTTACTCTGCAATTATTTCCACATAACATGAAAGAGAATCCATTTGAAATTCCTTGATGTTTCAGTTAGGAAATTGGAATTGAATATAGTCAACCGACCAATCGACAAGCAATATTTTTTTGAGCAGTCAAAAAATGTATAATAATAATAACAGCTTTATTCCGTGATACTTTACAGTGTGGAACAGGGTATAAATTGAAGAATAAAAAGGAAAAATTAATCATAAAAATCGGAAACGCTATAAAATGTTTTCTCTATGAAATACTCTTTGAATTTCTTCTTGAACTTGTATTTGGAGAGTCTTCTGAATTCTTGAGGAACATTGTTCGAAATTTTCAAAATTTGATACACAACATTCTTCTGTATTTGGGCAAATTTCGTTTGGGGTAATTTCAGTTTCAAAGATCTGGTGCAGTGGAAATGATCCGTTTCGTACTGTTTTATGAATTCTTTGTAATTTGTTATCGCAAAATATGCACATTCATAAATATAAATACAGGGCAGTGTGAGGATTTTTTGTTGTTTGAATACCTCCCTGCAACTGTCTCTCTTTTTGAGTTTAAAAATATTTCTAATACAGGTTTTTTGCATTTTGAAAATTCTGTTCACTTCAACAGAATTTCCCCAGAATATTATTCCATATTTTAGTCTGGAATATATATATAAGCATAGTATGCGTTCAAGGCTGCATTATGGTTTACGTGTAATTTTATTGTTTTTATTGCAAAAATGAATGAGCGGAGTTTTTTGGCAAGAAAGTCGATATGTTCCTTCCAGTTAAGTTGTGCATCTACTTCGATACCGAGAAATTTGGAATTTTGTCTTGTTTCAATAGTCCATGGCTTACTTTCAAGTTAGATTCTTTTCGGAAGCTGAACTTGATAATATTTGATGTTTGAATATTCACTTTCAAATTGTTTCCACTATACCAATTCTCTACATTTTGTAAAGATTGAGGAATCGTATTCATCAAATCGAAGGTGGATGGTTCTCTGATTATTAGTGAATTGTCGTCGGCAAACATATTCATCACTTGTGATACTATTTGTGGCAAAGTCGTTCGTATATAAAAGGAACAAAATTGGTCCTAATATAGATCCTTGTGTTATACGAAATCTATTGTCGTATTAATTATTAACGAAATAAAATGACTGGTCGGCTGAGTATGCATTTCTTAGAAAATTTGGCAAGCGTCATCTGAGCAAATATTATTGAAGGTACAGTAAAGCCCATTGTAGAAATAGGCATGTGTCATCCAGTTCTACCCAAACTAGTTCCAACACCACGGTTTTTAGTGATATTAATATTTCCAATCAAGTGAAACGTACAAAAAAAACAACTTACCATCAGGTTCCTTGATTCGGAATTTGTACTTTCTCACAAAGCTTTCATCACTCCGAGGGCGTCTTGGCTTATTGCTCTTATTTGTATTGGATTTATTACGTCTTTTTCTTGTCTCGGGTGCATGAGATTTTGCGTGTTGTTTGAGAAATGCGATTTGTGTAAAAGTGGCTTCACATTCTGCACACTTGAAAACCTTGTCATTGGGATGCTCTGAACTGAAAGCATCAGAAACAAATTAATCAACGTTGAACGATACATTCGTAGCCTCAAGTATGTACTCGATAGTTCAATGGCCAACACCTGTGAGAAATCAACTACCCCCCCCAGGCGAATACCACGAAGAACAGTTAATTATATTGGACAGGTGCTAGAGCGAAATTATTCAGAAAAGAAATTCCCACGTTTTTGGTGATTCACGTGCCAGAATAAATTTTTTTCTTCAAACATAAAAAATGTATACTTGGAAGCGAATCTTTGCTGCCTGTTTCCTGTCAAAGTTACCAAGATCCAAACTTCATAGTCGCTGATTGTTGCTGAGTAGCAATGTTGACCTTATTGACCTTGAGAATGACAACAAAAAGAGCCGAATTATGGCACCAAAATAGTGCATGCTCTATTTGATCCAACTCTGTAGTTGTAGCAACATGTTGCACCTTGGAAATCAGGTGCTAATGAAATTTACTATTAAACTTGACTTTATTGGAAAATATATTTCTTGAATTGGTACATACATGAGGAGGTTTTCAATATTTATCACCATGCTGATTGCGACGGGCATTTTTTACTGCAAATCCAGATATCGAGCTGTTATTCAATCAGAAACTGCACAATACTTACGCGTAATGATCTTCTATATTGTATTCATTACAATATTTGCCACACCTTTCACATACAATTCTTGTAAACATATGATGTAGCTTGACGTGCATCGACAAATGATACTTCTGGAAAAATGATTTGGGACACAAGGTGCATTTGACATTTTTCATTCGATTTTCATGATGACTTTCCCAATGTCGACTCAAAATATGGACAAGTTTTCCTAAAGAAAAAACAAAGATAATGAACAATTTTTTTTCCAAATTCACATTCTCTTTTCGCATATTTATACATCCCCCCTCGATTATTATTTTACAAAAACGTTTGAATGATAATTGGGTGATTTTATAAAAAAATGTTTAATTGTGAGGAGAGAAAGTAGTTTGAGCAACTATTTTTTGGCTCATTCCTCTTCAAATAAAAAAAGAAGAAATACTAAACTTCTAGGTACCTATTGGACTGCATTAAGACAAGCAAAACCATAGTAACACATGCGGATATGATCTTTTACACTTAACGGTTTCTTTAAAGACTTGGTAATTCAATGACAACAAACAACTTTCTTACCACACAATGGACACAGCGTTTTTTTCTTCTCTCTGTGTTGATAATATTCATGTTTATAAACTACTTTTCTGTTGTGAAATATCCTTCCGCAAAATGTACATGGAAATTGATGAGTTTTCACATGATTTGAGAATTCGCTCAAACTGAACCTGCAAAAAAAAACATCGACGATGGAGAAAACTAAATCCAAATGAGGGAATATTTTCAATAGATTGCTTGGTTTGATTTATCAAAGGTAATACCACGAGTCCTTCAAATTTAATCGATAAATTTTCATTTTCCACAAAAACTTTTCTATTTGGTGAAAGTATGAAAACGAACCGATTAATAAAATCACGAGTCCGTAGGACGAGTGATTTCATCTAATTCGGTTTGTTTGAATGCATTTGCCTCAAAATAAAGAAGTTTGGGTGTTTCGAAAATGAAAATTTATCTTATTAAATTTGAGGAACGAGTTGTATTTGGAGAGATTATTTTTTGAACAAATAGAAGGAAGAACAATTTAATTGATCAGTATTTCATTTACATAAGAAGGAACGGAGAATAGGTGAAAATTTTACAAATTTGAAATGTCAAACAACGATGTATGCCCTCTATGATCCAGAAGAGATATGATGCTTACGCAGTGAATATGATAATGCTTGCCGACGATACCAAGAGATGGCGTCACACCTCTCATTGTACAAGGTTGATAATTGAAAATTTCTTATGAAATGAAAATCGCGCCAGAAGGAACATAAAATCATTCGTTATGTCGTTGTATCAAAATCTTCATACAACGGTTTCTTCTCATACAACAAAAAATTTATTGTATTCAATAAAAACTAATTGTACGCCATCTTCATCTGAGTTAAGGAAACCTTAAATATTTGAATCGGTCGTTCGCTATATCTGTCATAAAGTTGGGGTTATGAGCTATTTACGTGTTTGAGTGTTCATTGAAATGTGTTGTTTATGTTGTTATTATGCTGAAAAAGTGAAAAGTGAATGACTATTAATCATTCATGATAATTTATATAAATATGAGCCAGAATAGAATCGACGCGGTAAACCATATAGTTTTGACAGTTCAAAAGTAAACAACGTTTTATCGAAAGGACCAGGCAGTTTTATCAGTATAATGCCCAATGATTGGCTAGAATAACCATAGACTCACCCGCTACTATTGGTTGAAATGCCAAAAACGTCACATTTTGATAAGTGAAAAAAATAATCAGCTAAAACCCGAATATAAATGGTGATACGTACTGATATCGTGATAAATTATTGTAATGAATTAATATAGTTTCCAGATATATTCAGGTAGCATGCATATTCTGTATTCAGAATCACCCTCAAACATTCGATTGAGCCTTCCTTTTTTTTTGTTCGTAGGGAACCAAGGTTTGAGAAACTACCTATAGCTATAAGGGCCACTCTAATAAACGGAGAATGGTTCTTAAAATTTAAAAGCCTTTCGGGCCATGTTGCTCAAATGAGTATTCGAAACAAAATAACCAAAACTACATTTTCCCACCTTTCTTTGCACTCGGGACATTTTTTCGTCGCATCATCCTTCTTTTCACACCAGTTGCTGTGCAATCGAAAACTGTTCTTGTCCACGAAATCTGCGCCGCATATTTCACAGATGAGAGGACTACACGAATGCGACTGATAATCCGTATAGTTAGTCGTCTCCTGTTTGCATCGGAAACACTTGAAGGGTCTGCTATCATTATGTACTTCCTTAGTATGGTTCCTTAACATAGCAGTATTAAATAATTCATCACAGTAAGGGCAGGGAAAAACGTAACAAGTATTCAAATGACTCTTTTTTGAGGCTTCATTCCCACAGTTTTTGCCACAAGCTTCGCAAGTATTCGAAGAACCAGGGTTGTATTGATAACGGTAGGTGTCCATCAGATGAGCTTTAGACAATCCATGGACTTCGAACATGTGGTCTTGCATTTTAGCCTCTGTATTGAAAAGTTCCTCGCACAAAAGACATTTTGTCCTTGTGTGGCCCCCAACCAATAAAATCCGTTTGTTTTTGAAAATATTTTCATCGAATTTGCAACAATTCTGTAATAGCCTGACTTTCTCTCGTTGCAGTGATACCATAAAATCAGGTTCTAAATTCTTGATGGAAACAATGGTATCATGATCAGATACTTTAGCATGTTCCAAAGACAAAAAATTCAAGTGCCTTATCACGCAGTTGTTCAGATCCGATTGTTTCGGGTTATTGCTGGTTGTCGTTCCTCGACAGCCTCTCAATAAATTGGTAATACCATTCAAAATATAATCCTCCTCCTCAACGTTGGGATCAAATTCGAATCTCGAATCGTCTTCTTCATCGCATTGATCACCTTCATCAGAACTGATAACATTATCAGTTTCACATTCGTAATTGCCGACATCGGAATTCAACGAAATTTCCGTATGCGGGTTTAGATTCGCAGTTGGTTCCTGATCCTCTTCAACAGTTATTAGTTCCAGATCTTCAAAGGCTGTAATATTAGAATTACTTTCTCAAATATGGTTAATACATCATCAATAACATTGTATAGCTATCAAAAAGCAAATATATTTCGACAGGGGTACCACAAGGATATATCTTGGGACCTTTACTTTTTCTGATTTTTATCAATGATCTACCTTACGGGGAAACACTAACATCATTTGTACTCTATGCTGATGATACAACCCTATTAACGAACTCCAAAACTATAACTGAAGTCAGGAGCAGAGCGGGTGAGGCATAGTCAAATGCAGAAAGATGGTTCAATGCAAATGAACTCTTCATCAACACAAGTAAAACACAAAACATTATATTTACATTGAAAAATTCTAACGAATATGTATCTTGATCCAAAATTGAAATGGGATGAACATATTAACTAAACAGCAACTGAGGAAAAACTTATATGTATTGAGAAATCTATCGAATGGTACACTAAGAACAGCATATTTTGCTCTATGTCATTCACTCATCGCTTATGCTATTATTGCATGGGGGCATGCTGCAGAAAGTCGAAGAATATTCAGGCTACAAAGAAAAGCAATTAGAATTCTGGATGAAATTTATTATAGAGATGATTGCAAAACATCTTTTATAAAAATGGGCATACTAACATTCCCATCTTTGTACATTTTAGAAAACTTAGTCTACATAAAAGCACATATACTTGAGTATGAATCTTTTGAAAATATTCATAAACATGATACTAGAAATAAAAAAGATATGGTTATCGATATATGTCGCCTTAAAAAAAGCCAAAATGAGCCGAAGTACTGGGCTGTAAAATTTTAGAATAAACTTCAAGAGGAAACACAAAATTTACCTGATACTCTAATCAAACGCAAGATAAAAAATCTTCTAATATCCAAAGCTTACTACAGTATAGATGAGTTTCTTGAGGATGACCTCGGTACATAATCACCAATTCTATTATTAAAAAAAATTTTATCAACCGTAACTGTACGTCCTCGATATATTTTTTTTCTGTTGTAAATTTTGAATGTATTGTATAGCATTGTATGTGAACATTTTTTGGACTTGTGTGAATACGTGATGTATATTAACACCAATAAAGTATCTATCTATAGTGATTTGAAAATGAATAGGTGTCATATTTTCACAATAAAACTAAGGAAATGGCTTATCGGAAATCGCAATAGGGTAAATAAGCTTTGAAGCTTACTAGATCCAGTGACCATAAATCGTAACTGAGTGATACACCATCTGGTAGCAGTTGAAAAACTAAAGTGTCTAATCACAATTCTGTTCTTGGTCAAGGTTTGCTGTTTACTTTTGCTGACAGATATTCAAAAATTCATTGCAAATTGAAACTATGCAAAAATATCTACGAGTGGTACAGGAAATTGATTAATATCGGTGAAAATACTTCAATAGAAGCATTGTTTTTGAATTTTCAGATGAAAACAAAAAAGTTGCTGCCCAATCTTAATATATTGTTACAAATCTCCTAGCGCTCTCCTAGCGTTCTCCTACCGCCGGCCCTGGCCAGATCGTAAACGCAGATGAGGGATTGCGTCGTCATTTTCCAAGAACTGTTGATTGCCGTCTGGAGAATTCGAGACAAGTCATCGGGGCTTCTCTCGAGGATTCTCGATGGATACGCAAGTATATAAGCAAACGTGACATCGCGGAGAAGTAGAGTCAGTTATTCAGAGAGTTAGTTAGTCAGAGAGTTAGTCACGAGAAAGTTTTTATTCGGAGAGTTAGTTATTCGGAAGTTTGTATTCAGAGCTAAGTGGAGCGAGTTTAGTAGAGCTAAGTGGAGACAGTTTTGTTATTGCTAAGTGCAAGTAGTCGACGTGTAGAATTTTTAGTACAGAGAGTTTAGTACCGAGCATTGGAAAGTTATTAAGTGATTGTGTTGTATTGTATTGTGATAGAGAGTTATAATAAAAGAAGTTTGGTGTTGTTTGGTGTTTTAATCGACGAACCCAGGGATAAATCGTAACAATATGAAGTGCAGATTCTTTAAGCTTCCACGATATTATACACTATACAAATGAGAAATATATTTCATGGATAAGGCAAATAACAATATCTTGCTACAGAATATCAAATCTACTAGATAATCTATATTTCTGTAGTATATAGGCTCTTCAAAATCAAGAAATAAATATCTTTCGATAATGAGCAGTCTGAACTTGAATAATTTCACTGGAGTTTGGTCTCGACTTTGGCGTGGTTTAGTTAAGTGGCATGAAGACTAACAGAAAACAATACAATGTCCTTGCATTGCATTCTCCTTTAAAGTTTTTTAGATTCCGCCTCAAATTCTAGAGTTTTCTTCTCTCATAGATTGAAGATTGTCTGACATGCTATTTTTTGTCTAATTGGTACATGAATCATTGAAATATTCTGAACATAATTTTTTTATGAACTCATCATTCAATGAACGATACGTCTTTCATGCAATTCCTATAGCTTAACAACTCACCGTCATCAGAATTATTTTGCAGGTCCTTTGTTATCTTTCGTTCGGTTTCTAAACATCTTTTCATGAACTTCAAAGCATTTCTCAACAACAAAAAACATTTGGCACAAACAAAATGATCATCAGCAAGCGTTGATTTCTGGAAGAAATTGGATTTGTAATTAGGTATGTTCTTCACATAGGAAAGACATTTTTAGCATTACATTAACTCGCTTTCGGAACTAAAAGAATTGTCAGTCTGTTCAAGAATATTTCATGTAACTCCACAGAAAAGAAAATTTTACTTGAACCCCAATTACGGTTACTATCAACGAGGCTCACATGTTTTTTTTTGGCCTATGCATGTTACATTCCGACGAGGAGAGAACAGCACTAAAACAGTACTTTTCGCTTTTACTTTCACTCCCACTTTCAATTCAATATTATATTGGTATTTTAGAGTTCTAAATCTATTGTGATTGTGATTCGTTCTGCAATCTGCAAAAGCAAATTACATTTTCACTTCAATAAATCCGGATTTAAAATGGAAGTGACAATGTTGGTACTCTACTGAAAATTGAATGTTCATATTTCATACTGAAATTGGAAGTAAAAGTTGAAGTGAAAATTACTGTTACATAAATCCACCTTTACCTCGAGAGAAAAATAGAACTTTCGCCGAGGTGTTGAAAAGAAACAACTTTCTTCTGCTTAAATTTCAATATGTTCTGCTTCACATAGGCTTTGGGAATCTATGATGCAATTTGTCAAGAAAGTTGAATTTATTCAACCCATTTCTTCGAGTTGCATGAAATAGAGCATGTTTTGATTTGCAGCGATAATTTGCAGGAACTTAGCAATTTTTTGTGGGCTTTTTCTGTAAACTTGTCATTATGTGGTAGCATCATTGTGAAAAATTGTTATTTTGTATATTTCAATCAGGGGCCGTTCATAAAATACGTCACACTAAAATCAGCTTTTTCTGACCCCCTCCCTCCCCATTGTCACGCTGTGTCACACTTTTTGTGACCCCCCCTAGAAATATTCCGTCACAAAGCCTAAGACCCCCCCCCCTGCTGAGTATGTATGATGAATTCTAAATGATAGTACACAAATTCTGAAAATTAAAGATATCTATTTAGTTATTATAATAAAATTTAAATAAATTAATAAATATCTTTCATAACGAACATATAAATAATATTATATGTTGGTTGGCCTTTGGTTTCAAGATATTTATAAACAATTTCAATATGGATGGCCACAAATAATATACATATTTTACATAATCAGAAGATTCAATGCTCATTAACACAACGAAACAGTAAAAAATCGCTTTATTCTGTTTCATTTGTAAAGTGAAATACAGTGCATTCTCAATTGAAAATTCATTCGCAAAGATGGAGTCACTATAGATTTGATTAAAAAATCTGACGAGTTCAGGAATTCGTTAGAAGATGTCGCACATGTAGATTTCTACCAAAATCTACTGAAGATATCTTTCATACCAAAATTTTTCAATTTTCGTCAGAAATCTACTAAAGAAGTAGATTTCTACCAAAAGTGGTCACGCTGGCTTCTAGCACTCATGTCGAAAAATAATAAACTGCGAACGTCACGTTGTCGTATACCCCCCGTCCCCCCTTGTCACATCTTGTCACACTCAGCCAGACCCCTCCCCTCCCCCTTGTATGCGAACGTATTTTATGAACGGCCCCTCATTTTTTCAACCTGAAAGTATTTTAAAAAGTTATAAGGTGAATTTATTTCGTTTCAAAACATAATGTAAACGAATGAAATCAGATATTAGTTAAATTATATTTTATGCGTGTATTTCTGTAAAAATAAGTGCGTTTTTTAAAGAAAATTCTTCAAATATGGCAACTGACAGACTGTTGACACCTGCAGTTGCAGTAACAAATTGCTTCATGGAACTCAGACGATACCTACATCAAGCTTCCAACTTGATATCATTCTTGGTTCTTTATAACACTCGAGTTCCACCGAGCATATGACCTCATTCTTTTTCGATTTTTGTGATTGTTATAAATTCACCTTATTACTTTTCTTGATTCCTTCAATTTCGGCAAAAAATGAGGTTGTGAAAAACTTGCATGAATACATGCATCTCAACTTCCTTCAGTTGCAGCGACAAATTGCATCGTCTAGACAGGGTGTGAATCTCATACACCTATATAGAGATTGAAAAAGTTTACATTTACCTTGGTTTAAATGAATGCATTTGGCAAGACCCAAAAAACTCTGATGCGTTGACTTAAGGTGTATTTTCATGGCCCTTAACCACTGCAAGTACAGTAGCTTTTGACAGATTTCACTGCTCGAGAAGTTATAATTTTTCAACTTCAAAGCAGCAAAGCGAATGAGATTTCGTTAATTTAGTAGCCATTTTGAATATCTATAAGGTCGATTGTGCATAGGCTCTTGGATTTCTTTAAAATTAGTTAAACTTTTGTCGTTTTATTTAAATTTGTTGTTTCAATTAGTTTTTATATTCTACATAGTTTTGAATATTGTTTAGATTTGTTTTATTTAGAGGGTAGGTTAGTATTTGAAGTGTGGATACTGTTTTGTTTGGTGAGGTTAAGCTAGACCAATTACTCCATTTGTGAGCATGTTGATAGCTGCGGAATAACCGTGGATTAACAGGACGTTTGTGAGAATTTTGCGCGGATTCTGAGCTTATTGACTCCTGAACAAAAAGTCTGAGATTAGTACCTTTAATAGGATCAGGATGTTATTATTTCTTATTGAATAAAATATTGTTTTGTTATGAATAAAATGAATTTTATACAATTTCATTCAAACGAAAACACTTGAGCTTGGAAGGTAGTATTTCAAGATACTATACAAACATCATCGGTATGGATTGAATAGCGATTTAGTCTAGTAATGAAATAGAACTCCACTGAGATAAACAATTCAGTTCATCCAATTCTACTTTAATTGTTGATTTTCCATATCATTATTTTCAGGTCTATTATCTGGTGAATCTTTTGAATAACTATTAATATTGAATATTGCAATGGTTATTGAAAATAATCGACACCTGTTATAGAAGAATATAAATATACACCATAAAGATTTCTGAAATATCTTCGAGTAACATTATCTATTGAAAAATTTTGATTCGCACCAAAATTGCATTATTGGTCTCATTCTCGAATATTTTTTAATAATCTAATGATATTCAAGAATCAATAGGCCACCGCAGAATGGACCTGATTGGGAATCTTTACGCTATAAGGTAGACACGATTAAATTTCCACAAAATTTATTGTCTTCGCGACATGTTTCGGTACACTGTACCTTTATCAAGCGAATGTATTTAAACACTCTTGGGAATCTACTAATCGGCTCTCAGCCAAACAATGCAATTGAGTTTTTGGTATAGTTTCGGGAAATCATAATCAAATACCAATAAATATAAATAGCATAAATGACAAATGACATGAAAATCACAGATGCCGCAAACTCCCCTTTTCATGGAGCAGTGAAATTTTTACTGCATTTGCAGCAAAATCTATACGGAGCATGCGCACTTGCATTTTACTCCACTTGCAGTGAGAATTCTACTGCTCCATAAAGAGGATCCTTTTTACCTGAAGAATCTTAAGCCCAATTTCTCGATATTTCGCAAATCTTGCCAATAGAGGCGCACTTCATGAACCTGGTAACATCACATTTATAGGTTATGTTCATAAATTGGTCACATCTTCCATCCTATGAACAATATTAAAATTATAATTGATGGCCACCAATGTTAGTACTGGAACTTATTAACTTTATTTCTCGATATATCTGTTGGAAAGATAACATTTTCTCTAACAATGAGGAATCCTTCAGCTGTGGTAGCTATTCTATAGAGATTTCAATTTAGATTACACAATAGTAAATTCAATATCCAATATTAATGCTCATCTAAATGGATATGATTTGCCCAATTCAAAAATATCACAATCGACTAAAAAATAGCATATTATAGAGTAGCGAAGAGTATATCTGGTCGCATGCCGTGTGTCGCAACCCTTGAATAATAATCAGATTAAAACTAATACTTGGTATTTCTTACCATCTCCGGTAATAGTTGCACCAAACCCTCTCTCACAGTTTTATCCTCGAAACAGATCATAGAAATGGATGTTCGTTCCAGTTTATCCAAAACAGGATCCAGGCATGTACGACACTTGAATTCAGTTTGCGGCATCGGCTGATTTGTACGAGTGGTATTTTCAATCCAGCGAATAGTTTCGCTAGCAGTATCTGTCGATGAATTACTCATTTGGCTCATATCGGAATGATGACTGCCACTGATAGCCGTAGCTGTGGAGATGCTGCTTAAAGGAGAAGTGCTGCGCTCAACTTGCTGAACGTATATATCATTAGGAGCGTCACTTGAGCTCTGTGGGATTAGAACGACAGGGGTCGTCGTCGCATTTCCTGGATTACTTGGCATTAGCGGCAAGTGAACGAGAGTCAGAGACACATCGTTCTCTCTAGTTTGTGCAGGGTTTGAAGTGTTTGGAAGATGCTCTATATTTTCATTTGGGTTCTTAGCATTTTCGAATGGCATGTTTCTGCTGATTGACACTGCTGAGGTTTTTGCACTTTGGCCGAGACATGCTGGAGTCCTTAATATTTTATGCTTTGGTATTGTTTCAATCGGATCTGCTATAGAAGACCTGAAAATAAAAATATATATAAGTAGGATAAAAAATGTGGATGTCCCAAGGCCCTATGATTTTTGAAATTTGTGGTATACCAAGAGACATAGTAACATCAGATGTGGAATGGGAAACTCATATCTTCATAAAAAAATACTTAGGTTCTGTTTCCTTCGATTTTTACTAGAATAAAGTTTGCAAGACCACAACACAATACAATAGCTTCTTCTAGATCAAGAAGCGATTGCAAAGCGTATCACGTATTGCGGTTTTATAAACCTTATTCAAGTGATTCAAGATAATACACGAAACTACATATATGTAATTTTCAGTATTAGTTTATCATCACATAAAAAGTTTTGAAATATTTCATTAATTTTCAAACAATAAGCACCTTTAGTTATTTTATTACATTTATTACCCTTGTAAAATATTCTCATCAGAGACGTTTTTATTTATATTCCTTTCATTCAGTTTTATTTACTTTGCCATCTATTTGTGTTTGATATTCTTTTATGTATTCCCTTGTTCTTTTGTTTCCCAAGTCTACTTTCTAGTTCAACTTTTCACCTTCTATTCTCGACTCTTATCTTTCTTTGATGGTTATCCTCGAGTGTACTTGATCCATTTTATTTTCCCGTTTCTTTCTACAGGCTTCCATTAGTTCTTGAAAATGGTTTTTTTTTTCAATTTTCTTGTCGTCTGTTTCTCTGATTTTTGTGGGTCATTCTTAATACTTTAATCAAGCTCCATGTTGGGCGCCAAATTATTATAATTTCATTTATTGGTTTTTGAATAGTACGATTTTTGCAAGTGCAGGCCGTATTCTATTTCTTCTAGAATTCTCCAAAAGGTTGGTCTCATGTTAAATCCTAATTTCAAAATATTTCATCAGAATCAATTTTGATAACTAATATCCATTATTATTCAGTGGGTCTACGTCAATAGGGTGATTTTCAAAAATACAAAATAAACATACTACTTTTCAAATTCAGTTTTCATTACCAATGAATTGATCAAATTTAATTGTCAAATAATATATTTGCATTATTCATCAACAAACGCAAACATTTTTCCCCTTCCTTACAGATATTAATTACAAATTCCGAAGCTTTGACATTATTCCGTAAGTTTTCCGTTCCTGTAGCTTGGAAACAGTGTTTCCAGACTCCAACAGTACGAGGCACTTAGTGCAACTTTTCCGTTTGATTTTCTTCACCACAAATGCTGCAATGTGAGCCACTACATCATTAACATATAGAGTTAAAGCACAGATGCTTGAAGTGATGTAATCATGGTCACCAGTTACTTTAGTTTAATTTCTTCGTCAATTTCATCTAGCTCTGTTTTTGTGATCGAAGAGCTTGAACATTGTACAATGTTAGTAGAATCAAGAGCTACTGCATTGGTACTGCTACTGTCTGTGATGACTGTATGTATTAGTAATCTCTTCATCATGCCACTGAATTGGAGTGCTGAACAACTGAAAAATATTTCCAGATGGCCCTGTGAGAAGTGAGTGTGTAAGTGAGAATATAATTCAGTTGCTGTTTCTCCACATGTCTCTCTTGATACATTTGTTTCAGAATTTATACGCATACAAGGAATCCTAAAAATCCTGTCTTCCGTTGAGAATATAAAATGGAAACCATATCTTCAGTTGTGTGTTTTTTTTGTAATCAGAACATTCGTTCAAGAAATCTGAGTAAGCTGTTCCTGTTGCTTGTGAAAGGGATTTTTCAAGTGTTTCTAGTAAACCCTTCGAGAAATTAAAATGTCAAACATGTTGAATGTTCTGCAGAACGCAGCAGTAGATTCTGAGAAATGGGATTTTCTCATTTATATGTCTAAATTCAGAAGATCTGAAGCATCTGCAACAGTGTTGCTAAGGACAAGGACTTGAACAGCTCTTCAGTCAATGGACTGCAAAAGGTGGATACATTTCTGATTTTGATATGTTAGGATAAAATTCCCTGCAATTTTTTTATATCCACACTTTTTTTCATATGTCTAATAGGTGGCGGACGAAAGGTACACGTTTTTTCAAAAAATCGTCCAACTCAATCTTTTTACGATAAATTATGTAAAATGAATTACATTGTATTATTGGGGTTACCTATTAATATAATTAACAATATGAGGTAGTGCAACTACTCGCAGTTTTTTTATTCGATGTGGTTTTCGCCTGTTATTAATCAATCAATTGGAATAAGTAGTAGTAATGTACAAGGTACATATTCGACCAAAAAACTCTGCAGGTCGGACTATCTTATATTGTAAATTATATAAATAGTTAACCCAAAGTGGAAATAATACCAGTTTGGTGTTAGTATATATTTTCAACAAGCTTCGTGATGGCTAATTCCAGAGTTGACGTTTATTTCATTTGTGATCTAAGCTTCAAAGAAGGTGAAGCTTCAAAGAAGGTAATCAAGTTGTAGTGAGAGAAAGAGAGAGGCGTCCAGGCTCTTCTGAAATTCCAGTGTGAAACGGGGAAATCATGAACACATGCGCATTCTGAGAGATTTACCGTCAGTAACTGATCATGCCGCATGCCAGAAGATATATAATGATGAAAAATCAATACCAAAGCCTCGCTCTGGATCCCGGAGGACGTCCACAAGACGACATCCGGTGAGAAGGAGAGGGTGCTGGGTAGGCTGAAGGCGCAGAATCCAGACCTGAGGATAGCGAGGTGGTGCACTTTCCACCATGAGGTGAAAGTGAACCCTCAAGGACACCTCTTCGTCTTCGGAATCGGAGACGAGGATATGGCTGTCCTGAAGAAAAAGTCAATGAGGATAAGCTACGCGTTTACCTCATTGGCAATAAGGGTAACTAAAAAGGAAGGTACCTCTGAAGACCCGAGGTCCTTGGAAGTCGAGCCACCTAGAGTGGATATTGGCACCGAGGTCACCAAGGGTCCCGAAAAGGACGTCGAAACATCTGCAAAGATGACAGACGACGACCTGACGGAAGAGGCACCTGACAAAAAAGAGGCCGTCGCTCCCCTACCGGGGGAGCAAATGGACCTAGAATAGTCTTAACCCGAACGACCTCTTCAAGGACGTCGGAAAAAAGATAAAATTAATACAATGCAACCTCCAACACAGCAGGGCGGCTACGGCAACACTATGTCGCCGCCTTGATGTGTTGGAGGATGCAATAGCTTTGATCCAGGAACCCTGGATAATTAAGACCAGAATTACTGGTTTCGGTAACTTGACTGGCCAAATTTTTAGCTCACCAAGCAATCAACAACCCAGGACAGCCGTTTACGCTCCCAGGAAATACAGAGCCTCTCTGATGGCACAATTCTGCACCTCAGACCTAACTGCGGTTAAAGTGGAATGTCCAGACGGAAAGGGCAAATATACGGCGTTGATACTCGCATCGGTGTACCTCCCCTCAGATGCAGCCACTCTACCACCCACAAGAGAGATGGAAGTGCTAGTGGACCACTGCCTAAACCAGAGAATGGAGTTGATTTTGGGCTGCGACTCAAACTCTCACCACCTGGGCTGGGGCAGCAAGGATATCAACGCCCGAGGTAAGTCTCTTTACGAATACATAATTAAGAAAGACCTAGCAATCTTGAATAGAGGCACGGAGCCGACATTCATTAACGCCCGTAGCCAAACATTAATAGATCTTACGCTGGCGACAGCCATGATATCAAATAAAATTCAAGACTGGCAAGTGTCTGATCATATTTCTATGTCAGACCATCGCTGGTTGAATTTTACGGTAAACCAGGATCTCAGGACCACTGTGAAATCCCGCGATCCGAAGAGGACGGATGTAGCTCTATACAATCGACTCTTAAAAGGAGCTCTGCGGGAGACAGAGGCCCTGAATCCTGGCAATAGTGAAGAATTGGAAAGGTACACGTTATCTATCCAAAACAAAATAGACATTGCCTATAAGGAATCCTGTCCGATGAGGATGGTACAGACAGAAGGCACAACCAATAAATGGTGGCGCCCTGAACTGGAACACCTCAGAAAGACAGCGAGAACGTCCTTTAACAAAGTAAAACAATCAAAACTCGAAGAGGACTGGGGAATATATAAAGCCAACCTCAGAGAGTTCAAAAAAGTCTGCAGACAAAAGCAAAGAGAAGCCTGGAGAGCCTATTGTGAGGCAATCGAAGATTTCCCGCAAGTCTCGAGGCTACAGAAGGCACTCTCAAGCGACCACCATAAGAGTATCGGCATCCTGACGAGGGAAAATGGCGACAAGGCCGCCAACCTCCGAGAAAGCGCCGAGATTCTTATGGAAACTCACTTCCCAGGTTCTGTCTTCCCAGGAACGACGAACCGGACGGAAGTACCAATAACACCCTCACAATACGACTGGCAATTTGCTAGCACTATAATTGATGAGGACAAGATAAGGTGGGCCATATCGGGCTTTTCCCCCTTCAAAGCACCAGGACCTGACGGTATAAGACCAGCCCTACTACAATGGGGACTGGATATTCTCATGCCGCACCTGGTCGGAATATTCAGAGCCTCATTAGCTCTGAGGTATGTTCCCAGTAAGTGGAGAGAAGTACGAGTGGTGTTTATACCCAAACCAGGAAGGATGGACTACACCTTACCAAAAGCATTCCGACCAATTAGTCTCACATCGTTCTTTTTGAAAACAATGGAGAGGCTGTGCGAGCGGTTTATAAGAGATGAAGTCTTAGTTCACAATCCACTTCATCCATATCAGCATGCATATACTCCGGGAAGGTCCACTGATTCGGCCCTTCACCAAGTGGTTGGCAGAATCGAGAGATCATTGGATAATAAAGAATCCACCCTGGGTATATTCATAGATATCGAAGGAGCGTTCGATAAAACGACCTTCCCAACAATCACCCAGCAACTTAACTCCAGGAATATACCCCTGGTAGTAGGAGAGTGGATACTCAAGATAAATGTAGAAGACATTACTGTGAGAGGACTGGTCATGAGGGGATGTCCGCAGGGAGGGGTCTTATCACCCCTTCTTTGGAACATAGTCCTGGATACCCTGATAAATCGCCTCAACAGTAATGGTTTCTACACAATTGCATATGCAGATGACATAGTTATTCTGCAGACCGGCAAATTTGTGAACACACTGTGCGATAGAGCGCAGGATGGTCTCAAATTAATAGAAACATGGTGTAAAGAACACTCACTGTCGATCAATCCCAAGAAGACGGAGATGGTCCTTTTCACTAGGAAAAGAAGCTTATTGGGCTTGAAACCCCCCGAAATCTTCAAAAGCAAACTAAACTTCTCTGAAGAGGTGAAATACCTCGGTATTACCCTCGACAGGAAGTTAACATGGAACTCGCACATTCAGAGCAGAGCAAAAAGAGCATATGTGGCCTATGAGCAGTGTCGGAGGACAGTGGGACGCACATGGGGCCTCTCGCCCCGTGTAGTCACGTGGATCTACACTGCAATAATAAGACCTATGCTAACGTACGGAGCCATTGCATGGGGACCAAAAACTCTACAAGCAACGGCCATCCAAAAACTATACCAAATACAGCGAATGGCTTGTCTGAACATCACAGGAGCCATTAGAACAACACCAACCGCAGCAATGGAATAAGTTACTGGTCTGACACCTCTGGACCTGCACGTCAAGGAGGTTGCGCTAATGGCCATGCTACGATTGCGCACGGCTGGTGTAAACCCCGAGGTAGGAATGGGTCAACTGAGGCGGGGCCTGTGGAGGGAGGCACTCACTGCGGTGCCTCTGCTACAGGCAGCCAGTGACGCAATTGAACCCAGGTTTGTGTTTAATAAACCCTACAAAATACAAATAAAACAGAACACTGAGGCGGATGCTGCAAATGCAATACGCATATACACAGACGGCTCAAAAACCAAAGAAGGATCAGGATGTGGAGTTTACTCTAGATCACTTAGCCTAAGGATTAAGTGGGGAATGGGAAAAAATACCAGCGTGGTTCAAACAGAACTTGCTGGTATCTCAATCGCCACAAAAGAGCTAACCAGAAAAGGAATTTCTGGCAAAGACATAATAATCTACACTGACAGTAGACAAGCCCTACTAACCTTGAATAGACAACGTATTATCTCAGGGTTAGCACTAGAGTGCCATCAAGATTTAGCTAACGCCTCGGTAGATAATAATATCGTACTAAGGTGGGTGAAAGGGCACGACAGGAGCAAAGGTAACCGCATTGCTGACTCTTTGGCCAGGATGGCGGCTGGAATGAACATTTTGGGACCAGGTGACACCCATGGCTTGACGACTTCGACAATTGCGGAACTAGCCAAACGTTACACCCATACTCAAACCCTCAAAAGATGGGATGAAACCAAAGGATGCAGTTTTGCCAGGATCACCCTGGGCGACCCTGAGAAGCTGGATCCAAATAAATATTTGGCGATGACCAGGAAGAACCTACGTTTAACAGTGGGATTTCTGACTGGACACTGTCAACTAAGGAAACACCTCCATATTATGGGGCTAGTGGACACACCTCTATGCAGGATGTGTGAACAGGAAGATGAAACTGTCAGGCATGTCTTATGCGAATGTCTGGAGCTATCGTCGATAAGAGAGTGTGTGTTCGGTGAGTCTTGGCCTACACCTGCCGATATTAAGGAGATGTCCCCTGGTGACCTGTCCTCCTTCCTGGATAAGGCAGGATGGACAATGTCCTAGGAGGGCGACTCCTTGGGAGGATGTACAATGGGCCATATTGTGGCCTAAGTGCTGTGGGTCTATACTCACCCTCCCTACTCTACAGATACAGAGACAGATGAGGTAGTGCAACTACTCGCAGTTTTTTATTCGATGTGGTTTTCGCCTGTTATTAATCAATCAATTGGAATAAGTAGTAGTAATGTACAAGGTACATATTCGACCAAAAAACTCTGCAGGTCGGACTATCTTATATTGTAAATTATATAAATAGTTAACCCAAAGTGGAAATAATACCAGTTTGGTGTTAGTATATGTTTTCAACAAGCTTCGTGATGGCTAATTCCAGAGTTGACGTTTATTTCATTTGTGATCTAAGCTTCAAAGAAGGTGAAGCTTCAAAGAAGGTAATCAAGTTGTAGTGAGAGAAAGAGAGAGGCGTCCAGGCTCTTCTGAAATTCCAGTGTGAAACGGGGAAATCATGAACACATGCGCATTCTGAGAGATTTACCGTCAGTAACTGTTCATGCCGCATGCCAGAAGATATATAATGATGAAAAATCAATAGCTGCATATATTCGTAAATAAATAATAGTTTAAAAAACTAAAAAAACACGCTTTTATAGCTAACCGAACTAAAAAATAGAAAATAATTTTTAATTACAAAGAGTTTATATTACGGTAGTAGAAGGCTAAACAATCATTCATAGTCAATCAGCTCAAAATAAAATTATAATAAAATTTAAGTAATTAACAGAATAAAGTAATTCAGAGTAAAATCGTGGGGTGCTTGATATATTATATATTACAATCATTCTATCGGTAATTATCTTTGAGAGGAGACTTATGAAATGTAGTAAAATGCACCTCACGCTTTTTACTCTGAATTACTTTATTCTGTTAATTACTTAAATTTTATTATAATTTTATTTTGAGCTGATTGACTATGAATGATTGTTTAGCCTTCTACTACCGTAATATAAACTCTTTGTAATTAAAAATTATTTTCTATTTTTTAGTTCGGTTAGCTATAAAAGCGTGTTTTTTTAGTTTTTTAAACTATTATTAATTTTTCATTTTTTAGTTCAATTTATCAATTAGTTTCTAGTGGAAATGTGATATTTCTTACGAAGCATTCCGCAATCTCATCATTTCATTTAAAGCTTCACTATTGCATGGGGTACTTCCTGTTAACTTAGAGCAATCAAGTTCATCAATCCGAATATCGTCTAAAGATCTTACACGACTAAGTGCTACATAGGCTTGTCCAGCAGCAAACAATCGCGAGCCTAGATAAATTACTGCATGATCAACTGTACAACCTTGCATCTTGTGAACGGTCGAAGCCCAACTCAGGATTATTGGCAACATTCGTCTTTCAGCAGTTCCGTGGCTGTATTTCGCTGGGAACTATATTATTATATGTTACATAAATATCATATACATTAATTTGCATGTATCAGACTCATGTATACCTATGCATGTAAGATAAGGAATGAACATTGTGAGAACGCAACTACCCTGAAAACGTTTCTGCCTCCGTTGTGCTGTGCCGAGTGCCCGAACGAAAGAGTAAGTCCGAAACTGCAGGCATGCGCAGAACGCGCGCTAGCTCTATCTTTTTTACTCCACTACAGAGGATCTATAAAAGAATTTATTAATCCTGGTGGTCCTTATAAGGATAATCAGACAAAGCTCTTTTAGTGAATATATCGAGTATGTATTTCTTGAAACCAATACGAGCAAATTTGTTATTTTTATTTCATTGTAGCTAGTTTTTTATAGTGTTTAAAACAATGTTTTTTGTTTTTTTCTTATTTTCTTTTTGTATTCCGACGTCATTTTCAGTTATTGTATATTGTGTGTAATTTTCAACTGGAAAATAAAGAGTATTATTATTATTATTATAATGGAAAACTATGATCAAATTATTGCATTGTCATCGGTCCTTGATACGTATGCAAAGTTTCAAATTAATCAGACTTCTGGAAATTGGTGAAAATTATGCTCAAAGATTCCGTTACATAGTTACAACCCAAGCTAATAAAAGCGTGTTAATTAATTAAAAAAGCTGACACATCTTCAGTGTCGTCGACGACACGGCGCTCGAGTCATCCGCGCGTTTTTTTCGAACCCTAATTTTTTCTGAAGAAATTACCCTCGATTTCCTCAGCAGCCAAATGAAAAAAAAGTTATCGGATCGAGATAACCTTTTGCACCCCCATTGACTGGAGTATTGGTAGCTCAGATCAATAAACAAACCATAGATAGGCCCAATAATTGAAATGCAAGACTCTGGAAAGAAAGTGTTTCTGTCAGTCGAACAAAAACAAAACACCTCTAGAGCAGTGCCGTGCTTTTTCGAGAGGATCAAAACCATTTTAAATCTTTATTTTCGTGTATAAATTGGTATAAATTAGGAAAGTATTGTAGTTCAGTGTGATTTTTGGTTTTTTAACGGTTTTTTTTCTCTGAAACTTCTATGACTGTCATTTCAAATGTTCGAATAGTACAAGCTTTTATTCAACTTGCTTATATGTACAGGTAAAATTTTGCAAGTGTCCTTCGACCCACTTCTAGTAGTCCAATTGACTTTGAATTTGGCAAATGTTTATAATTCTGGTGACAATGCAGTATGAAATTTGTAAGAAAGAAACAATTGCGGCTCTAAGATGGCGGACGATATTTATGAAAATAGACCGATTCCAGAAATTTTTATATGGAGTTTTTAACAGTGGGTGATAATGATTTTTTGTCCAAATTAATTTTCAAATGATGGTCCGATGCTATTCAATATTGGTGTGGGAGTTTATATTGTGTTTTTTCACCCTTCCTGCTTGTCCTGGCATCTAAAATCAGACAGTGTGTCAAAAAATGAACATATAACAGTACTCGTAGAAATGGTGTATAATGGGCCTGTACCACAGTTGAGGTTTGTAAAATGGAAAATAGTTAAAAATGGTTAAAAATTTTGTTAAAAAGAACCATTTCAATCATCGACAGCAAATTGTGTCGAGTTGAGGAATTCATCAATATGGTAGTACGTTTCATTACACAAGAACCCGTAAAAATTGGATTTGAAAGACGATCTGTTTGTGGTGACATCAATTAGAGATTTTATTTTATTGAAGCATTTAGCTCCAATATACTTGGGAGAGTTATGGCCTAAGCAAAGTCGTGAAAAGGGTGCGTGCATATCTTCCCTATATCGAGTATTGTATTCGTGAATATCGCAGTTTCTGGAAAACTCTTGTCCATTATCTTTCACGAACATTATCAAATGAAAAATATACAGACTTGGTAAAGTTACTACTGAGAGATTTTTAAAAAGTGGCTTACAGCTTTCCAATGGGTGGGCACCGTGGATGCATCTCAATATTTTCTTCTGGGCTCTAAATGCTACGTCAAAATATGGCGATGAACCCCAAAATATCAAACCATATCTCAAGATGGACTCAGCCAATCCAAAGTAGAGGGTTCTCAAGACCTCTAAAGAAACAGTGTCTCTAATAGTTCTTATTACATAAAGAATACTACTCAATTTTGAACTAATTTCAGTTATGTGTGATTCCCAATTCAGTTTACGGTCAATGCTTATTCCCAAGAATCTCATGACTTCCTTACATTGGATTGATTTGCCATTTAAAGTCAAATATAGATCGTAGTCAGGACAGATATTTTTTGGCAAGAAGCGCATAAAATAGGTTTTATCTGTGTTGAGGGCAAGACCATTGTCACTACAGTAGTTGTTTAGTTCACAAGATGCAACGTTACCATACTCAATGAGACTGTCTATCTTGTTATGAGACATAAGAAAGTTTGTATCGTCAGCGTATAATATTATTTGATTAGTTGTTTTACAAGAATAACTGAGGTCATTGATAAAGATTATAAAAAACAGTGGCCCCAGAATTGATCCTTGAGGATCACGACACATTTTCATTGCTGATTATGACAATCGCTGTGGATCAGCAGAGATATATCCAGAAAGGAGCACTAACGATGCAAAAAAGTTTTACCTTACTGCTACCAGAAGGAGTATAATACGTTTGTCCCACTATGTACCATCTCCCATTACACACCACCTTCCTCTATAAGTTTTTTTATGGATAAAAACTGGAAAAAGTGATTCTATATTGGACTTAGAAATCTTCCCTATTAATAATAATACATTGATCTCTTTTGGACAGAAAGATAGTGATCACGAATCACAAGATGGCAGGGTATACAATAAGGTCAAACAAACATAAATTATATATATATATATATATATATATATATATATATATATATATAATGTGAGAAGGTTAGACGACTGTCTAAGTTAAAGAAGAATCCTTTAAATATTCGGGTGTGCAGTCAACAAGGAATTGGAAAAAGTGAACTCTTTATTCTGTTCAAGCTTTCGAGTCTTTATTGGCTCTTCATCAGGAACTGAATGTGAGGTTAATAATCCTTTTTTAATGAAAACATGAAGGACAACAAAGACTCGAAAGCTTGAACAGAATAAAGAGTTCACTTTTTTCCAATTCCTTGTTGACTGCACACCTATATATATATATATATATATAAAGCGAAGGGTAGTCTTGATGCAAACAAAGCAGTATTTTGACATCCTGTTCACTAAATCACTGCACTACTATCAAGAGTATATCTAGGGATGAATTGATACGAGTAAATTCAAGTAAATACTCAATACTTTTTTCGATACCAAGTACATTTTAGTATCGATACTTTGATATTACGTATCAGTTAAAATTCAAAAATACTCATAAAGTATTTTTTGTTTGTTTTATTTTCAGAGTGTGAGGGTGTACATTTTACCTAGATGCTAAGCGGTATACGCTAATTCAAATAATTGACAATGAAATGAAAGGTATATTTTCTTGGGCAGTACCACAAAAACGGACATTTTTTCATGAATTATTTTGAAAAAAAATTACTTATAATACTATTTCTGCTAGTACTTTTCAATTCGCGATTAAGACCACCGTAGAGGGTAGAGGGCGCTACGAGAAGTAAACAAATATGGAGGACTGTGAGTAATCTCTTTGTTTATCGTGTCAGTTTGTATAGGGACTTAGTGCATTTCAAACCTTTGCTTTTGTTGAAAATCATTAGCCTCTTGCAACTTTCTTGTGTGCTGTACTTCGGGTAAATTACGGGATGGAACTGCTGTAGCTTTCAGTCTAGGACGGTTCATGCTAATTAGAGCTGCACCTATGTACAATAAAACAGTCAATTAAATATCAACTTCTGCTAAAAATTTAATTTCAACTGACCTTTGGCAAGATAATCACTTTCTTGGAAATGAAGAGAACAAACACGCATTGAGTTAGTAACTGGCTTTCCCATTAGTAAAACCTCTGTCCATGCTTTCCTTCGATCTATTTTCTCAAGTACGCCAAAAGCATTTGTGACATGGACTGTGGATGCATCTTTCTTAGGAAAGGCATGAAAGTGCAAAGTCCTATTATTATTTTTCCTAGAGGAACACCTGTTGACACAGCAGTTAGCATTGTGTAATGTCTTGTTTTTTCTACTTTGTTCATTCATTTTTCTTTTTTAGTAGTTTCAGCCTAAAATTCAACAAGCCAATAATAGTTTTTAAACATCTTACCCGCGATCTTACCTTACGAACAATAACGGCAACGGCAATCCTATTTATGATTTTATGGAACAACAAACAATTTCTAACCTAAAAATGAAGGTCAATAATTATAGAATTTGAAAATTGAGAACATTTCAATACCTACCTTCAAAACTTGAGCTATTCAAGAATTCTTCAACTACAAACGGTTTCTACACTTTGATAACAAGACACAAGTTCATAAATACAAATAAAAGAATCAAACATCAACCTCCACATAAGAAAACAAAAGAAGATGATCAGCACGGGGACTCTGACACAGAACACCCTATCTACACAGAAGCGCAACTTGAAGGCGGTCCCTTTGATCTTTTGGGGTCAATTTTTCGTAACCTCTTGATTTAGAGCTTGGCTTGTATAATGTCATTTCTTGGCGGTAAATTCAAACTGTCGGTTGATATTAGATATACAGTTCAAGTGATACACCTTTGTAAACTTTCTAGACTGAGCATTTCTGCTTCTGAACGGAAATTGGGGCAGTTTTAATTCCATTCGAAGATACGACCCTAGGAAGGTTTTAATAATTTAGAACTTACATTTCCCCTATCAAATTCGTCTAAATGCTTTGCTGATCAGCAATCTACATTCCCTTAATCTCAACAAATATAAACGGAGAATTTGGATAATTACCAAAATAATTCCAGTGAATAGGCTTACTGTTGACACTGTTGTTTGCACCTTTAAAAATTAAGTAGATAGAAAAAGAGGTGTAGGCAACTATTCAATGTTCAAATAGTTTTAGAGTAATTAACTGAATTTTGCAGGAACGAACGTTTAAAACTACTCTGATCATGCTTTCATCCGATATTAATAAAATTTATCAGTAGTAATAACCCAAGGACATTGATAATTGTTCGAAAATTTCATAACACTCTAACAACACAAATGTGAGGTTGACAATATACAAGCCAAGCTTTCGATTCGGTCGGAACGCTTCAGTTGCGCTTCTGTGTAGTAGGGTGTTCTGTGACTCTGATAAATAGAAACGTATATTAGAATCGAAATGTGACGTCAAATTCGATATCTCGGACCGAGATGTCGAATTTGACGTCACATTTCGATTCTAATATACGTTTCTATTCATCAGAGTGTTCGTGCTGATTATCACTCACAAAGTAGGTTATTGATTTATCCGCCAGAGGGCGTCTAAATATTCGAAGAGGCGATTACCAATACCTGTTACTGTTTTCCCTAAAAATGTCCCTATAATGTTACGATACTAGTAAGTATCGATACTTTGCGATTGATTTTGAGTATCGATACTTGACGAGGCGATACAGTATCGAGTAGAAGTATCGATACCTCAATGGTATCTTTATCCTAAATGTCACTTATGAAAGTAAAAATCCACGAAAACTGTTAAGAAATGACCAAAATACACATAAACTAGAAAATTTCTCAGCAACTTCAAAGCAAGAATGACAGATGACACTTACCCAAGGCGGTGTTGCCAGGAGCGAGATAATTCGTGATAACCGCTTAGAATTTGAAGAGTGTACTATTTTATGAATTGAAAAAGACATATCCTCGGCATTAATAATATTTTCAGAAAATAAATATATGTCCAGAATTCCCAGACTGGTGAATATGATTATTGAATATGGAAGATTGCATATATTCATACTTACCAAAATCATAACTTTTTTTTCAAACTAATATGACAACAGGTGCTGCAGGAAGTCAAAGTAGAGGTGAATATGAACTAGTGATGGGCATAGTCGAATGATGGCAGTAATTGAGTGACGATTCTGTGCGAGAAATTTCAATAATCGATTATTTGTTGAGTTGAGTGGATACGGTGTTTACCGAGGTGTTTAAATAGCAGACAGCGCTGGGGTACGATAATTATCGTATTCATACGATAATTTTGCCCTAGGTACGATATACGATAATCGATAATTTTACCCTTTCTTGATGTTTATATTGGCATATGATGCGTTACCAACGTAAACTTGAGGCAGTTCAAACCAGTAAAATAGATCAATGGTGAGCACACGAGCTCTGAACAAACTAACCCAACCAACTCCCAGTGTAGGTCATAGACTGCCATTTGCATTGGTTATAATACACTCGAGTTACACTGACCCAACTATCACCCGGATTCAAACAAAATCCGATTATTTAAGTCATACTCAGTATCAAGATTTCTCTTAGGATGTTTCGCAAATTTGGCGTCCGTATATCAAAAATATAAATTTTATATTTACGGGGCGCGGTTTCTGTCACAATCGGTGTAACCGGTTTTACCAATTACACACCGTTTCGACGATGCAATTTATCGCAACAATTTCTCGCGGCGACTTGTCATTCATTTCTTATAATTGATATTGTGATTAAATCACCATATTCCTCAACACTCAACATGATTCCTAAAGTCTCAAAAAACAATTGAAATGTTCAAAATCAATATTCTTCACAATAATGCCACCACATTTTTGTGGTTTGCGGCAACAAATCACCATAGAAATAACCAAGTCGCTGCAACTTGTCGCACAAAAAAAATTTCATGCAACTCGAAAAACTTGCATGAACACATGCAATTTTCTGGAGTTGCACCGACAAACTTGCATCGTCGAAACAGGCTATTAATTTTCATTAGATTTAAGGCGTGGTCTGTCAAACTTGTCATTATATCTGTAACCCAAACAAGCCACTGAATTGAATAACAAATTCTTGTATTCATTATTTATTGATGGTAATGAAAGTTTTGAGATGTATACCTCCTGAAAGAGTTGTTAACACCTCGTTCATTACATAATTGGTAATACTTAGGTCGCTATGAGCACTTTTTTTTTAATTTTTATACTTACGTATATCGGTCTCCTCTACAGAAAATCTAAATTAAATTATCGGCGGTCTCTTATATTTTCGGAGATACAGGGCCTTTTTGGTGTAAAACTTCACAATTATCCACATCAAATTTCTGGTGTTTGAACACATAAAATTCGTCCTTCTTCTGATCAAACACCACACACTCTCTTATTTACTCCTTTTCAACATTTTCAAGCAGAAAAAAACCATTAGTTTTCCAAAAAATGTAATTATTTTCGGTAAAGTTTCAGAATGCTGGATTGCCTCGGATTTCGATAAAATTGTTAGGGGAGCTTCAGAATATCTAAAAATGAATGAAAAGTACAAAAATTCGGCGCGGAAACCACAGCAAGTTCCTTTTCAAAAGAAAATAAGGGTGAAATTTTAGGTTATGTAACGAAAAAAATCACTTGTGATTTGTCACTTTACTTACCATTTTCTGTAAGAAAACATATCTAACTATATTTTTCTGCAAGAAATATCACCCGAATGTTCATTTATAACGTTCATTCTTTGCAGATTTCCAATTAAAATTTTATTAGAAATGACAACTAGCTGTATTATTTTCGGCTTCGATTGAATTGGAGCGACGTTGTCAGATTGTGAATTATATTCAACAATTTCATATTTGAATGATTCGTACAGTTTATTTTCAAAAAGTGTATAATTATAAATGCTGACCGTACAGTTGAGTTTTTCAAATTGGCTGGTAAACTCTACAATCCGAACCAAAATTTAATCTCCGATATTATGCACCAAGCAGATGCGGAAGAAGATCTCGATTTGATCGAAGAAGGGAACCTTTGAATTTTTATCGGCATTCAAAATTTTATATAATAAAAGCTTTTTTCATATTTCAAATAGTTTTTGACTTCATTATTAATATAGTCAATACTTCAATAATTGATAAATTGTTTCAGATGGGAGCATCTCGTTCTACCCACAGTCTCCGAACATACCCGAATGATTCAACTTTTACAAACTTCATCCTTCTTGTCGATAGGTCCAAGATGATCCTTTACTGTGGTGTTAGGTTGTTAGGTTGGGTCAGGTTAGTTAGGTTTGGTTGGGAGCATGTCGTTGCACCCACATTTCGTTCTACCCACAGTCTCCGAACATACCCGAATGATTCAACTTTTGCAAAATCCATCCTTCTTGTTGATAGGTCCACAATGAATGTGTTAGAGGTTAAGTCAGGTTGGTTAGGTTTGGTTGAGATCGATTTAATAAAAACATTTGTTTTTCGCATAGTTAGGTTTGGTTGGGATATATTTAATATAAGTATTACGTTTTACGCGAGTTTAGTAAGTACTTGATTTTTCAATTTGGCAACGTTGTTTGAGATTCGAAACAGTCTAGAGCTGTCAAAATGACGGTACAAACTAAAAACTATATTGCTTTGTCTGTTTCTCACCACCTCAAAATAAAATAAAAATCTTCACTTGGAGAATATATGGGCAAATTTTCTTAATAAATTCAAAGAATGGTGTGTGTGAATAATGTTCTATCGGAAAATCGGGTATGTACACTGACAAAATAACAGTTCAGAGTAGAATTTTGGAATCTGGATTGAGTGCTTATAAACATTATCTTTTCGAAAAAATTACTTTTGCATGGTTTCCGCGCCAAATTTTCTATTTTTTCATTCATCTTGAGCCATTTTAAACGTTCTCCAAAATTTTTGTGGAAATTGGACGCAATCCAGGATTCTGAAACTTTTCCTTATTTTCAAACCATAACCAATTTGTTGTGATGTCATATTGCAATGACAGTCGAAAGTGATGTATTTGCAGTGTTGCCGCTCTCATTGTTATTGTTGAGAACTGAATACATTAATGTTGACTTTTGGAAAAAATTTGATTTTTTGAAAAATAATGTTTTTTTCTGCTTGAAAATGTTGAAAACGAGTAAATAAGAGAGTGTGTGGTGTTTGATCAGTTTGGTTATGGTTTGAAAATAATTACATTTTTTGGAAAACTAATGGTTTTTTTCTGCTTGAAAATGTTGAAAAGGAGTAAATAAGAGAGTGTGTGGTGTTTGATCAGAAGGACGAATTTTGTGTGTTCGAACACCAGAAATTTGATGTGGATAATTGTGAAGTTTTACACCAAAAAGACCCTGTATCTCCGAAAATATAAGAGACCGCCGATAATTTCATTTAGATTTTCTGTAGAGGAGACCGAATTACGTAATTTCCACAAAAGAGTAGTATTACCGAAGTATTACCCTACGATTACACAGACCCCTTTTTTTGAAATACCTGTTTGCTTTCAATTTCCTCTTGAAAGTCTTAGGTATGGTAGCCGGAGTACCATCAGAGGCAGATATATATTTGGTTCCAGGAACTGTAACAGTCACAGTAGATTCAGACTCCAAATGTGCTGTGGGAGGTGATGGAGTAATGGTTGACTCCGATCTGGTGCACTCTACCACTGGAAGGAACAGGGAGGGTTTTGAATGTGTTTTGGTTGTGTACACAACCACTGCAATAAGCCATAAAAAAACCAGGCTTAGTAAATTCAGATAATTTTTTGGGCTCTGGCTCTCCGTCTAAAGACAAGATATTCATAATGTAAACCGAAATATAATGTCAAATGACATATACCCTCACAAAACTGCTATATTTTGAAGTTGCTTTGTATATATGACAGTAAGGCATACTGAATGGTCCTCAGTACCATGAAATGATACGACATATTAGGCCGGGCGGCAGTGGTACTTCATGACTAACCCAGAATTCGTTCTTGATGAAACACACTGTATACTTTCAAAGAGTACCTATGCCTCATAAATTCTCGTTATTCTCACGGTGAGACTAATTTAAGTTGTAATTGACGTACTGGAAATGTTGTTTTTCATTGAGTTTTTTCACAATACAGTTGGGAATTTGTAAATCACCCTGTATCATTGAAAACAGTATATATGATTATTTTTTAAATTTGATCGATGTTTTTATGTGCAACAAATGTAAAGCAGTCTGTAAAAAGGCTTCCATCCAAATTAGAAACTACAAAAAGTTTACATACATGGAAAATGATATCAATCAGAAATTGTCGCATACAAAATTCCCTCCGAATTATTGCTGTCCTTTCTCCTGCGAAACTTCTCACTTGAAACTGTTAAAACTGTTTGTGGGCGACTAAACTATCAAGCTTACGTGAATTTGTCATCGAACATTTTTTGTGCAGAATTAAATTTTCTCCAACTTTTATTTCGAACTATTTCCAAAATTATTTACTGTTTTCCACTTACGACCAAAAAACTATTTGGCTAGGTGATTTATAATAGACAATTGTATACTACATCACAAAATCAGCTTTTCAGGACGAATTTCTATTTCAGGGGAATTTTTACTGGTCTATATCAGGTAACCAAGAAAGCCAGTTTCCAAGTAAATTTTTGAAGAAAGTTAAGGCATCTGAAACACTATTGCCAAAGAATTGAGCAGCAATTTTGACTATCTGTTTTTCATTATATCAAGTGATATGTCGCTTTCTCTTTCTGGTGACAGCATGCAAACCCTCTGGACTGCTGAAATTCCACATTTATACTTTCTTTTTTTCCATTTTGTAAAATTCCATTGGAGCCCAAAAAAGTACGCCACAAATTGGTCATGTGACATGAATCTAAATATATATATAACTTTTTTTTTGTGTTACTGGGTGTGAAAAGTATGCAACTAAGTTTGTCAAATCACGGAAGTTGGCACCAAGACAATGACACATTGGTAAGTTTGCATTTTGTTCAATAAACTGCAATTATTATTATTATTATGCCATAAAAATAGTAAGTTATGATCATTAGGGCTTGATAACTTTCAATTTGGCAAATCACATTGACATAAACACTTCTAGTCCAGTCTATGACCATTTTCCCGTGTATTTATCCCATACAGCACCGATTCGCATGAAAATTTGGATTCAGGATCTACATACACTTTTTCAAAATCTACCCTGTGCCGAGGGTTGCTTTCTCCCTGGGGGTAGATGCCACCCCTTCTTGGGGGTGAAGAATTTTTTATTGTAAAAAAGTGCGGAAATCAATAGATTGACTAATTCTAAGCAATTTTTGTTAAGTGAAGTTTTTTCTGAAAAGCAATACTTTTCGACTTATTCGCTAATGAAATTGTCGGTTTTCAGGCAAAAAACCACGTTTTCAGATACTTTTTCGCGAATAACTGTAAAATAATGCATCTAATCGAAAAACCAGCGGAGAGCAAAATTATAGCTTTTGAAAAATCAAAGGCGATTGTTTATTTGTGATGTATGCAAACCCACTACAAACTGAATAATTGCTTGTTGAAAGTTGATTGGTATTTCCAAACGCCAAAATGGAAAGTTTCTAGGTACGTACAATAACCAAAAACCAATGCATTTCTCGGAAAAAACTAATTGGGCCTTTTTTGAAGTCCTTCAAAAATCTTTCATTTCGGTTATTTATAAAAGTTTCTAGCATCAAAACTGACCGAGGTATGAAGGAAATAATGTTGAATCCTATTTTTTCCTTGAAAAAAAAATTGTGAATAACTCATCCCCTCTCCCCCCCCCTTTGGAAAAAATCGTTGCCTAGTGGAACTATATGTATATATACATATATAATATACATATAGTTCCACTAGGCCTGAAATTTACTTCTTCAATATACTAATGTACATACTCTGATTTCTACAAAAATTATTTTGTTTTTTTCCCATAACTCGCTTAGTCTTCAAGCAATCAAATCCACCAAAGAGGTATTTTGTAGCTTTTTTCAAGAGCTATGAGCTCATTCACATTATTTTTTGTTCCAGATTATATTTTTGAAAAGGTTCATGCCGAAAGGGCTCAAAAAAGGTACTTTGCGCGAACCCCCACAATATTTAACTGGCCATATCTTACTGTATTTTCATCCTGCAGAAAAAAATGAAACACCGAAATTTTCAGAAAGGAATAGCCTTCAATTTTGTACTCTAGAAAATTTTGCATGTGATCAATACTTTTCGAGTTATTTCGAAGAAATTGTGATTTTTCGCTGAATTACGTATTTGATTTTTTCTCTTCAATCTCAATTTTTTCCAAAAATACGTACTTTCAATTGATAAAAAACTCAGAACTCATTGAAAGAACATGAATGAAGTGAATTATGGAGTGACAACGATTTTTTTCAAAGAGGGGAGAAGAGAGGATGAGTTATTCACAATAGTTTTTCAACAAAAAAATAGGATTCAACATTATTTCCTTCATACCTCGGTCAGTTTTGATGTTAGAAACTATTATAAATAACAAAAATAAAGGATTTTTGAAGGACTTCAGAAAAGGTCCAATTAGTTTTTCCCGAAAAATGCATTGGTTTTTGGTTATTGTACGTAGAAACTTTCCATTTTGTTGTTTGAAAATACCAATCAACTTTCAACAAGCAATTATTCAGTTTGTAGTGGGTTTGCATACATCACAAATAAACAATCGCCTTTGTTTTTTCAAAAGCTATAATTTTGCTCTCCGCAGGTTTTTCGATGAGATGCATTATTTTACAGTTATTCGCGAAAAATGATCTGAAAACGTGTTTTTTTTTTGACTGAAACCGACAATTTCACTCGCGAATAAGTCGTAAAGTATTGCTTTTCAGAAAAAACTTCACTGAACAAAAAGTGCTTAGAATCAGTCAATCTATTGATTTCCGCACTTATTTCCAATTAAAAATTCTTCACCCCCAAGAAGGGGTGGCATCTACCCCCAGGGAGAAAGCAACCCTCGGCGCGGGGTAGATTTTGGAATAGAGGGCAAGTAGAACCTTTATTCAAATCTTCATACGAATCGGTGCTGTATGGAATAAATACACAGTTTACTCTTTTTTCACCGTCATACACTGGAGTATTCTTAACTTACACCTGAATATCATTGGTTTGCGGAGTGATTGGTATGGCACCTTCAACCAAATATCTTTTTCCAGATGGCGCGATTCTGATATTGTTTGGTGGGAAGTGTTCAGAACATATAACTTCATATGGGGGAAGAGCTTCTACTACTCCGAGTATCTTACACCAAGCCTTCTTCTGTTCAGGGCTCTTGGGAAACCTATAATCGAAACATGAATCATCATTTCACATAAAAGTTCATTTATTATGGATTTTAGGCACAGTAATACACGATTTCATGCAAGAATTCAACCATGTAGATGAAATTCAGCACATCAGTTTGTTATGTTTCAGCAGGGAGCTGAATTTTTCCTGGACATGGCTAATGTGTGCCACAAAAGGAAAATTACCTCCAAAAAATGCGTAAAAATGATGAATAATGGATACATAGACGGGGAACATGCAAAAGAAAGGACACAGTTTTATGTGTTCATTCAGTAAATTGGTTTATTGTGCAGCACCTAGTTATGAAAAAATGATTGATCCTATCTGAGTTATTTTAATGGTAAAATTCTATTTATCGGGCGCCACCTGTTTTTTGAAAAATTTCTTTTTTACCTTACGTATTTCGGTCTCCTGAACAAAAAATTCTTATGAAAATTTTGGCGGTCTCAACTAGTTTCGGAGATACGGCCCCCCAAAGATAGGAAAGCGGGGTTGACGCTTATGTTTGTTTTCCAGCTAATTCCGCTCGAAATTCCTCCTTCTTTATATCAGCACAATATACACATTCTGTTCCACCTTCTTCATCATTTTTCAACGGAATTAAAAGCATTTTTCGCTACAAGATTGAAAAATATATCCTGATAGGAAAGTGAGGTTAACAAAACAGTCGAACGCCCAAGGCTTCGCCGTTAACCTCAATTTCCTATCAGGATATATTTTTCAATCTTGTAGCGAAAAATGCTTTTAATTCGGTTGAAAAGTGATGAAGAAGGTGGAACAGAATGTGTATATTGTGCTGATATAAAGGAGGAATTTCGAGCGGAATTAGCTGGAAAACAAACATAAGCGCCAACCCCGCTTTCCTATCTTTGGGGGGCCGTATTTCCCAAACTAGTTGAGACCGCCAAAATTTTCATGAGAATTTTTTGTTCAGGAGACCGAAATACGTAAGGTGAAAAAATAATTTTTCAAAAAACAGGTGGCGCCCGATAAATAGAATTTAACCATCACAATTTTCTTTTGAAAGTACAGATATAACTGGGACAAAACTATCGAAGAAGGTAAAACATGATGGAAAGTTGATCTGCCTACTAAAAACAAGTCTGGTCCGGTCGTTTAACGGTACAAAACAGAAGATGGTAAATGATCCTTCTAATTCTTTGACCCTCGAACTTGTAGATTCCTAACTCCCGAACGAAGGCAAAGGGCCTCGTTTTGAATTCTTATGCATGTTCTACGCATGAAAATACGTGAGTAGAACTAAACATTTTTCGAAAACTAGGTGCTGTACACGATAAACGAATATTTAACCAATAATTATGATGAAAAAGCATGTCAATAGTCAATTCAATAAGGGCATATTGCATTTGATGGATGCGAGGATAATGAATGTATAATTTCCACTGCAATTCTGAGTAATCCAACCCATTCAAGACTACGCCTATGTGGTATACATACCTATGAAACGATTTTGCAGATTCTTTCCTGAATTTGATGTTGCAAATCAAGCAGGATTTTACCATTTCAAAAACTTTCAGTTGAAATGTCTTTGAAAAAAATTAATCACAATAAAATATCCAACACAAAAACTCAATATTCATAACACAATAAGAAAAGCACAATAAAATGAAGAAAATAGGAAATACGAAAATTACAAATAACATTGGCTGCGTCAGAGACAGCATACAGCGCTTGAAGGCCTTGGCCTTGAAGCCGCTGCATGCAATTTGACATTTTTCCATGGTGTAATGTCAAATTTTCTGAAGCACCTTCAAGCACTATAAGCTATAGACGCAGCCAATGGCCGCGTCTAACAATTTACAGCGCTTAAGCCGATGCACAAAATTTGACAATTTTCAGTGGTGAAATGTCAAATTCTGTGAAGCGGGTTTAAGCTGTTATTGAAGCAAAGGCCAATAACATAGAGAGAGAGAGAGAGAAGCTGTTATTGGCAGCGTCTAACAATCAATGTCAGTACTGTCACCGTAATACAATCACAGAATACTGCAATCAGAAAAAGAATTCGACGAAATCGCTCTTGTTCTCTATCCCGTGTTTTCAGGAACCTCGAAACCCCGATTTGGTTTAACTCTGAGGGTTGGCGTCGCCTACTATGCACATAAGAGTTCAGATCCGTCTTTGGTGTACTATCGCATCCATCGAATAAACAGATATGGTTAACAAGCTATTGGGTGGATCTCGATGAGCCTATATCATTTTATGATACAGCGATTAAAATGTCGTCACTTTTCCATTTTCTCTCTATTTCTCTCGTACTATTGACAAATCATATAACTTTTTTTCTAAACTATCATTGAAAACAAATGTGATGAATTCAGCGAGTATATGCCGCCATTTTTTAATTTCCTAAATTTTCCCGTACTGTAAGGGCGGGTCCGGCGGGCTACACTGGTGCGACTCGCATGATGCGACGTGTATTTTTTCACGCGAAAAACAATCTATACTATGGGAGTTTACACACTGATGCGACTAGCACCGTGCGATGGGCAAATACGACGTGAATAGCGTGAATACAGAGACAAGGTGCAAATGCTACGCGCTACGCGAAGCCAACCAGTCGGTGTTTTGTACTGGCATTGTTCTCATGCAGCCCCGGCACATGTGCAGTAGTCAATTCTTGTCAGTTAATTCCTGCGTTTGCTGCGTATTGAAGGCCCTAGTAGTTCTGCATCTTACCACAAAGTATCTTGAACGTTTCTTTTTTCATTCGAAAAAGTTGGGATTCTTCGGCATGTTCTGCTAGTTGTTTGGCCACTGCAAATTGGCTTGACCTAGTTGCATTGGTGGACCAATACGGGTGCACCCACCACCGTGTTCTGGGGATGTTGAGGCTAAACATACACAGAACATTGATGCCAGCTGTACAAAATACACGAATCCTCCAAATGAGAGAATAAACGGAAAATCAATTAGACTCAATTGACAGTCCGATTCTAGGTCCGATAAATACTGATACGTCATCTGAACCACATCAAATCAACACCTCGGAGCAGGGAAGGATACTCCGACCATTGCCGCATCGCTTTTGGAGATGTCTGCCGCAGATGCAGACGAAACGTCAGGCCCAAAAACCTGCGGACCACGGCTCAGAAGCCCGCGGACACTTCTAGTAACAATTCATCATATATAAATTATATGTAATTCAAAATGACTCAATGTTACCTACTAACATGCAGCACAAAGAATATAAAATTTCATTAAATATAGGATAAAAGAGGGATCAACTTTCCCTGTAAAAGATGTTTGCATATCTTATTATTATGAACCAATCAGAAGCAAATTCAGTCAGATATTGAAATTACTGAAAGTTGAATTATTTCAATTTCAATTTTTGAGTATCCTTGTAGAAAATGTAAAAAGCTGTGGACCACGGCAAACGAATGTACGTTGGACTGTTGCTTGAGGATTAAGGGACACCGTCCAGTATTTCGTGAAGACCACTCACAGAGTCGATAAATGTTTTGACGTGTTTCGATAATTTTCTCAAATGTGTCTCTTTTCGAAGATAACTTGGGTGATTTATGAAATGAACATCCTGTATATTCAATAAAATTTCGACTTCTCTTCCGAGGGTTCATTTTCAAACAAGTACATTCGAAAATCTTTTTTTGGGGCATGTTCCTCACAAAAATCACCCTAGATCCGCCAATGATTCTATTTACTCTGTGATGAATGATATGATTTCTATGCTCGTTGGCGACAGATATAGGCATAGACTCACAATGGGGGTTCGCAGTGCATGTTGCACGTAATTATTTAGCATTTATTGGAGCCACAAATCTTTTTAATGTAGGGAGGTTTAGGGCAGAGCCGTGCTCACTTGATTTTTTGGGCCTATAACTCTCATTTTTCCGTTTTAAGAATGCTATTACTTCGAAATATTTGCTTGTATTAACGCCATTGTTAACGAGCGCACTCGACTTTATCATTGAGAAATGGCTCCACAAAGTTGACGAGTTCCATATTTTTTTATTTTTTCTTCTAGATAGGCTGAGAAGACGGATTCGCTGAAATTTCCTTCGACCTTTTCAAGTCTACACCAGCTAAAAAAATTACAATATGCGATTTCGTACTACTGAGCCGATTTTGTTCGGTAACAATTCAATTGAAGCTCGTATTTTTGCAGTGTCTTCAATATCGTCAAAAACACACAATTCCTCACTATTGTTCTTTGTTATGCAAGGCATTTTACACCAGCAAGAACTTCAAATGTGACTTTAAATAAAACGCGTGAGCTGTAAATTAGCTGTAAACAATACTGTTTACTTCACAGCAAATCCGATAACATGAAAATAGTTTACTGACAAGAGATGTCAAAATGTGTTCTTATAGAAAAATTAAATTCATCTATTTTATTATGAAAACAGGACAATTGATCAAAAAACTCTGTATGATATTCGTGTTAAAAGTAAGTTTTATTTTGATCGTGAAATGCTCAACTCGTTTCGCTAACATTTCCACTCACAAAATAAAAACTTACTTTTAGCACTCATATCAAAAATGGCCATTATTTTGGATGCGCGTCTCTAGTTTCTGTAAAAAGTGCTGCTTGAAGTATCAAATATGTTCTTACATTACAAATAGGTGAAGTAGAAAAACTGATTTGTACCAAAACCCGCCCGAAGAAGCTATAGTATAGTGGTCCACCTCAACTACATTATATTTATACAAGAAATGTTCTATGAGAGACAGTAGTTCGATAGCTCCTTTGCCTAATTTCCATGGACGAGACATGAAATGACACTGATGATACCATATCTCCACGGAAAATCAAGGTGCAATTCATGCCAAAGTAATAATAACCCCAACTTTCACTTCCACTTAAAATATTGCTATTTCATGCAGCACTACGCCTGCGCAGCATTCATGATTGTGATTGGATGAAAGGGGGATGATTTGAGATAAGCTTTTCTCCTCGGTGGGTCTTAAGTTCTTTCTGTAATTCGCGCATGCCCAGAAGCAAATTATACCCTATGAAGAGTTGGATTTTCTGGATTCGAAGTGGTACTAGTGGTAGTGATTACGTTGGTGCATAGAATTGTCTATTGAAAAACTATTTATCTTTTATGGTGAATCTTATGATCTTCACAAAAATGTTCACATACATCATGAGTTGAGATGGTCCACCGGAAAGTATGCACCTAGTTTTCCTCCTTTTTGTGGAATTTGAAGCAAAAAGGCTCGGACAATATTGATTTCCAATTTTTCCTGGCTTTCCGTCCGATGTAAAAAATCCGTACTATTTTTATTCGGAAAGACCATGATATTTCACGTATTCTGCGAGAATTTCCAGGTGGTTTTTATTTTTCGTTTTCGAGTAATTAACGATCAAATTATGATAGTGATACCATCAATAACAATTTCCAATTTTTTCTGGCTTTCCGTCCGATCTGAAAATTTTGTACTATTTTTATTCGAAGAGACCATGATATTCTACATATTCTGTGAGATTTTCCAAGAGGCTATACCTTTTTCGTTTTCGAGTAATAATTGATGGAAATATGAAAGTTATACCATCAATACTGATATCCAATTTTTCCTGACTTTCCGTCCGATCTGAAAATTCCGTTCTATTTTTATTCGAAAGAATCATGATATTTTATGTATTCTGTGATATTTTTCAGGTGACTTTCTCTCTCGTTTTCAAGTAATGATTGATAGAAATATGAAAGCAATACCATCAATAATAATTTCCAATTTTTCCTGGCTCTCCGTTCGATCTGAAAATTCCGTACTATTTTTATTCGAAAAGGCCATGATATTTTATGTATTCTGCGAGATTTTCCAGGTGGCTTTCTTTTTCGTTTTTTAGCAATCAACGATCGAATTAAGAAAGTGATACCATCAATAATCGTTTTCAATTCTTCCTGGCTTTCTGTCAGATCTGAAAATACCCTACTAATATTTTACGGAAAAAAACATGATATTTTGAGATTTCTGTGAAAATTTCCAGGTGGAATTCTCCCTTATTTCCGATTCATGGTAGTTATATAACTTTAAATTTATTAGGAAGAGTAATATTTGAATTTTTTCATTCTTTCCATTCTATTCAAAAGTCCTCTAGTAACTTTTGTCAATGTCTGAACATATTTGGAACATAACCCATTGATATAATCACGATTCCTGTCTAGAAAACTACGATTACGATGAAATCTTTTTTTTTTATTGCATAAAATTCGTAATATGGAATCGTTGCTGGCAACGAATTTCACAGAAACGTTGCTACATTTTCGTCGCTAACTTCACACACAAGATTGGCGAACTAATTTCATTGACGGCTGAATATCCATAATCGGATAATTCTATTATCCGGAATAACCAATATTGGTACAATATAGGTACCCAATGTACTTGAGAAAAGAGAATCAGTTGACAATCAAGAAAGATTTATATTGCGCTTTGTTGAGAATTTCCGAGGTAGTGTATTTTTCACAGTAAATGGTATTGGCTTATTAACTGCAATAAACTACCCGATTTAATCCCATTGTGTAGAAGATCATCTGGTAAAAGATGCAAATGTGCTACAGGGTCGAATTTAAGAAATTTGAATTTTGCATAATGTAGGAGATATACAAGTAATTTATTCAAATGTTACAATTCTATTCTATATTTAGTTCAGTGTCGCTATCGCTATATTCATCTAAATCAATTATAATTGGCGCAATTGATTTTACAGAAAGGTACGAGTTTTCAACATTTATAACATGACTAACAGAACTTTTCCAACTCTCGGTAGGAATGTCATCATACAGTTCCTGATTAATTCTACCACATTACCACTCGAAGTTGGAGAAGTATTTTTATCGCGCACGCTCAATTTAAGTTGGTGCCACATAAGCTCTATGGGATTGAACACGCACTAGTAGGGAGGTAGTCGTAACACTGTATGTCCCAATTCTTCTGCAATTGTATCACAAACATACGTTTTTTCAAAGAAAATGACTGCAGCACTTGTAAAAGTTCTTTTTTGTATAATTTTCCTCAAAATATATGTCATTTGCAGCCATGAAGTTTTGAATCTCCAATTTCGTTTTCTTTGAGCCAGTAATTTTTTGCAGTTGTCGACTATGATAGCTTGCGTTTGCGTTGTCCATTACTATAACGCTGTTTGGCGGAATGTTGGATGACAGACAATTTTTAAACCAATCTTCAAAAAGCTCTGCTGTCGTATCTTCGTGATAATCAACACAAGAGTCCTTAATATTTTTGGCAGAAAGCCACATAGCGTTTGGGATCCAACCATTTTCTGATCCTGCGTGTAATATTGTCATTCTCTTCCCTTTATTTGATGGTGCTTTTGTTTTACACTTATCAGAGGAATCAGACCATCCTTTGGAAGGGGTGTCATGCGTGTCAAACCACGTCTCGTCGAGGTAGAGTATTGGTCGATTTTCAGACCGGTATTTTCTTATTGACGTTATATATTCAGAACGCCAGTTTATTAAACGTGTGGATTCCATTATTACTTGTCTCTTGTCAATTTTGCGATATTTAAAGCCCATTGCAGACAGAGCTCGCCAAAGAGTAGTGAGGCCACAGTTGATGTGAGTTTCGTCATTGATGAGCCGCTGTTTCAGACTTTTGATTGTAGGGACACGCTGCTCATCGTACATAGTGTAGATTTTTCGCCTTATCAAATCTTTTTCCCAGTCGTCTAGACTTTTTGTGACACCGGAATCTTTACGCTTTTTTCTTGATTCCATGGAATTTTCAACAATTCGTCTAACTGAAGTAAGAGGCACCTTCGTCAAATTACCGGTTACTTTTGCTGCAGCACCCGCGTTATATCCTTGCTGAAGTAAGGAACTATACACATTTTTTATAATGATTTCCGCGTCACAAAATAAGTGATTCTTCTTTAACGAACCACTGGAAGAAGCACTATTACTTTTTATCCACGGACGCCACATACTGCCTATCCTGTACGTTGGGGTATAAAATCTTTGCTATTGATGTCTGTAATAACAAATAAATGTTATAAAATTATCGCACGCCGTAACACAAGTGAACACTTACAATGAAATACAAAGACTAAAATGAACAAGAAGTGTAAGCTGTAATCCTCTACAATCCCTCTCTGAGAAACAAAATTACCTGAATCCGGTCCTTTTACATTTATGATGTGCATCTCGGATTTCACAATTTAAGGGTCTAATTGGTTTTATTATAATCCTTCAGTCAATACCATTTATTGTGAAAACTACTATAAGTATAAGCACAGCCGTTATAGATCATCCTACCGGAGTTGTTAGGAATCTTGACAAGAACGGCTCTGATTCTGATTCTAGTGCACGCTATGTCCTGATCTTTATTATTTGCCCCAGCCTTAGCTGAAATATTTATTTTACTAGTGCCGACACTGCCGACGGCAGACAATTTTGAAACTCTGAGGGGACGATGAAAAGTGAAAGGAAATCATGAAATATTTATATCCATCGTTTATATAGGGGTAGGGGGTAGAATTGAAATGAATCGACAGAGCTGACTGCATTTGAGAAAAAAAGTCAGATCATGAGTGTTATTAAATGCGTTTTCGTTTGAACATTAATCAGGATCACCGAATTATGATTTCTTTGTTCATTATCGTTATTGGGAAACGTGTTGAAAAGGAAGGTTTCACAACTGGAAGTTAAAAAAATGTGACGGTATATAATCGCTGTATGGGAGGAGTTTCACGAAACTTCTCTTCCTCCAAGACTGACTGATAACACGCTCTTTTTCGATGCCCACAATGAAATTCTTGACGAAACTATATCGCTCGATGAATTAAAGCAATCCCTATTAGTCTGTAAAAATAATAAAACTCCTGGTGAAGACGGAATACCTCATGAATTCCTCAAAAATCTGCCCGAGAATTGGTTAATTTATTTATGCACCTTGTATAACAATATTTTGAAGACCAAGTCAGTGCCATCTTCTTGGGGTGATATAATCTTATCAATGTTATATAAAACGGGTCCTAGAGAAGATCCACAAAATTATAGAGGAATTGCACTGGTTGATTTTGTGCCGCGAAACTGTTCACTCAAATTCTTCTCAATAGGTTACTAAATTGGTCTGATTATTCGAGCGCTATACCGGAGTCTCAGTCTGGATTTTGGAAGGTTCGTGGATGTTGTGACAATGCTTTCGTTCTCTTAAGCATTATTCAGCTGCAGCTCCGTTTTAGAAACCGTCAACTTTTTGTTGCAGTCATAGATTTCAAGAGAGCATTCGACTCCGTTGTACATACTAAATTGTGGGATAAATTATACAACATGGGATTGAGCTCAAATTTCATTTCCGTTGTCCGCAACTTATATAAAATAGCAACAGTTAAAATCAAATCCAATAACATATTTTCCAAAAAGTTTGATGTGTCCTCGGGGGTGTTACAGGGTGAAACTCTTAGTCCAACTCTGTTTTCACTATATATAGCAGAAATTTACTCCAAACTGTAACTGCCGAAACCAATAATTATTTGAATGTACTAACTGAGAAAGGATTCATTTCTTATATCAATAAACCCACGAGGGTGACACAACACACAAAGTCAATTATAGATCATATATTTGTGAGAGTGGAAAATTTTTTGAGGGATAAAATAGATATAGAATCTATGATTTGTCATACAGACATTACTGACCATTTTGCCCCATCAATTTTTATCACCACCCAAGAAATCGAAATAAAAAATTACGAAATGGAAATTGTTTCAAACAAAATAAATTTTGAAAATTTAAATAACTTTTTGAGCGAGGAGAACTGGACAGAGGTTATAGAAAACCATGATCCACAAGCATCCTATGATATTTTCATTGATAAATTAAATGAACACCTTACCAGATCAACCGATACAACCATTACCAAATTGAAAAAAATTCGTAAATTGAAACCTTGGATCACACAAGCTCTCATAATTTCTATAAAGAAAAGGGATAATCTTAAGAAAAAATTACTCAAAAATCACTCAGATGAACTCGAAAAACAATATAAAGAGTACAGAAATAAATTACATTCTTTAATAAAAATTACCAAAACTGAATATTACCAGAATAAGATACTGCAAGCTGAAGGAAATTATAAAAATCTGGAAAGTTATCAACGATATATCGGGGGGGGGGAAAGCACATAAATTTAGAAAACGTCTCAGTGCTAAACGAAGGAACTGAAATAACTCACAACAAAGAAAAAGCAAATGCATTTAATAATTTTTTTGTGAAGCAGGGTATTAATATGGCAAAAAAAATTGAAAAAGCAACGCTTAAAGACTCGTTTCTCGATAACAGAACAATAACTTCTTCAATATTTCTTGAACCCGTATCATATAACGAAATCACGAATCTAATATCAAATTTAAAAAATAACTGTTCTCCCGGACCAGATAAAATATCAACTAAAACAATCAAAAATATTTACAATCATGTTTCTACTCCGTTGGTACATATCATAAATCTCACTTTTTCTTGTGGTAAAATCCCTAGACAGTGGAAACAATCAATAGTCACACCAATCTACAAATGTGGATCGCAGGGAGATCTCTCGAATTATAGACCCATTTCACTGATAAATAATTTTGCCAAAGTATTCGAATACGCACTGAAAAATCGAATAACAAAATTTTTCAATAAACACAATATAATAAGTGAAAGACAATTTGGATTTGTGGCAAATTCGAATAAAGAAAAAACTGTTCTTGACTTTCTAGAAAATACCGTCAAGGCCATGGATGAGTCCAGAAAATGCCTTGCAGTTTTTCTTGACCTCGCCAAGGCTTTTGACACTGTCTCACATAATAAACTACTTATGAAACTGAATGACTATGGTATTCGGGGTTCAGCTCTGACTCTTTTAGAGAATTATTTAACCAACAGATTCCAGGCCGTAAAAATTGGCCAAGAAATCAGCACCGAATTGACAGTAGAGATAGGTGTACCACAAGGAACCGTATTGGGTCCATTACTGTTTCTTGTATATATGAACGATTTAACAGCAATCAAAAATTTCACAGGACACCTCGTTTGCTATGCAGATGACACAGCCCTAATTTTCACAGGGGAAAACTGGAATGATGTCGGAATATCGGCTGAATCAGAATTAAAAAAAGTTCAGTCATGGTTGAATCACAATTCACTGACTCTCAATGTGAATAAAACTAAATATATTACGTTTTCAGCCTCCAAAGTCGATCAACCTGTCAATTTCTCACTGAAATTGCACTCAACCACATATGACAACCGCACTTGTTCTTGTTCACAAATAGAGAAAACTCCATCCATAAAATATCTAGGGGTTATTTTAGATCAAAATATAAGATGGTCAGAACACATTAACCATGTTATTAAAAGATTGAGAGCACTCATTCACAAATTTTATGTATGAAGAGATATTCTCTCACGAAAAAATATGATTATATTGTATAACAGCCTAGCAGAATCAATCATGAGGTATTGCATAACTGCATGGGGTGGTACATTCAATACAACCATTAAATCACTAGAAACCGTGCAAAACACCTTAATTAAAATAATATTCAGAAAAAACAGACGCTTTCCAACAAATCTTTTATATAATGAAACAAAACTATTAAATATCAAATCTTTATTCGCTTACCAATGTATCATGCAAGTGTATGTTACTCAACATAAATTCACTTCAAAAAGTGAAAGAATCACCAGATCCACCGAAAATAAAAATGTACACGTAGATTATTTTAGAAAATCTGTGACCCAAAAGTCGTTCAGATACATTGGCCCAAAATATTTCAACCTTCTACCAATTCACCTGAAACAGATAAAATTTCTTAAAAAATTCAAACAAGAAGTTAAAAAATATTTAATCGAAAATCCCACTGCAATTGATCTAAAATGAAAATGTATATTACATTCGCATTACCTACCAGGTTGATGCAAGAAACGCTTACCGTTACTTTATCCAACTCGCTTGTTTTCTCTCCTCCTCTTCATAACTCTTCCTCTCATATAAAACACCGGGACGCAGTATTGCAAAACAGGCACCCTTGTCTAGGCACATACTGCTCCTCAACTTATAACCTAATATGTATGTATACATTTATAATTATATATAAATACTATAAATATGTAATAATTTATGATGAATTTGTTAACTGGTGTTTGAATAAATTGAATTGAATTGAATTGAAAAAAAAAATCGATACTTATTTCCGCAGCAATGGTGCTCGCAGCATTGACATCGATCGAAATACTGACATCGTCTTACTACTTTATGCTGACGATCTTTTAATTTTGGCTGAGACGGAAATTGATCTCTCTCGCAAATTAAAAATGCTTGAAAGATACGCCTTAGAAAATTGCCTTGAAATAAATTCGCGCAAATCAAAGATAATGCGTTTCTCTAAGAACGGCTTCAGAACAAGTTATCTCCACCGTTTTCTCTTGAATAACCTTGAAATTGAAATTGTAAATAAATATGTTTACCTGGGTGTAACTTTTGTTTCCTTCTCGCTCTTTCGTGAAATGGCTCTTACATCTTTTTCTAAAGCTAACCAAGCCATTGGCTCAGTTATCAGCAGTATGGCTAAAGCAAAAATGAACTCGTGGGATGCACGGATAAAGCTATTCAAGTCTATCGTTATGAGCACTTTCTGTAGCAGTTTATGTGTCTGGGGTGTCAATTACTGCCAAATATTGGAAAGAGTTCAAGTCAATTTCTTCAAAAGGTTACTTTTACTTCCTCGCAATTCACCAGATTGCTTAATACGACTGGAAACCGGCTCTATTCATCTCGAATACACCATCTTTAAATATGTCCTGAACTGGATAATAAAACTTTTATCTATGAGCGATGATAGATATCAACGAAGGTGCTTTCTGAAGTTACTCCTGTCTGATCAATGTGACATACGATATAATTGGGTATATAAAATCTAAGATGCCTAGGAAACCCTGGTGTATCTAGTTATACCTGAATAATTTTGGGATAAACTTGGCGAAAACCGATTGCTTGATTTCTGAGATCGCAAACGCTTCAGATCGCTTTTGAAGATGGCGATCAGTCAAATACCATATGAAGCCTAATTTTCAGTAGAAAGGAATGTGCAACCGAATATTCTACCACTGTTTATTATTTGCCTACTGAGAATTTGACAGCCCTGACAGCCAATCAAATGCGTTTCAGAAAACGTGCATGTAACGTGGAAACCTACCGTTAACAACCTGTCAATACTGTCACTGTCACCTGCTACCTCTACATGTTTTTAGTGTTTTTATATCGGTTTGTAAGACAAGACTTTGATTCCAAGAAAATATACTTTGCCCATTCACCTGGGAATGTACGACAAAGTTCATGCTAGTGTATTGAAAGTGATAGACTGTCTTGGAATTGGGGATACACACATCAGTTATGCAACGGTTCAAAATACGTATCACATCGATATTTCCTTTATTTAAACAAAGCTTTTTTTTCAATATCTCATTGGTAAGAGCTGCAGATGTTTCCTTCTCGATATAAGAGATTCGCTCAAGCTGAAACGAATAAAATTGTTTACAACGCTACATTCATGTTATTATTTTGGGGCAATTTGTTTTGTACTCACCTTAGGTACTGAATAAAGAAGAATATCTGGATCCCCAGATCTTGACTGACCACACAAAATACGAAATTTTCTACACATCGTGAAAAAGTACTTGTAATAACTTCAAAACTTATTCTACTTATATAGACTTTTAAACACTTGAGTGCGAAGAAATAATTTCAGAGAGTTTTCATTGACAACAATGAACCTCAAAGTTACGTCAATCTGACAAAACCGACATTTGACAGATTTTCAAAAATGTTCATATAACGCCCCCTATACAAAAATTAGAAAGCTTTTGTAATCGTCGATTGTTTTTCGCCAAGAAATTCTAAACAATATCGAATCACTAGATACACCAGGGTTTCCTAGACATCTTAATAAAATCAAACAATGGTTCGAGTCAATTGACAGTCTTGAAATATTAACTCGACTTGATCGCCACCTCTTATGCACCAATAAAAACACATTGCTTCAAAAATTTGAATACAAGTGTAACAGTGATGATCTTAACAAAATTGCAACATGTAGATATCCACTTTTTCATCATCTAGGTTTTTCAGATAACTCATCTCCTAAAAACTACCTCACTTATAGAACGTCAATACACGTCATCCGAATAATAGCACAAATTCGCCTGACATACAAGGACAGTCTTAGGATATCAATCAAAAACTTTTACTGGTATATCGATTTTAAAGAAATTTGCTCCTTATGCAACACTCATCAACAACAGAATCTTCGGCATATTCTTTTTGAATGTCCCATACTTGCAGTCCTTAGACCTGCAGTACCATTCTTAGCTAACTACGAATCTTTTGTGATCTCAATTGAAAGTATCAATTTTGAAAATGCAAAATTACTGTATTTTTACCTATTCGAAGTACTAAAGCTGCGCTCTTTCCTTATGAACGAATAAAAGAACTGTATTTTTCTCATATCATGCTGTACTAGTTGAAATACCCTTTCCCTATTTTTTGTCTTCTCATTTTTTTTTCAGTCTCAAATATTGTGTGAATTGTTATAAGATTTTTGTCTTTGGAAACAATAAAGATATTATTATTATTATATTATTCATAACATTGGTTCTCAATGATCGATATGAAGAAGAAATAAACAACAAGTGATCTAGGCTCATCGAGATCCACCCAATAGCTTGTTATATTCTTCTGATCAGAGATTAAACAAAAGCGGCTTAGTTCCTCAACTAGTGGGATCGATCACGAAGATGCTTCCCAGATGCTTGGATTTCTATTTCGTGAGAAGAAATACTTCACTTCTCATCAGTTTCTAATGATCTACAGGGCACAGATACGGGCATGTCTCACGATATAGTTCTCATGTATAGAGCTCATCACAAAAAAAATATTCATTGAATCTTCTTGATTCTATTCAGAGTTGAGCAATCCGTCTTGGTGATTCTTCTCTCACGAACTCGCTCCCTGCCCAGGAAGATCGTAGAAGGGTCGGAAATTTGTCTGTATTCTATAGATATTTTCACGGTCGGTGCTCTTCTGAATTGTTATCAATCGTTCCACCCTTGGCAGTATCAACACGGATGACCCGACGAGTGCGGAATTGCCAACCCTTCGTTGTGAGCTTGGAGACCTGCCGAACCTCTCTTGCTTAGGGATCTTTTTCAATACAACAGCTGAACTTCGGAACTCCTTACCAGAGGTTTTTCCTGAGCTTCACAAACTTCAAAAATTCAAACTTGATGTTAATTCGTATCTCCTGTCTCTTGATTCGCGCGATGTTCTTTGAACATTACAGGGCTTCTCTTTCATGTGAATCTGTATTAGATAGATAGATCTTTATTTAATTAGGAACCCTAATATGCATATAAGAAGACATATTACAATATACAAAAAAGAAAATATATAATAGAAATATAAAATAGAATGCTTAAAATAATATTAATGTGTGAACAATTGCAAGTATCATTTTAAAAACATGGAATGAAAATTCATGTAATAATAAAAACGGCAGTATAACGATAATCGGTAATTTAAATATAAAATAGCTATATGTAATAAGTAAAATGGTAAATATGTAAAAAGTAACAAGTAAAATTGTAATAAACATTTAAGAGTATATACAGATAAACATACATATAAATAAACAAAGAGGAATAATTTTACAAATTTAGTTTTTCTTTCCTAGAATTTCACATATATGCATATATACACATATACACACACATATGATATAATAAAACTACTGACATGTGGTTACTTATTTTGGATGTGTTCTTTCAATTTGGCCTTGAATTGGATCAGTGAAGCAGATGATTTAACAGATTCTGGTAATTTATTAAACTCCAAAAAACCTTTGAAAAATAGTGATTTCATTGTGCTATGATAGGAAGTACTAGGAACATAAATGTCATTTTTGCCACGTGTGTTATAATTATGGATATTTTTATTGAATGTTATGTACTTCTGAAAGTAATCTGGTGCTAAATGGTTCAATATTTTGAATATGAAAATCATAGTGGAATAAAACAGTCTGTTTTCCACTGAAAACCAATTGAGGGCTATCAACATTGATCTTATAGGGGTAAGGCGATTTGTTCTCAATATTATTCTCATACCACGATTTTGAAGCTTCTGGAGCATATTTAACTTATTGAGATTAAACAGATATACAATGGATGAGCAATAATCGAAATGTGGCTGAATGATTGCATTATACACAGTGATTTTTGTCTCAGTTGATAAATGTTGGGATATCCGAGAGAAAAAAAAAAGTTTTTTCGAAATTTTTTTATAAGTATAATCAAAATGACTATTGAAGTTCAAAACATTATCTAAAAGGAATCCCAGGTACTTAACAGTTGAGACAACTTGAATTCGTTCGTTATTGATGTTCAAACGAATATTGTCAATATCAAGATTATCATACCTATATTTTGTTGTGAAGACCATCGCGTGTGTTTTTGTTACATTAAGTTTCAGTTTATTCAGACTCAGATATTTGTTAATTGATAGCAAGACAATGTTCATTTTTTCAATAGCTCTTTCGAGGTTGACATCACTACATGCTATTAAGGTGTCGTCAGCAAAAAGGTTCATAAAGTCACATTCTACGAAAAGACCAAGATCATTCAGATACAAAATGAAAAGTAGGGGACCCAATACACTCCCCTGTGGAACACCTACATCATTTATCACATCGGATGATATTTGATCTTTAAAACGTACATGCTGCTTACGGTTTGTTAGGTAGTCGTTTAGCCAATCATGCACTATACCACTAATACCATATTGTTTAAGTTTGGATAACAGTATTTTCCTGTCAATTGTCTCGAAGGCTCTCTTCAGGTCAAGGAATACCGCGACAACGTATTTATTGTTATCTAAATGGGTTTTGATGAAGCAAAGGGTCAGTTGGAGTGTTGATTCACAAGAGTACTTTTTTCGAAATCCCGATTGATTATTCATTAAAATTGAATTTTCCGAAACATGTTTTAGTAGTTGTTCATAGACAGTTATTTCTAAGAGTTTCTCAATTGGTGGCAAAGTATTTATTGGGCGGAATTCTTCTGCTTTAGTAGTATGTGTGATTTTTTGAATGGGTATAATGGTACTGATTTTTAAACTCTGTGGAATTTTACCTGTTCTCAGAGACGTATTTATGAAATTCAGTATTACATGGCCAATAGTTTCAAATACTTCCTTTAGCATTTTACAATTCAATGTTTCATATATAGAAAACTTATTGTTTAAGCCACCAACGATTCTACGTAAATCCTTCATAGAGAGTAATTCAAATTGATCAAATTCCAAGTATAGGTTACTGTTCGAATTTATCCAAGTTTCAGTATTATCTATACTCTGGACGATACCTTCGATACTTCCTATAAAATAATCATTGAAATGGTGTGCTATTTCAATACTGTCTTTCAATACTGTTTCCCCTTCAGCTGTTAAAAATCTAATATTTGGTGGAATGTCCTTATGATCATTATTTACTATTCTCTTTAAGGTTTTCCACATTTCTCTGGGGTTATTTTTGAACCTGTCTATTTTATCAATATAATACTGTTCTTTTTTTTGCTTAAGAAGATTTACTACGCCATTCCGAAGTATCTTGAAATTTTGCCATTTTATTTGCATTTCGTCATTTAAAATTGAACAAGTTTTGAACTCTCTATAAGCCCTATCCCGTAATTTGATTCTATCATAAACCTCGTTATCAAACCACGGAAGATTTGATTTGAAATGGCAACTTTCAATGGGTGCAATATCATCTATCACAAGTTGACATTTTTCCAAAAGTTCTTGATATATAATTTCAGTATCGACTGTGTCTAAGTTGAAGTTCTGCATCATTAATCCTGTTTTAATGTTATTCAAATTTTCAGTACTAATATTCCTAAATTTCTTTGCATTACAATATGGTTTATCAATATTTTGTAAATTTACTGATATAACCGAGTGATCAGTTATTTTTGGACAATCATGTATAACAACCCTCAAATGATTTTGATTACTCAGAACATAATCAACTAATGTTGAACTGCTATTAGTAATACGAGTTGGTTCATATACACACTGTTCAATTCCATATGCTGATAGGATACTTTTCATTTTCATACTATAAAAAGAATCTGACAAAAGGTTAATATTAAAGTCACCAACCAACACACATTGATTTTTACAAGAGGATAAAACATCACAAATAATTTCAAAATCTTCTATGAATTTAGAGTCAGAACTTGATGGTGAGTGATACAGACAACCAACTACGCAGAATTTCGTTTCGAAATCAATTTTCAGTAGACCACACCAATAGTTGTCTTGAAATTTGAAGGTTTTGAATAGAGAAAAATTATAGTCCCTCCTAATATACAGAATAACGCCTCCTGTATGCCTACTATTTGAATCGCATCTTACATGATTATATTTTTCGAGTTCAATTTCAGTATCTTCAATATCTGCTGTTGTTCTGGTTTCACTAAGAAAAAAAAGGCAATGGGTTTAAAATCTTTTTTTGGATTGAGGTGGCCTTTACTTGATGGAAATCCATAGTTATTACGCTATAAGGTAGAACACGATTAAATTTCCACAAAATTTATTGTCTTCGCGACATGTTTCGATACACTGTATCTTTATCAAGCGAATGTATTTAAACACCAAATTCTTATTTGTTAAAAGCCCCTTAAATACCCCTTGAATTTTTCAGTTTATTGATTTCCAAAAATTCTAAATAATTAAGTCTAATGCCTTTATTTTCAACATGAAGGAATTTCGAAATTTTTATCGAAGTCATGGCCTTCCTCCAAAATGTGATTGGCATATGATGAATGAGTTGTTTTCTTTTCATAATTCATACAATGTTCACGTATGCGGCTTTTGAATCGTCTACCTGTCTGGCCAATATATAAAAAAATTCAAATTGTTTGCTAAATGATCAATTGGATCTCAATAGTTCCCCTTTGTTGAACTTATTCAATTATTAAGTAGTAACTATGTTCAGATATCATAATCATCATCAGTTGTAATTCTAGGAATCAGTATCATTGTATAATTTCAGGAATCAGCATCATTTCATAAGTTTAGGAATCATCATCAGTATCAGTTGTATTTCTAGGAATTAAAGATAATTATAGTAGGCCCTAATGTATTTAAGGGGCTTTTAACAAAGAATAATTTAGTGTTTAAATACATTCGCTCGATAAAGATACAGTGCATCGAAACATGTCACGAAGACAATAAATTTTGTGGAAATTTAATCGTGTTCTACCTTATAGCGTAATTAAAATCTTTTTTTTTTCGTTAACCACTTGACTCCCCCTTACAAATGCCAACCCCAATGCAAAGTCGAAACATGTGCAAGTAATGGATCAACGGGGCCGTACCTTTTAACGTGTGAACACCAGCACGGTGGTTCCGAGGCGAGGATGGCTGGAAAATCCCTAACTCAAATCGATGAAAATATAGTCTGAAGCGAAGATGAGTAGAATATGATACATTTATCAGTTGAAAACTTGAGCTAGTTTTTTTTTATAACGGCTGAAAATCCACAATGTATAGTAGTACTGATCGTACCTAGTTATGATACTATGGAACTGCCAAATATCGGGTGAGAGCAGGAAATTTATATGAGTGGGTATATGATGAACAAACATATCGATCCTGTTGAGTGAAAAAAGGGGTAGTTGATTTTGCTGTACGACATTGAAGACAATCAAATAGGGTTATAAAGTCGAGACCCACAACTCGATCGATGGACGTGAATTGGAAATACTTAGGAAGAGGGTTGGACCCCCTCTGATAAAATAATCGATGTTTGGCATTTAAGAAATTGAAAAAGGTTGACCACCTCCTTATGGAGTTTGCGAGCGTTTGGGAGATTTCGACATTTGACTTCAATAATGAACAACTTTTGCCATTCGATCCATCGACCCTCATTTCAGAATATGAAGCACGTGAACATTTTTGAAAACTTCCGATCAAATCTCCCCAATTCAACTTCCCTTTTCAGAAAGGTCATGCAACATTGATTCATTTTAAAATTTTCAATGAACACGTAGCAATCTCTTCGAATACGAGATGACTTTTATTCACAAACATTATTTGGAATGGCAATGGGGTCTCCACTATCCTCCATTCCTAGTAATATTTTTACGGAGAATTTTGAAGGAAATTATATTGATAATAATCATAAACAACCAAAATCGTGGTGGAGATACGATGATACATACATACTCTTTTTTTCCTTTTGTGACAAATGAACATTGTATAGGAGACATCAAATTACATTACAACTACTTACACACTACTAAAATACTAATGGGACAAGTATTCATCAATACTATGAAAACTGTTTTTTCGTAAAAATTCTTTAAGGCGATATTTGAATGAAGCTAGGGTAGCACATTCTTTAATATTTAGGTAGATGATTGAATATTCTGGGCGCCATGAAATTGGGGGACTTATAGGCCAGATTGATTTTAGCAAATGGTATATACATATTATTTCTTTGGCGAGTGTTAACATTATGAATAGACCTGTTGAGTGAAAATGGATGATTATCATTTTTGAAAACATATACACATAATTCAAATATTGAAAGACACGGTAAGGTCAGTATCTCAAAATGAATGAATAAATCCTTACATGATAAACGAGGGGATCCATTTTTCATAGTTCGTACTATCATTTTTTGCATTATGAATACATCACTCCAACAGGAAGACAATCCCCAGAAACATACACCATATCGTAGTCTTGTCTCTACCTGTGCATAATACAGCGTCAGCATTTAATACTTCTCTCAGATTTCTTAGTTAGAATATTATTGATTTCATTTTTTCCATTAGGGATTCACAGTGATTATGCCATCCTAAATATTGGTCAACTTGTAGTCCTAAAAATTTTGTGCTTTCACCATCCGTAACCAGACAATCCCCGCTCTCCTAAAAGGGAAAACTGATTGGCATACAATGTTTCTACCTATTATGAAAACGAATCGGAACAGTTTTATTTATATTCAGATAAAGATTGTTCGCTAAAAACCATGAAAAGCATCAGTACATTTCTCTTTCAACCGATCATCGGACTCATTTGAAACGATACTTAAGGTATCGTCGGCAAACATCGTCACTGATTTAGCTGTGATAGAGGTTTCCAAGTCATTCACGTATAATTAAAACAATATTGGGCCTAAAATAGATCCTTGTGGAACCCTCAGATATGTAGAAATTTTATCAGATCTGTTTTCATTATATTATATTATATTATATTATATTATATTATATTATATTATATTATATTATATTATATTATATTATATTATATTATATTATATTATATTATATTATATTATATTATATTATATTATATTATGAGAGGTAGTGGTGGTAGGTTGTGTCAAAATCAACACCAGGTATAGATATGGATAAATACCAGAGTCACATTTTGACAATACGTACCACAAATTGCAATTCCTTTGAATATTTTCCAAAATCCGATCGAAAAAGGAGTCAGAAAACGTCGCCAAAAGAAAGTTAATTTTTTCAATAAATTTGTTGATTAAATCTCCAATTTTATAAAAATATGATACATAACTGACAAAATAGTCACTCAATTTTGCATCTTTTTAATACTGCAATCACGTATCGGGGTAAATATATCAATTCTCCTAAAAAACAGATATTATAAGAACTTGAAGTTTTTTCCTTTTCATTTATAAGTGAGAGAAAAGAAAAATTACGGATTCCAGAATATTTTCACCTCCTCAACAAACAATCAAACAGTATTTGAAATCAATACTGATTGAGGAAGCTATCGTGCAGCGAAACACGTGTCGCGGTTTTGTCAACCCATTGATATTGACAATCGTTCAGGAAACCGTAGCATCCTTTGTTTCATACTTCGGACTCAATGCTCCATCCTCCTGTCCTAAGACGTGTCCGCTCCTATCCGAATCACCCTGTACGGTGGACACCCACTGCCACAGTTTTCCCAGAAAAGCCGCCGAAGCGTCGGCGTCGGTTTTCCGTCCTCTCGGCAGTCGCCAGTTCACCCTTGGCCGTGTCAACTGTTCTCCGGAGTTGCCGTCGAAAAAACTACCCCTTTCGTTCCTAGTATGAGGGCAGTTTTGTGCGGAAGTAACCAGTCAATACGACACGGCAGTGACTAGCGTAAACAGGAAGTGGATTCGGAGTGCGGTTAGTATGTTGTTTTTCCAGCGTTTAGCTTGCGAAGGTTTCTGGCGGCTTTCTAATATGGCGGCGGCGGCAATCGTTTTGAAGTGGGAAGGCCACTGTTAGGGTAGGTTTTGGTTTAATGAACTTGCCGCTGTGACGTATCCAGATAATACGGCCATTTTCCCCGAAGTAAATAACGTTGAGTCGTGAATGAGCGATTCTTTTTCTTTCATTTTTATTGATAACCATTTTTTCTCGCAAAACAAATTAAAACCTATATTGTTCGGTTTCATCAACGTTAACCCGCCGAGTGCAGCCGTTCCACCCCTCTTTTGTGAGCCTGGAGACCTTCGTCTCTTCTTCTCTCTCGAGGTTCGATTTTCAACAGAATGACCAAGCTTTAGAATCGAACAAGGTTGAAACTCACAAAATACTTGCTCAACCGAACAAAAAAACATTCAAATCTATTCGAATGAAAATCGATATTTAACACAAAGTACTACAGTTTCCTGTACGCTTCTCAGTAACAACGGTTAGTGAGAAAAGTACGGGGCAAGTGTTGTATTTTGTGTTGATTTTGTTTGATATTGAGCCACCATATATAGAAATTCAATTGACCCTTGAGGATAATTCTTGTGATTTCTCCAGAGTATTTGCTAACCAAGAGCTTTGTATTGAAACATTTCAATGAATCTTCTCGCTTCCATTTGTAGCTGAGTCTTGTTGTTTTTCTTTTTCTTCCCAGCGGCAGTTAATTTTTGTGATTTCTCGCAGTATTTTGCTTTAGTATTTGCTTTCTATGGGAATATCAAATTCAACTTTCATAATTTTACACCTTATTTCACCACTAACGAAGAAAGTTGAATACCCCCTTTTTTAGAGGATCTTGTAAATTTTTGTATGAATTTGAAACCCAAGGCAAAATACCAATAAAATTTTCAACGTCTTCATTAAAGGCATTCTCTGATAAAAATTGAGGTTAAACGGACTGTTCTGCTGGCGCCATGCGCCAGAAAATCAGTACCGTACCCTTTTTTTGAGATTCAATCGTATTAAACGGGATACCCATATTTCATACTTCTACGGTTGCGATACAAGGGCGTGTTTTCTGAGACTTTTTGCCATACAAATAATACAAATATAGTTAAAAAATTGAGCCAACCCGAGATACGATATTACATTACATTTGCATTTATGACGGGACTTTAGGAAGTACAAATTTTTTTTCAGGCCCAACTTCCGCCAAAAAATATGGTAGGTCACCTTTCTTGTAACAGGGAAACTTTGCCTAGGGGTATTTGTAGAACTCCACATGGGGCCCTACAAACACATGTCGCAGTTTTTGTAATCTTTTTGAGGTAAAATTCTCACAGAAAACTGAGTTACTCTATACCGTGCGTCACAGACTCATACGATTTGAAAACTGTGGTACGTAATGAGAGATGTGTATTTTTATTACGCTATAAGGTAGACACGTTTGAAATTTCCGGAAAATTAATATGTCTTCCGACATGTTTGGTACACGTACCTTTATCAAGCGAATGTATCTTAAAGAAAAAAATATTCTTCGCTAAAAGTTCCGGAAATGACATCAGACTTTCGATTCTTAGAATAGGACCACTGACCCTGATGATGATTCTTACTGATGCTGATCGGATTCCTAAGGATAATTATGATATCGGACATCACATACGATTGAATCAAGTTTAACAAAGGGGTTATCAGATCCAATTGATCTAGCGGAGATATCGCCATTTATTTTATCCATAAGTCTCAACGCCCTAGTTAGGAGAGATTTCGAAACTTTTATCTGAAGTCATGGCCTTCCTCCAAAATATGATCTGGCAGGAGGAAGGCCACGACTTCGATAAAAATTTTGAGCTTATGAATGGAAAATAAATGGCATAGACTAATTATCCGCAGTCATTGGAGATAACATAAATTCAAACGTTCTAGTATCGTTGGATTCCTCAATAGATCATCCCTAAACGATCATGTAACAACATACAGGGTGTCCCATTCAAGAATCGAAAGTTGATCGCCATTTCCGGAAAAATTGGAAGTTGTTTTTTTCTTTCAGATATGTCGAGAAATGCTGCTCAGTGAGCATATTCAATGTTCCAAATTTCAGAAATATAGCTAAAGAAGCAAAGGAGAAAACGGGGGTGTACCCAGAGTCTGTGACACACGGTATACCTACAGCTCATACGATTTGAAAACTGTGGTACGTAATGAGAGATGTGTATTTTTCGAATGAAAAAGTATTCCAACCTCAAAAATAATATCTTAAGATGATCACAGATAATTTTGTAGCACCGTGTATAAAGGACAAAATATAAAAAGCAGGAACTATGAAAATCCCCTTCCTACGAGTCGCACACCTCTGTGGAAAATTGCGGAAATATCTGATAGAAAACAACTACTTCTGTGGCTCATTTTGGGAATGCTACTGAACCTTGGAGCTGTGCTTGATATTGATTCACGGGTGCTAGCAAAAAGGCTGCCACAGCTTGCAATCTATATATGGTACGGACTCCCGTAGCAAAATAATCATTTCATTTAACTTGTGAACTTCGCAATCGAATGTATATAAAATAATGCGAATTCCTATAGAGGTTGGTAATAAACATAATACAGAATGACAAATGATCGTTCTGAAAGCTAAATTCATGTTTTTTTCACTCTTTACTTTAGAAATCAATATTATTCAAGCGTTTCCTCTAATGAGACTTTCACCCCCAAGTAAAAAATGTCAATCAAAGAACGTAAACTTCCACGAAGGTAACTGATTTTGGAGTGTTTTTCGGGTTTGTTTGGCGTGGTACACAGGTTTTCACTCCTGACGTTTGGCCTACAGCTCTGGTAGGCATTATCAAAGTTTTTGAGGTAAAGGACGTAATATTCTTATTATCACAGCACATACAGTATGTACTTTGTATAATGACTTTGATAATGACTACCAGAGCTGTGGGCCAAACGTCAGGAATGGAAACCTGTGGACCACGGCGAGCAAACCCGAATAACACCAGAAAATCAATGATGTCAATAGTATAGTCGTTTCGATTTGGATGGCAACAAATCGCTTCTTGCAACCATTTAGAATATTTATCGAGTTGTTCGCATCAGCTTTGGTCGAGGCTGGATAAAAGTTTTTGATTTTTATGGGAAGTCATCGAGTTTATGTTGATGATGGCACTAGGACGAGTGGCCAAATAGCCCGAAACCCGTCTGCAAGTGTGTCCGTCCCTATAATTGAAAATAAATTCCTTCATTTGTATCGCCAAAAGCAAATGCAGGATTTTCTTCTGTGAAGAAACCTGCACTGGCACCGGTCAGTCTTCAAGTATGCCCATTGACTATGTCGAATGTTTTTTTCGAAATAATAATGTTCGTATTTCAATATATTCGGTATGTAAGTATCTGTTAATTTTCAAGGTAGAATTAAATAAAAAGACGTACTATCGATTTTATGTAGTATATGACGTAGGATATACTTCAATGAACATCATTCTCATCAATTCGGATTTCATCATATAACTAACACATCCAGTGCCATAAAACCCATGAAATATCCCGTTTAATACGATTGAATCTCAAAAAAAGGGTACGGTACTGATTTTCTGGCGCATGGCGCGGCGCCAGCAGAACAGTCCGTTTAACCTCAATTTTTATCAGAATCAACAACTACAGATAAATTTCAAATACTTTCGTGCGAATCGAAATAGTGGAGAGTTGATACTGGCTATTAGTTTATCTTTGTAAGTAATACATTTTAGCATATACCCCATACCTATTTCTGATTCGATCAGCGGAAGCGGAAACAGACATTCAATATTCCATACAGCTTCCACATTTTAACCTACATTTGGCACATACTTTCTGTAGTTTAAAGTTCAGGGCCGGAATTGAGCATTTAGGGGCCCCTTAAAAATTATTTTCTATTTTATTTTACAGTGTCTGAGATGGTATACTCAAATTAGTTCGTATCAAATGGTGAAAACGGTTTCGGTAGGAGAAAACTCCTTAAAAAAAATTTCCAAACTCAAAATGAAACTGTTTATGTCTCATAAGCGACTGAATCAACTCTCAAACATAAACTAGTTATGGATAGAGAATTCAGAGACTTTTTCAATAAGCTATCGCCTTCTTCCAGTCGAAAAAAGTTAGAGTGACCTCACACCTTTTTTTTCCTCGAAATATACTTGCAAGTCATTCCGACATTAATTTCTTTTTGTAAACATTCGGAGGTGAAACTCTCGCAGGAAACTTATAAACTTCATACAGCCCAAATAATTCAAAAACTGTTGCAATGAGATTGTGGAATCGTTACGGTAAAATAGCTATTTGTATAACAAGAGAGCAAAGTGCTACTTTTCCTCCCCAGGATGAAGTTTACTGCCCGGCGAGTATTTGACGTTTAACTTCTATTTTTTGAATATAATATTCACTTTTTGAAAATACATTCCTACTGATTTGTACCATTTTGAACAATAAAAGGTGTTCTATTAATGAACGATAAAATTTGTACTTATATAATCTTGATAAAATTGATGACGTATCAAACGTCACTTTTACTTTTCCTTCCTTGGGAGGAAAAGTACGACTTTGCTCTCTATAATGAGGCCAGGAAATGTATACTTAAAAAAAAATATTTGTCGGTATTTACGGGCAAAACTATAAATAAAACTCTAATTTTTCCTACCCACTACCTAGTAACTTCTGATTCCTCAAGAACAGCCCACTCAAAATTTGCTATTCAATAAAATAACTGTATAGTATTGCATAGACAATTGAGATTCCTTCCCAATAAGTTGTCACAGGACCCCTCTTCTTCTACCTCAAAACTGTCACACAAATATTTTTCCCTATCAAATGTACTAAAAAAATGCCTTTCACGGTCTCCCTAAGAAATTAGTATTCTGACGTTGAGACGTTCTCAGCTTTTCGCCTTCACGGTAAACAAAATCTACACTACAGTTCAGATTATTGTTCCATCGAGCACAGAAGATTCGATATGCATTGTTTTCACAAGTCCTACCGAGTGACACTGATGAGACCCATAGAAGGCCAAAATAGCTGCCTAGCATTGGATTCGTGAATGTAATGACTTTTCTTATAGAGATTGTGAGTATGAGTTGATTGAATTATTGGTTTTACATTTGATATTTCTGGAATATAGGAAATGTTCTGTAAATCGTAAGGTAGCTAGTGAAAACTGGTTCAGCGAACAAAGTAGATTTATTTAGAATCAATAATTCATACAATCGATATTAGTCGGTTCGGCATGAATTATAAAAACATGGTTGTTGGAATCCATGGATAGATTGGTTATTAAATGTGTATTGAACAAAGGCGTGCGATATGTATAAGCTGTTGTTGACATGTTCCATCCGCACAATTACCTAATTACAAGTTCGCATTCTTTTATATAGGATACCGGAAATACTGAAGTAGTTTCAGAGCAGTCCAAAACGTTTTTTACTTTGTCGTAGTAATTCTTACCATGATTTCCCAACGAAAAGTCAATAAGAAGAAAATACAAAACTTCTACGGAAGAAAAGACACGAAAAAAAATATCGAAACAAACAATATACCGTTGAGATTTTCATTTATGAGGGTTTACTAAACCGCGACACGTGTTTCGCTTTACAAAAGCATCCTCAGGCGGGAATTAATTAGAGTTTAATTTGTGCTTGAGGAAACTGTGGTATAGCGAAACACGTGTCGCGTTCAGTAAGCCCTTGTTAATGAAAATCTTACAGGCAACTGTATAATATGGATTTTCATCAAGTATTAACCACTTCTTTTCAGTTTTTCAAAACAATTTTTCTTTGTGTGTATATCATTCCTAGACGTTTGACTCATCCACAAGAAAGAAAGAGCTTATCTAAAACGGCTACCTCCCTATTCATGAAGCGCGACAGGTGCTGAGTAATATAGAATAAGTAACTTTTTTTGCTCAATGTGTGTACCAAGCACATGAAATTCGAATCAGATAGCATTCATTCTATATTTCTACCCGATAAAGGAACAAAAGAAAGTTGTTTATAATAAAATTTAATCTACCAGAGTGTATTCTTAGAAGCCAAGCCCATACAAGCTTGTTTCTTTCAAAGATAACTATCCCTTGAATGATTCAGTGGGCATATGGATAAATTATGGAACTTTGCAGCAAACATTATCGAAAGTCAATCTGAAGCTAGTCTGCTTTGAACAACATATCGATGACATTCATTGTCATGACTAGTAGATTGAGCCTCACCTTCAGGAACATGTAAATTTTTGTGGATGAAGTATTTTTTGGCCTTGTTTCAACCGAATCAAAAGTATGTGTATTTTAATCATAGAATCAGATGGGAAAGGATAATTTCACTAGAGATCCCAGATAGGAAAGAGTGGGGAGAGGAACGGGTGATCTTTTTCCCAGAAAGCTTGGCCTGTTTTAAGGACGGGTCCAAACTGGAGAAAGAAAAAGCAGGAGCAGGAGTTTTCTTGGAAAAGGGAGAGAGAAGCTATGCCTACGCGCTAGTTTCCTTGTCAACAGGTTTCCAAGCAGAGGTGTATGCCACCCTGGAGGCAATCAGAGTGGAAGACAGGCTAGACACAGAGAGACGTGTTTATGTCTGCTCTGGCAGTCAGGCCGCAATTAGGGCTCTGAATGCAACCAGAACTAGGTCAAGTTTGGTTCAGGAGTCCAGGGACGCCCTGGATGATCTTGCGACAGAAAAGGAAATCACGCTAAAGTGGGGCCCGGGCTCGAAGGCAACGAGCGGGCGGACCAACTAGCCAAGCAAGGAGCCAGACAACCCGAACCTGCACTCAGCATAACAAGGAAACTAGTTACAACGGCACTGGACCATTGAAAGATTAGGTAAGGAGTGGAGAGGAATAGACGGCTGCAGGCAGTCGAAGCAGATGATGTCGGGGCCTGAAAGTGCAAGGACGGCCAAGATATTGAAGCGAAGCCGCAAAGAACCCCGACTCTTAGTAGGCGTTCTAACCGGACACTGCGGCCTCAGGAGACATCTGACCCTCATAAGAGTTGAGGCAGACCCACTATGAGCGGAATGTGGAGAGAAGAAAGACTACTTCCACTTCCTTTGCAAATGAGGATTATACAGCAGGCTCAGAGAAAACGTCATCGGAGCCGCCACTATTAAGGCAGAGGAATTGCACTCTTTGCAATGGAAGGATATTTCGACCTTAATAAGGACGAAGAGGTTCGAACAGATATCCGCCATGGGGTGAGTGAGTGAAGATGCCGGGGTTTGCGAAAAGGGCCAACTGGGGCCTAGTCGCTGACGCTTGCACCCCCACCCTTTACCACAACCATTTTGATCATAGAAATTTGATTCATTCGCAAACAGGAAGATTATTATATCTGAAACAGCTACTTCGCTGCCTATCAGTATTACGGTAAAATGTAGATTTGAAGCGCATGAATTTGCTATAGAAATCCCTAGTTCAAAATTGGAAAAGTTCATTTCCGAAGTTGCAGAGCTTGAAAAACAACGAAAAATAGTGCTCATTGATAATATAATTATTCTTAGAAATATTTGATGTTTCACAGAGGCAATGTCGAAAGACTGGTATCGCTATCTCTTTTTGTTGATGCATAATCGCAATGGATAATTGCAATATTGAGAACAAAAGGATTTTCCTATAACGCGATTTACTTTACATATATGAGTACCAATTTTTCAATTTTGTTCTACTGAATTGATTTTCATAAAAATTCTTGTGGAGGACAATGATTTGATTATTTATTGATAATTTCTTAATGTTTGACTTAAATTTATATCAATATTTACAATAATTTTATTTTTGTACTAAGGGGCCGTTCATAAAATACGTCACACTGAAATCAGCTTTTTTTGACCCCCTCCCCCCTCATTGTCACGCTGTGTCACACTTTTTGTGAATCCCCCTAGAAATATTTCGTCACAAAAACTAAGACCCCCCCCCCCTGCTGAGTATGATAAATTCTAAATGATAGTACTGAAAATTAAAAATATTTATTTAGTTATTATAATAAAATTCAACTAAATTAATAAATATCTTTCATAACGAACATATAAATAATTAATAATATTTCTATTATTCAGAAGTCCAAGGATTTTCTAAATGGGCCGAAATATCTACAATCGGTATTGCACCATCTTCTTCTTCATCTTCAAAACTACCGTCCACTTCATCGTCATGTAACCATTCTGGAGTCACTATAGATTTGATTAAAAAATATGACGAGTTTAGGAATTCGTTAGAGGATGTCGCACAGGTAGATTTCTACCAAAATCTACTGAAGATATCTTTCATACCAAAATTTTTCAATTTTCTTCAGAAATCTACTAAAAAAGTAGATTTCTACCAAAAGTGGTCACGCTGGCAAGCGCTCATGTCAAAAAATAATAAAAGGCGAACGTCACGTTGCCGTATACCCCCCGACCCCCCTTGTCACATCTTGTCACACTCAGCCAGACCCCTCCCCCCCTCCTTGAATGCGAACGTATTTTATGAACGGCAACGGCCCCTAACTGTCAGGTGAGTGAAAAAATGTAGTCACAATACATTACAATTGATTAATTCTCAAGTTTGAAAAATTACTTCTTTCCTCGATATCATTATGAACAATTGCAATTATGCAGCAACAAAAAGCGATGGCGATTCTAACACCCTGTTTCCACGACGAAATTTGTCGCTGCAACTGAAGGAAGTTGCGTGTATTCGTGCAAGTTGCCTGTATCGTTTTCGGTGAATTTGTTGCCGCAAACTACATATATGCGGTGGCACCATTGTGAATAATGGTTTAATTTTGAATAGGTCAAATGAATAAATTGCAACTAACATCGTGGAAATGGAGTGTTAGTGACGTGTCTCATAATACAGCTGTTTTTTCCATGGTTTTCAAGCTCTGAGGGTGAATATTTGCAATTCTGAACAATCCATCGAAAATTTCATGCCCTACAACTATGTATTTTTAATTTTTACTGTTATACTGATGTTTCGCTAGTTGAAATAAAAAATCTATGAGAAAAAGGGTCAATTTTGGATTTTTTTTCCTAAACTATACGTAATTATCGGTAAAAAATTTCGCGACATTCCACATATGATATTTTCGATCTACTCAACAGAAATCACCATAGACGATCGCGGTACAACGGTTCAACAATTTTTGAGCTCGACTGGTTTGTAATACGGCAAAAAGCCAATACCGCTTCTGATGCTTTGGCGAACATCGTCGACGCCGTGATTTGGTCTGTGTTTGATTCTTTGGGTTATTCATTCGACACTTATTGATCTTTCGTAAAGTGAAGGACGTGTTTTTATTAGTTCTTCTATTTTGTGATTTCTGATATCTAGCGAAATCAATTTCCTTCAAACCAATCGTGTAATAGGCACATCAAATTGGCTGAGGAGAATTTCGATACCTACATCGTAAGTGGAAAAATGATGTGAAACACATACGGATTGATACTGAAAAAACAATATTTTGATCTAAGTGATGGTTCAATTTCGAGTCAACAAATTATAACTGCATGTTGTTTCCAATATTGTCACCGTAATATTAGAATTACTGTAATGAATAAAATCATTCGTACAATATGGAAATAACAATATGTTTCAGATTGTTTTGAAGAACAAAAATTATATTTGTTCGCCAATTCAAGAAGCATATATTGGCCTAAAAATGTATTAAACATATCCTCATTCTAAAATTGTTGAATATTGTACTGACTTTCAAACAGGAATATTAGAATGTCAATATGAGATCAATATCGATTTGAAATGAAATGTTGATGATGTAATGTCAATATTGATTGCATGTACATACTTAAAAAATTATTACTGATATATCAAAATATTGCGAATATCAATTCATTGCCAGAAAGTGATATCAAGAACTTTTTGAATTTGATTCTTCTTTCACACAAAACCTTTATTTTCATAATATTTCATAATCACCCTTATCCGACTCTGATCTATGGAAAAATTTACGAGGTGGATTCAAATTATCACTATCCAACTATTGCCACTGATAAAATTTGAAATAACTCCCCACAGATCTTCATTTTGGAGCCAGGGTCTATCTATATACTAAAGTTTGGTGTATCAATCTATGATCCGGAGTCAGTGAATTTGATCCCAATATCAGAACCTTTTTATAAAGACCTTTTTGACATGCGATTACTAATACGATTAATCAAAATATTAAATTCAAAGAGAATTCTTCCTGCTATTCCATAAACAAGAAAAAATCAAATTGAAACTGTCTCGAAATTACTTGGAATGGATATACAAGGTCATTGCAATTTGAGTTCATGCATGGGGAGCTCGAAAACCCTAAGAGAGTGACTTGACTTGGAGCAAAATTTCCCATTTTAAGATCCTAGTGATTTATTAAAATAATTTACTCGTGGTCCTTTGATTTCGGAGATACCTATATAGGAAAAACCAAAGAATTTGAAATAGTAGTGTTGGCTATATGTCTTCATTTTTCACAGGCATTCCAAATATGTGGTTATATTTGGTCTTAGGCACTCTCAATGCTCTCAGAATATGTTGATGAAACTTTTATACAGGGGGTCGGCAGGCTTCGGTCACCCCTTAAACTTAAAATTTTCAGAACGGACCTGCATGATTCCATGAAGAATATACATCTCAGATAAATTTGATTTATAGAATTGAAAACGGTTAGGATGATACTCGGCCACCAGGTGGTTTATTCATCCAGAAAGAATGCTATTTTGTATTTTTTGGGAATTTGACATGGTATCTACATACTAATAAAGAGGAACGTTAGTATTGTTTCCATATTATCGAATATCATAGCCGTTGAAACTTTTTGTAGAGATCAATTACCCTAACACCAAACTGATATTTTTGCACTCGACGCGCGTTTCGCTAACAAGGTTAGTATCTTCAGGAGAAGAAAATTGATACTGGTACTGAAAATATCAATTTTCTTCTCCTGAATATGTTAACTTTGTTAGTGAAACGCGCGTCAAGTGCAAATAATATTTTTTGGGTGTTGGGATAATTGATGTCTACAAAAAGTTTAAACTCTTACACCGACGGTTCCAATTTCATCGTTTATCATGACCTTAATTGAAAAAACAATAGTCCACCTGATGAGATCAAATATTTTTGAAACTTTCAAGAATATCAAAAAAACTCAATTTTCCCGTTATAAAATTTATTTTGCTAATTTGGAAAATGTAACAAAGAACTCGTACGTATTTGAAATTCAAATAAGGGGGTGGCCCAAGTGGACCAACACCCTATACAGAAGTTTCATGAACATATTTTGAGCACCCATTGAAAGTGCCTATGACAAAATATGACTGAATTTTTGAATAATCAACGAACGCAGAAGATAGAGCCAAGAAAATTTTTAATTATTTGGTTTTTCCTTTATATCTCCGGAACCAATAGTCGACCTCTCTTCATCAATCAATAGAACTCCGAAAAGGGCAACTTTGTCCTGATTTAATCCACTTTCTATTTCTGACCGTTTCCGAGATCCCTATGCAAACACTCAAATTCGAATTGTATAAAGTAACTAAAAATGGTCTTGCATCCTCTCATCGTGCTGTGAACGCCTATGTGAATATTACAATATACCTACTCTCCACGGTCTGCCCTCAATCTACCTTTAGTTTCCGGAACGATCTGTTTCACTTTTTCCTGTTTCAGACCGATTTCCAACATAATTCGTTCGAATCGAGAAGAGAACCCGCAAAAATGAGTGCTACACAACATTCCGTATATTTGTCTCAGCTGAAGGCGATGCTGAAGAGGAATATTCTGCTGAAGAAGAGAGAGAAACGGAAAACTACAGCAGTAAGTTCGCTCATCACATTGTATTATGATTCATTATGGTTTTCTGGTTGAAACAATGCGATTGGAAATATTCAGACGATAACTCAGTTTTACTAAAATTCAACTAGCTTATCACCAAATACTAAGCTTCTGACAAGCGAAATTCCAGTGGCCTCTTTCACCCAACTGCAAACAAACATTATCTACGAAAATAGATACAAACTGTTTCAGTATTTATTATTTTTTATCTTCGAGACTTTGTGTTTTGTCAAGAATGTGATTTGACAGTTAAAAGTTCTCAAATGATACATGGGCCACGAGTAGGGAGTAGTTGCAACATGGCGTAGAAAAAAAACAGGGATCTCCGCAATAGAAAAAGTTCTGATTAACAAGAAAAAATCATAAATTTTGAAATGAATCAAGGACAAGCAGGTTTCATTGTTACTAATGATTGGTGCGAATAATAAGGTTCATGCTAGGTACATGGGGTTTATAATAAATCTGAATATCATTGAAATTCAAAATAGTCATTTTCACGGACACTTGATCTGAAAGATAGTCAGTCTCTTTGGAAATTGATCCCCGGGTGCGATATGATTCTATCATTCGACCAAACCAAATTACAACGTTTACTTCGACCAGACTGTTCTATTTACTTCAATTATCATTTTTCAAGTTTTTATTCAATCAACGGTTTATTTGAATTTTCTTGTTGAGGTTAAGTTGAATTCTCTGGCTATGAAGCCAAAAATATTATCATTGCTCAGTCCAGCTTTCTACATCACTTATTACAGTATCTCTTTTCAAAAGGCGTGGTTGAATAATTCACCTTCCGACGTCTAAATTATTTTTCGTGCAACTGGACGCTAAACAAGAATTTTGCAGCCGCAACAGAAACCGCAAAATAATATTTTGCGGCCATTACCTAGGGTGACGTCAATTTTTTTACGGCTGTTGACCAGAGTAACTGCCGGCAAACTGGACGTTTGTATTGCTAAATATTCCATTTCCATAGAAACACTGTAATATTGAGGCCATCAGTTTACTTTTTTTTATTACCGTTGAAACGTTGTCTTTTGAAACGACGTAATGTTTATTGGATTTATATAATTTTTACGGTTGCACAAAAAATATTGTGTATACTATGGCCGCAAAAGTTTTCGCGATCTCTAGATTATCTTGCCTCGGCCGATGCGGCCTTGGCGATAATCACACTCTCGGAATGCGAAAAAGCATTTTGCGGCCTTAGTACACGAATAACTATCCCGAAGTATTCACAATTTAATATTTTGAATTTAACAATTGATTATGCTCATGAATGAAGCGAAATGATGCCATGGAAACTAGTGCGAAAATCACCTTGATTTTTGAAAATAAATGCAATGTGGACAGTGAATATGGTGGCACGAATGTACGATGACCAAACAATAATCTTCATCGATCTGTAAAATGTGCTAACCGTTCTTGATAATACTATTTGATGATGATCTTCTCAAAATGAATGCATCACGATTGAAAATGAACACATTATATACATGACACTTCATGCTTTGTTACTTTCAAAGACACCTTCAAAGTATATCTGGAGTTTTTTCTGAATGTTCAGATACCATAAAATATAAATTTATAGGTTACTATACTTTGTGGGAGGTCGTTTAACAATCGCATTCACTGTCGTTTTTAGTATTCTTTTATATTGGGGAGGGTTATTTCTCTTTTATCTTCTTCACTGTCAGACACCGTTATTTTTATTCACTTCACTAGTTGTCAGGAAATAAGAGATGTAATGGAAATAAGGGTTGGTATATCGAACAAATCTACTTAATTTTTTCAAATGTTAATAAAAATACTTCCATAGCCTGAAGGTTTGCTCGTAAGGGGCACATATTTATCATTATCACAACTACTTCTGTAAGAAAATATGAAGTAATTTGGGTAATATGGTAGTAGTGGTATTTTTGCAAACCAAACGTCATCGACTTCAGCTATGAAAAGAGGCAGAGCCATTCCCCAATGTAATCTTTACTTGAAGAGAGATGCTTTACCGCAGAACCCATGTAAAGTATAACCTAGTAGTCTAGAAAAATGATATTTCAGTATTAGAGTTCTGGATATATTTCATTAGGTTAGCTCTCGACTGACCAGGAGACAACGGAGTTCCTCGCTCACAGACCCGCTCACAAACATATATCAAGGTGAAATTTGAAAGATACTACTTACTCCCAGGACTTCTTAAAAAATTGGAGTTTTCATCATCAAACAAGGATATTTTCTCTTTCATTTCTCACTTCATTAAAGTTGTTTGACAATAGTTCTATAGAGGACAGGATTTATAATGTAATCCATTTGCATTTAATTTAAAACATGTTTCTATGGGTTTCATATGAAAGGAAGCCAGAAAAGAATATAACTGTTCGATATTATTCCATTCTAATAACTTTACCAGAAGTTTTAATTCGAGATAATTTTGTCTCAAAAAAGTATGCCCAGAATGTCTAATTTTACTGGGGAAAAAATGTAGTTGCCTCTTTCAATTTTGAATTCTTGAATGGAAACGTAAAAATGCACGTCTAATTCTATTTTAAATCAGACCTTTTTTTCTAGATATTTCCTTTTTTCTCGAGATCTCAACTGTATTTTTTTCGTAAAATAAGCCATTTAACGCGTTATTTTTGTGCTATACACTCATCCAGTTCGTCATGAAACTATATATGAATTTTCACTTCGGAATAAATGTTTTTCAATGTGGGGATACCCTCAATCGAAAATCAATTGCATATTGCATAAAAAAATTCACCACCAAGAAAAGTGTGATTGTCATATTAGGCGGCAGTGCCACCATCATTTTTTATATGCATATTCACATGAAAGGGAAGCTCTGTGATGTTCTCGGTAGGTATGTATATGTTTCTTCTGAATGGGCAAGTAATATGCATCTGCGTTATTATCATTAGGAAGTTACATTCTATGTTGAATTGAACTGGCCCACACTACATGAAAATCCATATTTAACACAAAATACACCTCCCTGTTTGATTCTCATTACAAAGGCGGATTTTTACATTCATTTTCAGTGAGAACCATCCAGGAAATTGTAGTATTTTGTGTCAAATATTCTAAGATCTAAATTTATATGTCTCGTACATACACCTATGATACATTTATTTTCTCCCACATGATTTCAGCATATTTTGAAAAGGTGAAAAAGAAGTTACCTGTGGATTTCGAACGCAAGTCTATACAATCATCTATCCACAAATATAGAAAATTCATTTCCTATTTTTACAGACTATAAGAATATTGCTTGAGCTATTCATTAAGCACATTCTGTTTTCCAATATCCTTCAACTTACACGTTGAACACGTTCCATGTTGAATGTTCTACCAAAGATATCCTTGGGTTATGCTAGGATATTCTAAAAAGGATATACCTAGACGCACATCTACAGTATATGGTATACGCGAAAATATCAAGTACATTTATCTGAGACCAAATATTTCAGATTTATATTGTCAGTCTTTTTTCTTCAGCTGACTGGAAAAAACCTAAATTTCTGAATCTGAAAGAACTGAATAAGAACACCAACGAAAAAAAACTCGAATATATTACCAAATTTCCAGAGTGCTTTTCTCTACGGATAACGGATATGACTGTCCATTTGGATAACCGGAAAAGCAGTGCTATCAGAATGAACGTACAAAATCAGCAGGCCTGTACCCAAGAGTTAGTAATTGATTTTTTTCAGGAAGGGTGGGATTTATTGGGTGAGCTATAAATGGAAATGATCCGCACAAAGCTGCACAATGGCCGTGAAAGACTTTTTATTTATTGATTGACAGAAAGGTTTAACCACTAGATACGTTTTACATTCGCAAAGGTACATTTTTTTCGCGATTGCATCCATAACTTTGGGTCTATTGTTCCTGTGAATGTTCATGAAATCAATTTGAATTAAATCGTTTCTAAAATGTATGTGAGATTCCTAACAATAAATGTATATCATCTACTGGAGTTGATGATTGAATAAATACACACTTCAAGCTATTAATAGGTCATCCACAGAACGTTTTGTGGAATAGGTATTTCTTTGTTCGATCGTTGACGTAGATCGCTTTAATTTTTTTTTATTTTATATCTCCCTTTGCTGAACACTCTTGCCAGTGCGCCCTAAAGAAAGAGCCTTTTGCGGGCAAGAGTCGGCTAATCATCTTGGATGCCGAAGCGCTCTGGCGCGTCTTACTGATTTTCACCGTGGAAGATTCGCAATTTCAAATGTAGGAACACCCAGAAAAACCCACAGTACTACCGGGTCTGTCGATGTATTCAATCTAGATATCCTACCCACCATGATTGGCATCTAGGCAACTAAAAAAATGCCTATCGCACCGAGTCGGTCGGAAAAATTCTTCCTCGAAACAACAGTAAAATTGACAAAATGGTTAAGGCTTTCGCGGCGGAGGTTATTAGTATAACTACTTTTCTTCGGGCTTGAAGGCCGTTGTTTTTTGGAATTTCTTCCATCTGACTGTCATCGGAAATGAGTAAGCCTCTGAAGAAGCTGGCCACTCGTGCTAGCGAAACGTTAGGAAGAAATTCCAAAGAGCGACGGCCTGCGAGCCCAAAGAAAAGTAGTTATACTAACAGTAAAATTGACAAATTGAATATTAGGAGCGCGTCTTAGACCGCCTGGCCACACCGACTGACCAAAATCAATATTATTAATAATAATAATTATATTTTATTACTAGCAAATATGCTAAATTACATTACATCGAGCAAATACATAGTTCACTTGAAAAATATACATTCATTATTTCAAATGGAAATACGCTTGAAAACATAATAGTAACAATTTCTTTTGAAAATATATATATTTTTACTAAGTATCGTTTCTCTTGGAAGATCATTTCAAATTCTAAGACCTTTGTGGAAAATTCTATTCTACTGAAAATTTGTCCCAACTGTTTTCAGATAAATGTTTTCACAAATTCCAGTGGAATAGCTTTGAATATCATTAACGAAAGTAATACTGTTTTAACATGAGCTGGATATAATTTATTGAGAATTTTGTAAATTATCATCATTGTATTCATTATTATAGTTTGTTTGGCACTGAGAATTTCAGTTTTCAGCATCTGTTGTATGGAGGTATATCTATCACAATTAAAAATTATTCCCAATGCAATGCTTTCGTTTTTTTTGAAGAATTTCAATTTTTGTCTCATCACGTAAAATTAAAATAGAGGAGCAATAATTAAAATGGCAATGAATCATAGTTTTATATATCAATAATGCATGTTTTGAAAAATTATAATTTTCATCAATAAATACACTCAAATATTTTATTTCTTTCACTTTTTGTATATATTTAGTCGATCAATATTAATGGTATTTTTATATTGTGATGAAACATAATTATAGGAACATATTTCGTAACTTTACTAATCAATTATATGGATCAGATAATTGTTCATCTACATTAACGATGAAAATCTATTTACCATAATTTAAAATGAATCGATCCAATTTTACGTTAATATTATTGAATTAGAATAATTTCAAACATTACAATTGTTTTATGATACTTTTTCGATTTGATATTGTAATCAAAATTGAATCTTTTGCCATTCCGAGTTCTTTGTGATGTATGATCATTTATTTCATTTTCAATGCAGTATTTACATTCGATGTTTATGATTCATTTCATTGCCCCTGAAGATGAATTTAGGAAAGTCAAGAAGGCGACAAAAATGATTCAATCCATCAAATAAAAAAAGATAAATTGAATGAATAAGAAAATTCGAAACTGTTTTCGATAGGTACTCCGTACTACTACGTACTTGTATTCAAATTTAGTTATTGTTCATCCAAACATTCTTTCATTTCAGGAAGTATTATTGCCGCTATACTCTTTGGCCATCCTGATAATTTTAAAAGTAACCTTTCCGAATCCGAATTTGCCAGAAATTGATGTTCCACGAGGGGAAGCAGAACTACTGGAACATTTTGGAAAATTGCATAGTCATAATGTAGCAGTTGTCCCGAATTCAACGGAAGTGTTGGTAAATATCTTCCTTTGTTATATCTCATCTTAGTATCCGACGATATCAAAAAAATCACTTCCACATCTTTCAACAATAAAAAGTCCGTAGTCTGGTATTCTCGAATAGTTTTCATTGTTATCCAAGAAATTATATCAGTTAGTTCATTGGAATACAGCCCGGCTTGTACAGAGTGGAAAATTGGTTTTGGGGAAATGAATTTTTAAATCATTAGCATTTTCAGATTCACAGCGTTTTTCAATAATCGATAGTATTCACTTTCATAAAATGATAAACTTGTTTGATTCAATTTCATTCGGATTTTTTTGAAGTTTAAATTGTAGGCACAATAAATTGTCATATCATTTTGTATGCACCTTGGGTATCAAACTTAGATGAATTGCTTTTAAGATTCTCCAGGGTATAACAATCTTACTGAACCCTTTGGTATCAGCATAACTATTCTCGCAAGGCCATATCTGAAGATTTTTCATTTTGCACTTAAAGTGTATTCAATTCAAACAAGTACCAATATTTCAGGATTTTCTGGATAAAGTGGATATCCTATGGTCATCAGTCAATCCAGAGAACTTCAAAATAAATTGGGTTACATATCCCACAGAAAAAGATTTGATGGCAGCGTACTGGAAAAAATCTGAAGATATCCCCATAGCGGTTTTGTTCGGCGAACCCGGCCCGATAAGTGGCCCTCTTCAGTAAGTTACTATTTTGAATCAATTGCCTTATCACAAAATATCATGATAATCAGGATATTATCAGTACAAGGGGTCTGATTGAGATTGTTCTAAAATTGTTCGTTTCCGTTAACCAGCTGACGAACGTCAACCCTCAGAAGTCGAAACTTGTGCGAGCAATGGATCAACGAGGTCGTAGACTTTTTGAAATATTTCGATCTGTCGGCTGTCACGTGATTGCGACAAGTTCCCGAGATGTAACTGAGAAGTAACTTTTGCGAATGCATAATGAATATAGAAACCAGATTCAGTTCGAATATAAAAAAATATTCATTGAAAAAATAACATCTTATTCTTAGATCGGAAGATCAATTCAAAACTCTTCGTCAGGGCCGGATCTACAATGGGGCATCCGGGGCGGTGCCCCGGGGCCCCCGACCTTAGGGGCCCCCTGGCAGGGAATTGAAAAGAGGGGAAAATATTCAGCCCTTTCTGGACATACTTAACAATTTTATACAAAAACAAACTTGAAAAAAAAAAAGATTGAAACATCTTAGTTGACTCAAAGTTTGCTAGTTCGACCTAATAAGAAGCTGATTTGTTTTCCAAAACCTTTTCGAATGATGTGTCACCTTCCTTTTCCTCTCAGTTGCTTTCTTTATAGTAATTTAGCGCTACTGTCCACTGAAAATCAAAGAGCGCGCAAGATTGACTTTAATAAAGTAATAAACAACTTTTCTTCTGTAAAATCTAGAAAAAAGTGTTTTTAGTTTTAAGTTTCTGCGTTTGTGACAAAATGTCATAAGAGCGTTTGCAAACATTCTACATGTAGGATATTGCATGCAGATTATAATAACTGTTCCTACAAGTTGTGAACAATAAATTTCGTCATTAACAGAAAACTGCCGTTCTTACTTCTCACTCAATATTTATACGATATTATCATTACAAGTTATTTTAATATAAGGGGCCCCAAATAGTCTTTTGCCCCGGGGCCTTTCCAACTCAAGCTCCGGCCCTGCTCTTCGTAGATAAAAAACAATCATCCTCTTGTAACGAACATAAAATGTTTATCTCTCTTGGACAACTGAATAATTATTCTCTCCAATCTTTTGAGTTGAACCAAAGAAGCTGGTTGTGAATAATAACGCGAGGGATGTTCACAAACAATAATAAAATTTCATGCAAAATATTTTATAATTTAGTTTTAGTATAGGTATGAAATTGTTCATTTGCTTTATACTCATGCTTCGTTCATAGACCACACTTTTTCTTTTACTCTAAGAAAGTTCTCACAATGCTGAAAAAGGGGGGTGTTCATACACAAAATGTTAAAGTAAAAGTGTCGTATATGAACGCTTCCATTGATTGTCATTGTGAGAACTTCCTTGAAGTAAAAGATAAATAAATAGTACAAGTTTGGTCTATGAACCAAGCATCTAAATCTAATCTTATCGTTGATTACATGATGCTCACAGGCGTAGCATCGGTTGTAAGGCTTTGTCAGGTGGAACTTTTTGTTATGGTCACCTCCTTTGGCGCGTAATCCAAATAACCTCAACTCAATTTTGAAAGCTACTACAAATTATTAAGTTTAAGATGATCTCTATATACGTTATGATTAGTGAACCGCCTTTCTAATTTTCTTATAGTAGAGATAACTTATTATTTCTCACAAAAGTCTACTTATCATACCAATAGCAGCAGACCTCAAAAAAAAACAATTTACAATTCATGTTTGTGAAATCTTGAAACTGACAAAGCAAAGTAATTCATATTATATCTTATTGGGGGATCAATTTGTTAAGTTAAATGGATGACAAGTTTGTACATACTCCAGAGTTATAGGGTAGGGGGTAGGTAGGGAGTAACAATGCCTATTTGCTGAAGGATTTCAGTCGAAGTCAATAGCGTTTGGTATAAAAACGCCATAAATAACATTTACTACTATCATTCAAGTACTGACTAGTTTCATCATATTTTTTCACAACCAAATTAATGCTACTTAGTTGGATTCATATATAATATATATCACTAACGATATCAACGATAGCGATATCCAGTAAACGTCACAAAAATTATATACCACTGACATCGCATGTTTACATCCCAGTGCATACATCGTAGCGATGTAACAAAAGTAATATCGCCTTGTTACCTAATTGTGACATCCTAGGGATATCATTTCATAGACGTGTTGGTTTTGCAGGAGAATGGAATTTTAAGTATTGGGTCACTATAAGGAACATAAATATGAATTGTGCAGTTTATTCATTGAGGGCGGAGGCGGTAGCACTGTGTATGAGTTGAATTCTCAGAAATGAAAAGACGCTTCATTCCTTATTTGTTTACGTTAGATTTTTTGTGTTCATCTAGGTACGAAATCCGAACGAATCCTTCACTGTATGGAACACCGCCCACAACGAGTTTGTACAGCTCCCCCTTGGCTTGTAGGGACACCAAGAGCCAGTGGTACAAATATGCGGGTGTTATACCTGCGATGGAAGGCGGTGACAGCTGTCCTGTCAATCAGTACTACTATTCTGGATTCTTGGCTCTCCAGGCATTATTGGACTATACGAGAATAAGGGTAAGGCGAAACTGTCATTGACTTATTTTTGATCAATGGTCATGTCGTTGTTATGAATTTTTTGGTCGAATGGGTATACTATTTTAAACTATTTTTTTGCGCCTTGTTTTTCAACTGTCAAAACAAATGGAACACATTTTGAAATAGTATATTTCATTAGGAGTCGAGAATAGCTGTTTGTATAACAAGGGAGCAATGTACTACTTTTCCTCCCGACGCGAAGCGGAGTGCAGTAATCATTCAAGGGAGGAAAAGGCAGTTCACTTCCATGTTTTATGATTTTTCCGCCTCCCTCGAATAACAAGTCATTAAAAAATATTTATAAAACTTATAAATCAAATTTGATAAAGAACAAAAACTAAGAAGTAGGTACGGTATAACATACTCCTGAAATTCCCAAAATTAGGAGGAACTACAAAACAAAGAATTGAAAAAACGGTCATGGCGCCGGATATTTAAAAAAATTATAAATGAAATTTAATAAAGAACTTGAACTAAGAAGTAGGTACAGTATAGCATGCTCCTGAAATTCCCAAAATTAGGAGGAACTACGAAACAAAGCATTAAAAAAAGGTCTTGACGCCGGATTCGAACCAGCACCTTCATCTATATTCATACCTATCATGCTGTAGCTCTGTTATAATATTTAACGTTTAACTTTTATTTTTCCAATATATTCAATTTTTGAGAATAGCTTGCCTTCTTTACTGATTTCTACCATTTTACAAAATACAGGGTGTTCTATAAATATACTTATATAATTGAATATTGTTCAGGTCGTCAATGACGTATAAGTTATTTCATTGATGATGTATATCAAATGTCACCTTTACTTTTCCCCCTAGGGGGAAAAGTTAAAGTTTTGCAAGCACGGAAAGAGCATTTATAGACGTATAATGAGCTATATTTTTCATTATTTCTACCTGAAAACATTTATTTTTATATATGGTTATAATTTTTTTTGAGTTTTCTCTCTCCACTCTCAAAAATTATTCAAATGGAAGGCATCAGAACTACTATCGAAATCTCACGCTGAACTGTTCGTTTAAGAAAATAACTGAAATTATTGACGGCCATTATTGTCTGGGGCAACTATAAAAATAATTCGCAATCTACACAATAATACATTCATTTTCGAAGGCCTCTCTATTCAGAAGAAATAGTTATTACAATAAGAAAAAGTTATTTAAATTCAAAAATATCATAAATGACTAAAGAATGGCGTATATTTGCTCTTGTCATAATTGATATCCAATGATGATCGTTAGCGATTATACTTAGTAGGATTATGGTTTGATACCCGTCAGGAAGCAACTACTCTTCCCCTACCACGGTGTCACTGCAAGGTCTTCACAGAAGAAATTCCCCAATATCCTTAATTTATTTATTATTTGAACGGACACACTATAGTCGGGCTGTTCAAAAGATAGAATTCAAGGACGCGTGAACAGTAAATGCGACATCTAAACTGAAATAAATGAAGAACTGTTCACACTGTACTGTACTCATTTGTGCTTTGTATTTACGTGTGTTACGTTAATTAAATAATATGGATGGAAATACTCTTTCACCTCCAAGAAAAAAAACAAAAAAAAAAGACATTTAACTGTAGAGGAAGAAGGTGTAATAATGAACACTTATAAAAAAGCATCCCAAGAGTTGATGGGAGGACGACGCGGCGACGTTTTTGTCGAGTGGTGTAAATCGGACTTGTAACATTTGAGAGAGGAACATTCAAAGAGTGCGTGCCGTTCACGTGATCATTCTTTTCAGCTGCTACACTATAGTAGTATTATAGTAGTATACTAGACCGGGTTCGGGGTTAATGCCACATGTCACTGCAAGATGACCTTCACCAACATCTCTTAAGGTATTGATTTTCCATAATTGAAAATAAATTTAGTATCCATATGAGACCCCGAAAAAGGCTGAAGCCAACAATGAGTAAATATACCGTCATCGCGCCATCTGCCCATAGGCGAGGCACCTAACCTAAACCAAACCGAATGCGCTCCTTTCTCGTCAAGAACTAAAACCTCGTCGGTGGGCGTACTTGTTGCGCCTGTCTTATAATATTTTGACCAATTCGTACAGGCCAGTCTCAACTACCTTCACAATAGGATTTTATGGGATCATACCTGTCAGAAAACAACTACTTCCCTGGGTTATACTTGTTGTACATGTTCCTCGATCAAAAAAATTAAATGCCTGGGGAAACCCATGGTGAAAACCTTAAATGAAAAATGACAAATTATTTTTTGTGTATCTGGCGCTTATTATAACACAAAAGAGAACTTCTTTTCAGTTACAGAATCGTTCAAACTGCAAAAAATTTAAAAAAACTGAAATAGACTTTTCAAAATCCGTTACGAAACTATGAAGTATTCCTAACTAGTACCGAAAGAGGAAATAATAAGAATTAGAAAAATAGTTTTTTATATTTGTCATTCCTGAAATAATATGAAAAATTATTATTTGTAGATTGACACCAACCTGAATTTAAAAGTGCCTCAATTGTTATTGGAAATGTTTCCAAAACATGCCCACACCGGGAATTGGATGGTATATATCCGTATTGTTATACCTATATACATGGTGATGTCGCTATCGCAGTTCATCACGTATTTATTAATACTGATAGTGGGTGAAAAAGAAAACAAAATCAAAGAAGGTATGAAGATAATGGGACTCAAGGATTCTGTATTTTGGTGAGTTAATATTTTTTCTGAAACGATATTGGGTGTAACTTCGTGATATTTTAGGCTGTCCTGGTTCATAATCTATGGAGTGTTTGTCTTGTTTCTGACCATAGTTTGCTGCGTTCTCTTATTCACCCTAAAAGTGTTTACTAATACCAGTATCATACTGATATTTATTTTGGTTTTGCTGTACTGTCTCTCCATAATAATGTTTGGTTTCATGATTACACCATTTTTCGATAAATCCAGGGTGAGTTGAATTTTGGTAGATACGACAATGCATGAGGTTCATAATGTTTTCAGACAGCAGGAATACTGGGAAATTTCGCCGTCACAATTATGAGTTTTTTTTATTTCATCCAAGTTTTTTTGCAAGACTCGAGTTCTATAGGATTATGGTTTCTGTCATTGATAAGCCCGTCTGGATTTGCTTTGGCTGTGGATAATGTGAGTATAGTAATTAATGTGTTTACGCCTTGACGTCCAAATTCGAGATAGAGAAAATGAATCTTTATATAATTTTGAAACAAGTCAACATTGCAATAAAAAAAGTGTAATTTCCAACGTCGTCACTTTCAGCTGGACCTGCTGAGACTTGCCATACGATGTTCCCAGATTAGTATAAGCACGATTTTTTTTATTTTTTTTGCAAAAAATCGTGTCGCACAGAAATATGTTATAGAGATGTATTATTCAATTTAACGTCCAAATCTCGCTCGTGAAATTAAAACAATGAATTACCAGATACTGAACAAGGAAAAATCCTCAAATATACTTTTTCAGGCTCTTGTAATGGATTTGTCAGGCGAGGGAGTGAATTTCAACAACGTTTGGTCAGGTTCAGGCATGCCTTTTGGAGGCAGTCTCATCATGATGGCATTCGACATAGTGCTGTATGGATTATTAGCATATTATTTGGATAGTGTGATACCTAGTGAGTGAACCCATAAAATCCATTGTTTTTAATTTTCAGATTGATTGTCTATTCTAGGTGAACATGGTGTTAAACGGTCACCTTTATTTTGTTTCAAACCATCATTTTGGTGCCCCAAAAAGAGTTCGCAGAAGGTTAGTTGGTATTATACATACAATGTATTCGGGAATATTTTTCCTGTTTTTTTTTTCAAGAATAATTGTATATCATGCAACGATCATAAAATGATACACGTTTTTGATACACGAGCATTGGGTAAGTTAGATTAAGCGAGTGTATTGATAGCCACTACATGAGACTTGCATACGCTACTTTTTCTAAGATCAAAAAATAAATGATAGTTTTATCAGATATCTGTTTAGATCATACATTGGCCATATAACTTTTTATCCATCGTGACTTTTGCAATTATTTAGGGTGGTGATGAAGATTATTCCTCACCTTCCTCATCACCATTATTACCAAACATCTTCAATTGGATTAACAACCTATCCTATAACGATAGGGATATCAAACACATAATAGCCGCCATATTTCAAAACTGGAGTAGAAAAATACCTACATTTCTCTTTCACATTTTAAATAATGCCGACTTCTGAGAAGATGAGGATCCCCAAATATAAGCACATGTTCTAATTAAATTTTATTTGCATTCCGGAACCTTTCGAGTTTCAACAATTTCAATAGATGACTTTACTATTTTTAGTTAAACTTACCATGAAATGATAGGAAGTCGATCTCTAAGTTTTTCTCAGGTTGCCACACTTCTAAATGCATTTTTGATATTCTAATGTGTTAAATATGTTTTGCCAGTCCGAAAGAAAACTTGTTATTCGAGTATACCGGGTGACCAAGTTTGTGAGGTTGATAATTTCATGTCTTATGTTATTGACTAATATCATTTGAACTCGACGCGCGTTTCGCTAACAAGGTTAGGTTGAATAAGGTTAGTTTTCTTTTCCTGAAAATTCTAAACATGTTAGCAAAACGCACGTCGAGTGCAAATAATATCAGTTTGGAATTGGGGTGTGATTGATCTTTACAAAACGTTTCAACTTCTACTCTAAAGGTTCTAATCTCATCGTTCATTTATGATGTCTTATAATAAAAGTAGAAGAAGAATTAATTCGTTGGGATATTTTATTGAAAGCGGAACGCAATCAAGAATGTTACGTGAAACTTAATATTTTTTCTCGACCATTTGATAAAACATGAAAATATATTTTCGAAGACATAAGGAAAGAGGTCATTTTTTCAATCGATGCAATTATTGTAAAACAATATGAGAGAAACAAAACAAAAAATTGATTGAGTTTTTGATAAAAATAAAAACATGTGTATTTTCCACCAATGAAGAATACTTTGAGATTTTTATTAGAAAGTGATCTCGTTACTTCAAATTTCCCAAATATCCAAAAAGTCCGTGATATATTTCAAACTGTAATATTGAAGTAAAGGCATCTCTATTTACAAAAAAATGCTGAGGGTTTTGATTTACTGTTTTCGTGAAAATTTTGGGAAAATGGCTCGTACGACGCCATTTTGAGTTTCTTTACTCGATTTCAGATGCCGCTTGTTGTAAACGGAGATGGTTCCGTACACTCTCTGAATAATACAGATTCAGTTTTGGATGTCGAACCTGTACCGAGAGACATGCGCGGTAGAGAAGCCATAAAAATTGTTGATCTGTACAAAAGTTTTCATGTGAGTAATTTTTCAAGTAGTTATAATTTTTTTTTTGTTTTTCAATATTTGTTATTTCATGTGTAGACTCCCTTCGACGGTTATAAACTAAGCGGACCCATGGTTATATTTGAAAAAAATTAGAAAAAACCCGCAGTCAACTTTCCAAGCGAACTTCAACCTGACTCACATGAAATAGAGTCGACTCATTCTCATCTTCAGGCTGTTGAGTTCGTATTATTATCACGTGAAAAACTGTAGTTTTTCAAATAACAAAATACAAAGAATGAAAAATATGAATTGAAATCTTAGTGCCGTAGAATTCTGAAATATTGATAACTGTATTGTCTCTATTTTCTATGGATTCTTTTATCTGTTTAATGCTTGAATTCAAAATTCACATCAATATCAAGTCCTTGGACTATACATCAACCAAAATGTTCGATATAAATTTTCGCTGGAGAGATGTAAGCTCCAGATTATTTTTGGTATAGCTACCGTCAAAGGAAGTTACATATGAAATAATATACAGGGAGTTCCAAAATGTCGACAGAATATGTTTGGTAGAAACCCAATGAAATTATATTATTTTGGACATTGTGTAACTTTTTTATACCAGGCATAGTATAACGAGAGGATCAGAATCTATCATGCGAATGATATTTTTCAGGATGGCAGGATTTGTTCAATGAGCTGTGACAAAATCACACATCCTATTCCTTGTAAATGCTCATTGAGACCACTTTGATTTTGATTTCCTCACACGTCTCCAGGCATTTCAGGAATAGGTCAGAATGATATTTGTAATAATTCGATTCAATTTCATTGCAGCATTGCCAAAAACCTGAAATCAAGGCTGTGAATGGAATCAATTTAACCATCTATGAAGGTCAAATCACCGCTATTCTTGGTCACAACGGGGCAGGTAAAACGACTCTGTTCAACATACTAACAGGGTTGACTTCCCCAACTAATGGAACGGCATACATTTTCGGATATGACGTTAGGTATTTTCAAAACATCAAATATTTCCGCATACTCTAATGGAATAACTTGCAGAGACCCCAACGACATGGACCAAATCCGTCGAATGACAGGAGTCTGTCCTCAGCATGACATATTGTTCGACAATCTTTCTCCGAGAGAACATTTGGAATTTTTTGCCGCTGTGAAGGTATTTTTGGATTAGTATACTTGAGGGTATAAAAAGGAAATTTTTGAGTTTTTTCAATTTTATTCCAAAATATAGTATTCATGCATCAATTTCCCAACTTTCAATTTCTTGAGTTGACGCGTTCAAAATATAAAAGGGGGGGACATTGAAGAAATGCACAGTATGTAACACGACAGAAAATTTAATTTTATTTAACTCACGCTACTTATCCGCTGGTCCAACAGAAATCGCGTTCGTTATACAAAATGGTAATTTTTCATATGGTTACGTTTGACATCAACACTAAACAGGCCAGAGATGACGCGGATGGTCTCATTATTGAGACAGCTATTGAAGAATCTGAACAGCAATTATAGTCGGTGAAGATATTGATTCACTTGTGATTTCAATTGGGCCTACACTATCTCTTGAACAAGAAATTTTCTTCAAAAAAGTTGGCAAAGCAAATGTGAAAACGGAAATATACTCCTATGTAAAAGTTTCGACAAATATTCGAGCTCTAAAAACACACATTTTTTCTTCGCGCTTTAAGCGGCTGTGACACAACTTCTGCGCTCTTTAAAAAAGGGAAAAAAATATAGAACATTTGAGAAACTACCAATTTGAATGAACTTGCTGCAGCATTTGAAGAAGAAAACTGCCCGGTTCAAAGATTATTCGGTAGTGGATTGCAAACTTTATCAGCTGTTTATAATGCTCCAAAGTCTGTAGATAATATCGATCATCTTCGTTATGCAGAATACGTCAAGTTAAAAATACTCAATAAACCTGTGCAGTTATCAAATATCCCACCAACAAGTGGAGCAGCCCGAGCAACTCACCAACATTTTAATCGTGTTTATTACCAAGTTCAAACTTGGTTATGGCATGATTTGGAACCCCAGGAATAATATAATAATAATAGTATAAGTTTATTCATGAATAGATAATAATAATAACAATTCGAAATCTTTATGAATATACATTTTTATGAATAAACTGAAAAACAAACCTTACGAAGAGAACTTGTTGTAAGGTTAACTGAAGGTAATAACAATTTACAATCAATACATTTGAAGTTACATACCTAGATAACCATCAATTTAAAGAAACCAATTTCATAAACTATTCAAAAATGTGTCAAAATAAGTTCGAGAGGTCTTGATAATCCATTTTTTACTTTTTTGTTTAAATGATGATAATGATTTCATTTTTTTGATTTCATGTGGTATTTTGTCATAAAGATATGCTATCATAAACTTGTAGTTTCTTTGTGCAATTTTTTTTTTAATTGTATTTTTAGATGTAATTACAGTTTTATTTCGAGTTTCATATTTATGTTCATTATAATTTATATTTTTTTTATTTTTATGAATGTAAATCATCATTCTATAAATGTATAATTGATTTATATCCATTTTTTCACTTTCTTTGAATAATAACTCAGTTGAATATTTCCAGTCCTTATTGTAAATTATTTTCAGAAATCTTTTTTGTATTATTTCCAGTTTATGTTTATATATTTTAGACACCTCGCCCCAGCCTAATATTCCATAACTTATTTGGGATTGTATTAAGGCAAAATATAGAATAGTTGTGGTATTGTTAAAAATCCTTTCAATTGTCGAAATTTGGGAGGAAGAATTCGAAATTTTTTTACTATAAAATATATTTGCTGATCCCATTTCAGATGTCTATCTATCACTATGCCAAGGTATTTGATACAGTCACTATCCATGATTTGTAGAGTATTAGTAATTTTAATAGGGCCCCAATTTGGTAGTGAATTCTCGTAAGAAGAAAAGGAAAGATATTTTGTTTTATCGAAATTTATTGTTAATAAATTGTTATCGAACCATTTTTTAATATTTTTAAAATCTTCTTGTACTATTTTTTTTAACTCTGTCCAACTTTTAGTAGTGTAAAATATAACAGTGTCATCCGCGAACGCATGAATTTTTCCTTGGGATTTGAGTGAAAAAAGATCGTTTAGATAAATATTGAATAACAAGGGACCTAAAACTGTACCCTGTGGTACACTATATTTAAAAATTTTTGGATCACTAAATGTGTCATCAATATTAACGTGTAATATTAATGCGTAACTATCAGTTGATTTCAAATAATATTTAATCTGTGCTCGCGCTGCCCTCAAAAACGATTCAACTTTTAAAAAAATGTTCAGAACAAGAGTTGTAGAGAATTAAATTCTCTAGAATATTGATAATAAATAAGATTAGCATAAAACCCATTGGAAACGAGATATTTGCAAAAAACGTGCAAAAACTCTTTTTTTTTACTTTCGATCCCCAATTTTTGAAGTTGCGGCCATCGAATCATATGTGAATTTTGAAAATAGTTTTATGATACCAAAATACAAGTTTATACAAATTCACAGCTGGACATCTCAACTTTCCTAGGTAAACCCCCTTAAATGACTGTACTACAATAATATTGGCTGCTACTCTTATACTTTCAACGAATATGTTTCAGGGCATACATCCCTCGGCAATAGAGTTCGAGGTCATGAAAACCTTGAGAGATATCGACCTCACGGACAAGGCCAATTCTTCTGCCAAGCATTTGAGCGGCGGCCAAAAACGTAAATTGTCCATAGGCATAGCTGTCATCGGAGATCCCAAAGTAATGCGGGACACATTTATCGTGTTTTCCGGTAAATTCAATATCAGCTTTCTATTTTCAGATCATCATTCTGGATGAACCAACGGCAGGAGTGGATCCGTACTCCCGAAGGCACATGTGGTCCGTGCTTCAGAACAGGAGACACGGAAAGGTTATCTTATTGACTACGCATTTTATGGATGAGGCAGATATTTTAGGTACATTGATTTTTTTTATTCTTATAGTGATTATTTATACTTATCAGTTCGAAGCTTCAATTTAGAATGATAATAGTATAATATTATAATAACTTTAATGATCCCAAGAAACATACATGTTTATACAGGGAGTTAAAAAAAAGGCAACAAAAAATACATATATATGAACAAATTAGGAAACAAATGAAATAAAGTATTATGTCAGTTGCATATACATATATAAACGGAAGGATGGGTAAAAAATACTATAAATGAATCATTTGAATCAGGCATTATCGATACATTATAAAAATAATTTTGTGGAATTAGTCATTATTATTGACAGCTGTGAAATATCGTTTGATCTCTATTTTGAATTTCGCAACAGTATTATGTAGGAAAGATTTGAATATTTATATTTACTCTTAGTTGAATGAATAAAAATACAAATTCTTGACTCGAACAAAGAATCTATATTTAATAGGTTCCTCGGTTTGTATAGTTTACTTGTTGGCTCTAGAAATGGTAATTAATAAATACATTTAAGGGTTTTATTTTGTAAAGATTTTAATGGTTTCAATACATATTTTGATGCAGTACCCCAAACAGATATCAAATAATGTAATTTTGAATAAATAAGACTGAAGTAAATCATTTTCAGATATTTAATTGTCAGAAAAGACCGTATTCTATATAAAACTCCAATGATTGGAGATATTTTCTTCCTAAGATTTTGTATATGTGTAGTCCACGATAAAGTTGGATCGATGTATAATCCCAAGATTTTTGAGGTTTCTGACTTTAATTGTGCAATTGCCGGAAATAAGAGGTGGCATATTATTGGGTAGTCTCCTTTTGGATATGTACATGTAACTCGATTTTTGGGGATTTAAAGTTAATTTATGCGATATTTAGCCACAATATTATGTCACCGAGGTCCTTTTCCATTTCATTTTTCAATTCATTGGTGTTTTTAGAGAAACTAAAATAATTTGGTGGTGTCATCAGCAAATAATTTTAGATCTCCATGTAAATTCAGTTCTGATATTGAATTCATGTAAACAAGGAAAAGAATAGGTCCAAGGATTGATCCTTGTGGTACGCCACATGAAACATTCCTTAGTCCAGATCTAGATTTCCCCATGTACACAAATTGCTTTCTTCCAGCTAAATAGTTGCGAAACCAATTATAAGTTGTACCTCTGATGCCAATTTGATATAGTTTATTTAGTAATAATAATGATGGCGATTATTTACGAAGTGATAAGTTTACGGCCAGGAGCCGCAGGCGAGTGCCCCAAATCACCAAGAGAATAATAGCCATTATAGGCAAGTAAAATACTGCATTTTGTCTTTTGTCCACGACTATTGTATGAAATATTCATAATGCATGTGTTTCTTCGAGAATTACGATATCCATTGATCACTAGTGAATAATGAAATCATTATCCACTACCATCGATATGATGGTACTGAATTATGAAACAGATTATAGACGTATAAGGGCGGATACTTTACGACCTGATTATCAGTCCGTTAAAATAATCGGTGATTGGGCTGTGCTTTCAATCTAGCAAATGACAGGAAGTGGTGTCTATTCTCAGCTCCGATTATTTTAACGGACTCTCAATAAGGTCAACCCTAAGTGTATTATTATACTACGGGTGTAGAAAAAGATATTTTGAGACTATAAACCGGCTACAGAGCGATTAGCATCAATTAAACGTCTACTCAAAAATAATAATGATCATATTCTAAAAATGAAAATATTGGCCTTTTTCCATATTTTTCATTACCGGAAGTCGGTTCCAACTCATCACTTTCATTTCAAATAGAACACTTTCTGAATATAAGTATCTGAATCACATGGGACAACATAATGCATCAACCAACATTGGGTCTAGAAGAATACAGGAGATATCCAGCGGCCAACCTGTATAAACTTCATACGAGAGAATGTAGCCCTTTTCAAACTCTTATCCAGCCAGTAGAAGCAATTGTTTAGTGTTACACATGTAGCGGTTTTGTCAACTGTCTAGTGAGAAAATCACACCATGAATTGTTGTTCATTTAGGATAAGTAAGTCGATTACAGCATTTTATTGATTGAAGCAATCTATCAAGATTGTTTTGGAGATCTTTAAAACTCGCCCTACGTACTGTATACGAAATAAATCAAGAAATAGTGAATACAATAAAACTAAGCTACTTCTCTTCGATCAATGGAAATTTATATTAGCAATATAAAAAGTACAGCTTATCCAATCCATCTTGGAGTAGAACTAATGACGTATATGCCCAGCAATCTCTGTGAAGTATAGTAACTGGTAACTGGTATAGGCACTTATGATGCTTAGGAAAATGGATGGCCTCACTGTATTTCAGGTCGAACTATTCGAAACTTGCTAAATGGCTTTGAATAGTTTGAACAAACTTTCGTGGTTTTTAAGTTCATCACTTGTTTACATTTCAGCTGATAGGAAAGCAGTCGTATCGAAGGGCAGTATTCGATGTTGTGGCAGTTCCCTTTTCCTCAAAAACAAATTTGGCATCGGTTATCATCTAACGCTGGTTTTGGAAGGGATATGCAAGGAACATGCCATCAATCGACTAGTCACAGCACATGTACCCAAAGCTGAGAAAGCTAGACGACATGGTCGAGAGTTGAGTTTTATACTGCCTCATAACGCAGTCGAAAATTTTGCTTCTTTGTTTTCAGCGATCGAGCAGGAAATCAATAACAAAAGTAGTAAGTTGGGTGAGTATGGAATGTATTTCTTTGATTGGTTGACCTCACGGTTTCTTACAATTCCCTAATCGACTATAGAAAGAGAGGGAACGAAATTCCAAAATAAAGAATTAAAAAGAAAAATCAACTGCATTAAAAATGGAGTTTCAAAATCAGACAGACATTTTGTATTGATGAAAAATATTACGATATCATATGTTTTTCCAAATTGTTTTTTTTTTATTCGTGAGGATCTGATCCGAATTTTCTTTCAAATTATTGCAAATCACTGCATTCTTTGCGTCAGCAACAGACTTGAGGCAGTTTCTTATTCACCTGTGCCCCTCAAGTCATATCAACCAATAACATGATTCACTGACACAACCGTAGATATTCACAATTAATCATTTGAAGTTTTCGAAAATTTCCTGGTCTTCTTTCTCATGAATCTCCTGTTTTAGTATATCCATTTATATTACTTATTAGTTGTGGTTCAGACTTCCATTGTCTATATAATTGACTCTATTAAAACTTGTTATAAAAACTTTTGAGTTATAAAAAATGTCAATTAAACCAATAAATCACGAATAATGAAATCAAGAATGAGAATTCAAACAAGGCACTCAAATGAAAAGATTAAAATGCATTTTGGCAAAGAATGAAAATTAATATGGTGACAACTTTTTTTTTATGTTGAGTATGGAATAGTTATATCGAACAAAATTAGAATGAAATATAAATTAATATGAACAAATGTGGAAACTAAGTTTCAAGTTCGGTGTACTCACGACGTGTATATCGCTGGTATCCGCGATCGTTTTCGGGTTAAGAACACTAAAGTTGAAACTTAGTTTCAACATTCGTTCATATTTCTTCATTCGAATCTGACCTACCTTACAATTCCATGCTCAACATTTAGATTTTTTGTCACCATATCAATCTTTTTGACCAACTGAATTTTGAATTTTTATTTTTTGACCAAAATCAGTTTCCATATTTTTATTTGGATTCTAGTGCCTCATTTGATTGAATTCTCATTCTTAATTCCATTCTTAATTCCATTCTTAATTTATTGGTTAATTGACATCTTTTTCCATCTCATAGGTTTCAACTACAAGTCCGAACCAATACTATTCACCAAAGAACATTGTCAACCAAACCACCTTCAAGCAAATATATTATTTCAATCAAATTCAAGGACAAGGAATGTACAAAGTTTTACCTTTGTAATTAGCAACTTTTTCTATTGAAGCAAGAAGGATGTGTGTCTATTTGCATTTTTCACAAAGGGTGTTCATGGTGTTTCTAGCTGAATTGTATTCGTTTACATAATATGGCATACCTACAATTCTAATGTCTACAGTAGTGCCACATACCTATTCATAATACGTGAATTCTCTTGAATTTAACGCATCCTTTACATCCTCAATACAGTTTGTTCACCTCAACAACAGAATATTCATTACTAGAGTCGGTATATCACTCACATGTTCATGTATTCATTATTGTGAAATTATTTACAGGTATATCTAGTTACGGGGTGTCTATGACAACTCTCGAGGAGGTATTCTTACATCTAGAAAAGGACGAAGAAACTGAATGCACTATGGACAATTTGTCGAAGAAAATTGTTAGGAATAGAGCTCTCAGTAGAAGTCTGAGTTTGCAGAGTAAGAGTACCAGCTATCAATCTCTGCAAAATGAAACAAATAACATGCTGAATCCTGATAGCAAAGGTACTAATATAAAAAATAATTCTGCTAGCGAGTTTTAATTACATCATCTTTGTAGGTGCAGGAGATACGACGCAAATAGGTGGCCTTGAAATAATAAGCGAAACAAAATCACCAATCACCGGCATAGGCCTCGAAAAAATTGAATGTCATCCGAACTGTTTCCAGACCTTGATAGCTTTATTGCGATTGAGGGCTTTACGCTTGATGCGAGACCTACAGAAGTTATATTTCATGATCTTACTGCCATTAGGATTAGCTACGCTTGGTCTTTACTTCAATAGCATACAAAGTGGGCCTCTGAAGATGCACTCACTAGCTCTGAACATGAGTACTTACAGTTGGACACCAATTGCAGTTCACAACGCATCAGATTCAAATATAGATAACTTCCTAGAGCAGTTGGTGGATCTCGGAGTGTCTGCTTTAGATGACTACGATGGAAATTTTTCTTCGCTTCTTAACAGCGAACATATTGCCGCCTTCAATATAAACTATTTTGAGAATTTGGACTATAGCATCACAGTCTTGTATAATGACACGCAGCATCATAGTTTACCAATTGTTTTGAATCTACTGAGTAACGCACTCTATAGGTAAGTTGAGGAGCGTTCCATTGCTCTCCGTTTATAAACAGTATCAATATTCCATTATCGAGTGATAGTTTCAAAACTCATCTTTGAGAAAATTCTACTGCTGAATCATAACAATTCGTTAGTAAATTTAAAATAGCTACAGAGTTGGGCGCCAAATTCATCACACTGTTGCTCCCTCCTACCGATTATGAAAGCTGTCATTTTCGATGAACGATTCAATGAAAAATTCTGACCTCTGTCAATCAATGTTTCATCCAAACCATTTCAGAATTTTGAGCAACGATCAAGTTGAACGAGGTGAATGGATGCCAATCGAAGTCAAAGCGCAACCTTTTCAGCAAACTTCACAACCGGAATTCAATCTTGGAGCGTACACTGCTACATTCACTATGGGAATGATTTTTGCCCTCGTACCAGTCAGTTTAGCCGTAGATATGGTTTATGACAGGGAAGTGAGTGGAACTCTCGAAAGTAACAATAAAGATGTTTCGAGTTAACGATATTTTTTTCAGATTAAGGCGAAAAATCAACTGAGAGTCAATGGTTTGTCGTTTGCCATGTACTTCGTGACGTACTTCGTGGTATTGGCTGCTATAATGGTGTTCATATGTGCTGTTCTCTTAGTGATAATATTGCTTTTTGATACTCGATCCCTCAATTCGTGGCCGGCACTCACCACATTGGGTGTTCTGATATTTTTGTACTGCCCCTCTTCGATATTATTCAGTACCTGCGTTAGTTATATCTTCGACAAAACAGATTCGGCCCAATCGATATTACCGAACATCGCTACCTTTGTTGGGTGCATACCATTTCTTCTGGTGATGTTCCTCAGTAAGGAAAATATTGATGGCTAGTTTCATGATGATTCTTGTTAATTATTGACTCAATGAGTGTCTTTTACTGTAACGGATAGTCGATTTTCAGAGTTAAATATATAACAGGTCATTTTCATTGAATTTTATGTGATTGTTTTGGCGAGAATCCATTCGAGAATTGAGGAAATGATTGACCGAAATATTTGGTCAAAGTAACTCATGACGGCTACACTCAAGGTGGATAAGAACCCTGGTGCGTCGAATGATATGCTTCTTTTTGGTTACGAGTGAATTTCCATACCCACGGTTTTATTGGCTTGACTGGCGGGAAACTTTTGTTAACCAATAAAATCATTAGTACATAAAATTTGCGTAGACAGGGTCGCCTTGTATAGAAACCTCTTACAGAATACTTTGACACTTGAAGAAGAAAAATTATTTTTTAGTGTTAGAAAATTTTATATATAATCTTTTCAACAGATATTTCAAGAATCGTAGATAATTTAAGGAATCCCAGAACCAAAATTGATGTCAATTTGTAATAAGTTCTCTTTAATATCGAAATAAATGATTCAGTTTAGATTCAAGCCAGCGCTAAGTTGAGGAATTACATAACATGATTTTAAAATTATCGAAAATGATGTAAAAATTCATGAACATCCTTTAAACCACTAGGCTGCCGTCGGCCGCACAGAATATGTGACATTACCATATCTATGAAGTGCACCAGGGTTTTTATGCATCTTGACATTACTGAAAACCACTGCTGTTTGGACTTTCTTCTGCACCATCTCCATTACAAAGAGCAATGGATCAGTTGATTATCGCCTGTCGTCAAAATTCTCCAAATATAATGACCGGACTCTGTCCAAGGTCCAAAAGGTTACTGTTCAAAAACTACTGACGAAAGTGGGTATGGTAGAAAAAAGGCATTCAGCAACTGTTGGGAACGACCTGCAATATATCACGAAAAACGGTTCTTTTGAATATAATGCAATGTTTGGAATATTATGGACATTTGAATGAATATACTCATTGTTTGTTATGATTGTGTTAAACTCAATTTTTCATCGTGGAACTAGCCACAACTTCGAAACCTGAACGATGACACTGGTCTCACTTTTTTTTTTCAGGCGGAAAAACTGCGTTTATACTCCATGTGGTGTTCTCACTTCTCAATACGATGTATTTGCCCTATGCTATGATTTATTATGTGCAAAGGGTGGACGTAATGTGTCAACAATATTTGGGATGCACGGAATTAACATTGTCAAATTATTTCACGAGCGAGATCATTGTTATGCTCGTTGGCGTACTACTTCATATTCCATTTTGGTCTTTCTTTTTGCTTGTTGTCGATATCAAGAAGAGTGGAGGCAAACTAAGCGATATATTCAAAGGCTTCAAGGTAAAACCTGAAATTTTTGCAGAAATATCTTGGTATTATTCAATATTTGTAGAAGAAAAGTGAGGAACTAGTGGAAGATGCCAACGAGTTGAGCGATATTGGAGAGAATGAAGATGAGGATGTCAAAGCTGAAAGGCAAAAAGTTAAAAACTTGATGCATTGCCACATCGCTAATCCTCCAGTTGTAATGGTTGAAGTACGATTATTCATGAACTCATTGGTAAATAGAGATTGATTAATTATTTTTTCAGAATTTACATAAGGAATATACTAGGAGTGGATTGAGGTTCTGTGAATGCTGTTGTAAATCTGAGGAAGACACTGAAACCACGAAAGTAGCAGTGAAGTCGTTGTCCTTGGCAGTTGATGCTGGGGAAGTATTTGGACTTTTGGGACATAACGGAGCGGGTAAAACTACGACTATGAAGATAATCACCGCCGAAGAAGCTCCCACTAGGGGTAGGGTGAGTAATTTTCGCAATTTTTTCATTGACGAGTGCTTATTTTTTGAATATGTGTTTTTGATATTTAGAAGAAACATTTTTTTTATCAAAGTAACTTTTATAGATTCGAAGTGAATTCTTGATTTTTTCGCATTGTAGTAGGTTGAAATACTCAAAAAGCTACATAAAGAAATATTTTTAGCTTTTGGAAGTAACAATTTCAATGCAACTGATCATATGTTGTACTTGATGAATGAAATGTTTCTCGTATAGTATGATTCTTATCTCGAAACGAATCAGGTCCAAATAGGCGGCGAGAGTATCAACTCCAACATGAACTCAGCCTTCCAGCTTCTAGGCTATTGCCCCCAACACGATGCCTTGTGGAAGAATATAACGGTAAGGGAACATTTAGAGTGCTACGCTGCCATCAGGGGAGTGTCCTACCAAGATATTCCGAGGATAGTCAGCTTGTACTTGAGCGGACTACAAATTCATGAGCATGCAGACAAGCAGACTCAGCAGTGTTCCGGTGGTACCAGAAGGAAGCTGAGCTTCGCTATGGCGATGGTAGGCAACCCCAAAGTGGTGCTTCTGGATGAACCCAGTACTGGAATGGACCCGCGAAGTAAGAGGTTCCTGTGGGACACCATTTTAGCAAGTTTTCAGGTGAATATACATATTATTTTTGAAGTGACCAAGCCATAACTAACTTTCTCTTGATTCGGATATATTTCTTGGAAAGAATTGTACTAATTTTTCGAATGCGAATGTTATATTCACTCTATGGATGATTGAATTTTAACGTCTTTCAGGGTTCTAGAGGTGCCATTTTAACAACTCATTCGATGGAAGAAGCAGATGCACTCTGTTCCAGAGTGGGCATCATGGTTAAAGGTGAATTGAGGTATGCAATCCTGTTTATCCTGTGTAAATTTCATTTCTGGACAGAATATAAGTTATATCAATTTCTTTATCCAATTTCTCAGATCTTAAAAAATGTCAGTTTGTCAGTTTCATTCATTCCCAAATAGCACAAGTACGTCCAGTGGACTCCACGTGAGGACCAGGACCCGACAGACAAGACCCCCCGACACCCCCAGTCGAACCACTACCTAGTCCACACAGGACCAAAACAGAAAGGGGAACTTTGGACTTCCAAACACCCCCCCAAAGAACACCAAAGCAAAACGGAATCAACAAGATGATATCAATAGTGGTCACAAAAAAATTGAACATTCGGCATATTAGATCAATATTCAAAACAACTAATGTTATATCATATGATATCACTAATGAATCTAAGTTTTCATATTCGGGATTATTCATTTCTTTTTACCAAATAGTCAAGTTGGAAATTTTACTCATTCACGTGTACTAACCATCTAACCGAATACTTACCTGGAAAAAGACTTGGCCGCGGGGCTTGAACTCTCGACCTTTCCTATGGAGAAATTATTGTCGACCACTGTTACGCTCTACGGCACGGAGACACTTTTTTAAGAAGGAGTTGGGTGCTATAGATGTGATGACTTCAAGTTAGTTTTGTTCGAGATAATATAAAATTTTGGAAAGTTCAGTAACAAAAACGAAAAAACACTAGAGGATCACTGTCTCATGTGATGGCGGTTTTGGAATCAAACTTGCTGTGCAAAAAATCTTAGGTAATTTTCTGTATTTGAATCACCACATGTCGATTTTCAATTTTCCAATTTTTAGGAAAATTCATTATGAAATTGCATTACCAATATTGAATATGTTTGAATACACTAAGTGATCACTCTCAAAATCCCAATACCCCAACAAAGGACCCAAACACAGCCAAACATAACAACAACAAAAAAAAAAAAGCAAACACGAGCCAAACAAACAAAAAAAACAACGAGACCCAAAAACAACATCCAAAAAACCAACTAACCCCAAACCAAAAACACAAAGGGACCAAAACCACCAAGCAAAAACAACAACCCAAACAACAAAAACCAAACACAGGATCACAAAAAAACACCATGACCCAATCACCAAAAGACACCAAGAGAAAAAACACAGGGACACAAAAAACACAAACCCAACAACTTTTATACACCATGGAACGGAAAAACCACAGGGACAACCAACAACATGGTACATCCGGTAATGACGTTCTTCAATGTCCCACCGCCCGGGACGTATCGACGTAACTGGGACATAAATGGTTCGTCTTCAGGACGTCGTGTGCTATTTGGGTTACAATATCGAGGTAATTATAACAGATAGTTAGATAGATTAAAATTTGTCAGTTTGACCCCAAATTTCACTAGAATATTAATGAATCCGTCGAACGATTTTTACATTTATTCCACAATTCACTACAGTGTTTGAAACTATGGTTTTCCGTATTTTACGCATTGGAAACAAATCAAATAGAAATGCTATTGGAACACACAGTAAACCGCGGACGATGAGTATATAAAGTGAAATAATATGTAATTTAGATTTCACTTGTATATAATTGACATATATGAATTCAAATCGATTCCCAATTTCAGGTGCCTTGGTTCAACACAACACCTGAAAAATCTCTACGGTGCTGGATACACCCTAGAAATGAAATTGGGTGGTGGAGATTCAACCCCAACATCAGATTCTGGCGATCGACACAATGAATTGAGAGAGTTTGTGTCAGGGCTGTTTCCTGACGCCAACCTCCAGGAAAGTTTTGCGGACAGAGTGGTGTTCAGTGTACCCCAACAAAGCGTGCCGTCTTTGGCCAACTGTTTCATGCAGTTAGAAAAAGGTGATCAGAGCACAAAATGATTCGATGAACTTTCTGTTGCTTGTTCAAGCTGGGATCATCATGTTTTATCTTTTGTTTCTTGGGGAGCAGAGCGGAAAGTTAAAAATCACTTTTCGCACACTATTTTTCCTACGACCACCTATTTTATTGAACAATATGTAAATATCAGGTCGTGTATATGTAATATACGGTACAATATGAATTCACCTTAACATCAACCTTCGTTGCTTCAAAGTAATGATATTTATAATAAATACTTATAATTTATAATATCACTGTTGAATGGACATTATTGTTGTGTGAACTGTTAATACACAATTAAAATATTGAGTTGCCTGAATAATCTCAAGTTTTTTGTATCAGTCTGTTTGAATTTCTATAAAAAGTGCACATGAATTTGTTATCATTTTGATATTGAATTGAAGAAATAACGATAATTAACGTTTATTTGAAAATGTGACAATAATTAAGTACTTATAATACAACTTTTTTATCATTTCTTCATTTTTTATGAATAATTAGTTACCTGTCAGTCCAGTTTTTATATGAAAAACAATAATAGAGATCAGCAAATCTTTCCGCATAAGTGAGAATAAAGGTCAATTTCCTAAGTGGTCGTAGGAAAAATAATTATCGACTCGTGCAGTTGGTCGCCACAGAATATCAACTATTCAATTGAACCACAATGTCACTTCACTAATTTTTTCTGCGAACACTTGATACGTACGAAGCCTGTGGGCTCGAATGATTGAGAATGTAAGTAGTTCAATCGTATAATTGATAGTCCATCGCGAACAATTCTCTTCCACATCTAATCGTGATTTGAGATTCCACGAATTGCAATAGGCAATCGACACAATCGTTTCCACCCTGAACCTGCCTCTGTTTTGTTACAGCCAAACTCGAGCTGGATATAGAAGAATACTGTTTCAGTCAAACAACTTTGGAGCAAGTATTCCTGAAATTTGCCCACGAGGACGAAGTCACAGAGGATTAGAAGACAACAATTTATCTTACAACTGAAATGTTGTAGTGAATGTGATCTTATCATAAATATAAGTTCAAATCGTTATATCTCTAGGCAGAGAAATACCTGAAGATTTTAAATTTTTATTTGCATCGTGTTAGCTATTTTCAGTGCAAATGTTGGAAGTCAGTTGTTTTATTTGATGAGTTTTACTGATATAATAATTATTAGCTTTTATCATTTTGATATTTTCAGTTTACTGTTATAAACATACTAGTCAATTCATGTGTCATGTTGTCTTTTGAAGAATATTTTATAAGTTTTGATAGTTTATGAGAAATCTCTTATTTATATTGTCCAAATAAATTGATTGATTTAGGGCCTACAAAACACTGAGATTATTTTTAATAAAAAATTGTGCCTCATGAAAAAATGTACATACTGCTTGCATTGTATCCTCTTTTGCATCAATTATAGGTTAGTTTAATGATATGGCATTACATAATTTAGGTTATAGTTTCCGAGTTGAATCAGACCATCAGAAATCATAGTAGAGATGAAAAAATCTTTCAATTTCATGAAGTCCTTTTGATGACATCAAATTCCCACTGCATGTAGAATTGAGTATTTGAAAGGAGTTGCGAATGTAAAAGTACGTCCGGTGAGGCTTATTACATCATAATATATTGGTGGTAATTTCACAATGGAAAATGACAAAAGATGTCGAGAATTTCGTATCATTTCAATGTGGCGAAAACTTGTTTATATTAAGTTACCATATTTTGTAGAAATGTTTTACATTAACCTTGTAGGTTTTCATGATATATGTAAAGCATTTGATTTTTATACTTTAGTGCAATGTTTTCAGGAATATAAAAACCGATGAAATCCTATTAAACAAAATCCCTACACAAATCGTTTCTATTCATTATATATATAAATATATATATATATATATATATATATATATATATATATATATATATATATATATATATATATATATGCAAGATGAATTTTCTGGGTTTTTATCCGTTAGGTATCTTCTCATTTGTTCGACGTTTCGAATTCCATTTTGAATTCATTCTCAAGAACTGTGAGACGAATATCTGTCCATGCCGTCCTGGTTAATGGTTAATCACTCCCCTTACGAAGTAACCAAGCAAGAGTAAGCAAAGACTTCAATTGAATTCGAAACGTCGAACAAATGAGAAGATACCTAACGGATAAAAACCCAGAAAATTCATCTTGCATATCGAAGATCCGTGAAATCATCAATTTCTACATATATATATATATATATATATATATATATATATATATATTATATATATATATATATATATATATAAGCGGAATGTTATCTGAGGATGCAGTAAAAAGGCTGGGCTGTTATACAAGCAAACTTTTTGTTATTTGGTCGAGCTTTCGAGAATGTTTATTCTCTTTTTCAAGACATCTAAAAATGTGTATAAAGTTACAAACAAATTGTAAAAATATGGGGTTAGGTTTACTTACTAACGTGAGGTTATGTAAGAAGTCATGCGTAAAGATGAGGAAAAATGGAAAAACATCATTTCCTCATGATCTCGTGAAGTAAAATCGATAAAAACTGTTAATAAACACTTATTGTACAGATATTCGCCTTCTATATATATATATATTATATATTGGGAATTATATTTGGGACAGCAGCAAAAGCGAAAGTGTACTCTTATAACAAATAATATATTTCCAATATTTCGACAAACGGTTGTTGTCATCATCAGGGAGCTACAAAATAATGTTGATGATAGAAAGTATGAAAAAAAATTGTTTCCTCACTTACATTGTTAGTGAGGATGGTCGCATGAGAAATTCTGAAAAGTCAGATGACACATAGTAAAATTTTTCAAAAACATTGATACGTATCCATACAACACATAAACACGTTAAAAACTATTATCTTCTTATTTGATGAAAAGGTGTAGTGACGAACACCATGTGGAAAAGATAAAGGGCATGAAATTTTGTGGTTATAAAGGCGCCAAAAAGTCGTTCGTCGAAAATGTCAAATGTCACTGAAAAGTTCTTGTTGCCGAACTCGACTTCGGAGGTCGACTTCGAAACTGGATGTCCACTGGATATCTTCGATATCCAAAAACCTTATAGATATCCGTGAACAATATCTCATGGATAAACATGAACGATATCTCATGGATATCCCAGTTATCAGCTTCTTCTTAAATTGAGATCAACTGGTGGTGACAACTTGCATCGTCATCAGCGGAATTCTTGTTTGTCGAAACATGAAGCTGGACCATCGTAAAGGCCGATCATGATGGATGCTATTATTGCATTTTGGAACTGAACGACATTTACTACGCAGTAAATCGAAAGATTGCAATCATATTTCAACAAGTACATCCTCTACAAAACTCAGGGTAGATGAATTTGGAAAATCGCATGAAACCGGTGCATACAACGGAACTAAATCCTGCTAACTCCTACACCAACTTACGTAAATGAACCATACGCTTTTTCGTATCTTATGAAGTGTTCTTTTGAGATTCCATTTCAAAATTTGTATTAGGTGGAGGTCTAGGAACTGGTAAAGTTTTTGTTGCAAATTTGGAGGCTGATCTGACTGATATGTATCATGAATATTTGAAAATGACTCCGACTGTTGAGGATGAGCGTGACTTTAATATTGCTACCACTTGTGGATTATGCGAAAAACCATTTGAGAATGGTGATGTTAAAGTACGTGACCACTGCATCAAACAGACAAAAAGAGAAATGAAGCGGCACATTCAGCATGTAATCTCAGTTTTGTATAATGTTGCCTAATTTTGTTCCAATACATTTCCATAATCTCAGTGGGTAGGAGTGTCATTTATTGATAAAAGAGTTGTGTTGTAACAAAGATAAGGTTGACGTTATCGCTCAAACTAAAGAAAACTATATATCTTTCACAAAACATATATTCACGAAGAAGGGTCTGAACGAAATGGTCATTTGAAAAAAATATTTTTTTAAATTGAGATTCATCGATAGTTTTGAATTCTTGGTCGCTTCCCTGCAAGAGTTAGGCTATAATTTAGATGATGAACATTTTCTGGAGATTAGAAATCATTTTCAGGAAGTTGAAATATTTAATCTTATGCGACAGAATGGTGTTTTTCCCTATAGTTTCATTGATTCTCCAGATATATTGAATCATCCATGATTACCTTCCAGGGCAGAATTTTTTGACAAATTGAGCGAAAAGCATATCTCTGAACTTGATTATGATCGAGCAAGGTTTGGAATACGTTCAATTGTCCAAATTTAGATGAATATTCCGATATATACTTGAAATGTGGTGTTCTGTTGTAGTGTGATATATTTGAGAACTTCAGAAACATGAGTTTGAAAACATATAAACTGCACCCTGCTCATTATTCCACTTCCCCAGGTCTGTCTCGGAATGTAATTTTAAAATATACAGGTGTAGAGTTGGAGTTATTAACCAATATCAATATGGTTCACTTTTTCCAAAAGAATATACGTGGTCGTGTTAGTCAACACAGAAAACACATCGCAGAATATTCAATTTCCTCCAAATTATAATCCGGAACAACCTTCTTCATTATATATTTGGATGCAACAAACCTCCATGGTCATAGCATATCTCAATCACTTCCATCAGTAGGATTCACATGGCTTTCTCCATATGAAATCAGTCAATTATTAGATGTCAACAGTATTCCTGATGATAGTTTCGAAGGATACATTCTGGAAGTAAATGTGCACTATCCTGCGTAGAATTGCACGATCTCCATTCAGATTTACCCTTTTTAGTAAAAAATATCATACCACCCAGTTTAAATTCCAAAATATCGAAACTCATTTCGAGTTTGAATGATAATAAAAAATATATTTTCCATTATAGAAACCTGAAGCAAGAAGTCCGTATTGGTTTGATGGTAAATAAAAACTCACAGGATCCTAAGATTCAATCAATCACCATGGTTGAAAAAGTATATCGTTCTGAATACAGAGTTGAGAAATAAGGATGCGAATAAATTCGAAAAGGGTTATTTTGAACTGAATACAAATTCTATATTAGGTAAGACTATGGAGAACGTTAATAATAAAAAAGATATCCGACTTGTTACTCATTTGTAGTCTATAAGAAGTGGTATGGATGCCAAACTCTTTCATAGCTAGTCTTTTTCTATGACATGACGGATCGCAAGCTCCTCTGCTATACATACTAATACGAGCAATTCTCATTATGAATTTTATATCTTGGTCTCTATTCTGGATTTTATCATAAAGTAAATTTTCATCATTTACGATCATGAAAAGTATTTTTATGATTTTGTACAATTGTGATGGAATACGAATTCTACTAAGTACACGTTTATGATTGTTATAATGTTTGGGATAAGGAGGTACGTTATGACAAAATATATTTT